>OY720675.1:133775264-134975264 GCA_963170755.1 Amphimallon solstitiale | reverse complement strand
CTTTTTGTCTGCTAATGGTATTGAAATACCTATCATAGTGCGAGATTGGTTATTATCTTCGGAATTAACGCAAAGCGAGTGTTTATTCATAGCGGCATTCGCATATCAAAAACATGCAATATTTTGATATCGATGAATTAATGAACGTTTTGGAATATTGTAACCCAAATATGACCCAACTTAAGAAGTGTCACATTTATAGTGAGTATGAATATATATGTGAACCTGATTTAGATCTTCATGCAGAAATTTGCGTATTCGACATAGAAACATCGACTGTATTGACTTTACACAAGAATATACCGAAGATGTTAATGAGTTGGTATCCTCAATATAATCATCCTGAATTGGACTATAATGACGAGCTTGCCGCGACTGGTGGTGGATATATAATATTTGCCAGTCAGAAGCTTTCGCAAGTAGCTAACATGTACAGACCCGCCTAAACATGTCTAGACTTGCTGGAAATACATCAGTCGACAATGTCCGTTGAAAGCAGGCGGAGGGCTCTTAGACAGAAGAAGGACTTGTTGAACATTAGAATTATGAGGTTTATATCCGAAATTGAAAAAATCAAATCTGATTTAGAAATGTATGCGTTGGTGACAAATATTAGTAAAATAAAGCTATAAAATGGAGAATATGGAAAAATATATGATTAGGTCTTTTGTTGTACACTTTATATAATTTTATAAATAAATATATGTAATATACATTATTAAATAAAGAGAATATAACATCCAACATTTTTTCCTTAAAATACCCCTTTTAGTTATATATAAAGTGCATCTCACTTAAAGAAATGCGTAGACATAGAAGTCATATTTTTTTAATGTTAGTATATAAGAATAATGTTTTGCAGCTGAACGTTTATACCTTCTCACGATTAAAAACTTCTTATATTGCTTTATACAGGATGTTAGGATACAGATATGTAATTCACCTTAAATAAAAATGCGTGCATGTATAGAATTAATACTATTTATTTCTATATAATCATAATATACAATTTTAATAAAATCACAAAACATTATCCTCGTCAATCCAGCTATTATGTGAATTATCGAACCCTAACCATTTTACATAAGCTTTTCCGTCCTTTACACGTAATACTTTTTCAATCAGATATACATCTTTATGTTTAGTTTTCTGCAATTCATGTTCGTAGAAACAACCCAAAATCGGATCTCCATTCATATCCTCCAGCATATATGTTGGCGGATTTGTAGCATTAGCTTTAATAATCTTGAACAATTCACTACCCCAGTTCCTGAGATAGCCTTTCGAGAAAACACTTTTGAATTTACTTATCCGCACGATGTCACCAACTTTATATTTCCGCTTCACAGCTGTTTGCACATCATTGTAGATAGTAGAAAGCAGGAGCTTCTCATTCTTTTTAGTCACATCGCAAGGTCGCATTTTAATTGTTCGATGCTTTGTTTTATTATACGTATCAGTCACGGAGGGTAAAATATCTATCCACTTATAGCTACCTCTCATTGTAAATTCCTTATATAATCTACCCTTTAGCGTACGAATAACACGTTCGGCAATAGACGCTTTCATTGTACTATATGTTGAATAATGGTTTATACCATATTTCTTCATGAGATTTTGAAATCGAGTATTATAAAACTCTTTACCATTGTCGGACTGTATATTTTTCGGCTGTCGAGTGTCTTGTAGAATGCCTTCCATAGCATTACATACATCCAGACCAGTTTTCGATTTAAGGGGTTGAGTCCATAAAAATTTCGAGAAACAGTCTATAACCACAAGTATATATCTATACCCGCCATTCTCTCGTGCATGAGGTATAAATTCAGCCAAGTCAATCTGCCAAACATCGTCAAACCCTCTAATAATGAAGCGACGTCTGGGAAAGAATCTACGAGCCGGTCTATGCAGCTCATCAACTAAATGACGCTTAATACTATTCATAATTAACAATTATTGTTCAGCGTGTTAATACATCATGTAGGTAGAACAATGCGATGGTAAATGAATTAAAATTATGTCTCGTCTCTATGGTCTTGCGAGCGGTCGGGGTGGTGGTGGTGGTTGTGGGGGTGGGGAATTCCCTGATTTCTTTTCAAGTTTTTTTCTTATAGCTTCCAGTTTAGCATTGAGTTTAACCTCAATTCTACTCTCAACACTTTTTTCCATTCGATACAGCTTTTGATTAGTTTCAGCTTGTAGAGTATTTGCACTAACTTCGACAATCCCTTTGATTGTATCCAAGTTAACGCCCTTATTTAAATTATTTTTCAGTGCAAGTATTTCACCATCCAATTCCTTCTTAATTTTTTCAATCTTATTACTAACTTCAGAATTTGTAGCATGGTTTTTTCTTAAAACATCAAATTTAGCATCAATCTTCTTCTCAACACTAGCTTGCATCTGGTTTAATTTCCCATTAATCGACTGTTGCACATTATTTACACTAACATTAACAATACCCTTAAATATATCCAAATTAACAGTTTTATTTAAATTAGTTTTAAATGCATTCAAGTTCTCATCCAATTCCCTCTTAATTTTATCGATCTTGTCACTAACCCAGGTGTTTGTTGCGAGATTGTTCCTTAAATTGTCTAGTTCATTTTCGATTCTATTCTCAACAGCAGTCTGCATATGTTGTATGATATCACTAATATCCTCAGCCACTTTGGAATTCGAGGCGTCTATTTTTATTTGAATATCACTCACCACATTATCAATCCTTAGATCTATTACGCCAAGTATTCTAGATAGGTGACGCTTATTAACAGAATCTTGATCGTGTATAGGATCTGCTACACGACAAATACGTTTACCGCCAATATCAACATCACCTCCCTCTGTTAATGGTAGAGATGGTTTTTGACGTTTAACGCTAGCTTTACCGCTGCTAAGATATCGGCCAAATTTGTCTACACTCATGATGATACTGATGAAAAGAATGATAGTATTAAATATTTATTCAATTACGCTGCATTCTTTAAGCTCCTCGATGATCGACTGCATTTCATTATGGGTACTTTCATTGCCAGAATCCCGAGAGGCCTTCAAAAGTTTAAGACGATCCACGAGCTCGTTTATGTCGTCCCAATAGACATATTGATATCTATCATGGGTGTTGGAAACAAGCATGCTGCCTATATCTCCGCCAGACCATGTTTCTGAAGTCGAACTGGAATATTTAGCAAGAAGAGGTTTTATTATTTCACGCCATTTGTGGCCTCTACTCCCCCTCAAGTCATTTTTGGGTTGGAACAGTTTGCGATGCACATTGGTTTCGTGTAAAATATCATAGTAATGTGATAAATCCTCCTCATTATATCTACTTGGTCTAGTTTTAAATATTAATTCATAAAGACCATGAGAACCCGTAAACAGCTTATTATTGATTATTATGTCTTTACCATCTAGATATAATGTATGCCCACCCAATTTCAATCTATTTGTTTCGGGTTCGAATGTGACACCATACGTTGTATCATATACATTGCGTGTATCTTGAAAAAGACCTCGCACAAACTCTCTCGGTAAAGGATTAAGATCTCCATAAAACGTGTTATGTGAATGCGGATCCTCTTCCACCAATGGATTAGACTGCTCATCGAATGGATTAATCGAAGAGCTCTTTTCTATCTCTTGTTTTTTTATCAGCTTTCCTCTATTTTTCAAAGTGTTTGTAATATTCATTATGGGCTCCTTAATTGTTTGTGTTTCCTGTTTTATTGTCGTGCTCAAACCTTCTAGGTTCTCAGTAATGGGCTTAAACATTTTTCGTATTAAATAATCTTCATCGGAACGATTAAGCTTCAATTGCATATACTTATTCCTAATAACTTTACTTGCCTTAATAATATCACGCTTCAATTTCTCATAATCCATTTTTCTACTATTAACTGCCTGCCTGCGCATGATTATTTGCAGACAGATATATATTAACTGAATAAAATGAATAATTCACCAGCATATATAGCGATCAAAACCCTTCCTATAACGACCATTATGCAAATCACTATCCTTGTCTATCACCAGGAATCCGTATTTATCTTTCCAACACTCACCACAAACCGATTTAAACCGCTCAAATGACATGTCAACTCCAACATGATCGTTGTAAATATGTTGTAGATTCGTATTATCCTGCTTAAATAATACCAAAAAATTAGCATTATCCCTAACTAGCTGTTTCGGAATACTAGTATAAGTTTGACATAAATAAAAGCTATCAACACACTTATGTCTACCCATACAAAAATATTTTCTAATATTGTTTTGCTTATCGCACGCCACATCGTCAAAAATGAATATCGAATTTCTCTCAGCCTCCATGGGGTCTATTATATCATCATTCTCCTTACAAGGAAAATATTTCACATCTTTAACATTATTTAAAACATTCTCCAACAGCTTATATTTAGCTTGATATAAAGACTTGGAATAAATGTATACGTTTTCGAACTTGAGACCATTTTCATTGAATAATAACGATAGCATGAGATTTGTTTTCCCAGAGTTTGATGCACCGCAAAGTAGTGCTCTAATGGAGTTCGGTAGTAGGCTGCTATGTTTCCGAAATTTACCCTTTTCATCAACGTCCAAATCCAAGTTGATTATTTCAAGTGCATCCTTCTGCTTCACAAGTCTCATGGTGAATGAATTATATATAAATTGTTGGATGTTTATAAAGCTAATTCATTTCGATGCTAACTTTTAAAGAGGGCGGAGGTGTCGTGAACTCGATAATCAACAAGTTGCCTATAGAGCTTCACCTGCCAGGTGGGTACATGTATTGTGGTCCTGGTACAAAGCTCCAGAAACGTTTAGCACGAGGTGATCCCGGCATTAATCCATTGGATGCGGCTTGTCGGGAACACGATATCGCATATTCACAACATAAAGATTTAAAAGATAGACACGAGGCAGATTTGATATTGCAAGAAAAAGCTTGGAATCGTGTAAAGTCAGCAGACGCAAGTGTTGGTGAAAAGACAGCAGCCTGGTTGGTGACTAACGCAATGAAGGCCAAAAGAAAATTTGGTATGGGCTTAAAGAAAAAAACTTTTAAAAAAATAGTGTGCACCAATGTTAAGAAGACTCTTAAGCGATTCGGGGGTGATATTAAACAGGGTGCTAAATCATCATTGGCAGCAGCTAAGGTTGCAATCAAAGAGGCTGGAGGTCGAAAACATATTAAAACCCCCAGAATAATCCCCATACCGAAGTTGGAGGCGTATTGCCACTCATACCAATATTCGCCGGGCTAAGCGCTCTCGGCTCACTGGCAGGCGGTGTAAGTGGTATAACACAAGCATTACTCAAAGCGAAAGCGGCTCGAAGTCAATTACGGGAAGCTGAAAGGCATAATAAAACTATGGAAGCAATCGCATTAAAAGGTAAAGGATTATATCTGAAGCCATATAAGCGAGGCTTAGGTTTATATCTAAAACCATCAAAAAACTAATAAGTCGACTGCCTCAAAGAGCATTAACCGATCATGATATTTTGAAATATGCGAAATATATTCACCATTTTAGAGGTGTATTTATGAGGGATACTCTACCAAAATCACCCAACAAAAATGAAAGCGCAGTCGTTAATTTGGATAGCATTAAAGGATCGGGAACACATTGGGTCTGTTATAAGAAGAGGGGTTCTAATATATACTATTATGATTCGTTTGGCAATTTAAAGCCTCCACCGGAATTGATAGAATATTTTAATAGAAAGGGACCTAATAAAATAATGTATAATCATAAGCGATACCAAAATTTCAATACATTCAATTGTGGTCACTTATGCTTAGAATTCCTACTAAATAATATATAATCGTATGTTCATATATCAATATATTAGTCATGTCGTACACTTTCACCCTGAAGGGCACAAAATCAGTGCTTTCTGTTGGTTATTATCCGCCTATTGAATTAAATCCCCACTATGAATATGTTCTGGGTCTAATAGGATTTAATAGCTACAATTCGATTCCCAACATTGTAGAGGGCTGTAACAAATTTTATTATGATAATGACAAAGTTATTACAATTCCCACAGGATCTTATGAGATAAGTGATATCGCCGATTTCTTGATGAATGCGATGCCTAGAGGTGCAATATCCCTCAAACCAAACAACAATACAATAAAGTGTGAAATTAAAAGCAAATATGAAATAAATTTTGGACCTAGAGACTCTATAGGAAGCATATTAGGTTTTAGTGGGAAGCTATTACCAGCCGATCAAAAACATGAATCGGATTTACCTGTCAATATTATAAAAGTGTCGACAATAAGAATTGAGTGCAATATCACAACATCAGCCTACAACGATAGTCGTTTATCCCACACGCTCTACGAATTTTCTCCACAAGTTGAAGCTGGGTTTTCGATTAATATAGCGCCCGAGCATATAATATATCTACCAATTAATTCTAAGCGTATCGATAATATCACATTAACACTGCTCGATCAAGATGGTGATGCCGTAAACTTTAGAGGCGAGCAAATCATTGTTAGATTAGAATTAAAAAGAGTTTCATAATGGGCCTTTCATTTCGTAAACGTTATATAACTTCCTCACCCCCACAACAGAAGATCACTTCAACATCTAAACTCAAGCAGTTAACATCGGCCAATATAATATTTTTACAATCGTTAGGCTTTCGAGTAAAAAATGGAGGAAAAGCTATCAATATTTGAAGGTGTGCATTTTGACGAAATTATAACGAAAGAAGAGTATCACACATATTGTAGAAATCGATCGCGCAATGAAGCCAGGAATCAGTTCTACGATGAAAGCATTAGTTTCATATAATGAAGATGAAAGTCGAATGTTGTCGATTGCCGGGTGGGGACCATTCGCGCAGCAGCAAGCAACACTCTCCAATAACAAGTTCAACGCATGCATTCCATTGAGCATGCTTTTAGGCTTCTGTTCCGATTACAGGAGGGTTATTATTAACGTCAGTCAAGAATTAGTCCTAATTAGAAGTAAAACAGATGAAAACTGCTATCAAAACAAGACCGATGATGGTACAAAAAAGGCCTCAATCGAGATTGAAAAGATTGAATGGCGGGTGCCGCATGTGAGCGTAAATGATCAGACACGTCTAAAGTTCTTAAACACCCTTAAAACCAATAAACCGATATATCTAACATTTCGTAAATGGGAATTATATGAACTTCCAGCTTTGCGTGCAACGAAAACTGACATTTGGCCTGTTAAAACTAGCACTAATCTAGAGAAGCCCAGATATGATATTATAGCGTTTCAACGGAACAGAAAAGATAATTTTCAGCAAGATGCATCAGGCTTTGATCACGCTTCAATCACAAATATTAAATTGCATTTAAATTCAGAATATTACCCATATAGCGATATGAATATAGATATGAGTAAAAAACTATATGCCCAAGCATATCTAATGTACACAAAATTTCAATCGAGCTATTATGGAAGCACTCGGGGACCTCTCATGAGCTACGAGAAGTTCCACGATTCAGCACTTTACGTAATAGATTGTTCGAAGCAGAATGAGAGCTTAAAATCATCCACCGTCGATGTTAAGCTTGAGATGCAGTGCCAGGAGACGTTTAGCGAGGACACCTCTTGTTTATTGTTAATTTTACAAGATTGTGTCGTTGAATATAGTGCACTGACAGGCACTGTTAAGAAAATTATATAACATTCAGTCAATCGCGAGACATCATGGCTAAAAGAGGTGCAATTGACACTCGAGATCAACTTCAATCATTCCTTATTATAGACATACAAGGTTATGCGATTCAACATTTCGATCCAAAAGAGATGAGCATAAGTGACGGAGAAAGGAGCGTCCATTTTTTATTTAAACCTAGCATTGAATTCCATCTATTATCGAAGAAAGACCAGAGGACCGTTCGATGGCTTGAAAATAATTATTTAAATATAGAATACTCTACTGGTTATGTATATTTTAAGGATATTATTAACTTGTTAAAAAATATCTGTAACTCATATAATAGAGTGTATGTTAAAGGACATCAAAAAAAGGAGCTACTTAAGCTATATGTTGATATTGACATAATTAACTTGGAATATTTTAATGATGTACCAAAGCTTATTAAAAATGTCAATCATTGTTTTTATCATAATAATAAAACTAATGAAGAATGTATATGCACGCAAAATAATATTATAACTCTATGCAATTATCTAAAAAATAAAGAATTATTTTAACCTTATTATTTTTATTTCAATCCACCTATACATATTAATAATAATATAGCAAAATAGTATACGTATAAACATGTCTATACATGTATAAAAGGACCGCCGAGACGGCACCAATCCGAGGTAGGTATGTAAGCGAGAGATTTTTTATACATTTACATTAATTAACCATCGCCTGCCCTAAAAAAGGATCATCCAGACGACCTCCATTCGATGCAGGTATGCGACCGAAAAAAATTAAGTGCATTCCTTAAAACACAGCCCGACCATGGGAACGGAATGTGCCCGCCGCTAATTGCATCTGGCCGCATACGTATATATGTATATATATGTATGCGCGGGAAAAAAAATTTCTTTCTCTTTATGCATCACTCCATTTGCGTGGGAATCTGACGCAGATGTGTATCTATATATACGTAGATCGGCATCTTTAATTTCATTATAATCAGTATCTTCGAACAGTCAACATCGTTTTTAGTGCTTGTTTGTGTTTTACTACAAGGTATTTAGAAAGCCTAATTTATATAATATTAACTTGCAATATTTTACATTAGTTTTAAAATTTTATAGGACTTTTTAAAAATTGTTTTTTCTCAATTATAAGGTTATTTTTTAAATAATTTAATGGTATATATTTTATTAATATTTTATTTTTATATACAATTAATCCAGGGTGCTTCAAAGTATTTTATACGCATTTAGTAGCTTCTTTATATTGTTTTTCTTTCTTTTTTTTTTTAATTTTTATAAGGTTTTAAAAGGGTTTTATCAATAAATTTTCAATAATACAAGTATTTTTTAGTTAAATATACGCTGATCATAGTTTTTCTACTACTCTAAAATTTTATAGGACTTTTAAAAATTGTTTTTTCTCAATTATAAGGTTATTTTTTAAATAATTTAATGGTATATATTTTATTAATATTTTATTTTTATATACAATTAATCCAGGGTGCTTCAAAGTATTTTATACGCATTTAGTAGCTTCTTTATATTGTTTTTCTTTCTTTTTTTAATTTTTAGGTGCGTAAATTTATATTATTAAATTGATTATTTTATAAGGTTTTAAAGGGTTTTATCAATAAATTTTCAATAATACAAGTATTTTTTAGTTAAATATACGCTGATCATAGTTTTTCTACTACTCTAAAATTTTATAGGACTTTTTAAAAATTGTTTTTATCAATTATAAGGCTGTTTTTAATAATTTAATGGTGTATATTTTATTAATATTTTATTGAATATTATTTTTATATACAATTATCCAGGGTGCTTCAAAGTATTTTATTTGTATTTAGTAGCTTCTTTATATTGTTTTTTTTTTCTTTTTTTTAAATTTTTAGGTGCGTAAATTTATATTATTAAATTGATTATTTTATAAGGTTTTATCAATAAATTCTCAATAATACAGGTATTTTTAGTTAAATATACGCTGATCATAGTTTTCTACCACTCTAAAATTTTATAGAACTTTTAAAAATTGTTTTTCTCAATTATAAGGCTAGCGAATCAGTCAAATAAATTAGCAATTTAGTTATATTAAAAATTAGGCTTCAATACCTTTTTATTCTTTTAAATTTATTATATTAATTATTTTTAATTTGTTTTTCATAGAATGAATTGCATCATTTGCGGAAAATCCTTCACCCGGCGCGACAACATGAAGCGGCATGTGAATACCCTCCACCGCAATTTTGTTTGCGGTATTTGTGGAGAGGGTGCGGATACATGTGAGCATGTTGCGGGACCACCTAAGAAGGTGGCCAAAGTAGATGTTACACCATCCACAAGTTCTAATAGACCTGTGGATGCTGCACCATCTACCAGTCGAGATGCGCCTCAGAGAAGCTGTTGTGGGTTGATGTTCCCTAATAATTCTCTGTATAGGGGGCATCTTCGCACACAGCAACATTTGAATAATAATACATTTATGCTGCCGGATGGAGTGTTCAAAATTAATTCCTCATTTAAAAGCCGGGTCGCGAGTTACAAAATTTTAGGTGATGAGAGTGCTGACATCACAAATTTTTTATCGAATTTGAAAATGAAAGTGTGCAGCCTGATTAACGATGTTCTAGCCAAGGTCGTATCGGGTATTAAGGTACAGTTAGAGCTATTTGCTCATTATGCTAAAACCGTAGCTGATGAGGAAATAGTCGACTTAAAGTCCTTCAATACTCGGTACGTCATTGTCACCGAGTCTTCAGACTTAGAGGACGTTTTTGATCAGGCTGCTGCCATCATAAAATCGAAAGCTGAAGAGTTTTCGGATAGGGGGAGCAATTGGACACTTAAGATGGTCTCGCATTTAGAGGTTAACATCAACAGTTACCAACCTCTTGGGGGATCATCTTATTTGGAACTACCCCCCTCTATTCGAAACAGGAAAGCATGCATCAATATTCAGAACTCGGACGATGCATGCTTGTGTTGGTCGATTGTAGCAGCACTCCACCCGGCAAACATACATGAAGAGAGAGTTAGTAATTATCCTCATTACTCCAGCATCCTAAATTTAGAAGGTATTCAATTCCCGGTTAAAATTAAAGATATTTCAAAAATTGAGAATATGAACAATTTAAGTATTAACGTTTACGGTTTGGCTATTAATGATGAAACAAAAAATCATGAGGTGGTGGGGCCAATTCATTTCACGAAAAACAGAAAAGATATCCACATCAATTTACTACTAATTGATGATGGAAAAAGAGCCCATTATGTTTTAATTAAAAATCTGTCCAGGCTAGTCTCATCTCAAATCAATAAACATGGTCATGAAGCTCACATCTGTGATGGGTGTTTAATTAATTTCAGCACCATCGAAAAATTAAACGCCCATCAACAACACGATTGCAACCATGTGTATACGGTACTACCCTCAACCGACGCGCGTAAAACAAAATTTGGAGACATGCTACCCGAAAATATTTTACGTTTCGATAGTCATCATAAGAAAATGTCCGTTCCGTTCGTCGTTTATGCGGATTTTGAAAGTATTCTCCAACCGATTCACACATGCAGCCGTGATCCAGCTAGTTCGTATACGAATAAAACATTCAAACACGTTCCATATAGTTTTGCATATCAAATTGTATGTTCGTTTGATGCAAAGTTGAATAAATTTGTCACGTATGCCGGTTTAGATTGCTCAACGGTGTTTGTCCAAAAATTGATAGAAGATGTTAAGCTAATCTATGAAAACTATTTAAAGACTATCGTGCCGATGAAAACTTTAAATAATAGCGAGCGAAAATTATATAATGAGGCCGTGATTTGCCACATTTGTGAGCTGTCTCTCAACGGAGATAGAGTGAGAGATCACTGCCACATTACGGGAGCGTTTCGAGGGGCCGCTCATTCTAATTGTAATCTAAACTTCAAAATTCCGAAATTTGTCCCTATCTATTTTCACAATTTGAGCGGGTATGATAGCCATCTATTTTTAAGAGATTTGGCACAACAAAATTTAGATATTGACGTAATTCCTATTAATAAAGAAAGATATATCAGTTTCAGCGCGAAAGTTTTGGTTGGTGACTACACAGATAAAAAATCGGGCGAGAAAAAAAATATTTATATAAAACTACGGTTTTTAGATAGTTTTCGATTCATGGCGTCTTCTATCGATAAGCTTGCACAAAATTTGAGCCCGCAAGACTTTGTCAATGTTAGGCGGGCGTTCCCACTAGATTCACATTTCCATTTAATTAGAAAGAAGGGTGTATTCCCCTATCAATACATAGATACCTTTGGGCGATTGAACGAATCGACCTTACCGACAAAACGCGATTTTTTTAATTCATTAACGAATGTTGATATTTCGGATGTTGAATATCAACATGCGCAAACTGTATGGAATACGTTTGGATGTCAAAATTTATTAGAGTACTCAAACTTATATTTAAAATCAGACGTTTTACTTTTGGCAGATATTTTTGAAAATTTCAGGAAGATTTGTCGGGATACATACAGTCTGGATCCGGTTCAATATTACACCAGCCCGGGCTTGTCTTGGGATGCTATGTTGAAGCACACCAAAATTGAGCTGGAGCTACTCATAGACATCGACATGCATCATTTTGTTAAGCAGAGTATCAGGGGTGGGTTGTGTCAAGTATCATTGCGGCACGCTACGGCAAATAATAAGTATATGCCTAATTATGATGCGAGTGCTCCTAGCTCGTATTTAGCTTATTGGGACGCGAACAATTTGTACGGGTGGGCAATGTCGCAGTATCTACCATTCGGTGGGTTCAGTTGGGCTAGTCAGGATGAAATTGACAATCTAAATATATCTGGGGTCGCTGATGATTCGCCGATTGGCTATTTTTTGGAGGTAGATGTCACGTATCCTGTAACTTTGCACGATGAGCATAACGACCTACCTTTTCTGCCCGAAAACATGGTGCCTCCCACGTCTAAATTTCAGTATAAAAAGTTGATCGCGAATTTACAGAACAAAGAGAAATATGTCATACACTATCAAACGTTAAAGCAAGCATTACATTTCGGCCTTAAAATCACCAAAATTCACCGCGTTTTAAAATTCAACCAGTCAAACTGGCTTCAAACTTATATCGACCTAAACACCAGCCTACGTCAGCATGCTAGGAACGATTTTGAAAAGGACTTCTATAAGCTTATGAACAACTCCGTATATGGTAAAACCATGGAGAATGTTGACAAGCGAGTAGAAGTCAAATTGGTCACACGTTGGGAGGACCATGGCAAAAGTCGCGGGGCTGGTAGTTTAATCGCGAAACCGAATTTTAAAAGTATTAGTATTTTTTCCGAAAACTTTGTGGCTGTCCAGATGGGGAAGCTGAAAGTTGTATATAATAAACCTATTTATATCGGCTTCTCCGTCTTGGAGCTATCAAAGCACCTGATGTATGACTTTTTCCACAATTTTTTGAGACGCGTGTATGCAGAAAAGGTCCGTCTGTGTTATATGGATACGGATAGTTTTATCCTAAAAGTAGAGACAGATGATATATACAGCGACATGAAAAAAAATATATCAAAATTCGATACATCGAACTTTTCGGCAAATAATGTCTACAACATAGCACCTCAAAACAAGGCTGTTTTAGGTTTATTTAAAGACGAAAATGCGGGTAATATAATGAGTGAATTTGTCGGATTGCGCGCAAAAATGTATGCCTTAGAGGTTGAGGGTAGGGAGATTAAAAAGGTTAAGGGTGTTAAAAAGAACGTTGTGCGGGATGAGATTAGTCTGGCAGATTACAAACACTGTTTATTGAATAATGATATTTTATTAAGAGAGCAAAATCTTTTTCAAATCAAACTACATGAGATTTATACCGTCAAGCAAAATAAATTGAGCCTATCACCTCACGATGATAAACGCAGGGTTAATGAGGATGGCGTTCATACTCTCGCCTGGGGGCATTATAAAATCGACTCACCAGCTCCTTAGATGGTCGCTGCACATGCCTCGGGTGCAGCTGCTCTACCGCTTCAAATTGGGTAAGTACCCCCACCCTTTTTTTGTGTAAGTACCCCCACCCTTTTTTGTTTGCTTCTCATTGTAATTTTCTCCCACTAAATCAGTATTAGTTTGTTTGCATTCGAGTTCACACATATTCTTTAACCTCTAAGATTAAAATGGGAGCTAGTAAGAATACAAAATTATTATGTACATAAACTTATATCTATATATTTTTTAATTCTTTTCAGAAACTTATAATGAATTTATTGACGATTCACTTAAAATGATTGACGATAATATCGTTAAGGAAAAACAACTGATTGGGCAGTCATCATACTTCCTCAACAAATGCGGTTCGAAATGGGTGAATATCGGCCTTAGTCCGGCTGCTGGATTCGTGCCCATCATCCAGATTCGATCGCCTGCAAGCTGCGTATTCTTCACATTGGACGAGTGGGAAGAATTTTGTAAGACGGAGGGTTGCAGTACGAATCATCAAATTCGAACGTCAACATTTAGAGATACTAGCGTAATTGTATTAAGCAGTCGCAATCAGCAACTGGTATTGTCCTCCGATACCTATAGCAATTTGTTTAATTTGCGACTGCTCATTAAGAGTAAATTAGAATTTTTAGTAAATAGTAATTTCATAACATTTTATAAAATGATCTTAACCGCCTGCATGGCATTAACTGGAGATTTATATACGAATGTATCAAAATTACTTGTTGATCATTGTAATTCATTTAACGCTTTCCTTATGATGGAAGTGCTACATATTAGCTATAATTCGCTTTACTATGACTTTGAGGTCATGAAACTTGTAGATAATGTTAATTTAAAATAATATTGTTAATTTATGAATAATAATAAATAAATTGTTTTCTTAAAAATATATTGTTTGTTTTATTTTATTTTATAAGTGAGACATACATTTCAAGCATGCGGCTATCACAGAAGCAGACAGCCGTTGCGGTTTCCGCTGGAAACATGTTTAGACCTGTTTGAAGTACATTGAGAAGCGCGATAGCAAGCCTGGTAATTTATTCAGGAATTCTCTAGAAACAAAGACCATCTTGATGGTCCGCCATTTTGTCTGACGTCACCTTAGTTTGGCTAGTGACCGTGAGAGGATGCTGCATTATGGTAATCATGAGAGATGCCATTTCTTGGTTAGTGGCTGTGAGAGGGCGTCACATTGGGTTGGTAATGATGAAATCTGCCATTTCTTAGTTTGGTTAGTGGCCGTCAGAGGGCGCCACATTGGGTTGGTAATGATGAAATCTGCAATTTTTAGTTGGGTTGGTAATGATGAAATCTGCAATTTTTAGTTGGGTTGGTAATGATGAAATCTGCAATTTTTAGTTGGGTTGGTAATGATGAAATCTGCAATTTTAGTTGGGTTGGTAATGATGAAATCTGCAATTTTTAGTTGGGTTGGCGACCGCGAGGGGGCGCCACATCAGTTGGGTTGGCAGAGGGCGCCACTAGGGCGAGGGGGGTGAGGGGGAGCTGGGTGAGAGGGGGAGGAGGTCCCAGTATCGGCGTAAGTACCCTACTGAAAGCTAAAGATTCAGCCATCTCTTCGGCATCAGAATTTTTGCATTTCAACTCAGCCTCGGCGCGTAACTGTCTTCCAGTAAATTTATTTGGATCCAATTCAGTTTCATCCCCCGAGTCCTCGTCAGTAAGGACATGTGGATAGGGGGTGTTATGTATATGTCTCGGACATTGTCTTCGTCGTATGCAATTTCAAGGGCTTCTTGTAGAGTTAATCCCCCCCTGAAACATATAAACATTTTTATTAGTACATTAGAGCAAAGTACTGGCGTTACCATGCGGTAACGCTGTAGGTTGAAGTCTCATAACGCAAATATTTTTCAAAAATAAGGTATTTTCATATTGTAGAAATCTTGACCTGTATTTATACTGCTAAACCCAGCTAATTATTCTTACTTAAAAGTAAGTTTAGTATAACAAACGGATACTTACGTAAAACGCACATCCATTATGCAGAGTAATAATTGTAACACAAACTTCACACTAACCTGTATCGAATACACCGACTAAATCAAACCAAACAGCAAACACGTGTTTAATTTTATGCTTTCACAAGCAGTTACCGTCACCATCTGCCATCGAAACTGCAAACTAAAACTTTTATTGCATAAGCAGCGTTACATAGTTGCGTCGTTGTTATTTGTATATTTGGATTGACTGAACAGTTTGTGGTAGACCCCAAGCCTTTTAATGTGACTATAGAAATAATCTCGACTGTCCTATGCTTATTGATTACATTTTCATTTATACATTTTGATTTACATTTTATATTTGTCATTGTTTTCTAATTGACAACCAGTTGTCATATTGTTATTACTTTTAATTCATTGTATGCCACTACTACCAAGAAGATTTTCAATTTTTCAATACATTTGTATAATTGGCAAAGAATTGTAATATATTTTATTAACTGCCTGGTTGAAATAAGGCATTACACAGTATTAGGTATTTTCACAGTTGTTTTACACTTGGACATTTTGGATTGACATTTTAAGGTAATACTATATTTTTTATTCACATATTAATGCTTTAACATACACTTTCTTTGTTATGCTGCACTGACGAAACCAAACTAGGTAGAAACATATATGTCTGTAGCTACAAATACATCTTAACACATACATAGTTGCATCGTTGATTGTTTATATATTCCAATCAAAATTGTACATGTTTAGGTGAACCTAGGCCATTTTGATAGGATTACATGAGTAATTATCGATTGTCCTATGCTTATTTGCTTTCATTTACATTTATACATGACTATTTTACATTCTATATTGTTATATTATCAACAGTTCTACTCTTAATCTTTCTTTACATAGTTGCGTCGTTGTTATTTGTATATTTGGATTGACTGAACAGTTTGTGGTAGACCCCAAGCCTTTTAATGTGACTATAGAAATAATCTCGACTGTCCTATGCTTATTGATTACATTTTCATTTATACATTTTGATTTACATTTTATATTTGTCATTGTTTTCTAATTGACAACCAGTTGTCATATTGTTATTACTTTTAATTCATTGTATGCCACTACTACCAAGAAGATTTTCAATTTTTCAATACATTTGTATAATTGGCAAAGAATTGTAATATATTTTATTAACTGCCTGGTTGAAATAAGGCATTACACAGTATTAGGTATTTTCACAGTTGTTTTACACTTGGACATTTTGGATTGACATTTTAAAGTAATACTATATTTTTTATTCACATATTAATGCTTTAACATACACTTTCTTTGTTATGCTGCACTGACGAAACCAAACTAGGTAGAAACATATATGTCTGTAGCTACAAATACATCTTAACACATACATAGTTGCATCGTTGATTGTTCATATATTCCAATCAAAATTGTACATGTTTAGGTGAACCTAGGCCATTTTGATAGGATTACATGAGTAATTATCGATTGTCCTATGCTTATTGATTACATTTTCATTTATACATTTTGATTTACATTTTATATTTGTCATTGTTTCCTAATTGACAACCAGTTGTATATATATATATATATATATATATATATATATAGGAAGTTGTGATGTTAGACACTGATTTCAGGGTGTATTGGTATGTAAATTTACTGATCCAGGAAGGTCAGAATGTGTGGGCTGGGTTAATTAAAACATTCTATTTGTGGCTGGTAACGTTTCGGAATAATTTATTCCATCATCAGACTCTACAATAAGTTGAAAAAATTTTTTTAAATAAATAATTAGGGACAATCTTAAATAAACAAAAGTCATGAACACCCAAAACAAGAGAACTCACTTACTTGCCACTATGGACACCGAAAATTATCTTAACAGATCCAATCATAAACATAGAGAACTCGTGTTGGTGGTACACTAAATTAAAAAATTTTAATATATTATATAGGCCATTAAGGTGTCACATATTAAAATTACATTTAACAATTTCAAATCAATTGCTCAGTAAAATTAAAACCAAAGTTTTTGACGGACATTACTAGTTGTATTTTAAAAAGCACCAACACGAAGATCACAACAACAATTAAAATGCATGACCTATCTGACCGTAAGTGAGTATTTACAGGTCACTTCTTCGCGATGTCAAGGGCAGGTCAGAGGTCACAGTTTAATAGCGAATTATCAAAATTTCTTTAAATAAAACTGTTAATATGATAATTCTAAATTACATCTGTAATTCTGATATATTAATTTGGAAATAAACAGCAGCAAAGAAAACCAAAAATTATTTTGTTACAAGACCAAAAGACCACCGCAAACAAGGCAATATAAGGATGTTACGCAAGAAGTAGGAACCAGCAACGATAGGACAAATTGGAAGAACAAAGAAGGGGGAGGGGGTGGGTAAGGTGGAGGGTTGTCATAAAATAATACTGAAACCATGGGTTTAATTATTTAAATTAGAACAATTATTTACAAACGGTGCCAAGACGCCATCTGTCATCCAACAACCCAACTGTCTGAAAGATATATTTACAGAAATCGACTCTAAAGTTTTGTAACTCAACACATACATGTTACTGCCGACCAACATTACACAAGATTTTAGGTCTTATAAACCTTAGAATATTATTGTATATCACACTGAAATTGGCAGAGTCAGATTTAGAATTCATATTTGGTTCTATGACATTGATACAAAAGGTCTCAAGAAATAATCTCTTGTGCAGGTTAGCTTCATTATATAAAATGTGAGTTTGGTCAAAGTTAATAGTATGTTTAGTGTTACTCATATGTTCACCAAGTTTACATGACTTAGGTTTACGAATGGCATCACTGCGATGTTGTATGTTCCGCTCATTGACTCTTTGTTTAGTTTGTCCTATGTAACATTGCGGACAATCCCTACACTTCAAGCAGTAAACTACATTGCTTCTATATTTTGTATCCATTGTGTCTTTTAAAGGTGTGAAGAATTTAGAGACTGAGTTAGCCGTTGTAAACGCTATAGTTACTCTATCCTCAAACAGTTCCTTTATAAAGTTGGTAAGACGTGGTATATATGTCATTTTCTTATAGATAACAGGATCTGTGTTACCCAAGTTATTTATGGTATTATTGGTTTGTACCGGACTTAGCGGAATAGCGTGCATTGGCAGGGTAGTGCCAGTTGAAAACAAGATCTTGTTTAAAATGGCGTTAGGATAGCTGTTTTTTAGAAGAATGTCTTTCAGTCGTAGTAGGTCCGAGTGCTGCCAATCCGTATGAGTGATGTTAATTATTCTATGTTTTAAGCATTTTATTAAATTGATCTTATATTTTGTAGGACAATTAGAGTGGAAATTCTACAGTCTGTTCGAATTAGAAGGTTTTCTATACCACCTAAGCTTAATCTTATCATCCTGGCGAGTGACTAGTGCATCTAAAAAGGGCAAGGTGCCATTAGTCTCTTGTTCTACTGTGAATTGAAGGTGGTTGTTATAATTGTTGAAAGTTGTAAGAAGATCATCAACACTGTCTTGGGGAACTAGAGCGATAATGTCATCAACGTAATGATAGATGAATTTAATGTTAACTTTGGCATGTGCAATAACATATTTGAGGATAGTGTTCATTATTATATCTGCTATACTGGGAGACAACGCAGACCCCATAGGTGTCCCGAATTTCTGTGCATAATGCTGACCGTTGTAAGTAAAGTGGACACTGCTAAACAGCCAATGTAACAAGGACAAAAATTCACCACAAGGAATGTCAGTGTTGTCCCCCACTAGAGCCCAATTATCTCTAACCACGTCGATGGCTAGTTCTGTCGGAATGTTGGTAAACAAGCTGACAACATCAAAAGAAACTAATATATGGTCAGCCTGGACGGGGGTGTTATTGACTTTTGTGGCAAAATCAAATGTATCAATAAGTTTGAAGCTGTTATACGGTTTGAACGACATACTAATAATATTCGCCATATATTTAGCCAAATGTCTCGAGTGGCTGTCAACACTAGAAACTATAGGTCTTAAGGGTATGTTAGACTTATGAATTTTGGGGATCCCATATATCCTAGACGGGGCAGAGTTCTTTTTGATGAGTTGTTTGTGTAATATGTCATCAATGTAGTTATTAACTTTTAGTTTATTTATAATTTGACAAGTTCTGCGTTCATCAGAGTATGTGGGATCCCTATTGAGTTTGGCATATGTATGAGTATCACTAAGGAGTTCTAACATTTTGTAGTCATAATCAGCTTTATACATGACCACTGTGACATTACTTTTATCAGATTGGGTGACTATGATGTCAGTATGTTGTTTTAAGAATTCTCTGCATTGTTTTTCTATGCTGTTATGTAGTGTGTTGTGAGTATGATTGCTAATATAGGTCTAGGATATATGGGATCCCCAAAATTCATAAGTCTAACATACCCTTAAGACCTATAGTTTCTAGTGTTGACAGCCACTCGAGACATTTGGCTAAATATATGGCGAATATTATTAGTATGTCGTTCAAACCGTATAACAGCTTCAAACTTATTGATACATTTGATTTTGCCACAAAAGTCAATAACACCCCCGTCCAGGCTGACCATATATTAGTTTCTTTTGATGTTGTCAGCTTGTTTACCAACATACCGACAGAACTAGCCATCGACGTGGTTAGAGATAATTGGGCTCTAGTGGGGGACAACACTGACATTCCTTGTGGTGAATTTTTGTCCTTGTTACATTGGCTGTTTAGCAGTGTCCACTTTACTTACAACGGTCAGCATTATGCACAGAAATTCGGGACACCTATGGGGTCTGCGTTGTCTCCCAGTATAGCAGATATAATAATGAACACTATCCTCAAATATGTTATTGCACATGCCAAAGTTAACATTAAATTCATCTATCATTACGTTGATGACATTATCGCTCTAGTTCCCCAAGACAGTGTTGATGATCTTCTTACAACTTTCAACAATTATAACAACCACCTTCAATTCACAGTAGAACAAGAGACTAATGGCACCTTGCCCTTTTTAGATGCACTAGTCACTCGCCAGGATGATAAGATTAAGCTTAGGTGGTATAGAAAACCTTCTAATTCGAACAGACTGTTGAATTTCCACTCTAATTGTCCTACAAAATATAAGATCAATTTAATAAAATGCTTAAAACATAGAATAATTAACATCACTCATACGGATTGGCAGCACTCGGACCTACTACGACTGAAAGACATTCTTCTAAAAAACAGCTATCCTAACGCCATTTTAAACAAGATCTTGTTTTCAACTGGCACTACCCTGCCAATGCACGCTATTCCGCTAAGTCCGGTACAAACCAATAATACCATAAATAACTTGGGTAACACAGATCCTGTTATCTATAAGAAAATGATATATATACCAGGTCTTACCAACTTTATAAAGGAACTGTTTGAGGATAGAGTAACTATAGCGTTTACAACGGCTAACTCAGTCTCTAAATTCTTCACACCTTTAAAAGACACAATGGATACAAAATATAGAAGCAATGTAGTTTACTGCTTGAAGTGTAGGGATTGTCCGCAATGTTACATAGGACAAACTAAACAAAGAGTCAATGAGCGGAACATACAACATCGCAGTGATGCCATTCGTAAACCTAAGTCATGTAAACTTGGTGAACATATGAGTAACACTAAACATACTATTAACTTTGGCCAAACTCACATTTTATATAATGAAGCTAACCTGCACAAGAGATTATTTCTTGAGACCTTTTGTATCAATGTCATAGAACCAAATATGAATTCTAAATCTGACTCTGCCAATTTCAGTGTGATATACAATAATATTCTAAGGTTTATAAGACCTAAAATCTTGTGTAATGTTGGTCGGCAGTAACATGTATGTGTTGAGTTACAAAACTTTAGAGTCGATTTCTGTAAATATATCTTTCAGACAGTTGGGTTGTTGGATGACAGATGGCGTCTTGGCACCGTTTGTAAATAATTGTTCTAATTTAAATAATTAAACCCATGGTTTCAGTATTATTTTATGACAACCCTCCACCTTACCCACCCCCTCCCCCTTCTTTGTTTTTCCAATTTGTCCTATCGTTGCTGGTTCCTACTTCTTGCGTAACATCCTTATATTGCCTTGTTTGCGGTGGTCTTTTGGTCTTGTAACAAAATAATTTTTGGTTTTCTTTGCTGCTGTTTATTTCCAAATTAATATATCAGAATTACAGATGTAATTTAGAATTATCATATTAACAGTTTTATTTAAAGAAATTTTGATAATTCGCTATTAAACTGTGACCTCTGACCTGCCCTTGACATCGCGAAGAAGTGACCTGTAAATACTCACTTACGGTCAGATAGGTCATGCATTTTAATTGTTGTTGTGATCTTCGTGTTGGTGCTTTTTAAAATACAACTAGTAATGTCCGTCAAAAACTTTGGTTTTAATTTTACTGAGCAATTGATTTGAAATTGTTAAATGTAATTTTAATATGTGACACCTTAATGGCCTATATAATATATTAAAAATTTTTAATTTAGTGTACCACCAACACGAGTTCTCTATGTTTATGATTGGATCTGTTAAGATAATTTTCGGTGTCCATAGTGGCAAGTAAGTGAGTTCTCTTGTTTTGGGTGTTCATGACTTTTGTTTATTTAAGATTGTCCCTAATTATTTATTTAAAAAAATTTTTTCAACTTATTGTAGAGTCTGATGATGGAATAAATTATTCCGAAACGTTACCAGCCACAAATAGAATGTTTTAATTAACCCAGCCCACACATTCTGACCTTCCTGGATCAGTAAATTTACATACCTATATATATATATATATATATATATATATATTATCAGCCTTCCGTATTCCTCAAAATAATTTTGATCGTGACTGAGCAGATAACGTAATTTGAGTTTTGTGGTCAGAGATTTCTTTCGTTAAATTAAAAATTATATTTTTATTTCATTGATTATTATCTCCAGAAGCGCCCATGTAAGGCCATTGACAGCGATTACATTTCATGGGGGTTAGATATATTTTATACACCTTCCATTAACACTTATCTTTTTTACACTTTCAGGTGAGTCAACTTGTACTTTGGATCGTCTTCATTTTAAATTTCTTTGTAATAGTGTGCCTATTTCTTCTAAAATTAACCACACTTATGTAACAATATACTTATATGTGAGACGGGTGATAAATAATTGTGTTTTTTGGTACGAGTTATCTGGAAGCTAAAAAGTTCCACGGAAAGATTTCAAAGTCGGAAAATTTCCTGAAAACAACTGGAAAATTCTGTAAAAAACAATTCACCGTTCACAAAATACGTAAATAAAGAATAAAGAAAGCAACAGTAATACCGCGCGAAGGAGCTAAGTTACTTTTTCTCCGGCAAAATCATAATATTGTTCACTATATGGAATGGTATAATAATAAGTACTGTAAACGCCAAACTAGATGGCGACCTGTGGGAACGTGCCATAGTCGTTTTTGAAAACGCGTACGCCCAGTTACTGAAGTAGTAGTCAGACTATATTTGTCAGTGGTGGATCATGATGTCTTTGCTAGGGGATCGTAAAGTGATATATGCTCAAACGCGAGAAGTAGTTTCTACTGTATACAATTATTTTTATAAACATAAAAGTACATCAGTGCGATTAAGTGAAATAAAAAAATGTGTTCATGGAGCAACTGGTGTGTCGGTGCGAACAACAGAAAGAATTATTAATTTATTAAGTGATTGATGCGTAGCTTGCGCCGCCTATGGTTTCTTGCAATTTTATGTAAAACCAAATACAAAGCTTCCCACTATCTCTAATGCTGCGCGGACTTACTCTCACCGCTCGCCATCTAATTTGGCGTTTACAGTAGTTATATATGTAAAAGGTATTTTAAAATATGAATTTTTGGAATGTTATGTCTAGATTAAATTATTGATATATTGACTGATAATAAAATTACTCTTTTGACATCATATTATTAATTTAAGAGTTTAAATACAAATTGTATTGGTTATTATATAAAATGTATTTATTACAATGACTGTACACCAATTATACAATTTGACAAACAATTGTGTGAAGCATTAACTTAGTAATACTAGGAGACGGAACTTTGCACTTTGCATAAATTTGGTGTAGTGGTGACAATGTTAGAGAGAGAGGGAAAGAGAGAGAGAGAGGGAGAGGGAGAGGGAGAGACAAGAGAGAGAGAGACACAGAGAGAGAGAGACACACAGAGAGAGAGAGCAGGATATATTCACATTTGCAATTAATCACGTCGTTGTATATTAAATTCAAAGTATCAGTTATTAGAACCGTAGCTACTTTATAAAATCCTTGAAAAAAATAAGGAAATGACGGTTTATTCTCCTTATTTCTAAAAAAATGTTTAAATGATCTAAAAAACACAGACACATTTTAGATGCTAGAATTGAAAATTGGGACACAAATTCAACACAAAAACTGCGTCCTAATAAGAACTATTTGTATTTAAACGAAAATCTTCTAAACACTATAACAATAATTAATACATGTCTTACACTAAAAGTCACATACATGTTACACAGCACTGTTTAAACTTATATCACTAAATTTAAACAAATAATAATAACAGAAAATAGGTTCTTATTTTTGAGATATTGACCTTAGTTGGTCAGCCGACTAATGACAATATATAAGCATATCTCCCTTTTATGTTATAACCACTCTCCCTGTACACTATCATTTTCGAAGTATTGTAATATCAATAGTGTGAAGGCATAATACATATATATTAGATAAATTCTTAGGTTGTTGTACACATTAAAATATCTGTAAAATTTAATTGCATATTAATCTGGTATTTATAATTAATGGAAAATAAATTTATTGGTGCATTATTAATTAAGTGTTTAAAATGTATAATTTAATAGACTCTAACGCATTTCAAACATTTTACAGATGACGATACAATGCCATTACTAACTAACTTCAACCGAAACAATTTCAGAAAAAACAATAATTAGTTAATATTTAAGGATACTAGCTGTCCATCAATCTCTTCGAGCTTGAATTGCCTTTTCGCGTCCGCTTACAGTTTCTTCACAGTTTCCTGTAAAAAGCAATCACTGTCATGGCTTTTTAGAATGTCCGATTTTATTAAATTTTGAAGCACCCCTGTATATACATATATCTTGTGAAGCCAAAAGTATGTTTTATTTAAAATGCTTCTCGAACTGTTTTTTTACACAAACATGTACACACTCAAGAGCGAGAAAGGTAATTTAATGTTAAACATAGTTCATGTTAAAGTATTTAAAGAAACAATGAGCTGAAAGAGCACATCTTCATCGAGACAGTTTACAATACTATTTTGATGTGATAGTGGAAAAGCATGTCAACCTTTTCGAACTCTACTCTCGTTAAGAAAATATCACAAGATAATAATAAAAGTAAAAAGCCCAAGTTTTAAATTTAAGCCCTATTGAAGCGCCTTTCCTGTAAAAAGCGCTTTTTAGAATGTACACTTTTATAAACTTTTGAAGCACCCCTGTATATACTGTGGTAGTGTAGATTACCTACCCACAATATAAAGATGTGAAGTGTTTTCTAATATTGAAATAAATTTACTGAATAATAATAATAGAAGGTTTGTAAATATCTAATAACTGGGATAGAATCTTAAAATAAAATATTTATTAGAATGTAACAGATTAATTTATAAACTATCCTATTATTATTAGTATACAAAACTAGAGAACCTTGTCATAGCTTACCTTGTGTTATTGAAAGGTTAGGCACATTTCACATCTTTATTATTGGATTCGTAATAAATATTCAACAAGTTGACGTAGATATTGTTAAATGGCATTTTCTACTTTGCATAAAATATTATTCTGTACGTAATGTTACAGTGAATATATAGATTGGTATTAAATTGAAATTTGTTTTATCGTATCGCATTATTCTTGATTGTAAGGTTAGGTGAATACTTGAAGGAACTTTGTAACCAAAAATAAAAGTTGTTCAACATTATTCATCAGAGTATATACAGATATTAGAAGGAATACTTACGTATGAGAGGTAAATAAAGGTGTATTAAAGAAATTTGAACTGGTATTAACATATATAGATTCCACTGAGCGAATTTAACTCAGAGATTTTATAACTACATTGATTTATTTAGCGCCTAATTTCTGATAGTCCAGGATTACCCATAATAACTTTGCATGTTACTAGATGTACCGTAGGTGTCAATTTGAATATTCGATATAGGTCCGGAATAAGGATATTTGGTTGATTTAAAATAATATAAGATTTTATAAAAAAAATTGACTTTTATATTCATTTACTTTTATTTATATAGTAATAAACAATATGAGTCTCATGTTCTAAGGAATTAGCAAGAAATAAAACAAATACTTTAATAATTTGACTGAGCTAGTGTAAAGGATATTTAAGAATAATTATAAATAGTACATTTATTAGTGGAATAAAATTTTGACATTTGAATCTACTAGTTGGCAGTATATGGTTTAGCTATATATTTCCCTCTCCAGTACAATACATATATTTTGTTAAGCCAATAGGATATTTTTTTAAAATTCTTCTCGAACTGTTTTTGACATAAACCGGTACACACTCAAGAGCGAGAAAGGTAATTTAATGTTAAACATAAGTCGTGTTAAAGTATCCAAAGGCAATTTACAATACTATTTGAACGTGAAAGTGTAAAAGCCTGTCAACTTTTCTAAATCCACAAAAGAGCACAAAATAATAATTAAAGTAAAAGCCCAAGTTTTAAATTTAAGCCCTAGTGAAGCGCCTGTCCTGTAAAAAGCAATCACTGTCATGGCTCTTTAAAATGTCCGATTTTATTAACTTTTGAAGCATCCCTGCATGTACATATATTTTGTTAAGCCAATAGTATATTTTATTTAAAATTCTTCTCAAACTGTTTTTAATACAAACCGGTACACACTCAAGAGCGAGAAAGATAATTTAATGTTAAATATAAGTCGTGTTAAAGCATGCAAAGACACAATGACATCAAAAGGCGCAACATTTTTATTAAGACAGTTTACAATACTATTTTGATGTGAAAGTGTAAAAGCCTGTCAACCTTTTCAAAATCCACTATCGTTAATAAAGGAGCACGAAATAATAATAAAAGTAAAAAGCCCAAGTTTTAAATTGAAACCCTATTGAAGTGCATTTCCTGTAAAAAGCGATCACTGGCAGGACGCTTTTCAGAATGTCCACTTCTATAAACTTTTGAAACACCCTGTACATACATAAATTTTGTGAAGCCAATAGTATATTAAAATTCTTCTCGAACTGTTTTTGACACAAACCGGTACACACTGAAAAGCGAGAAAAGTAATTTAATGTTAAAGTACTCAAAGACACAATAAGATCAAAAAGGTCAACATTTGTATCAAGACAGTTTACAATACTATTTTGATGTGAAAGTGGAAAAGTCTGTCATTCTTTTCGAAATCCAATATCGTTAATAAAAGATCACAAAACATTAATAAAAGTAGAAAGCCCAAGTTTTGAATGTAAGCCAAAGCGCCTTTCCTGTAATAGGCGATCACTGAAATGACGCTTTTTAGAAAATCCACTTTTATAAACTTTTGAAACACCCCTGTATATACATATATTTTGTTAAGCCAACAGGTTATATCTTATTTAAAATTCTTCTCGAATTGTTTTTGACACGAACCGGTACACACTGAAGAGCGATAAAGGTAATTTAATGTTAAAGTATTCAAAGACACAATGAGCTCAAAAAGCGCAACATTTTTATCAAGACAGTTTACAATACTATTTTGATGCGAAAGTGTAAAAGTCTGTCAACCTTTTCGAAATCCACTATCATAAAAGAGCACAAAACAATAATAAAAGACGAAAGCCCAAGTTTTGAATCTAAGCCAAAGCGCCTTTCCTGTAAAAGGCGATCACTGAGATGACCCTTTTTAGAATATCCACTTTTATAAACTTTTGAAACACCCCTGTATATACATATATTTTGTTAAGCCAATAGGATATTTTATTTGAAATTCTTCTCGAACTGTTTTTGGCAGAAACCGGTACACACTCAAGAGCGAGAAAGGTAATTTAATGTTAAAGTTTCCAAAGACACAATAAGATCAAAAAGGTCAACATTTTTATCAAGACAGTTTACAATACTATTTTGATGCGAAAGTGTAAAAGCCTTTCAACCTTTTCGACGTCCACTATCGTTAATAAAAGAGCACAAAACAATAATAAAAATAGGAAGCCGAAGATTTAAATGTAAGCCCTATTAAAGCGCGTCGCCTGTAAAAGGCGATCACTGGCATGACGCTTTTTAGAATGTCTACTTTTATAAACTTTTCAAACACCCTGTATATACACATATTTTGTAAAGCCAATAGAACATTTTATTTAAAATTCTTCTCGAACTGTGTTTGACACCAACCGGTACCCACTCAAGAGCGAGAAAGGTAATTTAATGTTAATATATCCAAAGACACAATGAGCTCAAAAAGCGCAACATTTTTATTAAGACAGTTTTCAATATTGTTTTGATGTGAAAATGTAAGAGCCTGTCAACCTTTTCGAAATCCAGTATCGTTAATAAAGGAGCACAAAATAATAATAAAAGGAAAAAGCCCAAGTTTTAAAGTGAAGCCCTATTGAAGCGCCTTTCCTGTAAAAGCGATCACTGGCAATACACTTTTCAGAATGTACACTTTATAAACTTTTGAAACACCCCTGTACATACATAAATTTTGTGCCAATAGTATATTAAAATTCTTCTCGAACTGTTTTTGACACAAACCGGTACACACTCAGGAGCGAGAAAGATAATTTAATGCTAAAGTATTCAAAGACACAATAAGATCAAAAAGGTTAACATTTGTATCAAGACAGTTTACAATACTATCTTGATGTGAAAGTGTAAAAGTCCGTCAATCTTTTCGAAATCCACTATCGTTAATAAAAGATCACAAAACATTAATAAAAGTAGAAAGCCCAAGTTCTGAATGTAAGCCAAAACATTTTCTTGTAAAAGGCGATCACTGAGATGACGCTTTTTAGAATATACACTTTTATAAACTTTTGAAACACCCCTGTATGTACATATATTTTGTTAAGCCAAAGGATATATTATATAAAATTCTTCTCGAATTGTTTTTGACACTAACCGGTACACACTCAAGAGCGATAAAGGTAATTTAATGTTAAAGTATTCAAAGACACATTGAGCTCAAAAAGCGCAACACTTTTATCAAGACAGTTTACAATACTATTTTGATGCGAATGTGTAAAAGTCTGTCAACCTTTTCGAAATCCACTTTCGTTAATAAAAAAGCACAAATCAATAATAAAAGTAGAAAGCCCAAGTTTTAAATGTAAGCCCTATTAAAGCGCCTTTCCTGTAAAAGGCCCGGTACCCACTCAAGAGCGAGAAACGTAATTTAATGTTAAAGTATCCAAAGACACAATGAACTCAAAAAACGCAACATTTTTATCATGACAGTTTACAATACTATTTTGATGCGAAAGTGTAAAAGTCTGTCAACCTTTTCGAAATCCACTATCATAAAAGAGCACAAAACAATAATAAAAGTAGAAAGCCCAAGTTTTGAATGTAAGCCAAAGCGCCTTTCCTGTAAAAGGTGATCACTGACATGACGCTTTTTAGAATATCCACTTTTATAAACTTTTGAAACATCCCTATATATACATATATTTTGTTAAGCCAATAGGATATTTTATTTGAAATTCTTCTCGAACTGTTTTTGGCACAAACCGGTACACACTCAAGAGCGAGAAAGGTAATTTAATTTTAACATAAGTCATGTTAAGCTATCCAAAGACACAATGAGATCAAACTGCCCAACATGTTCATTAAGACAGTTTACAATACTATTTTGATGTGAAAGTGTAAAAGCCTGTCAACCTTTTCAAAATCCACTATCGTTAATAAAGGAGCACGAAATAATAATAAAAGTAAAAAGCCCAAGTTTTAAATTGAAACTCTATTGAAGCGCCTTTCCTGCAAAAAACGATCACTGGCATGACGCTTTTCAGAATGTCAACTTTTATACACTTTTGGAACACCCCTGTATATACATATATTTTGTGAAGCCAATAGTATATTAAAATTCTTCTCGAACTGTTTTTGACACAAACCGGTACACAATCAAGAGCGAGAGAGGTAATTTAATGTTAAAGTATTCAAAGACACAATAAGATCAAAAAGGTCAACATTTGTATGAAGACAGTTTACAATACTATTTTGATGTGAAAGTGTAAAAGTCTGTCAATCTTTTCGAAATCCACTATCGTTAATAAAAGAGCACAAAACATTAATAAAAGTAGAGCGCCCAAGTTTTAGATGTAAGCCCAAGCGCCTTTCCTGTAAAAAGCGATCACTGGGATGACGCTTTTTAGAATATACTCTTATAAACTTTTGAAACACCCCTGTATATACATAAATTTTTAAGCCAATAGAATATTTTATTTAAAATTTTTCTCGAATTGTTTTTGACACTAATCGGTACACACTGAAGAGCGATAAGAGTAATGTAATGTTAAACGTAAGTCATGTTAAAGTATCCCAGGACACAATGAGCTCAAAAAGCGCAACACTGGCATGACGCTTTTTAGAATGTCTACATTTATAAACTTTTGAAGCACCCCTGTACATACATAAATTTTGTGAAGCTAATTGTACATTTTATTTAAAATTCTTCTCGAATTGCTATTTTCACAAAGCGGTACACACTCAAGAGCGAGAAAGGTAATTTAATGTTAAAATATCCAAAGACAATAAGATGAAAAAGCGCAACATTTTTATTAAGACAGTTTACAATACTATTGTGATGCGAAAGTGTAAAAGCCTTTCAACCTTTGCGAAATCGACTCATCCCTGTACACATATAAATTTTGTTATGTCAATCGTATATATTATTTAGAACTTTTCTTTCCTTTTTACACAAAGCGTTACACTGAACATTGAAGAGCGAGAAGGATAATTAAATGTTAAACATAAATCATGTTAATGTTTACGAAGGAAGGACGTGCTCAGATCCAAGCACCTTTCAAAGAACCTTTCCGCTACATTGTCTTTTAAAATTTCTATTTCAAATTCGTGATCAAAAACTGTCATTTGCTAGAGGTACCAAGATTAAGGATATTTTGAAAAATCTTTCCGCCATATTAGATACGCCATTATGCTTTTTTGACATTTTGACTTTGGATTCGTGATCGGCGACCTAAGACACCCTCGTATCCAAAATTTAACGTTCCTAAGTCAATTTTAAGAAACTCTTCCGCCATTTTGTTTTTTTGACATTTTGACCATGGATTCGAGATTGGCGACCCAAGACACACCCGTATCTAAAATTTCACACCCCTACGTCAATTTTCAAAGACTTCCGCCATTTTGTTTTTTTGACATTTTAACTATGGATTCGTGATCGGCGACCTAAGACAGTCCCGTATCTAAAATTTCAAATTCATACGTCAATTTTCAAAAAACTCTTCCGCCATTTTTTTTTTGACATTTTGACTATGGATTCGTGATCCGCGACCTAAGACAACCCCGTATCTAAAATTTCACATTCATACGTCAATTTTCAAAAAATTCTTCCGCCATTTTGTTTTTTTTGACATTTTGACTTTGTATTTGTGATCGGCAACCTCAACCACCCCCGTATCTAAAATTTCACATTTATACGTCAATTTTCAAGACTCTTCCGCCATTTTGTTTTTTTTTGACATTTTGAGTTTGGATTCGTGATCGGTGACCTAAGACACTACCGTATCTAAAATTTCACATTCATATGTCAATTTTCAAACAACTCGTCCGCCATTTTGTTTTTTTTGACATTTTGATTTTGGATTCGTGATCGGCGACCTAACACACCCCCGTATGTGAAATTTCACATTCATACGCCAATTTTCAAAAAATTCTTCCGCTGTTTTTTTTTGACACTTTGACTTTGGATTTGTGATCGGCGTCCACACACACACCCGTATCTAAAATTTCACATTCATATGTCAATTTTCAAAAAACTCTTCGGCCATTTTTTTTTTTTTGACATTTTGACTTTGGATTGGTGATCGGAGACATAAGACATCCCCGTATTAAATATTTCACATTCGTACGTCAATTTTCAAGAAATCCTACGGCCATTTTGATTTTTTCGACATTTGAATTAGTGACGGGCGACCGTTAAAACTCCCGAGTGCCTAGTTTTACTTTTAATCAGAATAGAGAGAAATTGATTTCAGCCAACTCCGCCCACCGTGTACGTTTGCGTAATCGTTTAAATAAAATAATTTCGTAGGGGCACATAAATGTCGAAAGCAATCCTCCTTTTCCTCTTTGAGAAAATACGAATTATCGTATTTTAATTCAAATCATTATTGAAATATTAATCAACGCCTGTATAGATGAAAATATTAAATCAAGCAGGATCGTTATGTATTGTATGAAGATGTCGAACGTTCGCCGGACCGTCATATATTGATCGCCAGTGCACATGAGAATCTGATTATATTTTTCGCCCGTCCGGAATGCATTGATTTCAGTGCACATTGTATCGGCCATTTTTCTGTTTTTAATTGAAGCGTTTTTCCTGTAAAAAGCGATCACTGGCATGACCCTTTTTTAGAATATCACTTTTATAAACTTTTGAAACACCCCTGTATATACATATATTTTGTTAAGCCAATAGGATATTTTATTTAAAATTCTCCTCAAACGGTTTTTGACACAAACAGGTAGACACTCAAGAGCGAGAAAGGTAATTTAAAGTTAAAATATGCAACGACACAATAAGATCAAAAAGCGCAACATTTTTATTAAGATAGTTTACAATACTACTTTGATCCGAAAGTGTAAAAGCCTGTCAACGTATTCGAAATCCACTATCGTTAATAAAGGAGCACAAAACAATAATAAAAGTAGAAAGCCCAAGTTTTAAATTTAGAGCCCTATTCAAGCGCCTTTCCTGTAAAAAGCGATCACTGGCATGACGCTTTTTAGAATGTCCACTTTTATAAACTTTTGAAGCACACCTGTACATACATAAATTTTGTGAAGCCAATTGTATATTTTACTAAAAATTCTTCGCGAATTGCTTTTTACACAAACCGGTACACACTCAAGAGCGAGAGAGGTAGTTTAATGTTAAAATATCCAAAGACACAATAAGATCAAAAAGCGCAACATTTTTATTAAAACAGTTTACAATACTATTGTGATGCGAAAGTGTAAAAGCCTTTCAAGCTTTGCGAAATCCACTACCGTCAATAAAAAGAGTACAAAATAATAATAAAAGTAAAATGCCCCAGTTTTAAATTTAAACCCTATTGAAGCGCCTTTCCTGTAAAAAGTGATCGCTCTCATGACGCTTTTTAGAATGTCCAATTTTATAAAATTTTGACGCACCCCTATACACATATAAATTTTGTTATGTCAATCGTATATATTATTTAGAACTTTTCTTTCCTTTTTACACAAAGCGTTACACTGAACATTGAAGAGCGAGAAGGTTAATTAAATGTTAAACATAAATCATGTTAATATTTACGGAGGAAGGACGTGCTCAAATCCAAGCACCTTTCGAAGAACCTTTCCGCCACATTGTTTTTTAAAATTTCTATTTCGAATTCGTGATCAGCGACCTCAAAAACCGCCATTTGCTAGATGTCACCAAGGTTAAGGATATTTTGAGGAATCTTTCCGCCATATTAGATCCGCCATTGTTTTTTGACTTTGGATTTGTGATCGGCTACCTAAGACACCCCCGTATATAAAATTTTTTGACAAATTTTCGATACGGGGCTGTATCTAAAATTTCACATTTATACGTCAATTTTCAAAAAACTCTTCCGCCATTTTGTTTTTTTGACATTTTGACTTTGGATTTGTGATCGGCAACCTCAACCACCCCCGCAACTAAAATTTCACATTTATACGTCAATTTTCAAAAAATTCTTCCGCTATTTTGTTTTTTTTTACATTTTGACTTTGGATTTGTGATCGGCGTCCGCACACACCCCCGTATCTAAAATTTCACATTCATACGTCAATTTTCAAAAATCTTCCGCCATTTTGCTTTTTTTTGACATTTTGATATTGGATTTGTGATGGGCGACCTCAACCACCCCCGTATCTAAAATTTCACATTCATACGTCAATTTTCAAAAAAACTCTTCCGCCATTTTTTTTTGACATTATGACATTAGATTTGTGATCGGCAACCTCAACCACCCCCGTATCTAAAATTTTACATTCATACGTCAATTTTCAAAAAATTCCTGCGCCACGTTTTTTTGACATTTTGACTATGGATTCGTGACCGGTGACCTCAACCACCCCCGTATCTAAAATTTCACATTCGTACGTCAGTTTCAAAAAACTCTGCCGCCATTTTGTTTTTTTTTGACATTTTGAGTTTGGATTCGTGATCGGTGACCTAAGACACTACCGTATCTAAAATTTCACAATCATACGTCAATTTTCAAAAAACTCTTCCTCCATTTTCTTTTTTTTGACATTTTGACTTTGGATTCGTGATCGACTACCTAAGACACCCCCGTATTTAAAATTTCACATTCATACGTCAGTTTTCAAAAAATTCCTCCGCCGTTTTTTTTTGACATTTTGACTATGGATTGGTTATCGGCGTCCGCAGACACCCCCGTATCTAAAATTTCGCATTCATACGTCAATTTTCAAAAAACTCTTCGGCCATTTAATTTTTTTTGACATTTTGACTTTGGATTAGTGATCGGCGACATGACACCCCCGTATCTAAAATTTCACATTCGTACGTCAATTTTCAAGAAATCCTTCGGCCATTTTGTTTTTTTCGACATTTGAATTAGTGACGGGCGACCGTAAAACTCCCGAGTGACTAATTTTGCTTTTAATCAGAAGAGAGAGAAATTGATTTCAGCCAACTCCGCCCACCGTGCACGTTTGTGTAATCTTTTAAATAAAATTATTTCGTAGGGGCATATAAATGTCGAAAGCAATCCTCCTCTTTTTTCCCTTTGAGAAAATACGCGTTCTGGAATTATCGTATTTTAATTCCAATCATTATTAAAACATTAATCGACAAAGCCTGTATAGATGAAAATATTAAATCAAGCGGGACCGTTATGTATTGTGTGAAGATGCCGAACGTTCGCCGGACCGTAACATATTAATCGCCAGTGCACATGAGAATCTGATTATATTTTTCGCCCGTCCGGAATGCATTGATATCAGTGCACATTGAATCGGCCATTTTTCTGACCAAATCCCTCTGCAAACGGACTTGGAATTACTCGTACCTTCGTCTAAGTACCTCTGTAAACTGGGAATACGCAAGCAAACGTTTCCGAAATGTCACTTCTTTACGTTTCTGAATCTTGTTGTGCCCTCGAAACTTTCAAAATTTGGAACTTCAAGCTTAAAAGTGAAAATGTGAATGCGTATGAGACCACCTGTCAGTTTGACGTTTGTCGGGATTTTTCATCCATTTCGCTAAACTGTATCCGTCTGCAAACGCACTTTAAATCGCCCCTACCTTCGTCTATGTACCACTATAAACTCGGAAAAAGCAAGTAGAGGGTCCCGAAAAGTCAGTACTTTACAATTCTGAATCTTGTTGTGTCCTCGAAACCTTCAAAATTTGGAATTTTACGCTTTAAAGTGAAAGTTTGCATACATTTCGAATCGCCTGTCACTTTGACGTTTCTCGGGATTTTCAGTATAAAAGGCTCCAGAGGAATTTTTTGTTTGTCATGTCATCCTTATGGGAAAAAAATTGATGCAGCGTTTTTTTCTACAATTGCTAAAATTTTCAAAAAATTATTTTCGCCGCCTTACCACCATTTCGAAGCGATAAAAATACGCCTATACAAAGTAGAATTGTACACCCGCCTCAATTCGTCAAACACTCAAAGGTCGTTTTCGCATTTACACCCCCATTTCCCCTCCTCTACTAAAGCCGTAAGAGCGGTAATGGGTCCTGTGCGCTTTTATAGAGTATAATAATAATAATGACAATTATAACAAGCGATAAAAGATAATTTTTCGATCAAAAGGTTTATGAATATCATTATTTTAACAGTCCAGACATGGATTTTGTAGGTTATATTACTTGAGACATAAAATTTTGCAACATCGAAAATTTGGTGCGTATTGGTTGCTAAAACGATTCTGCTATATATTGATATTGTAAATATTGTTCTGTAATATCTTGATTTCAAACTTACAATTATCATTATTCATTAATTCATAGAAATAACAAATATTTTATCTTTATTTCATATAATTGTTAATAAATAATTTACATATTCTTTTTAGATTATTGAATGCTATTACTTTGATTGTAGATTAACTTTATCAAAGTAAAATATTATGACGATTCCTGTAATTGCATATTGTTAAATATCAATGGATACTACCTGATTTGCATACGACGGAAGAATTGTAGAAGTCTATCAGCACTGGAAAAAAACTAAATTTCTTTATTGGGACTCGTAGCAAAATACTTTGTAAAGTCTGCTTTCAATGGTATATATGCTATATTTATTCTTTTATATGCATGATCCAAGTGCTTATTTTTAGTTTTGTTTTAATATTTAATAATGAAACTCTATATTGTATTATATACATTTCATGGACAATTATTTTTAAATATTTACTATACCTTTTTAAAACATTTTTTGGTGTCTAATGTCGCAAATTGCTCTTTGGTACACCGTCGGTTTATTATTTACCTAAAGGGCAATTTTTGGGAATAATGATAGATCGATGGGCAGCTGGTTCCAGAAAATTTCGAGTTGTATAAATGTCTTCTCCGTGATTGATATTAAAGGTTCCTTCTCTGCCTTTACCATTATATATCCGGTATCTTGATGACGCTAGTCTTCATTCGTATTTAGTAGCCAAGCTACAACTTTATCTACGGTACTTACGATCCTGAAGCCCTTTAAAATCCCAGTCTTTCTGTAAAATTATTGTCCGACAAGCCTACCGCTCTCCCTTTCAAAATTTGTTGAATTTATAATTCTGTCAGTCTTGACGAATGAAGTCTTTATGTTTGAGGCTATTTTTGATGATCAATATGACTTCAGGAGAGACTGGGAAGTGACCTTCTGCTATCTCTCTAACCAATAATCTAAGAACACATATCCAATCCATTACCTTAAACTGCCTGAATCATATCACTTGCCCTATCTTCCAAGCAAGTAATGTAACAATATTATAGATAGAGGGTAATAATGTCAGAAAAAACATCTCATTCTTCAATTAAGAGGGAACCGATAGCAATAATTAGCTCGTATCAATTTCCAAGATATCATACCCTATGCCATGCATTTGTAGGAACTATGCACTACACAGATGATCTGAAACAACTTTTTCGATTTTGTTAGCTTAAAAAGGTAACTTATAAGCAAGTGCACTTATTATATATTTAATAGTAAATGCTCAAGCTTCGACGAGCTCATATAGTAAGTGGTTTTTCTCCAGAAGTTTTTCTATTACGAGATTTAATAAATATCTAGTGAGCGAAAAGAATAATTTCATTTATTGTATTTTTGCTACTTGGTTTTCAAATGAAGTGAAATAGAATTTCAACACTTAAAAACCTAGAAAAATTGTAATAACATTCTTTTACTGTTAAATATATATTTTATTTTATATGTATTAGATAGATTTAAGGAAGATTTTGTAATAATACAAATCTACTAACATTGAACTGAGTATGTAGATGTATAGGAATGTACGATTATGATGAAAAAGGACAGAATTATAAATATATACATTTTAAAAAATATTTTAGGAAACAGTCTAGTAGAAAAAATAAAGATGCAGCAAGGACGGTTATATTCTTATAAGCGTTCCCCATATTGCCATTTCTTAGACATCCCACGATGGTGGTAAATTCTCATATGGTCTGGCTCTCGTAAGTTCACTAAAGGATAAAAAATATCTGTCTGACTTTCTCTTTGAGCAATACTTATATTAAGGGAATCTCGTATTTTAGCTACTTCCATAATTTTATCCATAGCTTGTGACCGAGTGGCTATATACTTAATAAAGTCGCTAAGAGACAATATGAAAAGCTCTGTAATTTCTGATGCAACATATCTTGCCGACTTTGTAATATCTGATACTTTAAAATTGCTAATTTCACTCAATATGTTAAATTCTCCAAAATAATCACCGTCCTCAATATGAAGAAGTTCAACACCGGAATTGGTATATAAAGCAACAGAGCCTCTTGAAATAAAATATAAATTAAGGTTATCATGATCATTATCAGAGAAAATAACTTCATTGGTAATTAATGTTGTTGATGTTAAACTTGCTATAATATGTCCCACAATAGTTTTATTCAATCCTTCAAAGAACCAGGTCGACTGGATAAATTGATGACAAACATGGTAAATTATTTCATAGCGAAGATGTTCAGATAACGAAGTTAATATTGCATTTTCGTGAAAAAATTTTTCTTTGTAACGAGCTTCATAAAATATGTTTAATCGTATTTTCAGACGATCTGGTAATTTTTTGTTCTTACTGTACTGCGTCAGTTGAAAAAGCATTTTATCATACATGCTTTCAGACATTTTATATGACATGGAAAGCTGCAAAATAATTGCTGTGGTATAGCTAAGATATAGAATACCATTTAAAATTATTAGCGAGAAGACCAACCATTCCTTTGGGTCCTCAGTCGTCCACATTCCTTTTGAGCAACCGAAGAATATGGCAGAAGCTTTATGGAGGCTTTGGATGTATTTCGTGGTAACTGTGACATTCGTATATATATTTGCAATCTTAGCGTCATCAATCTAAAAGAAAATATATTTACTTATATGTGATGCTGAAAATATCTTATTGTTCAAGGTAAAAAGCTTATTTACAAGATGTACAATATATACATATCACAATAAAGATATGCCCATTTCTCTATAGTATTGAAGGTATCAATAGAAATCACATAAAAGTAACATATTTGGAAGTTATTATTAATTATACAAACCGTTTGGTCTGCTACAACTTTTGGAAATGATAAACACATGTATAGACCAAAACTATTTCAAATGCAACAATAACATCTACAAACAAACTAACTGTCTGCCTATGAGCAATCCCCTAAGTCCCCTTTTAACAGAAATTTATATGGCACATTTTGAAAAAGAATTATTCAAGAACGGCAGTAAAATCATAAAAAAGATATTACACTGGACGAGATACGTAGATGACATCTTTTGTATATTTTTAGGAACTGAAAGATAAGCAAGCGAATTAGTAAATTACCTTAACAGAATTAAGAACAAAATACAGTTCACAATAGAAATGGAAAATAACAAATTAACTTATAACATATATAGAAAACCGACATACACAGGCACAATAATGGATATTCAAAACAACCCTGGAAAATTAAAATGTCCCCGTTTCATAGCTTCATACACAGATTAATAAACATACCATCAAGTAAAACAGATTATAATAAAGAATTAAATACAATTAAAATAATAGCAATGAATAACGGATACAATCCAAAAATAATAGATGAAATAATAAAACACAAACATAGAAGAAACCTACAAAAATATTTTTACCCCACAATAAATCAAACGAACATAAAAAATGGAATATAATACACTACGTCCCCTCAATCAATAAACAAGTTAAGAAAGTAAAAAATGAGGTGTGGCCACCACACGACTTTCTTAAACGTATGAGCGTTTCAAACTATATAATTTTAAGAATTTTTTTATAGAAAAATTATTCAAAATCCTATTCTAAGTACTTCTATTCTCTTAATAAATCTCGATAGAATGCATTCTTGCAAGATATTCGAAAAAAAGTGCTATTCCCTAAGAGTAAAAGTATTACTTCCGGTCCGAATTTTGAAATTTCATTTATACAAAAAATATTCAAAATCCAGCTCTAAATACTTTTATACTCTTGATAAATGTATATAGAATGCATAATACACGACATATTTGCAACAAATTAATTGCAATTGCACGACATATTGCACAAATTAAATTCTAAATACTTTTATACTCCTAACGTACTTGTCTAAAAAGCATGACATGCAAGATATTCGCAAAAAACTGATTTTCGGTAAGAGTATAATAGACGGTAGAAATTGCGAAAACCTTTTTTAATAAAATTCTTCTCAAATTTAATTTTGAGTACATATGAATTCTTTATAAATTTGTTTAAACTTAGTAGTTGACGAATAATTGGCAAAATTCAATTTTTTCACTGATGTAAAGTACTACTTCCGGTCTGCCGATTTTACTGAAAATCTAATCAATTCTCAAAAGGGAGATTATATTCACAAATACAAAATTTGGAATTGATACCTATAGCGGTTTGACCGCTATCGTGGTCACACACACACACACACACTGACATACACACACACATATATACGCACACACTGACATACACACACACATATATACGCACACACTGACATACACACACACATACATACACACACACATACAAAAAAATTTTTAAAACCACTTTTTCGGAATCAGGGGACCTCAAAACGTGGACATCTGCAAAAATCTCGAGTTCGAAAATTTTCATCATCACAATACTTCCTTATACTACGAACAAAAAGTAAAAGCAATAATCCAAGGAACGAAAAACACGGGATTCTCAGAACATTGCACTGAGAAGCTCCACATTCCATTCCCGATATGGATAGTTGTAAATTACTGCATAATGTTAATAAAGGCAAAAAACTTAACTATTTAGAAATATTAGAAATTAAAAAAGCTATAAAACAATTACACGTAACCAATACACAGACAGAATACATAAACACACCGATAATAGACAGTAATAAAATGGTCAAAGTAGGTAAAAATAAACGCAATCTCAAGTATATAAGTTTAAAAAATAGACACACAAATTTAGTTGAGTAAATTCTTTGAGAATGGTAGAACATACCGAAACAATTGTAGGAAACATTCTAATAAATTAAGTGAAACCAAATCAAGTGTCATTTTATTTACATTATATATATATAAGTTATGTTTCACCAAGAACCGACAGCTGTATCTATAGAGAATATAAAAATTTAGTTAATTTGATTTTCATTTATGGGATTATTACCTGAATTTTATATACGAAATAGTGCGCTAAGTGTAAAATAAACATCAATAAATATTTACATATTGCTATGATAGCATATACTTGTGGGTATAGTCATCTGTATATGCTGTGCTTTAAAATTTATTCTTTTTACACCAAAAGCTTATAATTGGTTTTGTATTTAATTTATATTGTGATAGCATGTACCTAATGACTATTGTGGGTTCTGGCAATGTATGTGGTTCCTTCTCCTTCACTGGTGGCCTTTCTCTTACTTATAATAGGGACAAGGTAATAGTTTTGTTTAAAGAAGAAAACGGAACGTCTATATAACATGATCATACACTTTTTATTTAATAATTTGTAAATTCAAATATCTTTATACACCTTAATGCTCTAAACAAATACATAATTGAAAATATATATATCATTTAAACCAGATGCCGGTTGTAATGTATGTAAATCTTTTATTTATTTATTCATGATGCTAAACAAAAAAAAAAAAATATTTATCCTGTAAATAAATAAATGTAAACTTTTTATTGTTCATTGATAATTTTATTTATCAACGTAATTGTTTTGATATTGGCTTCAATTAATTGCTTTAGACAACCATTTGCACGCGTTGTTTCTAGCTTTTAATCTTTGCCGTGTAAAACGTTTAATTGTGTATTAATATGACTTGAAACAGATTAATAATGCCTGGATAAATTATTGAAGAAAGTACTCATTCGCACGCAGCATTTCTCCAACTACCCAACACCATTAGTCCTATATCTTTTTGTAATTACTTAATGAATTAAAAAAAAAACCTTACAGGATAATATTTGCGTATCTATACTGTTCAACGGTATATTGAGTAATCATTTGCACGCAAAACCAATATCTGTTTAACAGTTTAGATAACTCTTTTCGAACAAAACTTACTTGCTATCTACAAACATTTCATCAAATTGTTTATTTTGAATGTCCATCTTGAACTCTTCAAAAATGAATTTAAATGTATTAATAAAATAAAAACTATTATAAATGAACGTGATAAGAAAATAAAGAAATTACTATTCTACTATATAACAATTAACAAAATCTCAATCGCAATTATTTTGAAAGCGTCTTATTCTCCCGAAGTCGTAATAAGAAGTCCTTCTTGTCGGATCTTGTTTCGAATTTATACCGACAAAGAAATGTAACGTTGACTAGTGCGCCCTCTAGTCCATCTTTTAGGTTGGCATTGGATTATACGTTTCAGTGAAATCGCTGCCCACATGTTGCCGCCGTGATACACACACGCACACACGCACACACGCACATATTGTTCTGACAGTTCTTATTCACCAAACGTCAACACATCGAAAATTGTCTGTCCAAGAATCTTTTTCACAGCCTCGTACTGCCTTTCCGACGGTAGGTTTATTCTTGTTGTTAATACCATCCTTCTTTGTATTCATTAATGAACCTATTGCCTTGTTCATTGTTCAATACATATTTTCTTTTCCATTTATTAATGTTATCTTCACTTTTCTTGTAGCTGGATTGTGACTCGGTAGGATCGGAAACACGTTGAAAAGAACGCATATTTTTCTTCCAACACTGCCTGCACCTGGAAAATACGTTTGTTTCTCCATTGCATCTCTGTTTTCTATCCATTATCTTTCCATCGGTAATATGTCTATCTGCAATAAACTTTACACCAGCTTTATATTTTGTTATCTTTTGTAGGTCATGAAACTGTACACGTCTGTTTCCAGTCTCTGAAGCATTGTGTTACAAACAAATCATAAACACATACACTTTTTATTTATGCTATCAGCTACCTTTTTATACAAAATGTTATTGCTGATCGGGTTTACGTTTTATATATTTTTATATCCTTTTCTAGTCTCTAGTTATAAGCTAAGGTAATTTTTATCTTTTAATATAATTTAGTTTTTAAACTCTTTCATAAAGTTTTATTACTTTATGCATGTAAATCATAGTAATTTATTTAGCCATATCTATCTTTCTTGCATATCGTATTTGATCTTTTTCATGATATGTAAACCATACATCTTGTGTACCTTTTTACAAAAGAAATATATTGCTTATATTTATTTTGTCTTTTATTTCAGATTTATTTAATATTTTTGTTATACATTTACTCACTATTCAATTGAATAATAATGATTTTTAAATTATTTGCTTGTATTTGACCATGTGTATGCAACTTTATATACATTCATGTAATTTGTTGCATATTTAAATTCTTTCATATCCAAGTACGATTTTTGTCATTTTTATTTCATTTCAAAACTTAAACTAATTCTTAAAGCTAGTCTTATTTTATAAACTTGCGAGATACCACGGCAATATGTATAACTTCTTTATTATCCGTTTTAAGACAATAGTGTATAGGAAAATATATAGGTGTTGCATTTAAAAAAATTAATGTTTCTCGGAAATACGTTATTCAATTGTTTATTCATGAAGTGCATATTAGTGAACATTAGGAACACTACTACTTTGATAATTTAACCTACTTTATAGAATGAATAATAACGGAGTTAGCAATGGTGCGCACTTAATTTGAATCAGCCTGTATATATATATTTTCAATATTTTTGCATCATGAAAGAGTGACTTCTGATATTTTGAGATTTGCAGATATACGTTAGAAGTATTGTTCCAAATTGACAAGTATTGCAATGTTTAAGCAATTGAAAGAATATTTACGTAGTTAATTTTTCATTATTCTGACGTAGTGTTAGTAGTTTATAATTGTAATAATTTTGTATGTTTCTTATGATGCTGCAAAACATAAGTGTAAATATACATCTGTGATGTATAGACAATAATGATATAAATATGTGAATATAACGAAAATATTAATAATGACAAAAATAATGATATAGAAATTTCCTTTCAAAATGAAAACCTAGCAGAAAGGTCTACATTACACGAAAAGCAACAACAATCCAAAAGAAAGAGGTTGTACGTGTTTTTTTTATAAAACATAAGAGAAAATTTAATGCTAGTTCTTTAAAAAAAATGCTTTTTACAATAAAATATATAAAGATAAAAACAAATAGACCTACTGTTTAAACCTATATAACCTGCATAACTATAAGTAAGGATCGGCAGTCAGTGGTTCGTTGCAGAACTGGATTAAAATAAATAATAACAACTCTAATTTTGCATTTTTTGAAGTAGCTCTGGATACCTTTAAATGTGATCCAACCAACATACATCTAAAAAAAACAGGTCGAGTTTGCGCAGACATGTGTGTTATATTATCTCTAAAAAATATATGAAATATAGAAACTGCACCAAATTGCTTGCCTGCAATTTGCCTTGATTTGCATTGTCCTGATAACCACAGAAAATTCTGTGTAAACTAATAAACCTCCAGATCAAATTTGGAAGGTTTTCAGTGTTCCATAAAGTTAACATCTTTAATGAAAGCTTTGCCCACACACCGCCTCAATTCCTTAGGCTGCGTGTCGCATCATTGCCGTGTAGTAGGTATAATAAGGATAATAGTATATTAAAATACAAGTTTCATAAGACATGATTTTTGCCCACGCGTTCAAGTTTAGAAAACGAGTCGCTGGGCGAGTTTTCTAAAGAACAAGTGCGCAAAATGTCTTATGAAACGTGTAATTTATACTATTTTTCTATTTCGGTTATTAAAATTTCAAAAAAGCTTAAAATGAGATACAAATTTTGATCGAAAATTTTAGAAATTTTGTTTTTTTGAAGTTGGTTACTCTGATTTTTAAGTAGAACATTTTAAATATTTGAATATCGGCGGTTTTGTATGTAATTTTGTTTAGAATTTTGACTGATTTATGGAATAAATTATTTCAATTTATCAACAAAAAGGACGAAATAAATAATTGCACGCCCCCAGAGATTCGCATAATAATAATGATAATAGTAATAATCTTTATTCCACCCGACTCAAAAGAGTATGGGAAACCTCATAACAATGTAAATATAATACATGTATATATATATATGAATATAATAAATATGTATAACATAAGCAGAAAACAACTTAGAAAACCTTTTGACAACAAAGTCTCAACATATTTATCAAAAACAATACCAGCACTTTTAAGTTGGTGTAAAGAAAATAATATAGCGAATATTACCGTACGTGTCAGTCAGTGCGAAGCAACAGGAGTTCAGACAAAACGTAGTATGTTTCCAAAATCTGCCTGGAATATCCGTTATTGCACACGAATCTTCTAGTGTTGTAAACTTTTATAACGGTTGTACTGTTCAACATGGGAAGTAAATTTCATGAGTAGCATTAGAAAACTTATCATCCAACTCTGCTTAACAATTTATATTGTTAAATAGTAAATTAAATGTTAGCATGTATGTTTTTTATTCTTTGTACAACTTCTGTTACACATGTTTTTTACATTAAAGGCTTATATTTGACATTTAAATATGATTTTGTTCAATTTTTTTTGTTACCAACCTTTTAAAAAATTAAATTAGCGTGCGATAAAGTAATACTTTATGCAACCACAACGGTTGTCGTAAAGTAAACTTTATAGCATCGAAATAGAAAAAAATAATTATGATACTAATTAAATTTTTACTAATTTTCGATTTTTCTCGTCAGCACCTTCGACACTATGGACGGCATTTCTAAGATTTTACTTAGTGGAAAGAAACGAGACTTATAATCAGTGAGTCAGTCAGTCAGTGAGTGCTCAAAATAGTGATGCTTGGATGCCCGTATTTTGGGAACAACTGCACCTTGATAAATGAACTTTGGAATACTACTTTTTAATAGTAACCTTAACTTATCTGAAAGAAATCAGTCATGTACCTCAAATAGTATGTAATGTATTTTGTTGCGATAACTTGTGCTGGTGCACTTCATGCGCTTAAATGATGTCATTGGTATATTTTTAGTGATAACGGTCAGATGTATTTTATATTTGTTGTCTCATTTATTTACCTGTATGATAGTATAACTATTTTGACTACTTACATAAAAAACATATTCACAAAAATAACAACAAATACAGATTTGTTATAATCACTTTATTAGCTAAAAAATAGTAAAAATTGTATGTGTTACTTAATCTAGACGAGTGGTGAGAAAAAATAAGAGCTGCCATGGCAACTATTATCATATTGCTATTTCTTCCAATAAGAATAATGTTGCAGTTGTAATTTTTAGTATATTTATTCTTAGTATTCTTAATTATATCTTTATATAAGTTATCAAATCAAGAATTAAATAAGGAATCAAAATATCCTATACAGTTCAGAATTTATCAATAAGAAAAATCCAAGAATATAAAAAAAACAAAATTAATGTATTTATTTCCATAGACAACATGGAAAAACGTAGACTTGAAAATAAAAATGTACCTGCTTCTAGAATTTTTCAAAAGTAAGTAATTATCGAAATTACTTCTTACTTTTTACTCTGACACGTACTAGTTTGCGTTATGTTTTGAGAGAGAGAAAATGCAATAGTATCAGTTAGTTATTCTTTAAAATATGTAGAAAATCCATATTCAATCTTAATGTTTACAAAAATAAAAGATGATGCGACAATATTTTTGATATTTGATATTTTTGAATCTTCAGTTATAGTCCGAAAGCGGTTGGAGATACAGGTTTTTGACTCGCTTACACGTTTAATTAAAAAAGTTACAAATTACTTTCTTTTACATTTAAAAATCCTCTACTTTATTAAATTGTCCATTTTGTGTCACCCCTTGTATACAGTTAACAAAATCAATCCAAAGACGCATGAGAAATGCAGCAATTTTAAATTTTAAGTTCTCTCTTTTTCTATTTATATTTTAAAGCTACTAAACGATCAACCAATTTTTATGGAAAATGAGTTTCTTGTAACACATCTGTTCATACACAAAGTAAACAAACACGAATATGCACGTTAGTTTAATAGCGGGTGATGTCTGGCAACATTACCGAACGCTCTATTATCTATTATATGAAACTCAATATACAAAAGGACGCTCTAAGATCGAGAGAATGGTTATCGTATATTTTCTTTCGGACGCTCTAACAACTGTAGAATGAAAGGACGCTCTATTAGTAGTGGTGTGGATGTAGGCTCACGTTACTACAATGCAGAAACAAATATACGCCGAGATGTTGAAAGTATATCCACATAATGCACTATTAGTGTTATCGCTATGGTAATGGTTAGGTAGTGGACGCTCTATGCTCGTTTTATGAACGCAAGCTCTAAAGATTGTGAGATGTATATATATATATATACCGGGTGTCTGTTTAAGCTCGGCCACCGGCCATATCTCGGCAACCGTTTATCGTACAACCTAGCGGAAAAAAATTTGATAGTAAAACAGACCACGGGAATTTCAACAAAAATATTTTTGAGTTTCCAAAATGACCGCAAGGGGGCGCAAATCTCAAGGTAAATTAAAAATTTGATAATTTTTCATTAAATTCAAGGTTAACACAGGTTAATTTTTTTACTGGCAATATTTCTAGACGTTTTTATACAATTTTTATTTGAAACATTTTGATCTAACTACCATACGAAGGGGAGGGTGGAGGGGGGGGGGTGTATGTCTGCGTACAAAAGTAGGTATAACTTCGGTGTGCCTCAACGGATTTGAATTTTTCAAGGCTCATTAGATAGATAATTTTACAGAGAATTGAGTTGTATGTAGTAAGAAATTACTTGGTTGTCAAAAAAAATAATAGGAGGCGCTGTTCTTAGTTTATGTATTTTACTTGTTTTTTCTCTGAAATTTTAAATGGAACGATATATTTTTAAAATCATATTATTGAAGTGCATAAAAACTGAAGAGAACGATGAAAACCGGAAGTTGCTACCTTTCTGCTTGACGAAGATATAGACATAAGAGAACAATCCAGAAAAATAACATTTTTAAATATAAAAAATATTAATTTATTGCGAGTAATAATTTTATTTTTATTTTAAGAGGATGACTTGAGAGTGTATAGTTTGTTTCCAATTGAATTTCCATGATACTCTTCATAAATGTATTCATTTCAATCTTTTTACCGATTTTTTAATTCATTGCATGTATTACGTTGAATTCCCCTTTTAATGTTTTCAAATTCTATGGCTATTATTTGATAAATTTCATTTCTTGTCTTTTCCATCATACAATATCGTATGCACCGTGATAGTGTATTACATTGTTATATTTCTCATGAAAATCGAAATGTCAAAATATTAGTGTCACTTGAAACTACATCAAGCCATATTAGATCAAGATTTCGACATCAGGTTAAATTACTGACTTCCATATTAATAAATTAGTTTTATTTGTCTGCTCTGAAATTGTTTCTGTAAAGTGAGTTTGCAGTGGCATTAAGTCTTCGCTTGTAGATCGTGCCATGGCTATGTCGATTACTGAGACGATTCTATTATTATTAAATATTTAATAATAATAGAACTAAAAACAATAACCAAAAATAATACAGACTGACGTGGGAATATCTGTGTAAACATTTTGCTTGCACACACTGTAAAAAGAATATAATTCGTAACTCTTGGATCATTTTGTGATTCTTATTAAGTATTTAAGGAAAAATAATACAAAAACTGATAGTTCATGATTACAACCAAATTACAAATAATGATCGAATCGATCGAAATAAGAGCCACCAGCCTGGGACACGATCATCATGAACCATCATCAGAATGTTTGATTAACAATTTGATTTAATGGTGTATTTTCAAACATATTCCATTAAATGATTGAACGCTGAGCTTTCTCAACTCAAACTTTCTCTTGGCAATCAAATTATTTAGTAGTAGTAATTGCTGAATTAGGCTGGAATATTTACTTTAATAAATTGAATAGTTACAAAACAATTGTCATTACATTGAAATTTGATTGTTCTGTCACCTAGTAATAATAATAAGAATCATATTTGAAGGTAATTGTCTAATATATGTGTAGGCAAAACTAAAGTGGATCTGATAGCACTTTTCTCATTAATATTTTAGTCATTTCGCTGTATAAAATTTGTAATTTCAACGTGAATGTTGAGTTGATCAATCTCCAAATTCAATGCGAACATTTCGCGTAGGCTCTAGTTAAATATATCGGTGTTAAAATGATAATAGATGAGTAACGATGGCGACATAGATGTGCACTATTTTTTTTATTTTCGCTACACCCTTTAACTGTTACTTAATTTTATTTTACTAATATACTACGTTCATCAATTTTGATCAGCATCTGGGGAGTAATGCTTAAATTATTTTTTCTAAGGAAGGGATGCTTTTGTGTAATAAAGTAGATCGCGATCTTAAAGTAACTGATAATTAGTGAATTACCATGTATGATAAATTTTTAAATCGCACTGTCTTTATATGTAGTAGTAGTTCCATTTTTAAAATAGTAATTACATTACCCTTTAAATCGTTAAATTAAAGGCGATATGTATGCAAGATGTATTCGTCTCTTTGAATTACAATTAACGTACGGCTTCCGGGACAATAGTCAATAGAAATTAATTTATATGACGTTCTTTGCAAATAATCAAGATCAACAGTGCTCCATAATGTTTGTCATAAAATGTCGATATCAGTCATCAAGTGCTGATTATTCAATTTACTCTTTCCACCTTTTTTTTTATTTAGGACACATTAATTTAATAGAATACTTGCTCTTTTTGTTATTACAGTGGTCCATGAAACTCTTCGAGTTTGAATTGCCTCTTCGCGTCCACTTCTGCGCTGTAAGTTTCTCCATAAATGTACCTCTTTGGAACGTGACCACTGCCAGTCGCAGAGGCACTTGAATTTTAACGGTTATAAATTTTCTTTTAATTAGTCTATGAATGAAAATGCAAATTAAATAAAATATCTCTCGAAATTAATTATACATTATTGTGGCATCTATAATTATAGACAAATGAATTTATATTAAAAATTTTCCCATAAAATGTTTAACATTTCTATAGAATTTACTGAAAGCTGATTACTTGGAACATTTCGTTGACATTCAGGTTTGATATAATGCGTGTGCACCTAGTCTAAGTTGAATGTAAGTAGGCCGAAAGGTAAACCTAAGATGGCTGTTTGATCAAGATTTGTTGTATCATAAATAAATTTCTTTGTCTTTTAAATTTGGTAGTACTCTAACTCTATTTGTCTCAAGTTTTATGATAAAAGTTGCCCATACGTTAATGGTGGAATTCTGTAACTTCTCGGAAGCTCCGGCTATCGTAGGCCCTGGCAACGAAGTGACGTTGCGATGACGATTTCAGAATTTTTAGAGTTAGTGACGTAGAAGTGTCAATTTACGATTTTTTGTACATAACCTTTATGTTTAACATGTAAACAGAGATCATCTCGTAAACATATACCAAAATATTTCAATTTAAAATTTTAACTAATTCAAAAATTGTTTGAAATATAATATAGCGATTGCTTTTTTGCATTGCATTTTTTTTTAAAGAAAATGTACGGAACATTTTGTAATGCCAAGACATAGTATAACCATATGTTTATACTGCTGCCAAGATAGCAGGAAACACTTTGGAAAATTTCAACAAGAACAGATATCCCTATCAAGTGGACATTGTTTTTCTTACAAGAGTACCTAAACACAAAAAAATACATAAACCTAGCAGACAATATCCACACAACATAAAGCATGTGAAATGTGCACAAACTAATTGTTCGAAAAAGTCTATTATGGTATCGTGTTCACAATAACTTCACAATTTAAAGTTGACTTTTTCATAAGATTTTCTAATAATAAAACTACGTCAAATTGAGAGGATGTTTAACTTTATATTATGTTGAAGAAGATAAGAGGAAATTTACCTGTTTAGTCAATGAATTTCTTTATTTGTAAGTCAAACCGCAAAGATTTTATCAATATGTAACTATATTGAACGATTAATGTTTTAGGCTCCAAAAAGGTAACATTAAGTTTTAATAGCATAGGCCAAAGTACATAAATGGTTGAAGGATATAGATGATTTTGTATTTAGAAAATCGACCAATCCTGTGCTGTATTATTGTACTTGGTACACCAAATCATTCGATATTATTGCAGGATTTTGTTGTCGAGCCTCTGAAATTATAGTAATTGAAAGTTCTCTTTATTTGCAGTTTTTACAGAAGAGTAATATTCATTAGGCTGAAATTCGCACTTTGTCAACTCAAAAGAATGTAAAAAATTATTCTTTAATAAATTTACCAGCAAGTATTATAAAACAATAGAAGACATTTGACTCGTATAATTATACTAATATTGGATATGAATTATAAGTTTACTATAAAATCTTAACAAGAAAGATCAAAAAGAAAAATAATAATACTGAACTAGAAATGTTAACTTTGAATAATACGTACTCAAATAGAAATTGTTTGTATAAATATTGAAAAATAAAACACATTTTATTGTCAAATATATATTTTTTTATTAACCTTACCATAAAAGTATTGCTGAAATTTAAAAAAAAATTACAGTATGTGAATATAAAAAATATATATACAAAAGGAGGGTGTTCTTCATCGGCTAAAGGTGGGGCAAGTATATCAACATGTGTGCCATCAATTACACCTACACCTCGTGCACCCCATTTTTCATGAAAACTAAACAGAACAATAATTTTTAGAACGTTTAGAAAAGATATGATTGCCCTTGGTAAATATATGAACTGGGTGCTATCAATTAAACAAAATACATCTCCGGTCTCCCATTTTTTATCATAAAAACAAAATAAGGAATTATTTTTAGAATATTCTGATTCAACATAATTACCCTTGCTTAACACGATTCTTCGATTCACAATCACTGGGAAATTTTATCCATTCAGGGAATAAATTGTTTGATATTACAAGACAGACCTGATGAACTATTCGACTTACTGAATTCTGACTGAGAGAAACAAGGCTATTAATACCAACACTATTCTGATAGCTGTCTGATGCTATGAAATTTAATGTTGTTAAGACCTGTAACAAATATATAATGTGCACTATAAAGTTAATATGCATTTCAAGTGATGTTTATGATAATAACCTTCAAATGTAATGGTATATTTGTTTGTTATATGTCCATCCAATAACTGGATCAGGTTTTGAACAGTGCCCTTATTCAGTCTAAACATTTGTTTAAAATGCCTGTTTGGTATTTCAAAAGGATTTCCGTGATCTCTTAAACGTTTTCGGAATATACGCATATAATTTCTAAAATAAAGAAAACAGAGAATATTATGTATACTCTATATATTTTATATTATCGATTACCTACCTGTTGTGATCTTCATCTAATAATAATGCTATAAAGCCATTCATATTTGCAAATATAAAACAATAATAAATATAACGAATAAACAAACAGGAACAATAATAGATATAACAAATAAACAAACAGGAACAATAATAATTATAACAAATAAACTAACAGAAACTATAAATATAACAACAGGAATAGTATATTAACAATAATTATATAATAATAATAGAACCACAATATAACCAACAAAATCTTTACTCACGAACGTTTTGACACTTCTACGTCACTAACTGTAAAAATTCTGAAATCGTCATCGCAACGTCACTTCGTTGCCAGGGCCTACGATAGCCGGAGCTTCCGAGAAAGTTACAGAATTCCACCATTAATTTTCTTGCAAACTGTCATCGTGGCGACAATTCGATATATTCCGAGAATGAATTGTCAAATTGAATGTCATTGTAGACATACCGTGCCTTCAATTTTTTTTTTTTTAGAATAACCAACGATTTCAATATTAATTTGAGAACACTGTGGAACTCTTCAATTAATTGGCTTAACTATGACAGTAGTCAAAATGGAAAACATTACTGTAGCACAGTGTTTCCAAATTAATATTGATATCATAAGCTACTCTAAATGTAAATTAAAGACGCAGTATGTATATTTGTATGTAGAAAGATGACAGAAATATGTGCAAGCCATTAAAGATACGATAAATGACCGATACAATAGTAATAATAATAATAATTGATAATGCAATAAAATGTAAATATTAACGGTTCTAATATTTCTTTCAGTGGACGTTAAATGCTATTAATCACCCCTTTGCTTTAATTTTTATAACTACGATATTGGAAACTGTACCTGTATGACCGACAATGTAGAGTAATTACAACCGCAGTTCAGTTTGTTCTTGTTTATGAATGAAGACGCATATTAAACAAAATGTCTCTTAGAAATAAATTAAATATTATTGTGACATTTATAATTAGTGGCAAATGAATTTATTTATTTGTCCACAAAGCGAACAACATTTATATACAATTTACTGAACGCTGATATTTAGAAAAATTTTGGTGACTGGTTTTGTATCAATTGTGTGCATCTAGCCCAAGGTGAACGTCGACAGACCAACAAAAAAAAAAAAAACCAAGACGATTCGGCAATTAAATGTTGTTGCATGTTATTCGTTCTATAAAATTGGTAGTACTATGCCTCGCTTTGTGTCAAGTTTCCGATAAAAATAGTGTATACTTCAAATTTTTTGACAGACTGTCATCGTGACACTTATACGACAATGAAAAGTCAGACTGCTGGCTTCAAGATGTTTAACCAAATTGTCGTTCCACCTGTCATCGTGACAATACTTCGTTGTAGTGTATTCGTTCACACATAAACTTGTGAGAACGAAATGTCAGACTGACAGTGCTTAACCAAATTGTCTTTCCAATTGTCAAATGAAATTAACAACATAACATGATGAACTTTAACAAAACATGTTTTAAACTTACAGGTCATTGAGAGAATTAATTAATTTTCATATTACGCTTTAATAGTATACTTTGTAAAACCTAATTGAAAAGCTTGCTGGCTCCTAATACCATTTAACCGAAAATGTACTTCTGATTAGTTGGTGCCAACCCGCAGTCGCATACTTTAAATGCTTGCTTTTATAACTGAATTGGTAAACGAAATTGCATAAATGCTTATGGGCATTTTATTTGATGTATTTTTATTATTTCGAAGTGTTTCGGACACATCTGACAAATAAAGAAAACTCACCCTATTATTTGTATGTAGAAAGATCGATGAGAAATGTTATTAAATGATCACATTCGTAAAATGGCTTTAATTTATATAACTACATCTTGAACACTAATATATTCCCAACATTCTGTTGACATTTAGGTTTTGTATAGTTCGTGTGCATCTAATGTAATTTGGCAGGCAATAAGGCAAAACTCAGATGGTTCTTTATTTAGTCTTGCTTCAAGTTTTTCGTTGTATGAAATTGACTTGACTTTTTTGCGTCCATTTTTAACAAAAAATAGCCCGTTCTTCTCCCGCGAGCTATCATCGTGACGACATTTCGATGACATATATAATGAATAGAGTGTCTTTGTACTTAATATATCTTAATAAAATATAGAAAAATCGTTATATTTATTACTGTACTTACGTGCGATAATACACTTAAAGTTTATTTTATCATATCCGTCGGCATTCTTCATATATTCATATAGAAAATAAATAGTAACAATTGATAATAATAACACTAATACGTATCTGAAAGGTACGACATTTCAATTAAAAATGTACTTTTCCTTCGTAATCTCTTTATTTGTCGACCTTTTGACATTTAAACTTGACAACCGATCGATGAACCTGAATATATAGTCATTATGTGGTGTATTGCATGACTGCATGTGGTGCTATATGCTTTCCGCCAATTTTGACGTTTCCCGGCAAATGCCATATCGCGAACTCAAACTGATTGACGGTTTTGATAATTTATAACCTGAAATTGAAATTTTCGTGCGTTTAACTTAACCTTATCCGAACTTTGAGATGTCACGGTCATCTGTGCCGATCCACCGCCATTTTAAAATCGAACCTAGTCCACTATAAAATATTCTAAACGTAGGCCTTATGGCAAAATGCTATGATGCACAGTCTTTTTCTGCACGTACTAAAATTTTCAAAAACTCCTTTCGGGCCCTCGTTCTCTCCTCAGAGACGTGAAAAATAGCCTAAGGCACATGGGACCGTAGTCCCCGTCACGTGACACTTTCGTTCGGACTGTAGATGGGCCAGGTTCTCAGAAAAGTGTCGCCCCAATTCGTTAATTTTGGGGTATAGCTGTACCGTATTAATCGCTCGTGTTAAAAAGAGCGAGACAATTGGCTTTTATATATTATAATTTTATTTCGATGTTGGAAAAGACAAGAAATAAAATTTAACAAATAATATCCAGAGAATTTGAAAACATTTAAAAGGAGAATTCAACGTAATATATGCAATGAATTAAAAAGTCTGTATAAAGATTGAAATGAATACATTTATGGAAGAGTATGATGGAAATTCAATTGAAAACAAACTATACACTCTCTAGTTACCCTCTTAAAATAAAAATAAGATTATTACTCGCAATAAATAAATATTTTTTATAATTAAAAATGTTATTTTTCTAGATTGTTATTTTATGTCTATATCTTCGTCAAGAAAAAAGGTAGCAACTTCCGGTTTTCATCGTTCTCTTCATTTTTTTATGCGATTCAATATTATGATATTAAAAATATATCGTTCCATTTAGAATTTTAAAGAAAAAACGAGTAATATACATAAACTAAGAACAGCGCCCCCTATTATTTTCTTTGAAAGCCAAGTAATTTCTTACTACATACACTTTAATTCTCTGTGAAATTCTCTATCTAATGAGCCTAGAAAAATTAAAATCCGCTAAGGCACGCCGAAATTATACCTACTTTTGTACGCAGACATACCCCCCTCCACCCTCCCTTTCGTATGGGAGTTAGATCAAAAAGTTTCAAATGAAAATTGTATAGAAATGTTTGAAGATATTGCTAGTAAAAAATGTAACCTATCTTAACCTTGAATTTAATGAAAAATTTTCAAATTTTTAATTTACCTTGAGAATTGCGCCCCCTTGCGGTTATTTTGGAAAGTTAAAAATATTTTTGTCGAAATTCTCCTATTTCATTTTACTATTAAGAGTTTTTCCGCTGAGTTGTACGATAAACGGTTGCTGAGATATGGCCGAGCTTAAACAGACACCCGGTATATATATATTGGGTGTTTCGGAATTGCACGGCACTATTGTAGGTACTTGTTCTCCAGCATAAAATAAACAAAAAAGTCCATATATACATGTCTCAAATTAATTTATTACTAAGAAATTGGAGCATAAATATATTTATTTAACAATACAACATCCAAAAGAACTGTTTAAAGTGGCCACCGTTTTGTTGAATGCAGCATTCAGCACGACAAATTCATTCTTCTTTAGCACTTCGTATAGCATCAGGACGATCTTTGATAGTTTCTGAGGCTTCCACCATGCGATTACTAAACTACCGATCTAACGCCGTTAGATCGGGAGATCGAAATTTATCAGAGTTTAGTAATCGCATCGTGGAAGCCGCAGCAACTATCAAGAATCGTCCTGATGCTATACGATGTGCTAAAGAAGCATGAATTTGTCGTGCTGAATGCTGAATTCAACAACACGCTGGCCACTTTAAACAGTTCTTTTGGATGTTGTATTGTTAAATAAATATCTTTATGCTCCACTATCTTAGTAATAAATTAATTTGGGACATATGTTTATATGGACTTTTTTGTTTATTTTATGCTGGAGAACAAGTACCTACAATAGTGCCGTGCAATTCCGAAACACATATAGTTTGTTTGGAAACTAATAAATGACAAACAGGCACTTTAAAAAAAGTTAGAAGGTAAAAGACAAGAGTACAAATATATGTGGGAATGAATATTTCACGTCAAATAAATAGATATACTCTTTAGTTCGTGTGTAAAAAAATGATCACAAGGGCTTTATCCGATTTGTAAAGAGAAATTGTTACAATTAATTTTTAGTTTTAATCGCGTACCTTTGTTGTACGTACTTAATTTTTAACGTACCCTGTAGATATATCGTTATTTCTTTACTTGGGACAAACATTGGTTTAGATTCCATACTTTTCGAATATGTTCGGGGGCTGTCGTGTTGATTTGGTTTAAGTCTATCCTGGTACCGCCATCTTGTGTGATCTAATTGAGTAGAGCGATTTCGCGATCGATCGTAGTTATGCGAGATCTGTATCTCATCAGGAGTGGTAGCGCTGTTTTACAGTCATAGATGGCGTATGCTTGGTTATTCGTATCTATTCTCGATAATTAGCTATATTATTGATTTCTGTTTAGTTTAAGCAATGTTTATGTTAAATACTGTGATTGTTTCCTCCGTGTTCGCTTAGATGTCGCCTCCGCCGCAATCTTTAGAACGTTGTTAATTGAAATTTTGACACGTTCTCTTCCGTTTCAACCGTCTTACAAACAAGACTGAGTCGCGCAAAAACAGCGTTTTCTCAGCCAGTGCTTGGGTAATTAATTTGGAATGTTGAATTTGTATCGTAATAAATCACTAATTAAGGTGGATGTTTTCATAATTTCTCAAGCTTAATTTGGTTATGACGTTATTGAAGAAACTTTGTAAGAGGATATTTTTTCCTTCTGGTTGAAGAAATCGACCGCTGTTTTTGCGATTACCGCCAGGTAGAACTTTAGGCAGGCATTTCCGTTTGGAAATTCTGGAACACGTGTTTAACTTGTGAGATAGCTTTGGAAGAATTCCGGAAGGTTTAAGACGTGTTATCCTTTGGTGACAACAGATGTATGGTGCAGTTTCGTAGATATTATTGCAGCCTCCTGCGTTAATTCCTAATGACTGTTGGTAGCCAAGGATGACTGGAGTAGACATTTTCCTGTAACTAATGTGGTATCGTTGAAGAATTGTAACCATAGCTGTGTGTGCGTGTGCAAAATTTAAGGTATTTTGACTTTGTTTATTGCTGTTTTGCTAAATATTGCCAGTGTATTGCACAGTCACCTAGTGCAATCAGACACAATCAAATTTGTGCAAGTTTACGTGTAGTTGTTGAGCACAACGTACTGTCTAACTTTGTTTTCCGGTCTAACTGTTCATTAGAGTCAACGTATTTGCTAGTTTTTTCTTGTAGTGGCATATGAGTCACTGAGATTTAAATTTATGACATTTAACGTTTAGTTTAATTAGTAGTGGTGGCCTTATTTTGAGGTTACATGTCGAATTGGCCCTGTTACTTAGCCATTTCTTTTCTTGTGTAAATTTAATTGATATTTTGGGTGCGTATTTGCATTGTAGCAACCCAACTTGTATTGTGTAAACTTATTGCATTGATTTTAGTAAATTCAATGAACAATTTCAATATAATTATGTATAATTTGTACGATCTATAACTTGTTAAATTTTATTAACGTTTTCTTTTTGTATGACAATGGTTATCTGGCACTGTTAGTATTAGATACAATTTAGAGTCTATTATCTAGTGTCGATCAGCTTGTCGTTGGCCTCTAATATACAGAGTGTTTCATTTTTGCTTGTGTGTTGCTGATTGCGACCAAACTGCTCGACATTGGGAAGACTCCCTGGCATATGTTACCTGTGTAATCATTTTTCTTCTAGTTTTAAGTATTTTCTCATGTATTTAATTGTACTCGAGGTTTTGCCTCATATGACTTAATTCTTTTGATTACTTCAAATCAGTATAACAGTTTGTCAAGTGTAACTTGAATTTATGGCTCACATTTGGTGGCCTTCTTGATCAATTAATACATACGTTCAGAATTTTAAACATTTGTAACTGGTATGTACTTAGGTGCTCTTATTTTTAATGTCTTTTTTATTACTTATGTTTGCACTTAAATTGTAAATACATTACGTTAGTTGACTTGAATGATAGGTTGGCTAAGCTCTATCTTAACTTGGACGTTGGGCAATTTTTTATACAGTAAATAAACCTGTTGTTAAGTTTGTATGAGTGTGTTTGGCTTTGCTGATCATTATTCCTGGGGTTTAATAATAGACTTGTTCCGGGCCTATCTATCAGTTGCTGGTCAGTATAATGAATCGGAACTGGTGCCCTTATTATATAACACCTTCACTTGTTGAGTGAACGGACCTACTCCTGCTCGACTGGTTAGCGGCAGTACTGACCATCATCTTCGACATCAACCTTGGGAAGAGTGAAAGGTAAGGCTTAGTGAGGGATAAGCTGGCGATTAAAAATTAATTAGTAGACAAGCGTCACTGTTTTAGTTATCAATAGAAGGTGTGTTATCGTGATGGCATCATACCTTCTGTCCTCTTGCATATTTTATATCTTTAACGCAAGAGGGTAGCAAAATATTTAGTGTAGAATGAAATATAGTTGTTTAGTTATATAGACAGTCATATAATTACCTTTAGTTTGAAGAAATTTAAAAAATATGTACAGTGAGTGTATTATTGGTCACCATTAATATTACACTTCGCGCAGGCAAAACACCAATAATCTTGTACTACTAATAATAATTGTCGTTCGTTATAATAACTATGTCTGATGAAATAAATTAAGTTTTTGTAACGAACTTGATTTGGTGTAAGGCTTTCTATGAGGATGGAATATCATTCGCCACAAATTTTTGGTTTGACTATACAAGCAAATATCCTATATTACTTTAACGGGACATATCATAAAACAAGGTTTTGCTTTGAAATATTTTTTAATTATCTTGCGCACAATGAACGACAAGAAATTTTATTTAATACTAAAAAGGATTGCCTTAAATTTTCGAATTTTGAATTAATCCAGTTCTTCAACAGGATAATATATTATCCTGTTGGAGGGAGTAGCGTTAAGGCATTATAGAATTACTGTAGAATATCTTGCGCTGGACATAATTTAATTTAATAATAAATGATTGTCTAAAACAGACAGCAGCAGAATTACATCCGATCCAATTAGGATCATGATTCAAAACTGCAATGACCTAGGATATGTTTTTTAAAAAAGCAGGTTTAACTTCAAAATTAAAGAAATCTATTAAACAAGTCTTTCTAGATGGAATTTTAATTACTGTTACGCCCTAAATTGCGTTTTTTAAGATCTCGTTTTATCATTAGGTTTTCCGCGACATTAACTGAGAAATTTCGTTATGCGAGCGCACTTCGTATATTTCGGTGTGATCTGACGTAATTAGAACGTACGTCTTGTCTAATTGACCGAGCCCTATGCATATTTGTTAGCTATCAGTACTCAAGTTACGAAATATTAGCTTGTGTAATGAATTACGTATTGACAGTGGTGGAATTTATACTTTACGAGTAAATTTGGGACTATATAAATCTGTGAACTATTGCGTAATGTTTATCCTCTACGACCTACCTGCCTGTTATATATTAGCATTACGTGCTATATTTTTGCTTGTTTTGGTTATGCTTTCTCTAACGCTTCTAAACTTTCATTTCGATTACTGTGTAATATCGAATGTTTAACGTCCTGGGAACATGTTTATTTTCAGAACTTCTTTGTTCGGTCATTGTGGGAGCATGGACATGCTTTGTGGTTCTCATTGCTACGTATCTATGCGTCTTTCGCACGGGGGCACACTTTTGTTAACCTCTGTGAACAGCTGATATTTCTCACTAAAAGTTTACAGATATTAACCACAGAATTGTTGTCAGATGATTAGCATACCGTGCTTGAGCTCTGTTGTAGTGACCTGTGTATTTTGTCGAGGATGCAGTATTCCTTACACGTGAAAAACCTGTTGAATCTCCGTCAGATTGGAAGGTTATGTCCCCTCGTCATTTTCCCTAGAAGTAAACATAGATGGGTCGCAAGCCGCCCTTTTCGAAGCGTTTTTTTGTAATGCGTAATATCTCTATAAATACCTGTAGGCTATGGTTTGTTCCGTTCTAGTTTCTGCATCTTTAATTTCGGCATTGTTTTGGTCGCTGTCAGTGGAACGCTATCGTACGTAGTCAGTGTAATCTGATTCGCAGGGCGCCAACCTACTAAACATTGAAGTTACTTTTCTCAATAATGTGGGTCGTAGAATTAATTTCAAGAAAGTGTGTTTTCGAATTATATCTGCCGTTATACTAAAGTTGTGTATATGCTCGTGTCTTTTAATTTAGCGACGTTACAGTGGAATTATTTAACGCGTTTGGGATTTGTGTTCGTAACATTTTAAATTTCTCGCGCCATTTTGGGTTTTGTGTTTTCGCCTTGCTGTTGCTTGACGTAGCAGAATGGAGGTGCCGTTTCCAGAATGGTCACTTGTTAGTCAACCATTATTCGTGAAACATCGAGTGCAAACTATGTAACTTTTGTAATTTATTTTGTATATTTGAGAATATACTGATGCGTATGCAGCTTTGACGAGTTACGATAGTGGAAATTATCTTGTTTTCCGAAGAATTTTGAGTAGATGTGCGCCGAATGCGGCATCTGAATATTTATCGTTAAACCACGTGCTGATTGTGCGGGGCTTATTGTTGTTGGCCAATTTGTGCTTATGATGTCCTCGAATATTTGGTATATTTCGTTTTCCCCTTGAGGGTAAGTCAAAGGAATTTTTTTCAATTTGCCGAGCGTTAATTATTCGTTTTTTTTTCTCTCCACCATTTTTAGGAAGTTAAGTTGGGGTATGAAAATTAACTGGTAGAACAGCACCCAGTTCTGTTAACCCAACCTATGTACGTTTGTGATTGTTTTGATGCACCATAATTACTGCAGTTCCTGAACATCGAATATTGAACCTGTTGTGTGGCTACCTATTCCTAAGGGTCCTGGCGATCTTCCACTTCAGACATCTGTGGCAGGATGCGCAGCAAGTATTGCAAAACTATTACTTTTGAGCAGTTGTCTCTCGACTAATGGTCGAATATTTTGATTGTTATTTAGTAATTTCATTTTGAATTAGACGAAGTAAATCTAGTAATATTTTAACGTTTAGTAAATCTTAAGACTTAACAGTCAATGTAGTTTCAGTGAATCCTTGTACGTTCATTTCGTTCTGTGCTGTGACATTTAATTTGCCTTTTCACAGTAGTTTACTCTGATATTGGACTCTGTTATATACAGGGGGTGTCCAGTGATATTTTTGGTCTGAGCACAGTTCGAAACCGAACAGATTGGGAGGTTTTGATACACTGTTGGCAGTTTTGTTTACTAGTATAATTATTGTACTTACACGTTGTTTTGTCATGTCTTAGTATCGCTCAGTGGATGTTTACGCATAACTGATATTGTTCGTACTAATGATTACGATTAGCTTACTTAAATTTAATTGATTGAATGAAGTTTAGTTAAGTATTTTGGGTTTGTTCGTTTACTCTAACGACCACCAGTTTAGTAAATTTTCTGGTTGGCTTCATTTTGTATTTATAATTTTTTTTAATTATTTCTTTTTATAATAACTTGCCTGTACTAAGAAATGTGAGGCAATGAAACGTTTCGTTTGCTAGTCTGACGCTGTCGTAGGACAGTAATTTATATATGCTATATTTTTTTTTGTTAGATAAATGCCCATTGGCTACGACTTGACTAAACCTTTACGTTATATTATTTTTTTTTTAAATTACTGCTTTAGCCAATAAACCACTACCATTTTCTTGAACTGATGCCTGACTTTTATTTACTTCGTTCTGGTTATTTTAACTTTCTATTACCCTTTTACCGTAAATAGCTCCTAAATAGTTTTGTATTGCTGGGCTGTATATGCGGAGTGGTTCTGTGATACTTTTCTCACTGGAGGGACACAGCCGGTGACGGATGCTTAGGAGACGCAGGTAGGTTACTTAGAGTAACAAGTGTCCTGGTGCCCGGTCAACGTCGCTAGCGTCGCCGCCAACCGACGTTTCACTTAAGTTCTTTGAACCGTCACGCCGTCTGCGACTGAGTTAGTTGGCCCTGCGAATCTCCTTCCCCACCATCATCTCACAGCGCACTCTCTGCCTAAATGTATTTTGATTTACCTTGATTTAAAAAGTTGTTTTAATATCTTTTAATGCGACGTTGTATGTGGCCGTAGCATTACGTTAACATCCATACTATTAATTTTCCATTCAATTGAGGAATTATTATTACAGAAACAAGAACTATAGAAAATTCAATGTGTCGATCTAATATTGTTAGATGTAATTAATTTACTAGTCATTTAATAGAGCCACCTTAGAACTAAGTTTTGATAAAATTCCCACAATAGTTTTAATTTTACCATGGTTGAAAAAACTATCTGCTCATTTAATAATACAACCCAATGAAAACGTAAATATTAAAAATTTAAAATTTCAGGTAAGTGAAGATTTGAAAGAAAAGTATGCTACCAAATCTATTCATAAAATAGATACATGTTTATATCCGCCCATAAAAAATATTTTAAATGAACAAGAATAGAGGAAATACCTTCAACGTCGAAATTACCAACATCTACCTTAAGGGTGTTGTATACCAAACTAAAAATTTCGACATCTTCGCTGCGGGTTAAGGGGGGTTCTACTCAGAGGTGGAGCTTGCCAATACCCCACTACCATGTTCTGTTTTGCTAAAAAAAATCTAAATTGGACAGTTCATAGTTTATAAGTACCGCCCTTATGGAGCGATGCATTCAAAATAACATACGTATGATGCGTTAAGTGCTATTTGTCTCTGTTCAGGCTACACATACTCTACGTAACGTAGGTGCTAGTAATATTTTGTATGATTTATTTAGTCTGCGAGTCTAGGCGCTACAGGAATGTAGATTGTAAGTTTTTTTAGTCAGACATATGTTCAATAAGTCAAAAGTTAATATGTAAGATGGAATTATGATTAAAAGAAATACTACTTAGTGTCTATGAATACTATATAATAATAATAATACTTTGTTCAACGGTACTATGTCATCGTCTTGATTATCTTTTCCATTGGGCGTACTGAAAATCACAGGATAATTATTTACATCTATAGGTACTATTATTATACAGGGTGGCCGCCAAAGTATCCGAGAAACCTCGTACGTGAATTCAATGACTAATTTTAAGCAAAAATGTTTCTATTCACTTTTCCCGAATTCCTAACGGTTCTTGAAATATCGGAGTTCGAAGCTGTAATAAATTACTAGAGGGTTTAGAAAAAAATGTGATTTATTTTATGGAAAGCCTAAGGAGCATTATTAAAGTTGCTCAATGTGGCCACCGCATTGTACAATGCATAACTAAATCTTCCGTCAGAGTCCTCGTTCCCAGTTGTAGTTCTCCATATTGTTTTTCACCTCATAAAACTTTTCTAAGGAAAATAATAGCAAGTAATTGGGGGAAAGAAGCGAAATGAAGTAAAATGCCCATTGACAATTATTCTCAATTAGTCGACCAGATGTGAGAGGAATGCAGTCTACAAATTTCTATGTTATGTAATAGTATGATGTTTGAAGTATTATTTTGTTGACGGCGCTAATATCGTGTTGGTTTTCTTTTCCATTGGGCGTATTACAAATCGTTCTATAAAACAATTTATTATGTTATGATGTAACCTATGTTATAATTTACCTTTCATAATTTTACTTAATGCTAAAGTAAATAATAATGAATTGTACCTATATACACAGTATATGCATTTATATTTAAATTATGTGTCACTTGATTTAAATACTCGTGATATACGACATTTATTTCTATCTATATTATTACATACGCAATACATACACGAATATGTTTCTCCATTTACATTTCTCCAAAAGTTCAAAGGAAACTTTTTAATTGCATCTCTTATATATTACAGAACATAAGAATACATACAAAAATTAAAAAGTGACGTATTAATAATTTAAATTCATTCTGTGAAAAACGAAGAATAACTATTTATGATATGTAGTGCAAAATGTGGTTCATCAACGTCGTCATTGTATTTATCAGCAGAGCTATCAAAAGCTGTAGAGGGGCCTGGTAAGGGAGATGGCGGCGAAGAAATAGAAGTATTTACAAGGGTAGGAGTCCTGGTTATAGCTTTTGAAAAGAATGTCGTTAATGTAGTCTGCTTTGTAACTTGTAAAACTTCATTTATTGGCCGTTCAACTTTCGTGAACCGTTCAACATTTGAATCCATACCTTCTAGTTTTAGTGGTTTCATTCACTTTCCTCTACTGGTTCCTCTTCCTGGAGCCGTTGTACTTCCAACTCTATTAATTCTTCAATATCCTCCGCTTCAGCTTTTAAATTAAGTATGTTAGCAAGTTCCACTACTTTATGTATGGCATTAGTGTACTCGTCTTCGTCAAAATCTAAATTATTCCTGAACACTTTCTGACATTTTTCATTTTTTCCATAGACTCTGCATACATCTTTCTGTCACTTCTTCCTACGCGGTTTCAATGTTCTTTATGTATTCTAAAATATTATATGACTTTCAGAAGTCACGAGTTATTTCATTACTTTCTGTTGCTGTTTTGGCTTTGGAAAACGTTGTGCACAAATAGTATTATTTAAACGTAGCTTTTGTATCCTGATTCATTGGTTGTAGGATAGCGTTTGTGTTTTTAGGCAGATACACTACCTTTACATCTGGGTGTAAATCATCAAGATGTTGGGGATGACCTAGTACATTGTCAAGCAGAAGGAAAATTTTAAATGGCAAGTTATTTTTCAAACAATATTAACCGACGGTATGAAGCAGTTGAGGAACCATTCTTCAAATAATGCTTGCGTCATCCATGATTTGTTGTTTGCACGATAGTAAACATGCTTTAATGCACATGGGTTCTCAAAGCAATAGATAAGAAAAAGTTTTAACTTCAATCCAGCGACATTACCTCCTAACAAAACTGTAATTGTATCTTTAAATGCCTTAAAACCGGCATTGTCTCCGCTTCTACGTGAATATAGAAGCTCTCGGAATTTTTGTTTTGTATCTGGTCATCAACCAAATCGCGAGGAGCTTTTCCATCTCATGAATCAAACCTTTCCGCTACATAGTTATTACGGCTTTCAAACCTGTCGATGATTTTAATGCATCTTTTACGCATCAACAAAACGTATCCGAGTATTCCCCACGTTAAAAAGTTGTTTGTTGCGGGGAATACCCGACGCAGAAGCTCGAGCGTCGAAGTCGTATGCCCGAGCGGTCGTTAAACGGTTTTTAGACAGGTACATTACAAGTATAAAAGTATTTAGAACTTAATTTTCAATACCTTTTGTATAAAAAAAAAATTTCAAAATTCGGACCGGAAGTAATACTTTTACTCTTATCGAATAGCGATTTTTGCAAATATTTCGCAAATTATGCATTCTATATATATTTGTCAAGACTACAAAAGCATTTAGAGTTGGATTTGAAATATTTTTTGTATAAATGAAAATTCAAAATTCGGACCGGAAGTAATACTTTTACTCTTAGCGAGTAGCATTTTTTTGCAAATATCTAATTAAGTATGTATCCTGTAGAGATTCATTAAGAGACTGGAAGTACTTAGAATAGGATTTTGAATAATTTTTGTATAAAATAATGTTTAAAATTGTATGATTTAAAACGCCCATACGTATAAGAAAGTTGTGTCGTGGCCACACCTCATTTTTTCCTATTATCTTGGCTAATTTCGACTTTTTTTAAAAAAATACGTTGGAACAACCCTAGAAAAACCTGATACGACTGTCAGAATTTAGATTTTCGGAAAGAGGGGGGGGCTAACTTCTCACTTTTGGATTTCGTTTTTTTTTTGCAATATCCTTCAATATACCTATAAGAGATACGGTTTTGAGGCATTAGAAAAATGTTTAGAACAAATCTACAACTACATGAAACATCCGTCAGAATTCAATTTTCGCAAAAAGGGGGGCTGTAAGAATATCGTTTTTTCCTATTAACTCAGCCAATTATGACTTTTTATTTGAAATACTTTGGAACAATCTAAAACAAACCTAGGATAACCTAGAACAACCGTCAGAATTTCGATTTTCGAAAAAGAGAGGGGCTAACTTCTCACTTTTGGATATAGTTTTTTGGCAATATCTTTTGATATATAAGATACGGTTTTGATGTATTAGAAGAGCGTTTCGAACAAATCTAGAACAACCTGAAACAGAATTTCAATTTTCGCAGAAAGAGGGGCTGTAAGAAAATTGCTTTTCCTATTAACTCAGCCAATTACGATTTTTTTTTTGAAATACTTTGGAACAATTTAAAACAAACCTGGAACGACCGTCAGAATTTTGATTTTTGAAAACAGGGGCGCTAGCAAAAAATTGTTTTTGCCTTTTTCTCGGCCTATTATTATTTATTTTTTGAAATACTTTTGAACAATTGAGAATAAACCTAGAACAACCGTCAGAATTCCGGTTTTCGAAAAAAGGGGTCTAAGTTCACACATCCAAAAGTGAAACTAAAACGATATGTGCGTGTATCATTAAGAATTTTTCAAATTTCCGGAATATGTCGCAGAGTGAGTAATTAAGAATTTTTTGGATTACGGAATACTCGCCCACGCAAGTATACCAGCACTTCGTATCTATACAAGAAAATATTTTGAAGCGTACGGCTTCCTGAGAAGACCCAAAGTAGGTAGAAACGCGTCCATGTCTCGCTAATTCTTGGACCGAAAATATTCATTATATATATGAATGACCCCGCCCTGTAGTGCCCCACACACGGAATTGTGTCTATACGCGGATGATACCACGTTGTTAGTGAGGGGGAAAGAACTCCAAGAGCTAACAGCAAAATCTGCAGCTGACATCCAAAAAGCAGAGGGCTGGTTTGCGGCAAATCACCTGAAAATAAACCCGAACAAAATACAAAACATGAAATTTTCCACGAAAACAACAGAAGATCGGGAAAAGCCAAATTTTTGGGTCTGATAGTGGACTCCAATCTGAGGTGGGGACACTGGTAGACTGACGTTTGTGGTATTCACCATAAGAAGACTGAGACATGTATGCACATACGAATCTGCAAAGGTGGCGTACTGTTCGTATTTTCATTCTCTTCTAAGTTATGGAACTCTCTTCTGGAGACAGACGGCTGATGCAAATAAAATATTTCTACTGCAAAAAAGGCTACCAACAAACACACATTTTATCCAAATGGAAACAAACATGAGTACAACACACTAAGTAGAAAGCATCTAAGAACCCCTTATCATTGACTTTCACTGTTGCAGTCGGGTGTCGATTATTGGGGTCCCAAGCTATATAACCACTTGAAGAAGAACTTAAAGACCTACCACCTGACGAGTTCAAGAAAAGGGTCAAAGGGCTGCTGATGGAGAGGAAGTACTACGGCGTCGAAGATTTTCTGACAATTAACGCGAGCTGCTGAAGTATATAACATTCTATCATTTATTATTATTTGTTTATTTGTGTATATCGTTGTTTGTCATATTGTTGATACAATGATCTTGTAATACATATACACACTTTAATTTAAATTAATGTGATCTTTTATGTCAAATGTGATAATTACCACAAGATTACTCAGATATGACGATAATCTGTAATTAATATAATGTTAATAATTATAGATGAGTAAATATACATTATTATTATAAAATTTGATATGTATGTTCCTTGGGAATAGCGGCTTATTAATAAAACTACAAATTGATGTGACGTTTCAACATTATTGTTTTCTTCAGACAATATAAATTCATTCTTTTTTCCTAGAAGAAAGGATAATTCTAAATTCTTGCTTTACAATTATAGCTTTTTACATATTACAAATTAATCCTATATTATAGTTTTGTATAAAACACACTGTATTAATAAATTATGATGACAAACTATACATATAATTAATAAAATATATTGTATAAACGATGAACATGCATACATAAAAAAAAATAAACCTTACATTTTTGTTTTTCTCATATTCATGATCATCCTTTTTATTTTTATTTTTATTTTTCTCTTTTTACTTTATTACTTTTCATTATCATTATTATTTTCGCATAATATAAAAGTAGCTTACAGAAACCATAACAGTATAAAACATTTGTTTACTAAAACCAAAAACAAAGTACCACTTATGCAAGAAACACATGTTATATATAAAATTCCTTGCAATAATTGTGATGGTGTTTACATTGGCCAAACACAACAACATATAGCGGAAAGATTAAAGGGTCATAAATACGCTAACAATGTGACATCATTAAAAAAACATTCTAATAATACGGGACATGGATTTAATTTCGATAATACAAGTATTTTGAGTAAAGCACAAAATACCAAAGTACGAAACGTGTTAGAAATGATACACATAAAGAAAGAGAAGCATGCGATAAATGATCGAACAGATATCAAGGGACTATCCGATATTTATTTCGGAATTATAGATTAGATTATAAAGGAACAAAAGATCATTTTAATGTAACCCTGGTATATATAAACGAATATTCTGTTAGTGCGTTTATTTTTGTCTGTTTTTCTTTTGTTATAAGTTTTTTAAAAAAATATATGCAGATGTTAGTATTCTCACCTCAAGGTCTGTTACAAAAATAACATCACCAATTGATGTAAATAAAATTTACTAGCTTTATACTAAGAACCATTACTACTACGAAAATAATAATGATAATGAAAAGTAATAAAGTAAAAAGAGAAAAATAAAAATAAAAATAAAAAGGACGATCATGAATATGAGAAAAACAAAAATGTAAGGTTTATTTTTTTTTATGTATGCATGTTCATCGTTTATACAATATATTTTATTAATTATATGTATAGTTTGTCATCATAATTTATTAATACAGTGTGTTTTATACAAAACTATAATATAGGATTAATTTGTAATATGTAAAAAGCTATAATCGTAAAGCAAGAATTTAGAATTATCCTTACTTCTAGGAAAAAAGAATGAATTTATATTGTCTGAAGAAAACATAATAATGTTGAAACGTCACATCAATTTGTAGTTTTATTAATAAGCCGCTATTCCCAAGGAACATACATACCAAGTTTTATTAATATACGGCAAAGAAGAAAAAAAGTCCAATCATTATTATTATTATACTATTATTATATTATTATTATATTATAATGTACTATTTTTCGTGAGTGAAAGGAACAAGAGTCTATTGGTGGTATAGTATGTTAAAAAACAATTTTGCAGTTACTTCGGTTTTGCTTACTCCAGAAATTATTGAACAACCAAATGAACACATATTCCATGGAAACAACGTTCGAGAAGTCCGGGCGAAGGCGGTAAATAAGGGAGATTCACTTTGCTCTTGATCGCGGATTGCGTGAATTCCTTGAAGCGAAGTTGAGACAGTGTGTATTTACAAGTGGCACCATCGTACAATGCCATGAAGATGACCTGTCCCGCGGCTTCAACGCACAGTATTCTTCGTCTCCGAAATTTTTCTTCGCAAATGAAGCAAACGCTAATTTCCAAAGAGCCAGAAAATATAAGTTCTAACGTAGAAACGGTCATCTCTCTACTGCCCTTCAGACAAATTGAGGCATTCTCTGCAACTTTACATTTGCATCAAACGCTAAAAAAATTTTTCGCGCCGAAAAATAGTGAAACCCCATTTTAGAAAATTTTGGCGCCCTCTGCTTTTTCCGCTTTTGGCTGTAGCGCAGCGAGTACATTAGATAATTTGTAGATATTGTTTTTTTTGTTAAAAAAATTTTATGTTCGACCAACCATTTACGCGAAGAATCCATTCAAAAACTTTTTGAGATTACCAAAAACCCACAAGGAGTTCCAACTGTTTGGTTTTAGAGTCGCCGCATGCCCCACTAACGATTTATCAAATACATAGTCTCCCATATTTTTTTCCAAAAAAAATACAGAATGACTACTATAATATCATGTATTGAATCGAATTTCATTGTTTTATTACTATATATAAATTATTTAAAATTTAATGTTTATTCATTATTATTATGTAACTACATCTGTAAAATAATAAGTCCTATTTCTGTCTGTTCTTTATTTACCATAACACGAAAATTAATCTAGTTAAATTTTTAAAATAAAAGATATCCTTTTGGAGCAATTTCTGGTTTACTTCAAATCTTTTTATAACTGTCCGAACACTGAATCGTCTGAGAGTAATTTTTTACTAGGTCGTAAATTACTCTTTTGAACGTCTACCAGTCTGCTACAATATCTGACGATCTGTACAGAGGAAGTACGCACCATCTATATCCATCTCATTTTCGATATTAGTTTTACATTATTTTTAGCTCACTTATAAATGTCAGTAGTATTTTATCTTGATAAATGTAAAATAGTGGACAATGTGTACAATTTTATGAAATGTAATACAAAATAATATAAGTAAATTTTACAAAAAGAAAATATACATTAATTTTATAAAGTTAAATAAAGGTTACTAGATAATGTTTTCAATTTTATGAAATGTAAAATAATATAAAAAATGTTTAATCAAATACCTACTCAAAACCGTAACAACGATTTCTGTATTCCGAATATCGCTCGTAAAGCGAATCTCCACCTAAACAAAGTAACTCCACCCTGTCTTGGATTGCAAGGATGTATCAAATATTTGACTGCAGGTGGCGTACTAAAGCAGTGCCAAAAATGCATTTCGTTCTTATCAAATTACACATTTATCTTTATAAATACGAAAAAATTTTGCTAGAAATTAATGTTCACAATAATATGTTATACGTCGGTACGCATTTTATTTTTCGATTGTCTATTTATATTTAATTTTTTATAACAATTAATAAAAAATTGAAAAAACAAAATGCCTAGGCACGTGTAGATAAACATTATAAGAATATTTCATCTAAATCATTTTTGCATAAAGTTTAAAGGTAGTCTGTAATCTGTAAATATTTGAAAATGTAGCTATACAACACCCTTAACAGAATTTTTCGATTCGCAGATAAACGAACTGCATTCATCAGTATTAGTATTGAGAATGAATTTGACATATATATTATATCATGAAAATATTACACCAACATTTGATATATTACATTTTTGCAGTATTTCCCTCGGTTATTTAAATTTGATAAACAGCTAATATAATTAGCTAACCTGCTACTAGAAGGGCCAGTAAAAAGACATTATCTATTGCTAGGTGATCATTACAGAAGCGACGGAGTTATTCGAACCCACCCAACGTTCACAAAATTTTATTTCTGATGTTCAGTAATTAAGGTGTCTTTGTAAATAATATTTTTTCATTTTTGCATACTAGGTAGTAAGGAATTATAAATGTGCGTATATAAGATATTTGTTTGTATTTTCTATATTCAAAGCTCTTACAATCAATGTTATTTGCAATATTTCTCAAAAATGTGTTTATATGAAGAAAATCTCTTGAAATTGCATCTAATATGAACTTTAAATGTATAAAACCATTCTGCAGTAAAAAATACCCATTTAAGAATTAATTAAACGTGACGTTGACTTTTATACATATATACTGCTATCAATTCTCTAACTGTTATTTATAGATATTAAAGGTTTTAGCTTTCTTTAATTATTAATTATATAGAAATGTTTTGTTGTAATATATATATACTTTGTGTTGCTATTTTTGTTTTATATATTCTATATTTTTTATTGTGTCAATAAATATTTTACGGCGCACACGCAGCAGTAATATTTAAATAAACAGATAACAACGGTGCACATACATGCCAACTAACCGTGCCCGTTCAATACACCATACGTTGTGACCGGGCAAATGGAACCGGGCCGGCTCGACATGCCGGGTCGGCTCGGCAAGTCGGGCCGGCTCGGCAAGTCGGGCCGGCTCGGTAAGTCGGGCCGGCTCGGCAAGTCGGGCCGAGCCGAGCCATAGTATTTTACTCACGTTAGGTTATGGAAGGATAATTAACAATGGTTTTACGTTTCAATATAATCTCTAATATCTTTTTCAAAAAATAACCGTAACATAATTATGAGCACATTAGATTGAAATTGTAAAATAGTAAAGATAACTTACGTTATATGTCTAATGATTGTAAAATAAATTGTAGTTAACATAGCTTTTCTGGGTTTTTATATGAATTTATTTATAGACATTTATATATTATGTGTAATTTTTATTTTTTCTTCTTTGTTTTTGAATGAGTTGAAGTGTGTATACATTTTTACTCTACTTGTTTTTGATCATTCAAATATTCTAATAATTTTGTGTGTAACTTTTCAATTGCTTAGATGTTTTCAAATGTATACATACATGTGTATTTTCATCTGTGCTTGTATTCCAACAATTTTATGTGTGTATGTTTTTTATATGTTTATTTTTGTATTTTATTTGAACCGTATGCTTTAGGAAAACAGTGTCGTCCATGTATTTGTCATAAAATAGGAAAATAGATATTTGAAAGATTATTAATATCTGTCCTATCATTTATTGCATTTTTATGTTTTGTATATGGATGCTTTCCAAAATGTTTCAGGCTTTGTAGTTTTATTCAGTAGTTATAATTGACGTTTGTGAATAGTTAAAAGCATAATTTGTTCTATTTGTATGTTTCTTAAATGCAATACTGTTATTCGAAAATTTGTGTCCATTTATTCTGTCCTTTAAATATTGTTGTGTATATCCTATATATATTCCGTTCCAATCATTACAAGGAATTTTGTCTTAGAGAAGGGCGCATATATTATATATATATGTCAGCATATTCCTTGTAGAATTGCCTTTAAAATGGTAGCAATAACATAGTACTTATTTCTAGTATTTTAAAAGTTTTTACCCATTAATGGGGTATACCCAAGTTTTTATAATATGCAAAATGCGGGGCATCTAATAGTTGGTTGGCCATGAAAATAAAACAATGTAACTTTAACTAACCCCTGTTTTTTATATGCTTTATCATTAGTTTTAGAATAACATTTTGAAAATTTACCATAATAAAACAATATTAATCTGTTTTCAGGTATCCGTTCTGCTCGACATATGCTCTCAACCGCTTCTGTATCTAGAGACTTATATTCTGAGCCATGCTGTTCTCATTTAATTGAAGAAAAGCGATTCTTATTCATTGCTGCATGTTCACTGCCGTTGTAGGAGGTGTTGCGTAAACCGTGTTTTTGACAGTTGCCCACAGAAAGAGATTTGTTATCGCGGAAGTCAGCTTTTTAAGCTTCTTCTCCCAATTCACCTGTATTGGTAAATACCCTATCTAAATGTGCTTTGCAGCAGCACCATAATGTGCTGGTGCACCATCATGTTGGTACCACTATCTCCTTATGATGTTATGTGATAGGTCTTCTAATAGCAATGGTAAATTATATTGTAGAAAATTTGCGTAAATTAAAGAATTGTTAAAAAAAGCTGGACCAATAATAGTGTTTCCTATAATGCTTCCCCAGGTGTTAGACCCCATTTTTGTTGATATGAAATGGGTTGCACAAAATGAGGGTTTGTAGAATCATTATAATGGAATTTTTTTCTGTTTGTTATTCCATATTAGCAAATGTTGCTTTATTTGTGAAAAGCACATGGTCTAGAAAATTTATATCTTGTCGTAATTGAATAAGTATTCATTCACAGTAAACTAGTCTTCTTTCAAAATCCGTTTGTAATAAGTCTTGGTAATTTCGAATTTTGTAAGGCTGGAATTTATGTTTCTTTAAAATTCTCCTCAAAGCAGTGACTTCTATTCCGTGTTGTTTCGAAATTATCTTTGTAGATACGTGCAGATTTTCCACAATAGACTAGACGACTCTCACTTCATTATCTTACTCTTACTTCTTTCATGTTCGACGTAGTTCACTGAACCCGTTTTAAGAAACCAAATCAACAAATTTTCAAACGTTTTACTATCCGGTGCTCTTCGGTCGGGATATTCAATGGCATATGTTCTTGATGTTAAAAATGGATTTCTATTGCTAGCTTCAAGAGCAAATACCATGTCTATGATCACTTTCTTCAAAAAATTCATTTTAAAGCAAAAACTTCTAAAGGTATGTAAATACCATAATAGTTTCAAATAATTTGAACAAAACGATATAACTGACAACAAGGTAAATGCAACACGTAACAACTACTAACAAACAAATAGACATTGATAATTAACTAGCCAAACTTAAATTACAACAATTAAATATGGAATTTTAAAGTAGAGATTTGACATTTGGTTGCAGTCATTTTTTTTTAAACCAAGGCCAACTAACTATTGGACGCCCCCCCCGATTTGCATATTATAAACATGGGTATATCCCATTAAAGGATTATAACTTTAAAAATACTGGAAATAAGTGCTATGTTATTGGTACCATTTTAAAGAAAATTTTATCAGGAATATTCTGGCTTAAAAAAATATTATAGGTTAGGTTAAAAATAAAACTAGAAAATTGCCAATAAAGATCGTTAACTTAGACACGACATATTTAACACCGTATATTTATTCACTTTGTTCAACCTCAAAACAAATAACGTGTTTGTCCATAAATTAGTAACACAAGAGTTACGTGAGGCATTCCATCCAATTTCAGACTTAAGGCTTAAAATGTTAGATGCTGCAACTGTCAAGATTTTAACAATTGAAGGTGGTTGCAAAAATTTGGATCACCCTGTATATTTCAAAATAAAATTACAAAATGCACAGTAGTCTACTACATACGTACTGCTATGCTAGAAATTGATTTGGTTACACAATTAGCATGTCATTTTGATTTTGAAGTAAGTCAGGCAGTGGCCATACAAAATATAAAGACCATTAGTCAATTTATAGAATTATTGAGGAGATTAGATGATGCTGAGTATGGAAATAGATTTCAAAGTTTTAATATGTTAAAATATGATAGAAATGGTATAAGATATAGAGAGCAAAGAAATTTTAATGATAGAGAAAGAAATTCACACAATTATAACATGACAAATAGATTTGTGAGATCACAGGTAGAAAATAGAAATGTAAATTGGAATAGAGAAAATGATAGAGCATGTCAATTAAGAGAGGAAAATAGAAATCGTAATTATATACAGAATGAAAGAGTAAATAAAAATTGTTCGTATAATGGTACTGAACAAAAAAATAGTAGAGAAAATGTAGAGAGAGAGGAAAAGGCAAAGTGTCAGGATTTTTAGATAGGCCAACCAAAGAGATAAGTAGTATGAATGCAATGTTAGATAATGATTCAGATAGTTTAGATAATAAGATGTTGCCACATATAAAAGTTACTATGGGAGGAGTGAAAGTAAATTGTTTAGTTGATACGGGGAGTGAAATTTCAATCTTGGATGATCAAATAGTAAAAAAATTAGAAAGTATGAATGCAGGTAAATATATACCTACAAGAAAAATTATAATTGTGTCTGCGACGAAAAAGATAATAGCAATGGTAAATAAAATTTATGTAGTTGAATTTATGGTAAAAGATAATAAGTTTTTGGGAGAATTTATGTCAGTCAAAGGTTTAGAGATGGTATTATTGGAATGGACCTGTTAGAGAAAATAAAGGCAGTAATAGACATTGAGAGAAAAGTATGGTGGTGGAGAATCAAATAGTTTCTTGGTTTCAGCAGGATGAAGTAGATGAAGAAAATGAAAAGGTTATAAATAATATGGAAATGGTATATGAAGTAAAAGAAGTTATAAATAGTGTAAATGGTGAAAATTATGAAGAGGTTGAAGAGGTTAAAGAAATAGAGTCCAATAATATGTGTATTGAGGTGTCTGAAGATGTAGATTTACTTGAAATTAATGTTGAAGGAAAATATAAAGAAAATGTCAAAGATATGATAAAGAAGAATATTTCCTTGGTAGATAAATTTCCCTGTATTGCTAAAAATTATGTACATTCATTAGAAGTAGATGAGTCGAGACCATTTAAAATTAAAAATTATCCAATTCCCAAAAATATGCAGGAGAAGGTGAGAGAAGAAGTAAGAAAGATGTTGCGAGATGGTGTTATTGAGAGAGGTGTCACGAGGTATGTCAATCCGCTGGTAGTGGTTCAAAAGAAGTGTGGAGATATTCGCTTATGTTTGGACGCCAGAAGGTTGAATGATCGTACCAAGATGCAATTTGAGACTCCTGTAACTGTGGAAACGTTATTATCTAAGTGCAACGACGCTATGATTTATACTAAGTTGGATCTAAAAAGTTCTTTTTGGTTGGTGCCTTTAGAAAGAAAGAGTAGAAAATATTGTGGTTTTATGGTAGATGGAGCTGTATACCAATGTAAAGTGGTACCATATGGACTAAGTAGCTCGTCTGCTGCTTTAATTAGAGCAATGCAACAAATTTTAGAACCTTATGAATCGTTTGTATCCCAGTATATAGATGATATATTAATATTTAGCAAGACAATTGAAGAACACATGGAACATTTAAGGAAGGTTATAGAGGTATTAGCAAATAATGGTTTAAAAATTAATATTAAGAAATGTGAGTTTTTTAAAAAGGAAATTAAATTCCTTGGATATAATTTAAGTTTAAAATATGTCAGTGTGGATGATTCTAGGCTGGAGGTTATAAAAAATTATCCTAGACCTAAGAATGTGAAAATGTTGAGAGGTTTTCTTGGTATTGTGGGTTATTATAAAAGATTTGTTCCGTATTTGGCAAAATTATGTGCACCATTGTATGAATTATTAAGAAAGAATGAAAAATTTATTTGGTCTAAAGAAAGAATACATGCTTTTGAAAAGGTTAAGAATGAATTTTATAATAGTTTGTTATTAGTACTGCCTGATTTTTCTAAAGAATTTTTATTAAGAGTTGATGCTAGTGATTCTGCTATAAGTGGAGTTTTAATTCAGTTAGATGATGAGGGAAATGAAGAGCCTATTTGTTTCATGTCAAGGCTATTAAAAAAATATGAATTAAGATATACTGTGGGAGAAAAAGAGTTACTTGCTGTAGTGCATGCTGTAAATAAATTACGTTTCTATTTGTTGGCTAAAAAATTTATTGTAGAATCAGATCATGCGGCGTTGACGTCACTTTTGTCAACTAGATTTTCAAATAATCGAATATATAGATGGTCATTGTTGTTATCAGAATATTCATTTCAAATTAGACATATCAGAGGTGTTCTAAATGTTATGCTTATAATAGATATGCAGCTGAGGGAATGTTTGACTATGTTGAGATCCATCAGGTCCAGCAGGATGAATGTTTTGATCATATTAAAGAGGAATTGCGAAATGTGGGGAATTATAAAGATTATATTTTTCATGACGGGCTTATTAAAAAACAGATTCGTGATCAGTATAATGTGGTTGTAAATGAAATGTATGCTCGTCAAGCAATGTCTATTATTCATAATGAATTGGGACATATTGGGACTAGGAAAGTTTGGTTAACTTTTAGAGAAGCTTTTTATGCTGTTAAGGAGAGAAGTATTGCGAAAAGGGTGGTAAGGAATTGTAATCAATGTTATTTTGGAAAGCATAAAAATCGCACATTGCAACATGATATAAAAAGTATAATAGTGAATAATAAATTGGATTTAGTAGCGATTGATTTCTTAGGAAATTTAATACCAGGAGATTATGGGTATAGAAATATATTTGTTATGGTGGATATTTTTACTAAATTTGTTAGGCTGTTTTCCACTACAAAATACAATTCTGAGATTGCACTTTTATGTATTAATAACTTCGTACAAAATCAAGGAAAAATGAGACGAATTTTAGCAGATAATGCTAGTTATTTTACTAATGATAGATTTATAAATGCTTTAAATGAACAAAATATTAATGTATGTTTTTCTTCGATACGCCATCCATGTGCCAATCCATGTGAGCGGTATATTCCGAGGTAATCAAATTTTTGAGGATGAAAACCCATGAACACCATGTAGGCTGGGTCCAGTATGTCCAACAGATAGAAGATTCCATGAACAATTCGCCCAATACCCTTACTGAAGAGTGTCCAGCGACTTTGATGAATGGAATGACTCCTAGTCGGCCCTGGGATTTGCATGGAGAAGTGATTCATAATCTAGAAGAGAGAAATAATTTTGTTCGAGGAAGACTACAAAGGCAAGGGGAGATGTATGTGCGCCGAGAAAATGAAAAAATCAAAGAAAGAACTAGGTTTAATATTGGTGATACAGTTATTGTTAGAAGATACAGAGTTGCCAGAAGAAATCAACAAAAGTGTGCTAAATTGGATCTTCCTTATTGTGGTCCGTATATTGTAACAAGAATATTTAATAACGTCACATATGAAGTTATGCTGAAAAATTCACTTTTGTATATAGTTCTCGTAAGATTTTGTGTCTTTGTTTAAGTACGTAGAATATGTATGAGCGCGAGACTTTTTGAGCGAACCTTGTACATCGCGTGGTTCACCGAGTGGAAAAGATCGTTTGCTGTATGTCTGTGCGTGTGCTAAACCTACTATTGTGCTCTCGGAGCCCTAAGTCACGAACCGTGAAATTGATACATACGTAATGTGTAATATCGGGCAAATACACTCTATATGTGTAAAAAAACTCTGTATCTTATGTAACTAACTCTAACTATCTTATCTCTAGCCTATTTTATCCTACCTGTAGATGCGAATTATCTGCATTTGCAGTTACTTTTACGCCTTGTTTCAGTTTTATCAATATCTGCTTATTTATTACTTCCGAACTCTGCGAAGTGCATTTATTTGTGTTTTTAAATTCTTCGAGACGACAGTCAGGCTCGTCGTATTTACTGCCTCACGTGTTTATGCGTATCCCTAGACATAGACTCTCTTGTACGTCTGATTAAAATTCTTCCTCGGAACCGCTGTAGGGGTTAAGTGTCGTTGTTACTCTGAAATATATGTTTTGATCGGTTTTCTTAACCGTCTGTTCGGAGCGGATTTAAAAGCTTGGAAATTTCAATAGTTACCTGCAGAATCCCTTTTCTTCCGCATTAAATTGTGTCTACTTTTGAGGTTTGTTTTGTTTTCTTCTGTCAAACGTTGGTTACTTTGTTAAGGAGCAACGTTCGTTTCATGCATTACCAACTGTTGAGCATGTATGTTCCTCTCGTACTACCGACTTTATAAATTCTACGTACATCGACGGGTTGTTACTGTTATTTCATCTTCGTCTAAGTTATGTTCATGTTTGTGTTTAATTATATGTCATGGTGCTGACTCCCTTTATTGTCGAATTTAGATTTGTGCCTGCTATGTTTATTTGAATTCTCCCGCCTTTCGTTCTGAGATATTTCCGGGCTTCTTACTTCGGAAAGGATGCGTGTAGCTGACGCGCATTAGTTATGGAAGAAGGTTCCCGCTTTTTGACGGACTTACATAGTCGATTCTTGTGTGAGAACATGGTGTGCAATCTGCTTACCTTCCCTTAGTAACTTTGTTACATTATCTATGTAGATTTTTTCGCGGAAGCGGCTCTAAATGGAGTAAGCAGCAAATATCGATACCTTAGTTTGGGTTATTTATCGTGGGTTTTTATCGAAATATCGTTACCTGAAATTTACGAATGGCCACGTGCTGTTTTTTTTTTGAATCTAAATTTTGCACCTTTGAGTGACTTGTGAAGTCGTTTATCGCGGAATCTCCATTAACATTTTGGGGTAAGTGATTGAAACTTTGTGTTAATTTTCGGGAATTTTATCTGTTTCTTTTCTCTTCTAATTTAATAGGATTCTTTTTGACGGGCACAAAAGCCCTCAGTAGCCATATTTCTGGTATTATCACCCCGCATTATCATTGAAGAGCGTGGTGGTTTCTATCGTTGCTGCAGTAGTTGCACCTATACGTCCATCCTGTCTGTTGGGGTGGAATTTTTCATCGAGGGGCCTCCGTCATCTTGGTTTCCGGAAGCGGCCATCCTGCGTCCATCTTGACATATAAGTGCAACTAATGTTGTAATTTTCATCATAATTTACGACTTATTTTCGACGACTTTATGCCAGAGTACAGGACTTTATCTTACCTATATTTGACCTAAGAATTTTTGAGTGGCTAAAATAACTAGTGCACCACTTAGATTAACTGCAAGGTCACGTATTAATCCTAATCAAATTACCGTTATACTTATTTTTTTGTTATCTTTATGCAAACTGGTATTGCTGTATACAGAGTGACCCTAAGAAGATATGATAAGGGCACTTCTTGTTGTGTTGAATATTTTAGTTCAATAATAATTCTAGTAATGTCAATACCGTAATAATATAACCCATTGTTGTGTTGTATATTTAATTAAATAATAATTTTTAATAAATTCATTACCGTAGCACTACAGGGTGTCATTTTGAAAACGTACCACCCTCTATATTTCGGCCCCTATAGAAATTCCAAAAATATGCAAAAACACGTCAAACTTATTTTTAAGGGGGACATTTTGTAGGCTGGTTTTCAATTAAATTACATCAACCCTCTAGCGGGGGTGGACATAACCTCTAAAAATTTAAATGGAAATGGGGGTTGAGTGATACCTCATTTTAAAGGTCGTTTAACCCGCTCTTCAAAAATGCTAATTTCTTGTCCTTTATTTTTAATACTTTTGAAGAAATCAATAACACCGCCTCGACATTTGCAAGATTTAAAGAGAAGAATAACAGCTACATGTAGAGAACTTCAGGCAGAAGTGTTTCGAAATGTTAGAGAGGAGTTTGAGAGTAGACTTTATCACTGTTTAGAAAATAATGGACAACATTTCGAAAATTTTATAAAATAAGTTACTTTTTATTAGTTTTTTAATGTTTTATTGCAAAACACTTGATACTTGTATGTTCATGGTTTGACTTGATTTCTTCAAAAGTATTAAAAATAAAGGACAAGAAATTAGCATTTTTGAAAAGCGGGTTAAACGACCTTTAAAATGAGGTATCACTCAACCCCCATTTCCATTTAAATTTTTAGAGGTTATGTCCACCCCCGCTAGAGGGTTGATGTAATTTAATTGAAAACCAGCCTACAAAATGTCCCCCTTAAAAATAAGTTTGACGTGTTTTTGCATATTTTTGGAATTTCTATAGGGGCCGAAATATAGAGGGTGGTACGTTTTCAAAATGACACCCTGTATATCTCTTGGAGTGTTCTATCTTTAAATTAGTAGTAACTCTAGTATTTTCATTACCGTAATAATAATATTTCTCTTTGATGTGTTGAATTTTAATCTTGAATTCGATAGTAATTTTAGCACGTTTATTACCGTAAATTAGAAATTTGACTTTCACGTATGTTTTTTTAATTTTCTGAGCTATGGAATTTAGTTAAGTCATAGTAGAAAATTTAAATACCGAAGCTCAGTAGATTCTTTTGTGCTAATACTGGTTTTCCATTGTAACTTTCAGTAGCGTCTTGTAATTGATTAATAATTGTAAACAGCTTATTTAGTTATTTCAAAATTTTGTCTATGTAATTTCACGATTTACTTATCACTGAACTAATTAAATTATTTTAAGCCTTGTGCGCTAACTTAAACCTATTATATTTACTTGTATCTATTTAATTTGGAACTTCGCCGTTGGTGGCGTTTTATAATAACAAATGTATATTGGCCTGTAAGGCAAGGAAACGTTTCTGCGCCGACCATCCTCCTGCCGAGGCGCAGAGGTTCTATTGTTTTATTATTATCTGCTACATTTTCTTTATTTTGTTTTAATAAAGAAACATTTTTATTAATTCATACAATTTTCTATTTTTATCTGTCAACATTTTATATATATTTAAAAAAAAACATATATATTGTTTCATACTTTTCCAATTTATACTGTCAAGTTTCTATTTATTTTTCAAAAAAAAAAGAACAATTTTTTTTTTGAATATAGCACCTTTCTTCACATCATAATTTCTTTTCTTTTAATTATTATTACCCCAACATACCTTACCTTCGTCGATTATATTTGTGACAAGCAGTTGAATGGGTGCAAACGTTTATACAGGGTGATCAATAGGAAACCCGCTGGAGGGACACAGCCAGTGGTAGCTCATGGGAGGCGCAGGTAGGTTATCGTTAAGGTAACATAGTGTCCTGGTGCCCGGACAACGTCGCTAGCGTCGTAGCCGACCGACGCTCTACTTTTAGGTGTTTTAGTTTATCAGAACCGTCACGCCGTCTGCGACAGAGTTAGCTCGGCCCTGCGTTTCCCTGATTCAGCCATCTCCTATCGTGATTCTCCGTTATCTTTAGCTAAATTTAGTCTGTTATCTTAGTGCGACGTAGTTCCGGCGTAACAATGAGCTTTATTCAATGGATGGACGCATTAAGAAGGGACGATATCATATTAGTATGCTTCATCCATACTTGAACAATCCTTAAGAAGATTGTGAGGTACTATACAATTATATTCTGTGTGCGGAGAAGGGTTTTAATTTTTACATTATATTGTATTTGGAGAAAACATTAGAGATAGTAAGATGTGTGCGGAAAATAAAAATTTCTGAAATCCTTGCTTTGCACAGATTTAATAAATTGTTATTTTGGAGATATGCTATGGTTTTTTTATATATTATGGATAAGTAAAATTAAATAAATTGATTTATTTCAAATTTATTTTTCTGTGGGGCAAATGTTTTGGTACACACTGTATTTTGGTTTCTGTTTAAGAATTTGGGAGGTATAGTAGTCTTTTGGTAATCTGTGTATATTAATATTTATATTCTTGTTATTTGAATTTAAAAGAGAAGATGCCTGAAAGATTATTTATGCTCTTCAACTTGATATTATGATATAGTATAGATGTGCGGAATTTTATTTAGATATGGTAGGGATGCGTGACATTCACTGGCCGTGTGTTATATGTTGAAAGACATTAAATTTTGGTCTCCCGTCAAGTGCAGTTGAATTAGAGATATTTTATGTTTGAATAAAATTTGTTATAATTTTCATTTTTATTTTAAGGAGCCAAGATTTAATCAAGTTTGTGTACTAGTTTTATTGCTGTTATACAAGTTAAGTATTTACTTTTAAGAAAGAGAATGCATTCTTTATTATAATAAGAGAAAATTTTAATATTGTAAAAGTAGGCTCATATCCTTCATTTTGTTTTCCTGCACGTGTTTAAAAATATTTTATATTTATTGAGAAGCTATTAAATTAGAAAATTTTCTTTACTGTATCAGTTTGCTATAATTTGATGTATTTTAATTATAGGTATTTAATTTATTTATTTTAAGTAATTATTATTTTGTATGGACTTTGTGAATTATTTTCAGTAATTAATTTGGTAAATTTTGTCGCGTTTGTCAGTACAAGTTTTTTTTATCCTATCTGGTCAATTTGTGGGTAGGGTTTTTTCTTGAGAATTTGTTAATGAAAGTTTTTTTTTTGTTTTTTTATAATAAATAATTATATCTGATCTGTTTTTCAATTTTATTAAAGATTTTAGAAAAGATAATTAAATAATTATTTCATTTTTTTGTCTTCAAGTAATTTGTTGTTTTTTTTTATACTGTTTCCTAAGATCACGATTCCTGACGTGAACATTGTACAGTTTCGCCGAGGGAACCTGAGAGAGAGAGAATTTTGTTTTATGAGCTATATCGCGGCAACCCTATAACAATTGTACTAATATCATAGCAGTACGTAAAGTCTCATTGCTACATCGTTATTAGTTTTCATTCTAAGCCACGCCGACACACTATTGCTGCACCCGCTATATACAGGTGCCCCACCGAAAACGAAACAGATTGAATATCTCCAAGGAGAAAACTTTTTTGAAAAAACGCAAAAACAGATCGATTTTTGATCCAAGGGGGACACCCTTCCATCATATCTTCAACTGTGATATGTCATTCCCCTCCCCTTCATCACTCTAACCATTACAATTTAAATAGGGGAAGTAGTATATACGATACATCATTGAAAAGGTAATTGTACGGAGAATTCAGCAAAGTGATTGTTGGTTGCGCTATTTTTGATTTTAGCGCCCTCTAGCGGGAAAAAAACGGTTACGTGTTCCACAATGTGACACAACATTTCAAAGCTCATTTTATTAGCAACTAAATACGTAATATTTTTAACATTTATTTGTCATCATTCTCAAGTACAGACTGTCAGCGTCTTTTGTAAACTAATAAGTTCGTAGTTTCTAATATTAGAACTCTGCAAGGTTTTTCGACTATTTAAATTTTCTTCAATTGTGCATTAAATTGCTAATAAAATTAGCTTTAAAATGATGTGTCACATTGTGAAATACGTAACCGTTTTTTTCCCGCTAGAGGGCGCTAAAATCAAAAATAGCGCAACCAACAATCACATTGCTGAATTCTCCGATGATGTATCGTATTTAGTACTTTCCCTATTTAAATTGTAATGGTTAGAGTGATGGAGGGGAGGGGAATGACGTATCACAGTTGAAGATATCATGGAAGGGTGTCCCCATTGGATCACAAATCGACCTGTTTTTGCGTTTATTCAAAAAAGTTTTCTACTTCGAGATATTCAATCTGTTTCGTTTTCGGTGGGGCACCCTGTATATATATATATATATATATATATATATATAAAAAATCCCACAAAACTCCCCAAGAGTCTTTAAACAAGATAATAACTATCACGGCAACAAAGAATAATTGCATACAGGGTATTCCACGAGAGCCGTTCGTTAGAAGTTTTCGTGGTTAGAAAAAACTTAGAACTCTGAAACTTTGGGTTCCAGGGTTATTCAAGATTCTCTTTCATATAAAATATTTTGAAGATCATACTACTTTCGGTTATACCGGCAGTCGCCATTAACTTCCTTATTTTAAATGGAACACCCGGTATATTATTTCATTTTTGGATTCCTGAGAAAATTTCATAGTGGGTTTCAATCAGGTTTCCCTATAACTATTTTCAATTTTTTCTTAGATATCTTGATTTTTTGAAAATTTTGACAGATGTAGCCCTGTTTTGAGCATTGCGCCCTTTAACCAATTTCGATTGGTGGGAAGCGCTTCTGGGGTAGACGGAAGCACAGGAATGATACTTTCGAATGCCATATTGACAACTGATTTATCGCATACAGGGTATCCAAAATTTAATGACCAATTACATCATTTTAAAAGTTGAAAAAGTTCGTTTTTTCAAATGGGACAGCCTGTATTTTATTGGATGGTCGGATGCAGAATTTGATTCTGCATCGATTTGCTATAACATTCCCTATACCTATTTCCAGTGGCTTTCTTGTTAATTCAAATTTTTTATTTTAATGTGGTTTTTTGGTAGAAACCGAAACATCGCTTGCCTTTCGAAGCCAAATAAACATCAATGAAACGGTAAAAAAATTACTTTGATTAGAACGTGACATTAGTACATAACATTTAGAACGAAATATAAAATAAAAACAAAAAATTGGAACATAATGACAAAAAATAATAAGAGAATGTAAAATTACAATAATTGCTCTATATGACCTCCATTTTGGTTCAAACACTGAATAACTTGTCATATACTCCTCGCGAAACAGATCTCCGAAGTTCGTCTAGACATATTAGTAAACGCATGGTGAACACGGTTCAATAATTCCTCTCTAGTTTGTACCGGCCTAAAGTACACTAGTTCTTTTATACGACCCCAGAGGTAAAAATCCAAGGGGGTCAAATCGGGTGATCTGGGTGGCCAGTTCCGAGGTCCCCGCGGGCCAATCCACCGATCCTCGAACATCATTGACAATTGCCGGTGTACAGCTATAGTTGAATGTGCTGGAGCACCATCAAGCTGAAACCAACTGTTTGCTCTATCACGTGGAGGTAGGGCATTTAGAAAATCACTAACAAACTCTCTCAGTATCTCCAGATATCTAGCCGCAATTAAATTTTCATCGTACACTTGATAAGCCACTCTGTTGTCCATAATTAAACAAAAAACATTGAAACTAAAGCGGTCTTGGTGATTATGTTCCCTAATAACATGTGGATTCTCTTGTGCTCAGTAGTGAGTATTTCGGCGATTTGTAATTCCTTGCCTGCTGAATTTCGATTCATCAGTCCACATAATCTGATGAAGAAATCTCGGATCTTCGGTCATTTTCAAAATCATAAATTCGCAAAAGTTGACACGTCTTGCCTCATCACCAAGACGTAATCCGTGAACAGTTATCTCACAAAAACGATGCATTCCATGTTTTTTTAATATTCTGTGGATTGATGTTTTTGAAATACCCAAATCCAGCGCTGCTGTCGAAATTGAACTCCGCGGATAAGCTTGAAAAAACGCCAACACATTCACCACGTTATCTTCATTATCAGTTACGGGCTTTCGGTTATTTTGAGTTGCCCTTACGTTTCCAGTTGCTATAAAGCGAGTTTCGATTCTTGCGAATTTCATTCACATTCACATTCTCCATTATAAACTGTACTTAAGCAAGTTAACAAAATCCCTAGAACTGTAAGTAGATACCTCACGAATCTGTACGATGATACTGCTTTGACATTAAATCAACATTGTTTCAATTCCTGTCAAAATCAAGGCTTACTAGGTAGAACTTTTGGAGTTTGATCACCTTTTGATAAAAATATGGATTAACAAGAAAACCACTGGAAATAGGTATAGGGAATGTTATAGCAAATCGATACAGAATCAAATTCTGCATCCGACCATCTAATAAAATACAGGCTGTCCCATTTGAAAAAACGAACTTTTTCAACTTTTAAAATGATGTAATTGGTCATTAAATTTTGGATACCCTGTATGCGATAAATCAGTTGTCAATATGGCATTCGAAAGTATCATTCCTGTGCTTCCGTCTACCCCAGAAGCGCTTTCCACCAATCGAAATTGGTTAAAGGGCGCAATGCTCAAAACAGGGCTACATCTGTCAAAATTTTCAAAAAAATCAAGATATCTAAGAAAAAATTGAAAATAGGTATAGGGAAACCTGATGAAAATTCACTATGAAATTTTCTCAGGAATCCAAAAATGAAATAATATACCAGGTGTTCCATTTAAAATAAGGAAGTTAATGGCGACTTCCGGTATAACCGGAAGTAGTATGTTCTTGAAAATATTTTAAAATGAAAGAGAATCTTGAATAACCCTAGAACCCAAAATTTCAGAATTCTAAGTTTTTTCTAACCACGAAAACTTCTAACGAACGGCTCTCGTGGAATAGCCTGTATATACAAATAAAGAAAAGAAATATTGCGGATCATCCTATTCCTTGGCTACACTGCGCTGGCGAGAACCAACTAGTTCGAAACACGTGTCCGCAGTTGCATTTTCAGTGGAGTCACCCAATTAAATTCTGTACTTGATTATATATATATATATATATATATACGTATCCAACGCACAATACCAAGCCCGGTACATACTACAGGCAACCAGAAGCCCGGCCTAAGCAGTAACCCTGGTCAATTTTTTAATGAATATAAATGTTGTATATAAATACACAATGTCTAGCAACCCAAGAGGGGAAACTTTTTTCAATATACATTTGTAAAATGTTTAACAGTTTTTCCGAGCCCCAGTGTGTGACACATACTCTGCGAAACCCAAATGTATATACTGTATAAGGTTATATGATTATATGAAGCCCACCATAGTTGCCAAATATCTGATAGGATTTAGTAGATTTTAATATGCATTTTTAGTAAAATATGAATGATATTCTAAGTTAAATTTATACCTTCTTCTAGATTTTTAGTCCCTTCGAAATATAGACGGTTCAGACTAAAATCTGTTAGGTATAAATACTTTCATTACTATAAATCTTTCACAACCAATATTTAATTTTTCATGTACATTATACAGGTTGTCCATTTTCTATCTTTTCTATGTCTCTATATGGGTAACTTTCTTAATGTTGAAGATATAGGATAGGTTAAATTAGCAATGTTATTAAGAAATTTAAGGAGTATTAAATAGCATTTTTAGATTTGACATTTATTGTCAACTTTGAAGAAATTAAAAAAAAATTAAATTTGCTAAAATGTTCAGTTATCCATATCTTCGTAACTATTAAAGATAGAACAAAACTAAAAATAGAACATGGTAATAATTGTTGGCGTAGAATTTAATAATCTTTAAGAAGTTAAAAATTCATGGCACACTTAATTATCAAGATATAACTTGAAACCTTGCCTCAAAATAAGAAGGAGTGATCCAAATACCGCGCCAATATGGTGTATATTTTTAAGATTTCATTGGTTCTTGCGTCAAAATGTCGTCCACATATCTACACCAAAACAAAGTATTCTTAATTCCTTTTTTGGTAATAAAATTTGTTTTTTCTGGATTGTCCATGAAAATTTCCGCTAATAAAGGCGAAAGAGTATTTCCCATGATTAGACCTTCTTTACATAAATAGTATTTATTGTTAAATGAAAAGTAGTGTTGTGAGTGTAAGATTTCTTCTTTTATTATAGGATTTGTTCTACAGTATATCCCCTGGGATATACTGATATACCGATTGACTTTAAAAGAGGAAAAATAAAATTATTTTTGAAATCTCAGAAAATTTTACTCGTAATGATTTACTCTGCTTGTTTTCAAACTTCCAAAACACAAATTACTTTTTATTTAACTCGAACGGTTCTCGAGATAATATCATTTTCTTGCTAGAAAATATACAAATTGGACTCAATTTATTTAATAAATTTAACAAAAAATGGTAAAATAAAATGAAATTCTCAAAAAACTAAACTATTGATTTTCTATTCAAACAATGCTCCTCCTTTTTCTGCACAGATTTCAATGCGAGCTCTAATTCATTGAAACATCGTCTTATTTCTAAGATTGATAAGGACTGGACTGTATTTTGTATCCTATTTTTAATTGTTCTTTATCATTGTCTAGTGGCTCACTGTACACAATTTGTTTTAAACGACCCCACAGATAAAAGTCCATTATTGTAAGATCAGGACTTCTCGGTGACCATAAAATGGGATATCTCTTCCTATCCAGTTATCATGGAACTCTGCCGGCGTAATGAGCAGGGCACCCATCGTGCAGGTAAAACATTTCCATTCGGTAGTTTAACGGCAGTTTAACGTCCAGTTCATTAGTTAAAAACTTTTGCAACATTTCCAAATATGAATTACGGTTTACATTATGATCAAAAAAATATGGGCCAATAATGCCATGGTACGAAACCGTAAGCTACACATTAACTTTGTTTAAATATTGTCTACGACACGTAATTTTAAAGTCTGGATTCCTCTCACTCCAGTACCGGCAATGGTGAGATGAAGCGACTCCGTTAGTTGAAAAAGTTGACTCATCGGAGAACATAATTTGTTTATGAAAGTTTGAACCTTCCAAAACTCTGTAGCCCATTTCTAAACAAAAATCCATACGTTTGGCTTTATCACCATTTTCTAAAGTTTGCCTAAATTCCGGTTTAAATGGTAAAATTTTGATCTTAAATATTCTTTGTAAATGAGATTTACTTATCCCTGTTATTATTGCCCTCCTTCTTAAAGACAACCGTGAAGCTTCTCTTCCGGAATGAACGGCGAGAACTGAAGCAGCATCGTCTTCATCGACCAATTTCTTTGACTTCTTAATGTTTAAAACCGAGCCTGTTTTAAGGAATTTGGTCACCATGTTTTTTGCTCCGGAATTTGAAATGGTAACTTCCGGGTATTTTTGGTTGAATTTTCTAATAACAACTCGGTAGCGCTCTTCCCCAGTTCCGTAACATTGAATGAATAAATTATTTGTTGTAAAGTCAACATTATAGCATAAATACTGTTCAAATGAGCCAAAATTTAATTTGCAGTTATACTAACTTGTTAGATTTGTCAACTGCTGTCAGTTGTATTTTTCAATGAAATCCGCCTACTAGAGTTATCAATATATCAAACTATAGAGAATTTATATTAATGATGATTGAATGTGTGTATAGTATTATTACACAGGGATATTTAGTTCTAATACTTTAATTAAAGATAAAACTCACAAAATATTTATCGGCACATTATGCAATAAATCATTTTGCATTTTGTAAACTACTCTATTTTCAATTGATACTCTCTTGAATAATACTGTTACAGATATGCCTCAATATCACACATAAAAGTGTTCATACAATAAACGGTTGTTTACATTGTTGCCACTTTGCCGGGCCTCAACTAATACGTAGTTTATCTATATGGCTCGCAAAATCAGCAACATATATTCAATACGTATATAATATACACAAATTGTACGGACGCCCCCTGCAGGCTGTTAGTATGAACCAATACGCGTTTATTTTGAGATATATAACATGATTATGAAGCCATAACGAAATTTTAGATTTTTAGTGCATTTATCATATTGGGACTATTGGAGACTGTATACACGTTTATTTTTACGAAGCCCGAGACCGGGCTTCGCAAGTCGGTAGCGGGCTTGACATAGATATTGGAGACTGTATACACGTTTATTTTTACGAAGCCCGAGACCGGGCTTCGCAAGTCGGTAGCGGGCTTGATATAGATAGTGTAATATAGCATTTATGGCTTCGTAAGGTTGCACGATATGTGTATATATATATATATATATATATGTATGTATAAATATAGAGAATAAATATACAGGGTGTTAAATATGTCGTGTCTAATTTATCGATTTTTATTGGCTCTTTTCTAGTTTTTTTTTAAAATCTAACCTATAATATTCTTTAAAATTCGAAATTACCAAGACCACAAAAAGAAATCGAGTGGGGTAAGATCGGGAGACCGTGCAGGCCACTTAATTGGCCCCCTTCTACCAATCCAACGATTGAGAAAAACTTGATTTAAAAAATTTCGCACATCTAACGAAAAATGTGGAGGAACTCCATCTTGTTGATACCATAAGTTATTATTTGGCAAGTCTGGGTCTTCTTCATTGGGATAAAGCATCGCAAGAGCGGGTGTCAGGTCATCCCTCAAAAAATCTAAGTATTTAGCACTCGTCAACGTCCCTTCTATGAAAAATGGTCCCAAAATTCGATCTCCAACAATTCCCGCCCAAACATTAACTTTTTGTGGAAACTGCGTGTGGGCCTCTATCATCCAATGAGGATTTTGGGGAGCCCAGTATCGGCAGTTCTGCCGATTTACTGCTCCATTAAGGTAAAACGTGGCTTCGTCCGAAAATAATACTCGACTGACAAATTCGGGATGGGTTGTGCATCGAGACATCATATCCTCGCAGAATTCCATACGGCGATCCGGATCGTCTTCATTAAGTTCATGCACTATAACTGCCTTGTAGGGATGCCATTTATACTTTTTCAATGTCCTCCATACCGAAGATTTACTGATTTCACCTCTTGTGTGGCTTTATGGGGATTTTCTTGCAGGTCCAGTAGAACATCTAACTGAAAATCCTCGGAAACCTTTGGTCGACCACATCTAGGGAGAAATCTTCAAATTTTCTTAAAATCTTGGATACGGGATTGGTAGAAGGGGGCAAATTAAGTGGCCTGCACGGTCCCCTGATCTTACCCCACTCGATTTCTTTTTGTGGTCTTGGTCATTTCGAATTTTAAAGAAAATTATAGGTTAGATTTAAAAAGAACTAGAAAAGAGCCAATAAAGATCGATAAATTAGACACGACATATTTAACACCCTGTATATTTATTCTCTTTGTTCAACCTCAAAACAAATAACGTGTTTGTCCATAAATTAGTAACAAAATTTCTTTTACATTACATTTGTATATTTGGCAAAAATTTTAATATATTTATATATACCTATATATGGTATGCTGTGGAGCCCAATATATACATGGGTCGTTCATCCACCAGGAACAAACATTGGGATTGAAAAAGTATACTTTTGTGGAAATTACATTATTAATCAAAATCATATGGGGGAGACCATGAGGGGAAAAGAAATTTATTGATTAAACCATTTATAGACCTATAATACCTTACGAAACCAAAGTAATGTAAATATGACGTTAATAATCCCTTAGATATACAAACACATATTTCTCGTTTGTTGAGGAGCCAGACGTAGTTGCCGTATTGCTTCTATAAATAATCTTTCACCGCTTCTGAGCTATCTCGAGACGGTCTAAAAAAATACTTGTCAGCGGTCTTTACAATACGATAAGACGAAGAAGCATGTTTATATTTTAGATTGGTCATTTTTATTCCTTGCACATGTAAAATGTATGTATGCGATATACTCTGTTTAAGCGCAATACCAGGGCATTTAATTCGCTTTTGTTTTAACTTTATTCTCTCTTACTAAAATTGGAAAAAGTCTACTTTCTTTTTATTTTGAAGTTGTACATTAATTTGTAAACTTTGCAAAATTGTGAATTTTTTATACGATCATAAAAAAATTAAAGATTACGTCCTGTAGATATCATAAATATGAAGGTAATCCGAAAATCCATTTGACATAATTTCAATAGAATAAAAACTGATATTACTACAATGTATGAACTACGTGTCTATGTACGGACGCCGGTCAATTCGACCACGGGTACCTGGATAATCTTTCAGTCAAAAATGGTTACGTTAATCCCACCCTTCAGTTCGACCACGTAAGGGATGGTCATTGAAGGGGTATATATATATATATATATATCGGCAATCAAGATTATGTTTATTATTTAAAAAGCTTGGGTGTCATGTTAGAAAAAAACAAGTTTTCATCAAAATGATGATAGATAAATGTATGTCAAAGAGAATATTACATATGGTTAAAAGTAGACAACGGACGGAATCCACTAAGAGTACTTGCAATGAGTAATAGCTTAAAAATTTCAAATGATCACAAAAAATGAGAACAGATAGTTAAAGTAGGCGAAGAAGACGAGGCAATTACTTATGACTTTGTTTTGGCCGCGAAGATAATTAATGCATACGATGGTAAAACCCACACATTTAGAGCAAGTAGTTTAGTATCGAAAAGACTATTGTTTGTCTATCACGAACAATCGTTGAAAGACATAAAACGATTAATTAATCTTATAGAAAATCACTGGAATTCACAAGTATCTAGTTTAGGGGTAAAAGTATAATTGGGAAGAAATATGGCTAACTAAAACTTTTGCCGCTTACAGAGTTAGTGACGTCAAATTTTAACAATTTAATGTAGATGAAGCTAAGAGGCGCATGAAAAATTAACACAGAATTATCAGACAAAAGCAAAAGAATATAGACGGTTAAACAAATGTGTTTTAGCATGAACGATGCTACTAAATCGTAAATAAAATGCAGTACTTAAGAGTAAAAACATACTCTAGCACGGTTTCGCAAAGTTAATAGGAAGAACGTTTATTTAAAAGAGTAATAACACAGGTAATAAATCGGTACCAATTCTATTCTCCAAAATATATAAGAAGCCAAAACTGTCAGTCAAAACTAGATTTAATGACAAGTCCCGAACCATCTAGTCGTCAATCCAAAAGTAAAATTTTGTTTTGTGGAACTAGTACAGACTTTTTTTTTAAGTTCCAGTGTGTAATAACTGAAGGGGGTAATGCTGAGGCCAATTTGCAAGCGTTTCGTATCGACGATATTGTGTAGTAACCATTGTATAGAATCGATTGAAACAAGGAGTAATTTGTTAATTAAGCTTAAATTGAAGTACCTAAAGAAAGAAAAAATTTGTACATAAAAAAATGCTACTGAATAATAACATTTTAAAAATGCTTATATTTATCGTATACTTTAAGGTGTAATGTTTGTCTTTAATGGCAAAAACTGCCTGTGGGTACCTTCATGCGTCTTTTACCTTTAATATACACTTTTTAGTACATCATTAAAGCTAACCGTTTTGTCTTAATCACGTTGATAAGAACGTATGTTTCTTGATACACATTGCCTATATTCCAGGCGCTTAAAGCAATATTCGTAAGACGATCGCAGAGCAAGCCGCCAGTTGGTCGGGAGAACGATTTTGGTGAATCTACACTGCAAAAATAATTTTCCTGTTGGCAAAACTCAGTTTTCTTCAATTTATTCAGTCGCCGGCTTGCAACGGCGTGTAACGCGAAATTACGATAAATTGTTTTATACAATGTGGTTTATGTACGCATGTCGCTCATGTGGTATTGCTCATAATATTGTTAATGAATTAAAAATAATTTTAATTCATGTAATTTGTTCGCCATTTTTTATAGTTGTTAAGGACGTTTATCATTATTATTTTGTTTTATTGGTTTTTATAAAGTAATAGTCTATGTTCTATGTAAAACGTATATATATTTAGTTTTAATCTCAATTTGCTTTATTTTACAAAGGCACAATTAATTAGAACATGTATATTTCTCTGTATAAGTGCTTACAGTCATTTTATTACTTCATAATCGTAAAATAATGAATATTTAAAATTAAATCTGGGAAGACTCCTAACGTAATCTCTTTCTCAGAAACTTTTCTATTGTCCGTTCTAGAAAATCGGTAAATGCCTTGTCTAAATTACCACTTATTTTCTTGCTTTTATTAACATCATGCCGTTGTAGTACTAAAAAATTCATAAACATTAGCCGGATTTCAGAAAAATTTGTTGGCGGGAAAAGAGTAAATTTCAGCGGACGACGATCATATCAAACTCGATGCGAAGCCGCTTCAATTGTATTCAACTTGGAACCGGGCGATTTACCGCGCGTTATTCATAAGAAAGCTGTATACAGAAGTCCAGGAAACACACAAAAAAGTTTATGACTAGCTGGAAAAGAGTAAGAGCTTGGAAAAAATGCAGTAAAAAGTTATTTGCATGTAAAAATAAGAAAAAAAGGGAACCGATAGTACCTGCTGACAGCGATTATGGTGACACAGAAATGGAAATGGTTGTCACATTAACGAAAGAGCAGTACGATATAAAAGAAAAAGAAATTTTGACTTCAATTGAAAAATCGGATTCTGAACGTGACGAGTTACAACATGCTACTATAGGGCAAAGCACTAACTTATTATGGAGGCCGCAGCGCTCTGTAAGACTGACTGCGTTCAATTTTGGAGCAATATGCAAAATGCGAAAGACGACGCATTGCGCAAATTTGATAAAACGTCTTTTGTACAGGGTGTTTCATCGGTTGGGGTATCGCGAATTAAAGTGCCTAAATATAAAAATGTCGACTTCAAATTTTAACCACTTATAGAACTTTTAAACCGCTACCAGTAGGTTAGGTTGTTTTTGATAATATTATTTTATTTAATGCGTAAATAAAAAAAAAACCTTCGTTCAAAAAATCAAAAGTACTCAGATTTTATTGAAATTCAGGTGTTAAAAAGATATGTCTATAAAATTAACTATGCAATTGAAAAAAAAATTAAAACTTAATCAATTATTGAATATTTTACAATAATTTCAAAATTAAAGGCAAGACGTTGAAGAATTTATGGGTTTTTTATTACAGTGTTGTGTGTTGAGTTTATAATAAATTTTTATTTATTATCCGTCATAAATTTAAAAGGACTACCTGTTTGCGGACGTTGAAGGATTTATGGGTTTTTTATTACAGTGTTGTGTGTTGAGTTTATAATAAATTTTTATTTATTATCCGTCATAAATTTAAAAGGACTACCTGTTTGCGGACAGCACAATTAGAAAGTTAAGTACCATAAATCTGTCGTAAGAAAAACGACATTATTTAATATTGACTTTATTTGACAAACGGTTTCGTTTATAAAAATTCTGATTGTGAAGTTAATATGGGTGATATTTCCACGTATCACTATTCAAATTTGAACATCTTTTGAGCACTTTTAATTTTTGATAATACGTTTTTTTTTAATTTACGCATTAATTAAAATAATATTATCAAAAACAACCTAACCTGCTGGTAGCGGTTTAAAAGCTCTATAAGTGGTTAAAATTTGAAGTCGATATTTTTATATTTAGGCACTTTAATTCGCGATACCCCAACCGATGAAACACCCTGTACAATAAATTTTTCGGGACTGCAGCAACACGTTGGGGACAGGAACAAGAATTGGAAAAAAGCTATGGAATTCGTGTACACGAATCTGGTCTTTTTATTGACGGCAAATTGAATTTTTTAGCTGCTTCGCCGGATGGTTTAATAGATGACGATGGCATTGTTGAAATAAAATGCCCGTCAGCAGCTGCATCGTATTCACCAACGGAAGCCGTTCGAGAGAAGAAAATTAAATTTGCGGAGATAGTTGATGGTCGAATAACATTAAAAAGTAAAGACAATTATTATTTCCAAGTGCAAGGCCAGCTACATGTAACAAATAGAAAGTACTGCTTGTTTGTTATATGGACACCTTTCGGAATTAGTGTACAAAAAATCATGAGGGACGATAATTTCTGGGATGCGAATATGAAGGAGCAGTTGGTGACTTTCTTTTACAGATGTTTTCTACCTGAATTGGTTGATCCCCAGTATCCAAAGAAAATGCCTATTCGTGATTTACGTCAGTAGAAAAAATAACAGAATATATATCAGATATAAGGAACTACTTTATACGGACAAAATTTAAGTGATTTTAAATTTTAGTTTTACTCTGACTATAAATAGTCACGTCTTGGCTTTCTTATGGCGTTATGTATTGTTTGTTATCCTCTTATATTTCCTATTTTTTAGCTTTTTCAAGTTTATTATATTATTCTGATATTCTGCTATATACAGTTCTTTATGTCATTAATTCTGCAACTTTATTCTGTTCTATTCATTAATTTGTATAATGCCAATTTCCTATGTTAATAAATAAATATGATTGTTATTTATTATGTATTTTTTTCTTGTATAATTATGGAAAACATAGTTTCTCTGACCATAGATGATACCGTCATTATTTTTTAATATGTCTGGCCGATACATGTATGTGTGACACTTTTAATTAAAAATAAATTCTGGAAAGTTCTGATCTTTATAATAACATTTAAAAATGTATTCAAACAACAACGGGAAATGTAGCAGAAAAAACAGTTGAACAGACAATTTAAAGCAGTACAAGAATCTCCAAAAATATATAGGGTGAGTCATTTAAAAAACTTAAGTTCCGTGCATTTCCGGTGAAACCGGAAGTGCGTCAGAGCTTAAAGTATTTTTACAATATGCGCCACAAGCAACCATGGATCTTCCACTTATTGTTTTTTTCTTTTATTTAAAACACAAAAGACCAATCGAAGACGCGGCTACTAATGACTCACCTGTATATATTTATTCCAAAATTTAAAAAATTCCAATGAAAATATAAGTGGTATAAAACAAATACAGAAACACAAATATTAACCCAGTAAACATTTTTCAAATTTCCCACAATATTATTTAGTAACATCAACATTAAAACTGAAAATGACCACTCATATATTATAAATAGGGATGTTAACATGTAAATGTCGTAGTTACTAAATAATACTGTGGGAAATTTGAAAAACGTTTAATGGGAAGATAACGCCCCATAAAGGCGAACTATACGAAATGTAAAATCTATGAAATGAAACATGAAATAGTAAACATCCCAATAAGCATTTTCCAAATTATTAACTTTTTACTTTCTTATACGTAGTATAAGAAAGTATTGTGATGACGAAAATTTTCGACCTCGAGATTTTTGCAGATGTCCACGTTTTGAAGTCCCCTGATACCAAAAAAGTGGTTTTTAAAAAATGTTTGTGTGTCTGTCTGTGACCACGATAGCGGTCAAACCGCTGTAGATATCTATTCCAAATTTTGTATTTACGTGTATAATCTCCCTCTTGAGAACTGATTAGTTTTTCAGTAAAATCGGTAGACTAGATGTAGTAGTTTACTTCAGTAAAAAAATTGAATTTTGCAAATATTTCGTCAATTACAAAGTTTAAACAAATTTATAGAGAATTCAAATGTACTCAAAATTATATTTGAGACAAATTGTCTTAAAAAGGTTTTTCGAAATTCCAACCGGGAGTAGGTATTTTACTCTTATCGAAAATGAGTTTTTTGCGAATATCTCGCAAGTCATGCTTTCTAGGCAGGTACATTACGAGTATAAAAGTATTTAAATTATAATTTTAAATATCTTATGTATAAAAAAAATTTCAAAATTCGGATCGGAAGTACCACTTTTCCTCTTACCGAATTGCGATTTTTTGCAAATATTTCATAAGTTATGCATTCTATATATATTTGTCAAGAGTACAAAAGTATTTAGAACTGGATAGTTTTTGTATATATGAAATTTCAAAATTTGGACCGGAAGTAGCACTTATACTCTTAGCGAGTAGCACCCTTTTTCGAATATCTTGCAAAGTATGCATTCTATAGCGATTTATTAAGAGAATGAAAGTACTTAGAATAGGATTTTGAATAATTTTTGTATAAAAAAATTCTTAAAATTGTATAGTTTGAAACGCTCATACGTTAAGAAAGTCGTGTGGTGGCCACACCTCATTTTTTTCTTAAAAAGATAATAAATTCTATATAATGTGAACATGTTCTTTTGTCTATTAATGTGAAATAAATGCATGGAATTTGGAATAATGGCATTTTTGATTAAACGATATTATCGAATAAAAAATCGATATCAGTCGATATTATTGAATAAAAAAATATCGATTTTAATCTCGATTATCGAAAAGAAAATATCGATATTTTTTTAAAAACGATATATCGCGCATCCCTAATGTACGCTCCTGGGATTTTTCACCAAATGTAGATGTTTGTAATAAAATTAATAGCTGACTAAACATAAATAGTTTAAGTAGATTCCAGACTATGCCATAATATTTAATTTAAACAGATACTAATTCGTATTAAAATCAAGAAATAAATTTAATCGGGAGTCTGAGGGCTTCCACCTCACACTCGACGTGACAAAAATCGCACCTCATCGGTTACGGGTTAACTTATTTATATAAGAAATACATAGATGCAAATCCTGGGCTTGTGGTAAAATTCAAATATCTTTAGATATCGGTATTTTTTTTTATATCTATAAAGAAACGTGTGTGGCGACCTCGATCCGAATGAATTACCTATTCATTCAAATGTATATTATATGCTTTATGAGATTGAATACACACTTTCCTTTCCGAATATCAGTGTAGTTTAAGTGTCCGAGCAAAGAAATGTAAACATTGGACACAGATAACAATAGCATCTCTATCCCGAACGATATTTTCTGGCAACACGTCAACTATAATTTGCATGGCACGTCAGACGCACTGGGGTAAATGACAGCCCTAATTCTCTATCTCTTTCAGAACTTTATTGTTCTTGTGATCGAGTATTTTTAAAAACGGAGCATGACCCCCTGAACAGACACAATAAAGAAACGAAAATAACTTATAATAATCTTATTAAAGAACTGCTGCAGGACAAAAAGAAGTATAAATAAACATAAAACTAGTAGCTTTAACAATAAAACTAAGACTAGTTTATTAAAAATTTATAATCAACATATTTTTAATATTTATAATAGAGAACAACATAATTATTTTGTTGTAATAGTAAACGGGCTCCTCTATATTTTTATAAAGTAATGACACTTTATTGTTGTTCAATATTATTAATTTTACTATATTGATATATTTAAGCTACAAATTTCAAGTTCTATAGAAATATTATATACATAGATGTGGGATTAAATAAATAAAAAGGTAAGCGGATATATTGCTTTAATTCCCGGCAAGCAACTCTGGAAATTTGGCGACCCGCTTATATTAGAACTGAAAATTATCTGTCTGAACATAACTAAAAATGTTATTCGAGTTAGTTTGATATGTTTATACTTTACTGAACGAGTATCTTGTAGGGGTGAAGGGGTCGTTATTAAGCCTTCTTGAAATTTTGTGTGGGAAGTTAGTATCACATAATATAATGAATACTGACGAAATAAACGAAAAACGTTGTGGAGCCCAGCGGTGGGCTTAATAACGTATTTTCGGACTTAACAAAGTACCACTTGTATGTTGATCGGGCTCCATAATGACCGTTTATATGTCTAGTATTAAAATTCAATTCGCCTGTCAGGATCATCTTGGGTAAGGGCACACTTCAATGTTGGAATGTAACTTTTAAAACGGGCTCGCTTTAAAATTCGATAAACACTCGATTTTGAAATTCCTGTTTCACGTGCTGCTTGCCGAACTGTCTTCAAATTTGAGGATCTTCTAGTTGAAGCTACAAGTGGGAGTCCGTCACCTGATGGTCTTCCGTATAGCTTACCCAATTAGATTATGTTTATATGTCTATAAATACTATGTCCGTTTATATGTCTATACATACATATATACATATATATATATATATATGCGAGAGCAGCATTGCAGTAACACTTTCATATACGCCATGCGACATATGGTGACAATGCCGCCTTTTCGCGACCGGTCGCCATAAGTTGACCGGCTGAGAGAGTTTACCGAAGCAGGAGTTTGGCTACCCCAAGCGTTCGGATATGTTCGCCTGTGGGAGCCCGAAATTGACGCGGTGCGAAATCTCAACTACAGATGTCGCCCCTATTATGGAAAGCAGTTATAGGAATAGCAATAGGATTAATGTAAAGATATCAAGTTCAAGCCGCATATATTAATTAATTGAAAGATGCCATTGCAAAGAATAATATACAAAGTAATATTAAAAGGGATTTATGATAATAAATAAATAGGTACGTATAAGGTATGTATTGAAGTATTAAGTAAGAGTAATAAAGCCTAACTAATGCCAGTTAATACGAGAATTCAAAAAAATAGGTTAGGTATAATTACCAATATTATGTTTAAATAAAAACAAAACATAGGTACATATAGAAATGTAACATTTATTGTAAATGTTGAAAATAATTTGTGGGTTATAAAAGGTATGCAATTACTGTTGTGCACAATTAAAATGTACCACTCTACTAGGTGACGGCAATTAATAAATTTACATCACGTGTATCTTTTAAAAAATTTCATATTTAAAATCTTAATTGTACAATATTGTTAGATTATCAGAAAGAGTAGGAAAATTTATTTCGACTTAGAGTCTGTGCACAAAGTGAAAACTAAAAGTACGATTCACAATTTAAAATGGTCCTAATCTTAGTGAAGAACACAGCAAAGTTTTAATAGGTTAATATAAGTTCAAAAAACTATATATATATATCAAAATGAATGCTTATATACTTACATAGATCGGTTGAAATAAGATACCGAATAAAAAAACACCCTAATCCATATACCTACATTTATTAGATGCTCCACTAAAACAAAGCACATCCAGCACATCCCAGTCTTAATTTAGTAATAATAGCAAAATGTAGTCGCCTGGGATACACAGTAAAGTAGTAAATTCCTGTACGAAAGTATTTGAAAGAAAAATCTCACATAGATGTATGCATCCGGAAAGAAAGGTATTAAATAAAATGGTCACCATCATTATCATAAGCAATATTTATTAGTAATAGTATTGGCGTTATATAATGTAGATATGATAAGTATGAACGCGAGCAAGAAACTTGGACTACCAAGAATAATGCAGTACCTCATATAAGAAAGATGAGGTATAATATTATTGTAAGGTTAAAATAATTGGTATATTAACCTTACAATAATAATTTGTATAGGAAACATGGATATGAAATAAGAAACTCAACAGCTCATATTAAAATAGAAGTTATTTATTTGTAATTATGAAAATCAATAACAATAATAATAAACAAAATTTAAAATAGGCAACATATATCTACTAAACAAGTAGAATGTATGAGAACTCATAAGTAAAACAAAGTATATATATATATAAAACCGAAAGTAAAATAAAGTCCAGTAAAAAAAAATGGAACAAAAAAGTTATGAAGTAAGCTCAAAGCAAATAAATAATAAATTTCGTAATGTGGATATTGAGTCCAAAAGCGTGCCGATGAAATTTACTTGTTTTACTCCGAATAACTCCATAAAAAGTAGGTAAAATTGATCTACGTCCGCTGTATATAAAGCTGACCAGCGAAAATCAAGACACATAAGGTTCAAACAAGAAAATGTGAATTCGCCTCAATATTCCACATAATAGTTGCCAAAAAGGAGGCTAAAGCTTCCATAAATATACTGATATAACGTATATTTATGAGTGCAAAATTAATCAAGCGCTAAAATTTTAATACCTAGTTTACAACAAATAAAAATGCTTAACTATTTTAAGTATTCGAACATACTCAACAACGATTCAAGTAACCAAAATAAAAAAAAATTACAAGCTATCTTCTGCTTAAATGTAGGTAGTAAGGAACAAGGTTTTAGAAAATAACTAAAATAAACATCCCCTTTTTTCATGTACATTATGAATTGTTACTCAATACTGGTATCGGGTTTGATAAAATAAACCATACACTTAAACAAATTAAAATTGACAAATAAATAAGCTATACCAACAGCCAAAATTTGGAAAACCATAAATACAAGTAAATGCAATGTACTTTTTATCATTTTAATGCATATAAATATGTGAGGTCTAGAAACCAGTACTGAGTAAGTAAATCATAAAATACAAAGAAAAAGTTTTAGTTAATAAACTTCTTATTGTCACAGTAGGGTACACATGGTTTTGCGTAAAATCAAAGAAAGCAGCCCCTGGATTCTGAACGTACGATACGATATTCGAATTCGAAACGCGAGCGTAGTAAAGATGGGCAAGTTAGGTGAGTACGAATACTTTTCAATGTGGCTAGACAGACTACTGTATTGTCTTGCCCATTTCTACCACGCTCGTCTTACGAATTCGAATATCGTATCGTATGTTCGGAATCAGAGGGCAGGAATAGGGATTTATTGCTACAGCGATTAAACAGAAGAAGTTCAATAACAGATGACTATAAAGTTGTAAAAATGAACAAAAGTACATCAAGTCATTAGCAGCCGATTATTCTCTCTCTTTTGCATTGTAAATAGAAGAAAATACTATTAGTGAAAGATTCATGATTGCACGGGGTGCATACCAAACAATACTTTCAGCTCTGCCGCACAACATGAAACTTAATATAATTAAATGACTCGCCCAGTATAGTATTGGAATATCTAGTACTGTTTTAATTGTCTATAAAACTGTTATTCTTTTTCAAAATGGAGCCAATAGTTTAAGTTATCAATGTTTTAAGAAAATTTTTGACCAAAACAAGTGTAGCAGAGAAAATCATAATCGCATCGTTTTTAAATGTAAAAACATAAATTTTGGTGGTGCGAGTAGCCAAGAATATTCTGCAACAATGGGTCTAAGTTGCACCCGACAACAGCTAAAAAACCAGTTTTTTCAAAGCTTATCGTCCGAAATTTTTACATACCAAAAATGTGTTTTCTTTGAATCAAGCTACTAGTATTTTATTATGGTAATTTGTATTTTATTTTAACAACTAACATCTGTTATGGTCAAAAGTTTCCAAAGAAAATTTAATAACTCAAGTAGTAGCCCAATTTTGCAAATGAAAAAGCAGTTTAATAGACAATTTAAGCAGTATTTAAACAGTACTACAGCCTAAAGTAGTTTTAGAATCTGAATATAAGTAAGTTTAAAAACTAATATTACAATTACAAGATATTTTGCATCAACACAAAGATTATATTTGAGCAGTCTTCTTTCCTTGAAATATATGTCGAAAAACTCGTAAACTGCATTTTTCTCCGAGCTTAGCCAGAGTCGGCGGATAGTCTTTCCATATGGTTGAACATGAGCTAAAAACAAAATAACATTAGAAACTTGGTGAATAGAGAAATATGAAGGCAATGAAAATGTAAATGTAGTAAAAAGAAAAAAACAGTAGGAGGACTAAGAATCTGATAAATAGGCCGCAATTCAGACGAGGAAATATGCGAAAAGCAATTACACAAGGTGTCAACGATCTGACAAAGTAAATGTACCCATTGATGTTTAATATAACTATAAACTCGCTTACTGTAGTCGATAGGGTTGTTATCGCTTCACAATTTAAAAATGTATTCATGTATAGAGAGTGATCCATAAATCACTGGCACAATGAGAATGAAGTTCTTTAAATTGAACACCCAATATACAAGCTGAAGTATCAATTTTGCCTTAAAATAGAGAAATCTTTATTAAGCGTAATTACTCGTTAAAGTTAATAGTTTTTGAGTTAACTACGATTAAAATATAAAAGTGACAAGTACAGCATTTTTTTATTGCCTATAATTCAGAAATGTCTTGACAGACCGCAAAATAATTTGGTATGGCAAACACACAAGGTGTGTCAGTGATATTTATTTGCAGAACCTGTACTAATTGATCCTAGGTGTTCGCGAAGGTGTTGCATAATGAAGAAACTTTAAACACAAAAACCTTACTTATTTTTAATGAAACTCCCAACATTATTTTACAGAATCGTATTAAGCCCTTCAAGAGCTCTTTTTTTGCTAAGCTTGTCTTACACCTATCTATGATATTTTAGAAATTATTTAAATTTATTTTAAAATCTTAACCATGTAGTAGTAAAATTCACGCTAGCCATGGAAAAAGATAGTCCCTGTCGAAATATATAGATGCAAAAATGTTGATACTCTTTCAAATTAGAACAGGTTCTGCAAATAAATATCACTGGCACACCTTCTGTGCATGCCATAGCAAAATATTTTGTGTTCTGTCAAGGCACTTCTGAATTATAGGCAATAAAAATGTTGAGGTGTAGCCACCACACGACTTTCTTATACGTATGAGTGTTTCAAATTATACAAAAATTATTCAAAATCTTATTCTAAGTACTACTATTCTCTTAATAAATCTTTATAGAAAACATACCTACTCTGCGAGATATTCGAAAGAAAGGGTTACTTGTTAAGAGTAAAAGTGTTACTTCCGGCCAAAATTTTTATATTTTATGTATACAAAAAATATTGCAGATCCAGCTCTAAATACCTTTGTACTCTTGATAAATATATAGAGAATGCATAATTTACGACATATGCAAAAGATGGGTATTCAATAAAAGTAAAAGTGTTACTTCCGGTCCGATTTTTGACATTTTTATTATACAGTGCGTTCATGATGAAAGGAACAAATTCGTTTAAAATTCAGGTAATTATTTTGCAGAAAAACGTTCGGACAGGTCGATTAGTATTTTTAGTTTTGAATTTTTTAACATAAGAAAACTATATACAGGCTGTCTAAAGAAGAACATATGCAGCAATCATTGTTTTTTTTTAAATGGAACACCCTGAATATTATGCCATTTTTGAATTGTAGGGTAGGTATATTCTAAACACATTAAACACATTTTTGTGAAAACATACCATATCCCCAAAATCAGCAGTTTTCGGAATAATGAGTTTTGTGATAAATTAAAATACACATAGATAATGAAATAAAATGTTTAAATTGAACAAGAACACCTTGAACATTTTTTTAAAAGCCAAGAAAAACAACCTGGTATTGCAAATTTTATCTTCAATAAAAAACTCTACTTCAAATTAATCGATTTTCATGTATTTTTTTTAATTTATCACATTTCAAACGTCATTATTCCGAAAACCGCTGATTTTGGGGATATGGTATGTTACACAAAAAGTGTTGAGAATTTACCATACAATTCAAATATGGCTAATATACAGTATGTTCCACTTAAAAAAAACAAAGATTGCTGCATATGTTCTTCTATAGACAGCCTGTATATAATTTTCTTATGTCAAAAAATCACAACTAAAAATACTAATCGACCTGTCCGAGCGTTTTTCTGCAAGATAATTACTTGAATTTTAAACAAATTTGTTCCATTTCATCATGAACGCACTGTATAAAAGTTATTGAAAATTAAGTTCTAAATACTATTACACTCGTAACATACTTGTCTGAATAGCAAGACGAAATATTTGAGTACATAAAATATGTTTATACTTAGTAGTTGACAAAATAATGGCAAAAGTCGATTTTTTTAGTGAGGTAAACTACTATTTCCGGTCTGCCGATTTTACTGAAAATCTAATGAGCTCTGAAGAGGGGGATTATACTGGTAAATACAAAATTTGGAATTGATAGCTACAGCGGTTTCACTGCTATCGAGGTCACACACACACATAGACACAAACACACACAGGCATTTTTTTAAAACCACTTTTTCGGTATCAGGACACCTCAAAACGTGGACATCTGCAAAAATCCCGAGGTCGAACATTTTCATCATCACAATACTTCCTAATACTACGTATAAGAAAGTAAAAACATCTGTAAATGTCAAATTTTAACTGTAATCATAAATAATGCTATAACTATCAACTTTAAGGAATAATTACTCTTAATAAAAAAAAGAATTATATTTGTACTTATATATCGAAGTTTGTACTTATATATAGCTCGTACAATTTAAAAAAAAAAATTTTTTTAGCCAATAATTTATGGATCACTCAGTATGCGAGTATATGTTCCTAGGTTGTGAACCAACGACAACCCTATCAATAACAGTAAGTGAAGTATTAATGAAATTAAGCATTAAAGAAAAAATGTACTTTGTCAGATCGTTGACTCACACTGTATATATTTTTGGTTTTAATATATTTTTGGTTTAACGAAAAAAGTAAATCAGATGAGAACAATCAATTGATCAAAAATACCTAAAGTGGCAGTTTGACAATATTCGGACAATCTGCACTCTCTATAAGTCGAGTAGTGACAACAATTTATTTTTCATTTAATAGTACGATGAATGGACCAGCTAGTATATGTATAGTTCAGAAGTGTAGTATATGTTATAGTTAAAAAATTAAGCAGTTAGCATCAACCAGAATTACACCTAATAAGTTTTTACAGATTAATGTTTAACTATGACACAAATTCACAGTCGTAGTGACATACTGAAATGGACTTGCCACTATTTACTTATACCGGTTGTGTAATGCAACACTTGATATAGGAAGCCCAAAATACATCAGAATTGCAACGTGGCGTACTGCATCCCCGCTCTCGTTACATTTAACGGCGAAGCATCGACTAGCGATATAGCAGTTATCTCTAGTCGCTCCTGACTTATTATTATTTTGGACTTGTATATGTGAGAAGATAAATTAGATGCCGGACATATCTACCTGTGTTTGTATAAAGTTTTCTTCGCCTAAAATGCACCGCACGAAGAACACGGTATGAAATCTCTGGGGCCCTTTGGTACTCTAGGTGAACGTGTTACAATCAGTGTTCCGTCGTTATAAGCAGAGTTTGTATCAAATTCGAGTGATTCCCTCGAACGGATACGGTGATATATTTCCATCCTATCCGCATCTCCTATAGAAAAGAAGAAATGGATAATAATATAACAGTACAATTAGAAATAAGGTATACATAGTAAAGAATCCATGCGAATTAACAGCACGGTAACCGCTTAATTTTGCGGTATTCTAACTGCAACAAATATTTTAAGGTACCTTACTGTATTGATTCAGCAAAAAATTAAAGTTTACAAAAAATTAAAAATCCATTAAGATCAACAGTATTAATAAATATGATCAAAAATGAAAGAATTAGAAAATATGTAAATTATAAGTAAAGTATGTTCAACGAGAGACTGAGTTCTTATCTATATTTGTCATAATAAGCATGGACAATAATTGTTTACCCCTCACTACTTCAGTATGAATGATAAGGTGAATGAAGATTTATAAAAGGAAAACGGAACCCACCTGTAACAGTTTTTAATAGTGAACGCATAGCTGGTTCATCTTCATGCTTTCGTTTCAAGTGACAAGACAAATTGGATTGTAAAATTTTGTAGTAAGTACAAAATAACTTCTATTTAGCCTGTGATGTTTGGTACTAGGGTAGCATTTGCCGGAGCAATCGGTGTGGAATATGTAACCGGATCATCCAAAGATAACGTATTAGTGGCATTGACAAAATCTTGTTTTTGATAAGTAGTATTAGTGTCTAGTACAGTGTCTGCAACTTCATGGTTTTGTGGCTAATTAATACCTAAATCCCGATCGACTTCGGCAATGTGTATATCTTGGCCTATGTTTTCAGCTTTCACACAATTAATGTTGTCTACAGCACTGTCGAGTTGCAGCAAAACCCTCTCAGGATCAGTATTTAAAGGATCGGCATCGTCACGAACTCTCTTATATTGTAAATTTAAATCAATATCAGCAGCACAAACATCCTCACGCTGTATATTCGACTGGTCTGGGAAATAATCTTGAGTAATTGTACGAGATTGGTTATTATTTAGAATACTGCCAATTATGTTACCTGAAAAAATATGTAACATAATGATTGCTCTCAGTTTTACTAACAAAATAGTGAAATTTATATCCATTTCCCTGTTTAAGCACAATACCAATAAGTGCACTAGCAATATTGAAATAAAATTATTTCACAATTGTAACTGTATAGTTATACTATTAATTTTTACAAAATAGTCAAAAATATACTGTGACCATATCAAAGTTCGATAAAATTTGTTAAACAAAGAGACTATAAATACTTAATAAAAACAAATGTCCTTACCCCTCTATTTGGAGGTAAATATAGGATATTACTATCAAAATACTGAATAAAATTTAGGCGACTAGTTCAAACAGAAAAATGGGAATTTATACTAGTAAACGCCTCATGCGTTGTACAAAATGTTCGTCTAAGATGCGTAAAAACACCGATCGAGCTGTCCCAGCAATTCTCAGGAGACTATTGTTCACATAATCAGAGATTACAAAAAACCATAGTCTCCAAATAATAGCCCATATAAAGGACGTTTATATGGGTAATACTCAGAATTCTGCAAATAGACACGAAACGATAATAAGAATGAGTTTGTGAGAGAAGCCTCAAATATACTTAAAAACCAGTAAACATAATAATAGTTCGAAGCTAATTACCTAAATATATTTGTTACCAGGCCGTATAACAAAATAAATTATAATAAAGGCTGTAACAGCACTCACTTTTGTAGGTTTACCTGAGTTACTTTTTTTTTAAATGGAACACCCAGAATTTTTTCGCATATATTAAAAGAAGTAATTATTTTAAAAAAGAAAGCTTTTATACATTATTGACAAAAAATTAAAGTTGCGGCAGTTATCCACTATTTTGTACAGCAATTCATATCAATAAAATCAAGATGGCTATGATAAAAAAAACAACAAATATTAAACAATCATTGTTTATTATGTATATTTATTGTAATAGATGTTCGAAGACATCACCGTTTTGTCCAATACACTTCCGAATTCGTTTATAATGTACATTGCGAGTAACTTTTAAAATCGATCTTGGGTCTATGTTATTAGCAATAGTAATTATTTTATTTTGCAGCCCTACAACGTTTTCATAACTCCCTTTGTAAATTTAATTTTTTAAATATTCCCAAAAATAAAAGTCTATAGGGTTTAGATCCGGAGACCGTGGTGGCCACTGAATTTGTCCATTCGTACCTATCCACTTATTCAAAAACATTTCGCTCCAAAAATTTTGTACTTCGCGATGATTATGCGCTGGTGCTCCATCTTGTTGAAAATGTATATGTTGCCGAGTAGCCAAGTCCAGGTTATCCAAATATATTCCGAAATGTCTTCGAACATCTATTATAATAAACATATGCACAATGCTTGTTTAATATTTGCTGTTTTTTGTATTGGATGTATTGTATTGGACAAAACGGTGATGTCTTCGAACATGTATTGTGATGAATATACATAATACACAATGCTTGTTTAATATTTGCTGTTTTTTTTTATCATAGCCATCTTGATTTTATTGATACGAATTTCTATACAAAATAGTGGATAACTGCTGCAACTTTCATTTTTTATCAATAATGTATGAAAGCTTTCTTTTTTAAAATAAATCCTTCTTTCAATATATGCAAAAATATACTGGGTGTTCCGTTTAAAAAAAAGTAACTTTTGTAAATAGCGCAAAAATTAGTAGTTCAACTGTTTTTTCGATTCCGCCATCATTGTTCATGATAAAAATACTACTACTTTGCTAATTTAACCGATACTCTAGCTTCATTAATAACAAAGTTAGCAATAGTGCCGACTTAATTTATAACACCCTGTATATTGAATTGTAGGTAGATAAGAGGCCCATACACATAAGCTATATAGAAGCTTTTCCAGAAAGACAAAAATTTATGAGCGATATCAATTATGCTCATTATAAAATAACAAAATTTAAAAAGAGAAAAAGCGAGATTACAGCTTTATTGTTCTTGGTAGTACCGCTTGCAAATAATACGATCAAAAACTATTTAAATGAACGTCAACAATTTACTAGTAGCCTACAGGAATAATTAAGTAAAACTTTAAAACTCACTTTAAATAGAACAAATCTGCAATACATCTTATTTTATAATCAAACTTTCAGTAGAACTCCCATAACTAGTCCAATTGCATATACATATCGAAAGAAAGAGAACATGATATAGATGTTCAACAAATTTTTATTATAGATATTTAGATAATCGCATCGTATGTTTACGAGTTAGCAAACCAGAATAAAGTTTATAAAAATTTAAAACTATACCTCCAACTTCACTTTACAATAGAGAAAGTAATAAAATAATCTTCTTAGATTAATAATTAAGCCCGTTCTAACCAGTGGGGAAATAGATATATGCTTCAAAATATACATTGTAAACTGAGTTTATATAAATATTCAGTACTTACCAGCAGACACATGTTCACTTCCGCGTAGAGGTACACTTGTAGACACGTCCGTCCAAATATTACGCAGTAATTCCATGGCGTCGACAGTTTATGTGTTTTTTTGGATCTATTTGTAAAATGCCATCTTCAGGGTAGCGTATTAAAGCATACATATTCTGGAATATAATGAATTTGTTTTGTGCACAATAGCGTAATTCTCCATTACCATAGGGCACTGTTACATCTGGGCATGGTAGATCCATTTCCCTAAAGTGGCGGTAGACATTGTCGAAATCGCGGCCATTGAAACGAACAATAAATAATAAATAGAACAGATTCTTCTATTATTATTGATGTTAATAATTAATAGCAAATTAATATTTAGAGTTGCACATTTATTTATCGCACTTAATTACTTCTAAAATAAGTTAAATATGTTAGGGTAACTATTCCCCAAACATTGGAGAGATTTAGCTAACCAAAGTTAATCAAAAATCAACCGAACTTTATATATTAATAACAAAAATTACTATAGAACCAATATAATTAACTTTCCTTAAATCACTCCAATGTCCACCCGTATTGAAGAGAACCATACTGACCATGAACTGACTACCGAATAAACGATCTTATGTTATATTGAGTATTGTTTATAAGCTTACACCAAATGTGCATAGTAAGTGAAATCAATATATTTACATATGCTGTTCTACTTAGCGACAGGGAACCCCCCCAACAGTTCGTCAAAAGAGATTAAAAAATGATATGTTGCTACCGCACTACATTCGTCGCATTTAAAAAGAAGTGTCCTTCATTTAAATTACATTTAGATTATGTTTCAATTTGTAAATATATTACGTTCTGAAAAAATACTCAAATTACGTTTTAAAGTTAAAATCTGCCTGGCATGATTACATTTAAAGTATTTAATTTTAAATATTTACTTTATGTAAACACTTAAAACACGGTTTTATATAAAGACATTATTAGACTCATATAAACCTTCTTCGTTCGTTATAATGCTGACTACCTACAACTAATAATATCTGCTAATTCACTTGAGTAAACCAGTACAAATAAATATACAATAATACAAATACAAATTTCATTAGGTAGGGCAATCAGTATGTTCTGATGAATTAAGCTGGCTTAGAATTTTTTTTAATAATATACCTAATATATCTCTATTCACAATTTAATTGGTTGGTTTGATAGTATTAGAAGGTCGTAACAAATAATTTGCTAATTATACAAAAAAAAAAAACAACTGAAAAGTATTATGATTGCATATTATTTTAATTTTGCATCAGAAACACTGAGTAGAGAAATAATTCTAGTATGATTTAAAGAGAATTGATTTATATAAAAGTAGCCTTTCTAATCTCCTTCAAATAAAACGAAATCAGCAGTATTGTTCAAACATATAAATCTGTCTTGACAGGGAGTACATTAGCTAATTCCATAGATTATAAAATAAAAGAAATCTTGTTTTTCTTAGTCGATATGTCTAGAACAATACAAGTTAAGAATATATATACCGGGTATCCCAGCGTAGCGCTAAAGTCCATTATTGGTATCTAATAATGTAGATAGCAAATAATTTTTAATACAAAAATTGTAGATAATCATAAGCTCTACAATTTAAAAATATTTCTTTTTATACAGAGTGTTCGACAACGAAGAACCAACACAAACTTTTGTTTTTTTAAATGGAATTCTATGATTTTTTTACATTTTATGATAGCCCTTAAAGGATTGATTAAACTGACATCAACTTGTATTTGCCGATTTTCAACTGTTTCTGAGATATGGCGAAATTTCGTTAAAAATTGTGCAACATTTGAAAAGTTGCGATGAAATAACGACTGATGATGAAATACTTTTCATGGGCTCAATTAGTAGAGATGCCTTTTCAGTACGTGAAAGTAATTTTTATTTTGATATACATATTTACTTACGCATGTTCTTTAGAATTAAATGCCATTCGCAAAAGTTAAAAATTCTAAAAAAAAGAAATGAAACACCTTGTATATTAATGTGCCATTGAAAAGTTCTTAAAATTTACTATTCAAAAATATCTACTTTTTTCCGCCTGTGGGCGATATGCCAAAAGTTATAGGGTGTTATATCTGAATAAACCCGATTACGACTTAAAAATATGAGTTGCCATGACTTACATTACACATAGCATAACTAAAAGTAAACGAGAAAAAATACTTTTAATATTTTCTTATTACAAGTAAGTAATTTTTATTAAAATTTTAAAACTCATGAAATGAAAAGTTTGGAAGTTCATGGATTTGCAATATTTTAAAAAACATTGCAGTCGTTATGTCTCAAAAAATGTAAAACTTCAAACTTAGATATATAACTTACGTTGAAAAGCAAACCGTCAATAAGAGCATTTAAATTTACTTTATTAAAAGCAGCTATCTTGAAGAACATGGCCTAAGCTACTATTTTCAAGCATCACAGCTATTATAAGCTATCAACTAATAAATTAGAAAATGCGTATGTTTGGTTTTATACAAGGGCGTATTTTTATGTTATCTACCTACCCATGAAAAAAGCACATAAGGGAACAATTTTTTTTTATTTTTCTACATAACTCCCTTCAACACTAATACACTTATTCCATCTATTTTCCAGTTGCCCCGTACCCTCAGAAAAAAATTGCTTCGGTAACCCCGCAAAATATTCTTCAACAGCTTCTTTGAGTTCTTCATCAGAAGCAAAACGCTTTCCTCTGAGATGCTTTTTTAAATTCTTGAATAAGAATAAGTCTGACGGAGCTAGGTCGGGGCTATAAGGTGGATGCCTTAACTCTATAAACCCACAGTCATTGATTATCTGCTGAACTTTGTTTGCCTTATAAACCCGACAATTGTCGTGCAGCAACAAGTTTTTTTGTGGATAAGAATGCGGGCGTTTTTCCTTGAGAGCAGTTTTTAAATTTTTAATTATGTTTCCGTAGGCCTCTCCATTTATGGTAGACCCTCTCGGCATATATTCAATAAGCAAAACTGTTGGTAATAAAACTCCCTAGAACATAGTATTCCCTTATCTGTGAATATAGTAACTAGTAGTTTATGGTAAATAAAGAATGTTAACACAGCCTCAAATTTGTTATTACTTTTATTAATAAGTACTGCAGTAATTAGTCTCTGCTCGTCAAAAACTCCTTCAGCATCCCAAAAAACAGTTGCCATCAGTTTTTTTTCCAGAAAATTGTGTCTTGGCCTTTTTTGGTGGTGGAGAGCCCTTATGAACTCACTGCATGGATTCTTGTTTAGTAGGAGGGTCTCAGTAATATACCCAAGTCTCATCCCCGGTAATAATTCGAGTTAAAAATGTTTTGTCTCTTTCCAACTTGACCAAATTTTCTTGAGAAACTTCTTTTCTTCACAGTTTTTGTTCAGGTGTAAGCAATCTGGGTATCCACAGTGCAGACACCTTCTTCATACCCAAATCGTCATGCAAAATTTTGAGAACACTTGTTTCGGATATACAGACTTCATTGACAATGACAGAGATCTCTACACGCCGATCTTTCAGTACCAAATTTTCGACTTTTCGCACAATGTTTTCAGTTCGAGCTTCAACGGGTCGTCCGGACTTTGGGTCATCATTGATTGACTCTCGGCCCCATCGAAAGAGTTTAGAGCAATATCTTTCTTGGAAATAAGTTGATGTATCTTCCCCATATACAGCAACCATTCTTTCATGAATTGCTTTTGGACCATTGCCTTCCTTTGTCAGAAACTTTATTACGCTGCGATGTTCAACTTTAGTTTCACTCATTTTATCGAGAAATGGACCGTCTCAAATCTCTATACACAGCATAAACTAAACACAACTTAGCACATGTACTTCTAACAGTGACAGCAATTTTTCAATAATTTGTTTGACATCGTCACTCTTTTGTTTCATGGCTAAGTAGATAACATAAAAATACGCTAGTATGTTCTTATTATTTACTAATAAAATATGGAAACAACTACGTTTACAAAAATTTATAATGAATGTTTGAAATTCTGCTCTTCTACTTCTACACTTTTGAAGTCATGTTTCATATAACCTATAGACATTTGCCATTAGCTCTCGATTAATAGCAGAAAATACTTCTCGAATTCTTTCTTGCATATTCTCTCTTGTGGTTGGAATAATTCTATATACTCGCTCCTTAACATAACCCCAAAGGATATAATCCATTGGAGTTAAATCTGGCGATCTAGGTGGCCACGATAATGGAGCACCACGGCCAATCTTATTTTCCCTGAATGTTTTATTTAAAAAGTTTCGAACGCTTCTTGCGTAATGTCCTGTAGCCCCATCGTGTTGAAAGTACATTACGCGGCGCATATACAAATTTATATTTTCAAATAAGACAGGCAGATAGTTCCCAAGAAATTGTAGATACCTCTCTCCTGTTAGTGTACCAGCAAAAAAAGAAGGTCCGATAACTTAATGGTTAAGGATGCCGCCCCATACAATTAACGACCATTTATGTTGATGATCAACGTTTTTCAACCAGTGCGGATTCTCAGTGGCGTAGTAATGCATATTGTGTCTATTTACTAGACCATTGCTTTTAAAAGTAGCTTCTTCACAAAACAAAATCTGAGTTACAACATTGTGGTTTTGATTTATTTTGTGCAACATCGACTTACAGAAGTCAACCCTACTAATAAAATCTTTCCTCCAAAACATAGACACTATCTATTAATTCAAATTTTAAATATTTCATTTTGCACACAACGTACATTTATGTACTTATAATGACGACGTCTCTTTAAACTGAAGCTATAAATCTAAGTTTGATGTTTAAACAATTTTTGACACACAGCGACTGCGATATTTTTTATACTATTGCTAATTCATTAAATTTCCAAACTTTTCATGAGCTTTAAAGTTTTAATAAAAATTACTTATTTTAAAAAGAAAATATTAGAAGTAACTTTTTTCGTTTATTTTAGTTATACTAGCAGTGCAAGTCATCGCAACTCATATTTTTAAGTCGTAATCGGGTTTATTCAGATATAACGCCCTATAACTTTTGCAATATCGCCCACAGGCGTAAGAAAGTAGACACTTTTAAATAGTAAATTTTAAGTATTTTTCAATGGCATATTAATATACAGGTGTTCCACTTAATTTTTTTCAGAATTTTTAACTTTTGCGAATAGCATCTAATTCTAAAGAACATGCATAAATATGTCAAATTAAAAATTACTTTCACGTACTGAAAAAGTATCTCTACTAATTGAGCCCATGAAAGGTATTTCATCGTCAGTCGTTATTTCATAGCAACTTTTCAAATGTTGCACAATTTTTAACGAAAAATCGCCATATCTCAGAAAGAGTTGAAAATCGGCAAATACAAGTCCATGTCAGTTTAATCAATCCTTTAAGGGCTATCATAAAATGTAAAAACATTCATAGCATTCCATTTAAAAAAACATAAGTTTGTGTTGGTTCGTCGTTGTCGAACACTCTGTATAAATGAAAATATTTTTAAATTGTACAGCTTATGATTATCTACAATTTTTGTATTAAAAATTATTCGCTATCTACATTATTTGGTACCAATAATGGACTTTACCGGTACGCTGGGACACCCGGTATAATAAACTACTCAAAAATGAATAAGGAATCTTTACTTTTTTGTATTTTTTAGAAAATATGGGTAAATATTTGTAGCAATTTGTAGTGTATTATATTAGATACATAATTGTACACAACAATTTAAAATTTTTAAGTAGATTTATTCAAAAAAATCGTTAGATTACTAAGAAATGATCAATTATGAAATAAGCAACTTTTTTATCAATAGCTAAAATAAACATTTTTCTGTAACAATTTTATTCTAATATCGTGTATAATGGCCACGGACATCTCTCACAGCTGTACATCTTCGGGGCATACTCATAATGCAATTATTAATGTGTTCTTGTGACACTCTTCTCCAACACAGCGGTAAAATTTCCCGCAAGTGTTGCACGTTAACTGGGGGTGGATAATGTTCGTTGATCTGTTCTTGAAGTCTGTCCCAAATGTGCTCAATTGGATTCAAGTCGGGAGACGTTGGTGGTAAAGGTAGATGGTTAATATGGAGGTCATTTATTGCTTGCATTACAATTTGTGCACGATGAGGTCATGTATTATCATCAATAAAAACCATGTTTTCATCCACAGCGTCACGAAAGTCGACCACATATTGCTGATGTCAATGTCATCTCTGTATATGTGTCCATTGACATTGTTTTCAAAGAGATGGAGGTTCGTACGTCCATTCAAACTAATGCCCGCCCATACCATGATACCACCGCCGCAAAAAGGCACCACAGCTTTTGTAAACTCGCGTCTTTAACGGTCTCCTCGAATTCTCCAGACCCTTACTCTACGATTATCACTAAATAAGCATAATCTGGATTCATCGGTGTATAAATCATGCTCCCATTGAAAATTTTCTGCTAGTCGTTGGTTAACTCAAGGTCCTCTAGCCATTCTGTTGGCTTTAGTTAATTTTGGGCGTCTCACAGGCCTACAGCTATGAAGATACATTTCCCTCAGACAGTTTCTGATGGTTTGATACGAAACTCTAACTCCAGTGGCGACACGTAACTGTGTTTGCAACTATACAACACTTCTAAAAGGATTCATCCTTGTCTAAATTCGTATGTAGCGTTCTTGTCTCTGATTTGTTTTCCTCTCTGATCCACTACCGTGTCTTCTCCTTGCAGATACTGTCTGTTGGAATCTTGTTAGAGCCCCACTAACAACACTTGGAGACACATTAAAAATTGCGGCAGTTTCTGCTCCAGATTGCCCTCGCTGATGCAATAACGCAATTAAATCAACAGTTTCTTTATTTAAATGACGTCTTGGTATGGTGAAAATGTGAAATGACGTTTAAAATGAATAATATTTGTCAAAAAATGCGTTTTTTATAATTTTGTATTCTAAATTAATTTAAGGTTAAAATACAAGATTCAATATTTTATCACACAGAAAAGACATTTACCAAATAAAATGTCCACAAGCGACTGTGGGCCTTCTAATTTATCTATAGTTTGAGAAAATACGTAAAATTTAATCGAATTAATTAGATCTGTTCAAAAAAGATCTAATTCCCTATTCAGTTTTGAGTAGTTTAAAACACAATTGTTTAGTTTCAAAAAATTATAATGTTCACACAAACGTAGTTTAAAAAAATCATTTCTCCTGATCACCATTACTGGCTAATTTTAAATTAATAATCGAGGAAGGAGTTACATGTTGAAACTCCATTATATTATATATATAATAATTTCTTATTAAAAACCGTTAGATCTGTCTGCGAAACTGTCGAGTGGACATTTTCTATTTCTATACCGTAGCCCGAATTGCCGAATTTATAAAAGCTGACCCTTATCGGATTGTTTTCAAACAATTTTTCGCTAACGAGCATTTTCAAGCCACTGACACCTATAAGCTAGTTTACAAGGCCACGATACTTCTTGCATACATCAGCATGGGATATCTAGAAATCTCGAAATCTGTATGTTACATACTTCAAGAAACGTCGAAGTTGTAGTAGGTATACTGCAAAACATCATGTATATTTCAGGGATATAGGTGTATTAATTTGTAATTTTCGTATGAGTAAATGAACATATAAGGCGGTTCAACATACTTTTTCTTTACTTTTAAATACATACTTTTTATATGACAATATAATAACAAGCAAAATTTTATACTATAAATAATCGTAGTATATGAATACCATAAGTAAAGATTTAAATTCATTTTATTGCACTATCGACAGTCGCTTACGAACAAAATTAACTAAATATAATGGAATAAAATATACTGAGTGGGCCACCGAAAACGAAACAGATTGAATATCTCGAAGGAGAAAACTTTCTTGAAAAAACGGGAAAACAGGTCGATTTTTGATCCAAGGGGGACACCCTTCCATCATATCTTGAACTGTGATACGTCATTCCCCTCCCCTCCATCACTCTAACCATTACAATTTAAATAGGGAAAGTAGTATATACGATACATCATTGAAAAGGTAATTGTACGGAGAATTCAGCAAAGTGATTGTTGGTTGCGCTATTTTTGATTTTAGCGCCCTCTAGCGGAAAAAAAACGGTTACGTATTCCACAATGTGACACATCATTTCAAAGCTAATTTTATTAGCAACTAAATACGTAATATCTTTGACATTTATTTGTCATCATTCTCAAGTACAGACTGTCAGTGTCTTTTGTAAACTAATAAGTTCGTAGTTTCTAATATTAGAGCTCTGCAAGGTGTTTCGATTATTTAATTTTTTTTCAATTGTGCATTAAATTGCTAATAAAATTAGCTTTGAAATGATGTGTCACATTGTGAAATACGTAACCGTTTTTTTACCCGCTAGAGGGCGCTAAAATCAAAAATAGCGCAACCAACAATCACATTGCTGAATTCTCCGTACAATTACCTTTTCAATGATGTATCGTATTTAGTACTTTCCCTATTTAAATTGTAATGGTTAGAGTGATGGAGGGGAGGGGAATGACGTATCACAGTTGAAGATATGATGGAAGGGTGTCCCCCTTGGATCAAAAATCGACCTGTTTTTGCGTTTCTTCAAAAAAGTTTTCTCCTTCGAGATATTCAATCTGTTTCGTTTTCGGTGGCCCACTCTGTATGTATGTATTAGCGTTGATTGAAGGAATAGTGAAAGATGCGCAACTACATAGCACTGAGCGTAGCCAAAACTGGGTCCGAGATCTATAGCGATTATTAGCGATGCATCAGTCGTTTGGGTCCGAGATTCGAAACAGCGCGAGACAGCGATGACGTTTCTCGGCAAGGGGTTTGCGGGACGACTTAACGGAAAGTCACGCAATTTTACTATAGCGTTGCGCATCTTTATTCTTTATATATTCCTTGAATCAACGGTATTAGTGTATTCAAAAGACAATAATAACAGGATATACATACATATTAAGCAAAAAAGAACGAATAATAAGTATATATACACATAAAGCAATAGGTACTACAGAATATAAAACATAAATGGGTACATTATACCTATATGACAGGCGAACAATTCGCATATAAACAACAACAAATTATCATATTAAATCCTCATATCGAGATATGCAAGTACACCTGACAGAAAATGTAATTAATTATATATAAAATAAAAATGGGCTGGGTGAACTTTTCTTGTGTAATTAAGTAATTATAATCCAGGTATGTAAGACACAGAGCTGGCAATAAATTGATTTTGGGAAGAAGTGAATAATCGAGCTTTATAAAAAGATAATATGTCACATAAAAACAATTCTAATCCGTTAAGGGTAATGTTGTTACCATTTGTGTGTACTAAAATCAAGCCTATATAAAAATTCACTTATGTTTTTAGTATCCATCCCCGTGAAGCAGTTGTAAGTTCATATATTGCATATATGATTCCTATAATATTTATTCTTTACCTTACAAAATTCAGTTGCTACTTTCTGAGAAAATGATATCTGAAAATATTCTTAATCTACTTCTTTCGCCTAAAAAACATGCGAGTCTGTACCTACTAGGTACTGCGTGCGACGGCTTGTAGCAGTTGATTATTATATAATATATACATATTTATAAGTTAAACTGCGATATCATTGAACCCCCTAATATATTCAATTTCTATATAAAATATCAAAAATAATCCACTAATGTATGTTTATATATTCAGTATAGACTCTTTTTTTAAATACCCAAACAATAGTCTGTTTTGTATTGTTTACAAAACTGATTAATAACAGAGGAAAAGCATCGTTTGCAAATATTACTTCAACGCAGTGAATATATTTGATTCCAATGATCATATAAAAAGAACACATTCATAGATTTTTTTAATGGCAGACCTAACAGAATAAAAGAGAAACTGTTGAAAAGGCACCAACAAGAAATTCAGAACTGGTAGTAGTAAAAATATCATTTAGCCTTGATATTTTACTTAAGCTAATTTAGCATCACTGAAAAGATAAGTGTGAATTGAGATTGCCGCTTTCCCCTCTGGTTTCCATTCAATAAAATGGGTATTGGTAGAAACAAAAACCATGTCCCTCCAAATAATAAAACTATTAAAATTACCAAAATGAAACAATTATTGAATGCCTTAGCATCGTGCAAAAATGGCAAATTGGAATAACGGTCATAGTGATTGTATGTCCTCCATTGTCAGTGACTTCGAAATTTATTGTAAAGTCTGTAAAATATTGTTACAGGATCCCAAAAATCGCACGTACAAAGTCACTTAGCATCGCTAAAACATACACAGAAATTGGACCCGTTGGAAGCTAACAATTTTTACGAAAAACTGTGAAACTTTAATGGCGGCTAATATCCCAAAAATAAACTAGATAATCACACTTTCAAAACATTTCTCCAAAAATATACTGGTCGAAATGTTCCTGATCAGTACCTATGGATAGGTACATCTTTGTCACTGCCTCCCTCGCCAGATGGGGAACATGGTTGGAGGCTACTAGTTTTTATACAGAGAATTTAGATAGTTTACAAAATGTCGTTATATGTTTAAATGGCGATGCTCGAAGTATTTCTGAATGCAGGGAACTAGCACAAATCCTAAATTTAAAAAAACAGTTGTTATTCCTTCAGGAACACTTTGGAAATTTGCCTAAACTAATCACATACTTTGAAATTCGAAATCTCAAATTAAAAGATTCATTAACCACTTTAGATTTGCTATTAATAATTTCAAAAGTATTCCAAGTGTCTTTGGATGTGACCTTCGGCACAAAATTAGAAGCCAGCTTTTAATAAAAATCTAGATTTAATAAAGTTACGGCAACTGTGTATGGAAACAAACACACAAAATCTAACTGCTAAATACGCCGAAATAAAAGAATACTTCCAGTATGAACCTATAACCAGTTGCGATATAGAATGGCCGTTTTCTATCTACATGGATATACTTCATTCAAAAAAAAGAAATCTTACAGAAGAGAACCTTGAGTACGTATTGCTAGTAAATATTAATACTTTGAATTTTGTATTTCATAGATTACCACCCACTTGTTATCCAATTATATAAATAATATTAAAACCTCTTAAAAAACATTTCAATAGTGCGCCCATGGGCGATGAGTTATCGGCCTCTCGTGTCCGGTCTATAGTAATTATGCACTACATTTTTCTTTTCAACAACATTTTTGGTGATTTGTAATATTCTATAGATAATAGTTAATTGCAACTATCGAAGGCCTCTATCGAGAGTTATTATTGATACATACTAGTTACTATAAATAATGAAATAGAATTAATAACATGTAATTTTAAAAGTTGATTGATAATATTTTAGATCATTCGATAAATCTCTTAAACTGCACTTAAAAACAAATTTAATAGAAAATAGTGCTGATTATTCGTTATTATAGTTTAAGATTTTATTTTATCTGATATATATATATTAAGTTTGAAGACATTTTTATTTTATTTTCGAAAATTGTTTCTTAATGCATTTTGTACTACATTCTGTACTTGAATGATTTATAAAAGAAAACAAAAACTGCTGGCTCCTCATTTGTATTTATAATATCAACAACATGAAGGCCGATATAAGTGCTTCTACTAAGATCTGCTCTATAAGCAACCCGAATACATTATTTTTTTTAGATAGGTCAAGAACAACACTCGCCGCGTGTAGATACGAACTATATATTATATAACATTAAAATTCGTAGCCAAGTACACGAAAAATATAATTAATCTGTCATTATGCCGTAGATGCTATATTGGTTAGAAACTATAAATTAATAACAAAAAGTGAGGTGTGGCCACCACACGACTTTCTTATACGTATGAGCGTTTCAAATTATAGAATTTTAAGAATTTCTTTTACAAAAATTATTCAAAATCCTATTCTAAGTACTTCTATTTTCTTAATAAATCTCTATAGAATGCAGACTTTGCAAGATATTATCAAAAAAGTGCTACTCGCTAAGAGTAAAAGTGCTACTTCCGGTCCGAATTTTGAAATTTCATATATACAAAAAAAATTGCAAATCCAGTTTTAAATACTTTTATACTCTTGATAAATATATATAGAATGCATAACTTACGACATATTTGCAAAAAATCGCTATTCGATAAGAGTAAAAGTGGCACTTCCGGTCAGAATTTTGAATTTTTCTTTATACAAAAGATATTGAAAATTATGTTTTAAATACTTTTATACCCGTAACGTACTTGTCTAAAAAGCATGACTTGCGAAATATTCGCAAAAAACTGATTTTCGATAGGAGTAAAAGACCTACTTCCGGTAGGAATTTCGAAAAACGTTTTAAATAAAATTCTTCTCAATTTTAATTTTAAGTATATATGAATTCTTTATAAATTTGTTTAAATTTAGTAGTTGACAAAATATTGGAAAAATTCGATTTTTTTGCTGAAGTAAACTACTACTTCCGGTCTGTCGATTTTACTGACAATCTAATCAGATCTCAAGAGGGGATTATACCCGTAAATACAAAATTTGGAATTGATACCTATAGCGGTTTGACCGCTATCATGGTCACACACACACACACACACACACACACAGGCAAACACACACACAGGCAGACACACACACAGACATTTTTTAAAAACCACTTTTTCGGTATCAGGGGACTTCAAAACGTGGACATCTGCAAAAATCTCGAGGTCGAAAATTTTCATCATCACAATACTTCCTTATACTACGTATAAGAAAGTAAAAAGAGTATTCTCTTCTATAAAATTAATAAAAACCATGCAGCGGAACAAATTAAACTCATAATCTATAATAAGATTGTTACAAACTAAGCAATATATAGGAAATAATAGTTGCTACAATTTTCCTGTTGATAAAAAATTATTGACTCATATAAACAAACAAAATTTGTATACTTCATCAAGCGAAAATTAGTTTATTTGGAGTTGATTAATTTTTTCAATTCTTATTTTATTTTTGTATCTGTTTTTTAATAAAAACTATTTTTTCTGTAACAATGTTTGCCTCTATATTTGCAACCTACCGATTTTTCCCGACATCTACCGATTTTTTACTATCGTTTTTACCGACTTTTGGATTTCTAGGATATCAAACATCGATGTTTTTAAACGTCCATAATTTTTTTTATAGATTTATTTTTTGGCAGTTTAACAAAAACTTTATTATAACTTAATTAATTTACGTCCTTAACAAAATGATATAAAAGATATCATTATTCAAAAAAATTAATAAAAGAAATATATACATTTTTAGTATGCATGCATCATAAACCAATCAAAACACACCCATAAGCGTGCATAATCGGGCCTTTATCGCACGGCGTGCGTATAAAGGTTGCTTGGTAACAGCCAATCCCAAGCGTTTAATAGTCCATTGAAATGTCAGGAAATGTCAAATGACATATAGGTACATGTCACTCGATAATATGTATTGGAATTATTGATTTGGTTTATTTGGTTTGTACCGCATTTAATATCGTATAACACATTATTATTTTATTGTAAACTATCAAATTAATCAACAATTATGGTCAATTTTATTTCAAAACATGTAACATGAACGGAAAAATTATTTTAAATGAATATTAAACGTACAATTTTGATTATTCGTTATTGTTAAGTGACTTGCAGCATTGCTTATTTGTGTATTTTCAACGTTCATATCAGTGTTAACAAATGTGTCAGATCCAATATTGCCTCCTTTCTGAACAGCTCCAGCAATTAATTTTGAAACGCCTAATTTGTTTGTGATAGACTCTTCAATATACCCGCTCGCTGTCGATGAGGATTTCCAACCCACTTGGCGTTTCAACTCATCGACATTCATCCCTCCATTAGCTATAATCGTGGCAGATGTTCGTCTGAAGGCATGACGTGTGTATTTATGAGCGTTTATGAAATTTAGATAACATGCTATAATGGAAGGGCACTTTCCAAAGGTATTAATCCCAACAACTTGTTTTATACATAGTCCTTGAGAATATTTTAAGAAAACTCGATCTGTACTGATATGCTTTGGACGTAGTGCAAGATATTTATTAAATATCTCGGCATACTTTATGTTGGAATTATCTACTACAGCAAACGTCCGGCCTTTTTCTGTTTTTGACGGACGAATACAAATTATCAGGGCAGATCCTTCTTTTCTTATATCACTCATAACCAGATTACATATTTCGCTTCTTCTGCAACTACCAAACACTCCACAAATTGCTACAACTTTTAAAAATAAAAATATAATATCTGGAGCCTGACTAAAAAACTTGCATAAATCTTCTTCCGTAAAAACCAAAGATTTTTTAGCTTCTTGACCTTTGCCCACTCCTTTCATAAAGGCATGGAGTTTGTGATAAGATGCTAAATCGATTCTGTTTTTAACCCTTAGCATAGCTTGCAGTTTGGAATGAATGCACCAAAGTGACGAAGCTTTATAAATTCTGGACATTTCCAATATATACGCTAACATTACTGATTCATCACTATGTTCAGTCTGTTTCTGCTCCATCCATAATAATAATTTTTCGTACTCTTTATAATATAAATGCTTGGACTTTGCATGTATTAAACTTAATTCAGCTTCAGCAGCTAGTTTTTGAATTTCTGTCGACATTATTAATACAACAATGATGTTTAATAATTAAGTGAAATGTCAATAAATGACATAATATAGAGACACATGTCACTCGATAAAATGTATTGAAATTATTGATTTGATTTCTTCTAATTAAAATTATTGTTGCATTTATACTAAAAAATATCGTATGACACAGTGCATAATTAGCTTTTAAAGCACTCGTTACTCGTGCACTCGTGCTTTATAAGCTTGATTATGCACTAGTGTCATAATCATATATATAATACTACTATATTGCGTGTGTTGTATCTTGATAATGTGTAATTTTTCGTCCCAACTAAGAGAGATAGAATTGGCCGCCTTGCGTGTTCTGCGCATGCGTCGACTAAAATTGTCCATTTTGAATTTTTTGAAATGACAGATAAACAGAAAACATAATTATAACCTCTGATTTAAATTGACATCTATAACTATGATATTCTGAATGCATATGCAAAGTTGTTTTTTTTTTATTGAATTCAGTTTTGTGCAAGTTCAGTTCATCGGTGAATTTGTAGAATTACCCAGAAAATACGCGGTAGAATAAATAAACGATATGAAGCCTGATTCCAGTGAATTATTAACAGAAAAACTTGTGAAGTTATAACTTCTGCGTTGATACGTGCTTACTGGGATATGTGAAATTATATTATTAAATATAAATACCGATCGTTTCATTTTGATTAACAGAAAAGATTTTGAACAGAAAAACTTGTGAACTTATTATTATTATTAATACATTGATTTGTACATGTTTATTAGTATATGTGAAATTATATTATTAAATGTAAATACCGATCGTTTTATTTCGTCTTATTGAAAAGATTTTGAACAGAAAATCTTGTGTACATTGATTTGTGTATGCTTATTGGTGTATGTGAAATTATTGAATATAAATACTGCTTCTTTCATTTTGATTTATAGAAAACGCATAAATTAATGTTTTACATACACAATCGAATAGATTCAGGTATGTTATATAAGTCAGATTGTATTATATTTCAACATATAGTTTTGTTATGTATTTTAAGCTTAAGAATGCAAATAAAATTACTTAAATTACTGTATTTAGTATTTTGGCTATATATAAGAATAAAACATCTATTTTATATTTGTCTACGTACCTACATTATTCAATAAAATGTCGCGTAATCAACAATGTAAAGAACTAATTAAATTCCTGTTGTGTTCCTTTATTTAATTGTGTGTCAAGATGTACACTGAAACATGAATGTTTTAGAAAAAGTTGTGGAATTAATCAGCATTACATTTTTGTGGTTGAATATAATTTTTATTGTTGTTAACTTTTTTTTTTAATTTAGAATGATTAAACCATTCATGAAAATAAAAACGTGATGAAGCCTAATTTACGCCCATATGGTAGCAAAGAATATAAACAAACAGTTACTCTGAAACACTTGAATTTCTGTAGTGTATCTAATAGCACATTAATAATCAACACATTTTTCTTGATGTCTATGTCTCAGACTGAGATGAGTAGAAATGAGACTTGCAAATAATTTATATTATTGCTTGTAAAAAAGGTATGTTGATGTATTTGATTCAATAATTACATCAAAGTACAATTTCTACTTACGAAGTAAAAAATTAAATTTTATTTTATTTATGTTCGCAAATTTATTTTGTTTATACTTTCTTGGAATTAAAACAACATAAAATTATTATGAAATATAAATATTTGTATGAATTAATAGATACATACAAATTTATAAAATGATAAAAAAATTTAGAGAATGTGACAATATCAGAAAAACAGGAATACCGTTTGATGCCGTGCCTACCTTGCCGTTCATAACACTGCAGTATTTACTTCCACAATGTTGGGAAAAATTCATAAGAACTCATCACACATTGTCTTGGCAAATTCCAAAATGAATATTATCTTTATACTGTACCATCTACAAGTTGTTTTAAACTAAAACATATTTTATTGTAAATTTAAATATAAAATACCTTTTATATGTGCTTGATTATAATTTAGTGACAGAAATTACGATACATATTCAGCAAAGTACAAATTAAAAAAAATCACTTCACTATCTTATAAATAATGTGTTCATCCTTCAAGTTATTTTCACAATCAGTGATGCAATATAGCATAAATTCCAATAACCGGCCCAAAATACCCAATTTCGGCATATTATTATCTCATATCATATGGGATCTGTGGATTCCGTGGTGGACATATCAAAATTCTTCAACTTTCTATGAACACATGTATGTTCGTTCTATTAGACATATACCAAAAAAATTAGAAGGTCGTGGCAAAAAGATGGGTGTGCAACTCTGTAAGGTTTAATAAAAGCCTATTTATTACATATAAGCAATTCAAATATTTTAATATGTAACATAGTAATACAATTACCTAATTCAAGTACGATTTACTGTGTTATTTGCGTACATTTCTCCGATGTAGATGACAGTAATTCTAGAATACAAGAATACCACATTAATCTAATTCTTTATTATTCTTGCATATTGAGTTGAATAATTTTAGTGCTGTTATTATATCACAAATTATTGTTCCTATAGAGGTGTTTTTCTCTCTATCTTCAAAGAAACACAATTGCAATGCAATTGAACTGACTGCGAGTTTTAGTTAATTAGTTTACAATTTTTACTATAATATAACCACAATTCGTACAATTTTTGACAAATATATTTCTGCGGTATGATCGTTTGTTTGTCTATGATTTGCCCATGATGCCACGACGATATTTCTTCATTCATTAAGGGAAATTAAATTGTTTTTCCACATTTAACAAGGCACAATTATTAATTATAAAGAGGTTTGTCGATTTTAAAACTATTTATGCTTGTTTGACGATTTACAAACTTTAATCAAATATTTATAGTAATAAATCTATGTGATAAACAAACAGACCTAAATTTCAAAAATTATTTATAACGCATGCGCAGTTTGGACAATGCGACTCTTAAACGGCATAGCACGATATGTTTTATTTCACAATGTTGGAGCGAAGTTTTCCTTGTCTACACGCGATATAGTAGTATTATATATATGGTCATAATATACTATTATAATATGTAGTTAACGTTAGAAACTACTCAAAAAAAAACTATATAAAAAATAGTATATTAAAATACAAGTTTCATAAGACACGATTTTTGCGCACGCGTTCAAGTTTAGAAAACGAGCCGCTAGGCGAGTTTTCTAAAGAACAAGTGCGCAATATGTCTTATGAAACGTGTATTTTATACTATTTTTTCTATTTCGGTTATTAAAAGTTCAAAAAAGCTTAAAATAAGAGACATGTTTTGTTCGAATATTTTAGAAATTTTGCTTTTCTGAAGTTGGTTACTCTGATTTTTAAGTAGAACGTTTTAAATATTTGAATATCGGTGGTGCTATATGTAATTGTGTTTAAAATTCAGACTGATTTATACAATAAATTATTTCAAATTATCAACAAAAAGGACGAAATAAATAACTGTACGTCCCCAGAGATTCGCAAAGTAGCAGAAGACAATTTACAAAATCTTTCGTCCACAAACTCTCTACATATTTATCAAAACAAACTTTTATAACAGTTGTACCACGCGATCATTTAAATTCTAAATTATAGCAGGCGGGATTTTTTTATTAGGTTGTCCAGAATGTCAATTATTGAAACGTCACTTTGACAATTGAAATTGTAAATTAGTACTTATATACCAACTTAATTTAAATTTCACAGCCTGCTCTAATTTAGAATTTAAATGATCGCGCGGTACTATTCAACATGGTAAGTAAATGTCAATAGTAGCATCCGAAAACTTATCATCCAACTCTGCTTAACAATTTATATTGCTAATTAGTACCTAAGTGAAATGTTAGCATGTGTGCTTTTTATTCTTTGTACAATTTTATTGCACATTTTTGTTACTTTAAAGGCTTATATTTTGACATTTAAATACGATTTGGTTCCATTTTTTTTGTTACCAACTTCAAAAAAATAAAATTAGCGTGCGATAAAGTAATACTTTATGCAACCAAAACGGGTGTCGTAAAGTGAACTTTATAGCACCGGAATAGAAAATAGTATATTAAAATACAAGTTTCATAAGACACGATTTTTGCGCACGCGTTCAAGTTTAGAAAACGAGCCGCTAGGCGAGTTTTCTAAAGAACAAGTGCGCAAAATGTCTTATGAAACGTGTATTTTATACTATTTTTTCTATTTCGGTTATTAAAAGTTCAAAAAAGCTTAAAATAAGAGACATGTTTTGCTCGAATATTTTAGAAATTTTGCTTTTTTGAAGTTGGTTACTCTGATTTTTAAGTAGAACGTTTTAAATATTTGAATATCGGTGGTGCTATATGTAATTGTGTTTAAAATTCAGACTGATTTATACAATTAATTATTTCAAATTATCAACAAAAAGGACGAAATAAATAACTGTACGCCCCCAGAGATTCGCAAAATAGCAGAAGACAATTTACAAAATCTTTCGTCCACAAACTCTCTACATATTTATCAAAACAAACTTTTATAACAGTTGTACTATTCAACATGGTAAGTAAATGTCAATAGTAGCATCCGAAAACTTATCATTCAACTCTGCTTAACAATTTATATTGCTAATTAGTTAGTGAAATGTTAGCATGTGTGCTTTTTATTCTTTGTACAATTTTATTGCACATTTTTGTTACTTTAAAGGCTTATATTTTGACATTTAAATACGATTTGGTTCCATTTTTTTTGTTACCAACTTCAAAAAAATAAAATTAGCGTGCGATAAAGTAATACTTTATGCAACCAAAACGGGTGTCGTAAAGTGAACTTTATAGCACCGGAATAGAAAAACAATATTATGCAATTACGCATGAAACAACCACATGACTTAAATCGTCTGATACTTAAACAATATAGGTATACATTTACGTGTATCAAAACTTTTAAGAGAACGATTTTTATTTGGGATTTTATAGTCTTGCATTTTTTTTGACTACCCTGGCAAATACCGAGATACATATGGATATGGTTTTATATTTCTGATGTGTCATCTTACATTTAATACCTGTATCGTCGTGTATGATTGTATGCACTAGGGAATTTCCCGAAGAAGTATACATCGGTAATGTCTATCTCCCTTCTTTTTCTATGAAAATACGTTTACCTCCTTCACTCATTCTGCATGCATACATAATTTAACTTTTATTCTGCACATTAAAAGTACTATAAATTTATGTATTTAATTATATATTATTTAAATATTTATACTAAGTTATATTTAAAAGAGCCTAAAATGAAGTATTCGAATTTATATGATATAGCACTGTGAAATTTAAATACTTCTTTTATTCGTAGACAATTTTACATCCTCGTAGCCTGTATGTGAGGTGTTAATTTGGAAACATTTTTGTATTTGTCAACAGAGGACGCTGTTTTATTTTGTGATTATAGTGCAAATACATTCTGTCAAGCTTAAAAGTTCGATGTTGTATCACATTTCTTCTAACATCGATAGTTTATCGATAAATCTAAATTGCAAACTTCGAACATCGATGCTAAAACACCGATGTTCAATGAACATCGATGTTTATCGCCCAACCCTAGTTTGTATCAGATCAGGTTTATCGTGTTTATATTATGACAATTTAATTCATCTGTCAAAAACATGACATTTTAATACACGCTGTGTTAGTTTGCCATCGGATAAACTGCATGTTTGCTAGCGGATAAACTGCATGTTGATTTTCCATGGCAACGAAAATTCAATTCTGACAGTATCGTTCAAATAAATTTCATACATAAACATATGTGTTTTTCTCTTTCTTTTGTATATGTATTCAAAGGAATGTTAAATAAAAATATTTCGGTTTATTAATATTAATTAAATGATTCATTAAATTGTCTTACCAAATACCATTCGAGTTTGTGTTTATTTCCGGAACAAACTTTCATTTTGACAAAACTCAAACTTTGTTGCTTAAGGGTAACACGACTCGAACAAATAACAAAAGGTAAAACCGCTCCACCTTCGGTGTCGCGGTTTTACCATGTTATTTGTTCTCGTCAGTTACCAAGCAACAAAGCTTTCGTTCAAAATGAAAGTTTGTCCGGATAAACACAAACTCTTATGGTATTACCCCCGAATATTGTAATGTCTATCGCTCTTTTAGTTGTTTTAACAGAAGGTAAGTGGCATTTTATATAGTATGTCAGAATATTACGATGTCATATTAATTTTTAGGTTGTATTATGGATATTACCAATCTATTTTTAAGTACTGCTCAGGTTTGTGAGGCATTAAACGGAACGCCGTCTTCCAGAACTTCACTGAAGGTGAAAACATTTTAAAATGCAAACATTTAATTCTATGCGAGGCGACAGAAATGACAAAGAAGGCAATTCACATATATGCATTATGCCTCCAGACAAGTGCATTAGATCCCCCACCTCACACAATCGAAGGAATTCTTAAAATTGTGGAAAATGCGGAGGTGAAACTAACAAAGATCAGTTGCACATGTGAAGCAGTAGATGGAAGTCAGTGCAAACACATTGTTTGCTACTTTGTTATATTGCAATAGGTTGTATCAATTACAATAATTGAATAACACAACTTAATAATTTTTTTTTTGATTAAATTTTAGAAATGAAAGCCCTTGTTAGAAACAAAGTGTTTTACCCAGCAAGAGGTTGTAACATCGGATCTAACAGTGGAGATGCAGGGATTTTGCTTTGACACATTAGTAAATGCCAAACCAGACAGCGTATTGGCAAAACATCAGTAAGTTATGTTCATTATGTCATTATTGTAGCAGTAAATAACATAAATGAATATTGAATATAGCAAGGGACGTAAGCATGGAAAGACTTGAGATTGTCAACAATGTTGAAGAGGTTGATGAGCAAATGGTGTCGATGATTGAAGTCGTCAGTGGCATTTTTCAGAGAGCAAAATGAACTCATGATGTGGTTGTGTTCAGTGAATATATCTTCTTTTTGAACATTGCAAAGATGTTTTTAATTTGAAATTAGTCTGCAATGAACCTCTTCAATTATGCAGAAATACCTGTATAAGATCTGCAGATAATAATGCAAGACAACAATGGAAATTGGCTAGGCAGTTTAGAATAACTGGATCCCGATGCTATTTCATATTCACATATAGCAAAGACAATTGGTTAAAAAAATGTTTCAGTTATTTTTGACCATCATTATATTGCAATAAAAATATGCTGCATGGAATAGCATTTGAGCAGAAAGCACGAGACTGCTATATGAAAGAGAAAAACCTAAAATTCAGACAGGTTTAATAGTTAATAAGGACAATCCATGGCTCGGCTATTCACTGACAGGATCATTTTAGGAGACAATGGAAAACCTATACAGCTTCTTGAGATATAATGTTTGGGTCAAGGTAAGAAAAAAACATATAAAAACAAAAATTTTATTTAACAATAATTAATATTTTTAGGGTAGACCAAAACTATTTTAGGAATGGTATTGTTGAAAAACATCATCCATACTATCACCAACTACAAGGCCAACTATATTTAACGAACAGAAAATATTGCTTACTTTTTACTTGGACTCCAAATGAATATGAAGTTATTCGTATTAAAAAGGATGTACAATGGGACTCTGACATATTAGAAAACTTTTACTTTAATGTATTTCTCCCCTATATTCTAAATAATAAAGATACATAAAATATTTTATCAATTGTACAATTTGACTAATAAACAAATTATAAATACGATAAAATTTCTAAATATTTTTTTAATAAAATCTACACCTTCAGATATTTTGTTTATGAAGTAAATATATAAAAATAAAACAAGATATTAAAGTAGACACATTTATTCATTGTTATAGTATTGTTCAACCGCTTTTAATAATGGGTATTGCAAATTTGTCAATGCAGCAACATCGTGGAATATAACTGTGGCATAAGATAAAAGTGTTTTTGGTATGAAATTTAAAATACTAAACACTTTCATACGCTGTATGGCTCATTCAACATGTATTCGTGCACGAGCTATATATTCAGTTTGCTGCAGTTGCTCTGTTGTAAATTAAGACGTGGTCAAAAATGGTGGAATATTGAGAGAAACACCAGCTGGTAGTAAATCCCTTATGAGGAATCCTTTGTCAGCTATCACAAGATCCCCAGGTAACAGCTGCTGAAGAATTCCACATGACTGCACTGTTTTCTTATCTGATGTAACCCAGGGTATAGTTTGCTCACATATGTGATTACATCATTTGGAGCTATATCAGCCCCTTCCAAGTATTCCTATGTTTATAGGAACTATAGATCTGTTTCTGTTTAGCCATGGATTCTTGGGGTACAGCTGTATATAATTCTGTACAATCTAATATTATTCTACAATTTGTAAAAGAAGTGAAGCAGTTTGGCAAACAAGATATATTTTTGTTCCTAGATAGAATTTCTTTCATTAACTGAAAATTTCATGAATTAAATGAACATGTGTTATTAAAATATTTGAAACAGTTGCTTGTTTGTAATCCCAAATCTTCATGTGGAAAGTTTTGGCGTAGCTTCATTAATGTCATCAACAACTGATCTGTTCAGGACAATTTCCCAACATGCCATTTCAGGTAATTATTTATCCAGCGTTTCAAATATAGTGCTAGTAGGAAGTCCTGTATACAAAAGTACTAACTTGTCTTTTCCTTGGATATGATTATATGAAAACTGAACAGATAATTGTTTTATGACGACATATTCTTCATTTATTAGTCTCACCCATTATTTATATGTACATACCTAAGAATAGCAATTCTAATAACACATTGTTGATAGAAATTAGATAAAACTTTTTAATATGGCGAAATAGGTTTGTTTGGGAGCACTTACTCCATCTATTTATACAACCAACATTGCTTCTTAAATTATATATGGCAGGCATAGGTAACAATACGCATATTAAACTTATAAGTATATATATTTAAATTCAATATACTAAAAAATCATCTTTAGTTTATTAAATTTAAATTGTTTTTTATCACATTATCATCTATCTAAATATTTATTTATGCACAATATTATCTAATTAATATTAAAGAACATGTTAAATACATTGTATTTAAATAAATATTTAATCGCAATACCTAACTGTTAAATGTGTTAAATATATCCAATTATTAGTATTTGCTCTTTATACTACACCAATTATTTATAATTATTAATTCAAGATTTTTTTAAATTCAAATTACGTAATGAATTGTACATATGAGATCCAAATACGCTATACCCTTCCTCTATGCACGCCCGAAGGCGACTGTCTCTAGTTGAGTAGCTCCACTTGAATAAAAATCGTCGATTTAGTGACATCTACATGCGCTTATGTTAAGTACTCAACGCTCGGAGTTTGTCGGCTTTTTATGCGCAGTCGCACTTGCTGGTATCTGAAACTCTTATCTCGCATATATATATATATATATATCAAAAATGACGTTTTTCGCGGTTATGTGATGACAAATTAATATTTTGGGTTATTTGCCGCGTTAATTCAAATCAAGTATGCATATACGAAATAATTCGTATATGCATAAGTGATATGAAATGTAATGCATATCTACACCACCAATTGCTGACATTGCAAATATCAACGTGCAGACAGCTGTTTCGATCTAACCTGGATCTCGTCAGTACACGAAGGTGATATTTGCAACGTCAGACAAAGTTGGATTTCCTGCCTATATACTTGATTGGGTACCAAATGCCTATGAGAAGACCCCCAGCGGCATCTGTGATCCAATAGCAAGAACGCAAGGAAATGTTAACCATTAGTAGAACATCTACTTTATCGGGCAACTGTAGATATGCATTATGTAGGTGACTTTACCTACTTAATAAACTACCTCCCCAGAAAGGTAATGTCAAAAATGACGTTTTTCGCGGTTATGTGATGACAAATTGATATTAACGCGGCAAATAACCCAAAATATCAATTTGTCATCACATAACCGCGAAAAACGTCATTTTTGACATTACCTTTCTGGGGAGGTAGTTTATTAAGTAGGTAAAGTCACCTACATAATGCATATCTACAGTTGCCCGATAAAGTAGATGTTCTACTAAGGGTTAACATTTCCTTGCGTTCTTGCTATTGGATCACAGATGCCGCTGGGAGTCTTCTCATAGGCATTTGGTACCCAATCAAGTATATAGGCAGGAAATCCAACTTTGTCTGACGTTGCAAATATCACCTTCGTGTACTGACGAGATCCAGGTTAGATCGAAACAGCTGTCTGCACGTTGATATTTGCAATGTCAGCAATTGGTGGTGTAGATATGCATCACAGACTAAACAACCCAGACCGGCAACTACTTGAAAAAAAAATATCCAAGATCTTCTATCCTTGTTACACATCAGTGAACTTGGTACGAAGATGGCGCTAGCAGCATATTGGCGCGAAATTTTAAATGAGTTTGTTTTTAATATACGCTTATTAAATACGTTATTTATGTAACAAAAACATACACAAAAGTTACTAAAACTATGGTAATAAATATTAGTTACAGTAACAATTATAGCCATAGTTTGAGCATCTTATGTGTAATTTTGTGGTGTTACATATTAAATATGTGATACGAAATATAAATATTAATCTTTTACTTACATGTATTATAACATCCCTCTGACGGTGACCTATTAGACACAATAAACTACTACTCTATATAAGATTAAGAGAAATATAATAATCTAATAAGTGAAAACTGTCAAGGAAAACATAGGGATATAATAATAATAGTTTTTATTGATACATATACTTATACAATAAGACATAATAAAATTAAATTACACAACCAATAATGAGAAGACAATAATAATAATACAAATCTTGTGTAATATGACAAATAAAAACACTAATATGTACCAAAAGGAACAAATTCAGCATAGTAATAATAATACTAATACATAAATCAAAAGGTATCAAACCTGCAAGGCAAAGAGCATGTCAAAAATGCGCTTCTTAAACAAAGGAAATGCCAATCTTATCTTAAACCTATGCTTTTTGTTAACTTCATCCTGTCCAAACCCGCACACTAAACACTTGGACTGGTTATTTGTATCAACATATAATTAATACGATGTACCAGAAAGGATTGCAAAAATATGTCAAACGTGTCAAATTTGAAATGTAGTTTTGAATGACATATACAAACATTTCAATTGACGCTAGCGCCATCTCATCTCCAAGTTCACTGAATTTGACAGAGATGGTAGAGTATTCAAATTTACGTTTGCTAAACAAGGATGAATACTCTGGATAAAATCTAGGATTAAGTTGCCGGTCTGGTTTGTTTAGTCTGTGTATGCTATACATTTCATATCACTTATGCATATACGAATTATTTCGTATATGCATACTTGATTTGAATTAACGCGGCAAATAACCCAAAATATCAATTTGTCATATATATATATGTATATATATGTATGTATAGACATATAAACAGAATCTAATTGGGTAAGCTATACGGAAGACCACCATCAGGTGACGGGACTCCCACTTGTAGCTTCAACTAGAAGATCCTCAAATTTGAAGACAGTTCGGCAAGCAGCACGTGAAACAGGAATTTCAAAATCGAGTGTTTATCGAATTTTAAAGCGAGCCCGTTTTAAAAGTTACATTCCAACATTGAACTGTGCCCTTACCCAAGATGATCCTGAAAGGCGAATTGAATTTTAATACTAGACATATAAACGGTCATTATGGAGCCCGATCAACATACAAGTGGTACTTTGTTAAGCCCGAAAATACGTTATTAAGCCCACCGCTGGGCTCCACAACGTTTTTCGTTTATTTCGTCAGTATTCATTATATTATGTGATACTAACTTCCCACACAAAATTTCAAGAAGGCTTAATAACGACCCCTTCACCCCTACAAGATACTCGTTCAGTAAAGTATAAACATATCAAACTAACTCGAATAACATTTTTAATTATGACGCAGTTATACATTTATAACTTAGATTCATTGAAATACAATTACATAATTATTACATAATATTCTCTATATTTTTCTAGAGACAACGGTCTTTACTTATTGACAACTACATGAAAGCAATTCTATTTATTAATCTGGTTCGGTGATAATCTAGTTCAAATAATAAATTAGTAGAATCGTAAAATGCCCTTATTTTAAATGTTACTGCTGGCTTAAGATAAGGCCCTGTTTCAATAAATTTTTTCCCTGTTATCATTTATTTGACATTTTCTAAAAATAATACGTGTTTTCGTTTCTCAGTGCATTTATCGATTTAAGAAATGGACAAGGAACGTAACAATTGTTTTTATTGAAATTTTGTTTAAGAACCGAAAAATCAGTTTTGGAGACTTATGACCTATTGAAAACAGCATTTGGGGATAAGTGTCTGATAGAAGGCGAATTCACATCATAAACTTAAACGCGATAGTATATCTGATAGAAAGGGAAGAGGTATCACTGACATTATGTGTTTCTTTGGTGATTCTTGTGCTATCATGTAGCTGTAGCTAGATCAAATTATACTTATTAATAAGATTTATATAGCTGTATTTCTTGTAATAGTGTTTATACAGTATGTAGTTTATTTAGTTATAAACAATTTGTTGTCCAAGATTTATACTATTTTTTTAATTATCTTTGGAGTTACTACTTCTTACATTAACTTCTGTATCCTTAATACACTTAGATGCTTATGTATTCTTGCTATTTATGTTATATCCTAAAGAACATCCAATTGTATCATTACTAGAAATTTTGAAGGAGACTAGTACCAAAAAACACATAAAATTTATATCACTCTTAGAATGTAGTTAATTGGCAGAGCAGCAGTTAAGAACAAACGCGTACTATTTTACATTTATATGTGTGTGCGGTATTAGATTTTTCTTCATACTTAATCTATGTATACCGTATGTGTCTATTTTCATTAGCTATAGGGATTCAATGTTTACATGCGATTTATACGTATACAAATAATACGTGGCAACGTCTGTCTCCCGGCAACAATCGACATCACAGCGACTTTCCCCGATCTTGCCACTTCTACATTAAATGTTCAGCTGCGAACACGTTCCGAGATATAGTCTGCAATAAAATCCGTCATCATCAAATGGCCGGCGCGATCTAGTTGTTTATTATTATTTTCAGAATCCTTTTTTATTTACCTTATTTTTAATTTTATTAGAATTACGCTTTTGTTTGTGTCATGCAGCGTGAACGCAGCTTAAGAATTCTCTGCATTTACTAAAAGGAAAAAGAAAAACAAATCCTTGTAACTCGTAAATACGTAAATATTTCTGAACGCATTACAAACATCCAACCCGCTGATCGAAGAGTTACTGCTAACCACGGAGCATGCATCGGTCGCGCTGCATTGGAAAGGAAAGAAGGGGTATACTATGTTGCCACATACTGTATGGATTAATCGCCTATGGCTAATGAAAATTGACACGTGCTGTATGTATAAATTACTACTAACATATGTGAAATTACACAATCAGTATTAGTATACTCCTGCAATGTATATATTATTTAACTTGAAATAGAGATTCAAATAAATATATTGAATGTGTTTAAAATAGTATACGTACCCATGAAAATTCGGTGTTCAACGAAATATATTTATCTTGAAAATCCGGTAGTCCATATATAACTACTGCCCACCAGTGTGACAGAAAAGCTCCACCAACAATCATGCATAGTAATTCATGCATTATATCACCAACATCAAATAATAGCGTTATTGTTCGGAAGTATATTGCCATCGTAACAATTCGAACACAGCCCAAAATATGAATAACATAACCGGCCCAATAAACATCTTTGCTTTGCAAAAGTCTTTCTGACGGAATCATAAACGTAAGATCAAATACAAAGTATGTTTTTAAATAGCGGAGTATAATTCTTTTTGGATCCAGCACTACTTCTTGATTCTTTTGATCATAGAAACCAAAAAAGAAACAGGAAAATGTATGTAAAATGTATATTACAACAAATAAACGTTGAACTCGCAACATTATGCTTTTATCGCCATTTTGCTGGAATGCCATAGTAAATGAGTCCATTGTAAAGAAAAGGAACCAAGTTATTGACATTATAATTTCTCTGTACATACTCAATATACTGTAAGGATGAATAGTATATTTTTGATAGTACTTCATATGTCGTTTTATTTCCATGCAAATACTTGCTTCGCTTCGATATATGTATATTGTTCTAGGGTTAATTAGTGATACAATAGTTAACTTACGAAGCCAACGATTAAATCGGGAAAACCTATTCGCATTTGGATGCAATTTTGGTATCATACTTCTAGAATCCGTTTCCATTTGGCAATAATGCTTTTCTTTCATATTTCGCATCTTCAAATGTTACAAAATCTTTAGATTTCTTCAACCTTTTAATAGCACGAAGTTGCGTCCCGAAAACTGTTTAAAATAAGGAACAGAAATCTCTGTAGTCACAATAATGACAGTCAATGTAAATGACAGTGACAATCATAGATAAAAGAGAGGGTATATTAAATCAACATATTTAAAAATGTTAAACTTGTATTATACTAAATCACGTTTGATATACTATTTTTGTACAATATTGCCTTGAACATATTTACTCTTTGTCGAAACCGCAATTTTTGTGGACACTTTAAGAAGATAAGAAGAAATCGACACTTTATCGGTAGTATCGATAACATTCATAAAAGGTGCGCAAAAAAAGCTCACCGATTTTCAGTAGGCAGTAGCTTTGTTTGTAAATAAAAGAATTGGTTCTCTAATTCGGAGACTGAAGCTTGACACTAAGCCAAATACACTAAAAAATTAAATTAAAATTAGTGTGGTGTTGTTGGTATATTTGGAATAGTTTTCCTTTTGATTACGTTTATTTAGATAAGTGTTTTTCAATTTCTTAGAATACGTGATCCTTTTTTAAGTGGTGACGGTGCGGCGGTGACCGCCGTTGATGTTGAAGCTTTCGCTTCAGTCAGTTCGATAGCAAGCGGAGCTGCTTGTTGCGGCTGAAAAGCCGAGAAGAAAGTTGTGCTTTCCCTGTGCGATAATCTCGTTGATATCCGCGGATAGTTCGCAGGTCTTCTCGGTTTTAAGCTCGCGGAAGTCTTCGTCTTCTTGAGTCCCTTTCCTGTCCTCGCAGTTTCTTCTCGGTAATCTTCGTTGAAGGTCGTCCGGATGACATCTTCGGTGCACCACTCCTGTGGTGTGGTCGCTCGGTGTGACCGTTTAAGCCGCCCGTCGTTGAATGCCTTGAGCAAGGCTAAACTATCTTCTTTTATAGCCAGTCACTTTGTCGGTTCGCCTCGCGTCATCTCCACTCCGAAACTGGCATTCAATAGGAGCGTTGCTAGAGGTCCACCACAAGTAGTGGAAGAGTATTCCTATCTAGATACGCTCTGTGAGATCGGATGCTAATGCGTCTTCATTCAATGAACTCTGAGAATGGAATGCGTTTTGGCCTGTATTTATGTACAGTTCACAGATCGAGACATGGCCGGTGAGATGCCCCTCCCACAAAGTGCGCAGTTAATTCGTATAACATTACGATAAGTACGAGCAGTCTCGAAAAATTGTCAAGCGTTACACGTCGATGTGCAGTATGTTTCCTATATATGTATCTCTTCGCAGAATATTACAATTTCTTATCTGCATATACTCCTTCGTCTAGCTAATGTATGGGATGATAAACAAATGTTATCATTTCTTTTTTCCGAATATTTTCTCTCTCTGACACTGACCGCGCAGCGACGATTTCTCCCGCCGGCCACGTCTGGTTATGTGTAGTGTATGTATGTATGTATGTATGTATGTATGTGGGTATCCATGTTTACTTATGTCGTCCCACTTTACCTAATGTTGCAACATTACCGCGTATTATTATTCTTGAGTCCGTCTCTTCTATTAACTCCCACTATCACTCTCAGATATCACATTTCATATGTTAGTATTAGGCTTTTGATTCTTTCACTTGGCACAGGTTAGCACTGGCACCATAAATATACCTACTATTAAATATTTTTATCCTTGTAACCATATTGATATCCTCTTTCCGTATGATGGAAGATGGTACTCAATTTTTTTATTAGCAGTAGTTACTCTATTGTCAAATTATACTGCAGCATTCAAAACAGATCCAAAATGTTTCAAATTTTCTCCCTGTCTTTTGTTTTCACCGGTTGTACGAATTTTATATTGAATATGATTTCTAACTACCACCAACACTGAAGATGTTCCTCGAACACTTTGTAAATTCTTTATTGCATAAGCTGACAACATTAGTCTGCAAATTCCTCTTTGTCTTTGATCTAATCTCTGCCAGCATATATCATTTCAAGCACTCTCACTTGCTGGACGTTTCTAATGCCCATATGTACTTTATTTAGTTTTCAGTGTATTTCTCAGCCATTACATTTCTTATAATACTGAACAGAAGGAAGTTAGAAACACCTCCTACATCGCTTTTATTCTGGTCATGAATTCTTTTGACATATAGTGATTTAAAAGCTCTCTAAAAAGTGATTTAAATCCAAAATCAATACAGCGATCTATGTATAAAACTAGCATAAACCGGGCAAATCCATAAGTGTATACGAAAGGCTACGTCTATAACAATTATCTATCTGAGAGAGATGCAGATGCACTAGATCAAACTTTCATTCACAGAATGTTCACCTATACGACTGCCAATAGATCCACTTTTTTAGTCAAGCAAGTTTATTTATCAAGCCCGACAAGTGCAAAAAATAATCAAATATACATCCTAGTTGTATATAGAGAATATACAGTTGGACTGTAACAAAATCTTCCGGATTTTATAGGAAATAGTAGTTTGTTATGCCTTATTTTTATTTTTGCCTATGTTCCGCATTACTTTAGCATTTTGCAATAAATGGTACTTTAAATTTTCTTTTCTTTTGACCGTGCCTGGTATGTTATGTTATCTAATTTGACGTGACTTGCGTCTATTGTTTGAACACACTCCATTTTCCTTAAGCTAGATTTACTGAAATTTAATTCTAGGCCCCTACATGCATTCAGACGTTGAATTTATTACACGTTTAGGTTTACTTGAGACTACGCTTTATAATGAATAAATTCCGAGCCCGTTAAACTTATGCTTGGGCTACCCTACCTGTATCTATCCGTTTGTTCTAATTTTCGGATGGTCACTTTGTTATTTCCATCGACATTCTGTGCTTTCAGGTTACGATATCTGTGAATTTTTGACTGTAATCATTTTTAGTTTTACCTGCTTTCATGCAGCTTTGTCTGTGCAGAGGGGTATTGTATTGGGATGCTCTTTCAGCGCCTTATCTACATATGTCCGAATGAATCATGTATTGGCCATCGAAAACTTTCCCTGTTTTTTTTTATGTCTAGTGGTGGTGCCAAAAAGGTTTTTACTTGTAACTTATGAACAACTTAAGTTTTGAACATACTTATTTCCTTCTTTTACGGACATGTTCTTGGTTGTTGTAGGGAAGCGGCGATTGAATTCATCTCCCGAGTCGTCTTTCCAACCTAACCTCTCGGATATACCTCCTGAATGTTTGTCTAATTACTTTTACCTGTAAGTATAAATTACGGTCGGTTATATATTCCCGCCGCTATCTTGTGTGCATTATTTGGTCGTAATTAATCTATTTACCTGGGTGTCGACCGTTTATAATGTGTGAATAGCTTAAGAGGCGTTTGTTTACTTGCTCCAAGCGTAGTTACTGGTCTGACAGAGCGCATAATACCAACCTCCTAGACGTGAAGTTGTTTCTTCGTTATATTTAACTATGTAATCTTACGTACGTTGTAAGTGTAATTTTAAATGAATTTTGTCATCATTTTGAGCTCCGAAGATGGTTGTGTTTAATTATAAAAGTCACGTTACTGATGGACTCTTTTGTAAGATAGTTTTGTGTTCGTTAAATTATTCAAATTCTTCCGCTTTCATACAGAACTGTTTCCGCGTTACGTGTTCTAGAAGCCTGCGTAGAATCTGGGGCGCATTGGTTTTGAAGGAAGCACGTTTTCTGACCGCACTTTTAAGTCGCTCTTTGTGTGAAGAACATTAGTACAAAACTACTTTGTCTAGTGAATTATATTCTATGTCTAAGTAGACAATTCGCTTTGGCGGCTTTAATGATTAAGTAGTAAATTTCGCTACCTTATCGTAGGTAATTTTCGTGGGTGTTTTCGTAATTCCCGTCACCCTGAGTTTTGTAGTACCACGAAGTGGGCTCTACGTTTTTTTATTTTGTGCTTTTGTGACTTTTGAAGTCGGTTATCGTGTTCTCCGGAAAGCCTGGGATAAGTCAGAGGATTTTTATGTTAAATTCCAGAGTTTTAATCTCTGCATTTCTTCTTTTTGAAATCACTAGGAACCTGTAGTACGGTGCTGAATCTGGGTAACTATCGCCGACATCGCGGCCGTACAGTATCGTATAGGGATCACTGATTCCTACATAGTCGATCTACCTGTTGTACCTTTTTCCATCTCAGCGACTTCTGCGAGGAATATCTCCTGCAAGTCCAGAAGGACGCCGTAATATCAACTTCAGCTAGGGAGTCTTCCTTCGCACCTGTTTGCCAGATAAGTACAACACCAATCAAATTCTACGACGTGTATCACGACTAAAAATTGTCAATATCTCGTGCCAGTTAAACGGGTCATTTACACAAGTTTAAGATCTAACTAGTGATCTGCTAAATTTTTATTACAACCACCATTTCATGTGCTAAGTCTCAAATACCGTAGCTTAAATTTTGTTTTTTTTTGTAAATTTGATTTCGCTGTATACTGGGTGATTCCAGCAGCAGAATATTTGTCATTGTACTCACTGTTTACGTACTCTGGTACAACCTGAGGTACGTTTAGATTAATTTTCCGGAATTAATTCTTTACTGGAGATTCTTTAATTTGTGTTAATTTGTTAATCTATTCTATCAATGCTTAAACGTGCTAATTAAATATCATTTGGTTACTTAAAATTCTTTTCAGTAATTTCATTAATTCTTTAGTTAGTCTATTTTACCTAAAGCTAAAATATGCTCATTTAAGATCATTTGAAAACGTAAGCCTTTGCGAATAACACAATTACCTATTATTACAATATTTTGGTTATATAAATCTAACAGTTTAGTTATCTCTAAATTTTAAGTTGAACCGCCATTGTTTGGCTACTTACCTAAATCGTTTGTATTAAGATTGCAAGGCATAAGAAACGTTTCGGCTGCCGTCCTACCTCTTATAATTAGTGAGGTTATGCTAAATTTGCTATTTTTTTTATCTCGTTAAGGTTATGACCTTTTTAATTACCATTTAATATTACACTTGGATATACTGGTTAATAGTCATTTTGCTTTGTTATTTTGAGTAACTTAAAATTCTAGATTTATATATTTTGCACGTTTAAATTCAAATATAAACCTTTACAAAACTCCTTTTTTTTATGATAACATCTAACTAGGAGGCGTATTAAATACATAGATTACTGTTCACCTATTCTTTTATTTTTTTTTATTATTGGTTATGTTAACCCCATACCTTGTGTCGAACTAGTGCATGAAGGAGGTTTGTATGACTGATCCTTATACAGGGTGTTCCAGTAGTGTATCCCTCTGGAGGGACACAGCCAGTGGCGTTAAATAGAAACCGCAGGTAGGTTACCTTCAATGGTAGCGTAGTGTCCTGGTGCCCGGACAACGTCGCTCGCGTCGTCGCCGACCGACGCTCGATTCTGTAGTTTTAATTTCATGAACCGTCACGCCATCTGCGACTTGAGTTAGCTCGGCCCTGCGATTTTCTAATATTACCACCTCGCTACAGCGATCTCCCTACATCGTAACTTACTTAACGATTTATAATTCAATTGCGACGTTGTTTAGGGTGTAACAAGTTGTATGAAAGTGATACGAAAATATGTAAATAATCTTAATAGAAAAGAATGAGGCGTGGCCACCACACTACTTTCTTATACGTATCAGCGTTTCAAATTATAGAATTTTAAGAATTTTCTCATACACAAATTATTCAAAAACCTAAGTTCTTCTATTCTCTTAATAAATTTCTATATAATGCATACTTTGCAAGATATTCGAAAAAAAGTGCTACTCGCTAAGAGTAAAAGTGATACTTCCCGTTCGAATTTTGAAATTTTATCTACACAAAAAACATTGAAAATCTAGCTCTAAATACTTTTGTACTCTTGACAAATATATATAAAATGCAAAATTTACGACATATTTGCAAAAAATCGCTATTCGATAAGAGTAAAAGTGTTACTTCGGGTCCGAATTTTGAATTTTTTTTTACACAAAAGATAGTGAAAAATTAAAAAAAATTAAGTTCTAAATACTTTTATATCCGTAACGTACCTGCCTAAAAAGCATAACTTGACAAATATACAGGGTTAGTTAAAAGTATGGAGACGGCAATTTATTGTCGTTAATATTCATTTTAGAGAATTATGTTCAATATAAAAGTTTGTTAGGATATTTTGATCTACATTTGAGAATATTTGATTTTTTTTTCTTCAATTGTTTTTTAGTTACGCCTCTCCGCGCAGTTTTTTTAAATGGGAACTAGTAAATTTTACTCTATCATTCGATAGAGAATTTTTTTCTCTTTACAATAATATTTTTGTTTTTTTAAAATTCATTTTAATAACTTTTTTTATAAGAAAAGGCCGGTTCAAGTGTTTCACAGATGTTCGGTACATCGCAGATAGACAGAAGCGATGCGATAAACAAACTTGAGCGACATAATTTTATCAGTGGTTATTGTGTACGTCAAATCTTTGACAGAAATAATTCATTTGTGCAATTTGTTGCTGTTAATATTAACAATGGCGAGTTTAAGTGAACATGAACGAATTGAAATACTTATGATGTTGGGTTATGGAGATAGACGCAGAAGTTTACAAGACGTTTGTAATTTATTTAATGATACGCAACCAAATAGAAATCCAATTTCTAAATCCGTTGTTGGTAAAACTTTAAGACGCTTTGTACAAACTGGTAGCGTTAAAGATTTGCCAAGGAGTGGTAGACCTAGAACAGCAAAAAGCGATGATAACAAACTGGATATTTTATTGGCTGTATCTGAAGATCCTCATTTATCAACCAATCAATTAGCGGCCAATTTCAATATTTCGCAGTCATCGATCGTGTCATTTTTAAAAAGTGAAAAGTATAAACCTTATAAGGTACACCTTGTACACGAGTTAACGGAAGATGATTTTGATAGGAGATTACAATTTTCTGAAGAAATGTTAAATATTTGCAATAATAATGAAAATTTTGTCAACAATATTCTTTTCTCTGACGAAGCTACTTTTTGCCTTACTGGTGAAGTAAACAGACATAACTGCAGATACTGGTCATCGGAAAATCCCTTTTGGTTTTTGGAGCACCATACGCAGTACCCCCAAAAGGTTTGGGTTGGCATTCTTGGCGGTCATATTATCGGTCCCTTTTTCATCAATGGCAATTTAACTTCGGGTCTGTATTTGCAGTTATTGCAAAATGAAATAATACCTGCTTGTGCTACGCTCTATCCACATGAAAACAATGAACACCTGCCCAATGACAGTATCTGGTTCCAGCAAGATGGCGCCCCACCACATTATCGTGTAAATGTTCGTCAATACCTGGACAACGTTTTTCCCCACAGGTGGATTGGAAGACGAGGAACCATTGAATGGCCAGCCCGTTCGCCAGATTTAAGTCCTTTAGATTTTTTTCTTTGGGGATACGTAAAAAACAAAGTTTACGAAGATAAGCCCGATAACGTCGAAGATTTACAAATCCGAATTACCAGAACGATACAAGAAATTCCCCGAGATTTTTTACAGAACTCTGTTCGGGGTTTTGTAAATCGATTGGGTCATTGTCAAATTACTAATGGATGACAATTTGAACACTTACTTTAATTTACTTTGTTATTAATTTGTTTAATTTTTCTTGTAAAAGTTATTAAAATGAATTTAAAAAAAACGAAAATATTATTGTAAAGAGAAAAAAATTCTCTATCGAATGGTAGAGTAAAATTCACTAGTTCCCATTTAAAAAAACTGCGCGGACAGGCGTAACTAAAAAACAATTGAAGAAAAAACAATCAAATATTCTCAAATGTAGATCAAAATATCCTAACAAACTTTTATATTGAACATAATTCTCTAAAATGAATATTAACGACAATAAATCGCCGTCTCCATACTTTTAACTAATCCTGTATATAAAATGCATAATTTACGACATATTTGCAAAAAATCGCTATTCGATAAGAGTAAAAGTGTTACTTCGGGTCCGAATTTTGAAATTTTTTTTACACAAAAGATAGTGAAAAATTAAAGAAAAATTAAGTTCTAAATACTTTTATATCCGGAACGTACCTGCCTAAAAAGCATAACTTGCGAAATATTCGCAAAAAACTGATTTACGATCAGAGTAAAACACCTGTTTCCGGTAGGAATTTCGAAAAACTTTTTAAATAAAATTCTTCTCAAATTCAATTTTGAGTGCATATGAATACTTAATAAATTTGTTTAAACTTAGTAGTGACGAAATATTGGCAAAATTCGATTTTTTCACTGAAGTAAACTGCTATTTCCGGTCTGTCGATTTCACTGAAAATATCGTCAAATCAGATCTGAAGAGAGAGATTGTACTCGTAAATACAAAATTTGGAATTGATATCTATAGCGGTGTGACCACGTTAGCGGTCACACACACTCACATAGCGAGAGGGGGGGGGAGAGAGATTTTTAAAAACCACTTTCTCGGAATTAGGGGACTTCAAAATGTGGACATCTGCAAAAATCTCGAGGTGGAAAATTTTCATCATCACAATACTTCCTTATACTACGTATAAGCGTTGATTGAGGGAATATATAAAGATGCGCAACGGTATAGTAAAATAGCGTCTCTTTCCATTAAGTCGTCCCGCAAACCCCTTGCCGAGAAACATCCCTGTCTCGGGCTGTTTCGAATCTCGGATCCAAACGGCTGATGCAATCGCTATAGATCTCGGATCCAGTTTTGGCTATGCTCAGTGCTATGGGGTATGTCTTGTGACAGTGCGCGCATCTTCCTTCTACAGAAGAGAGCAATAAGAGCGTTGTGCGGTTTAGAGATGGGTGAAACCTGTAAACTCTCATTTTTAAGAGAAAAAATACTTACCATGCCGTGTGTGTACATATTGGCCATATCAAAATACGTATATCCAATATGAATAAATTTCCGAAAAATAGCGACACACACGTCTACCCAACACGAAATAAGGATTCTCTGAAAATATCATATCATCGTCTAGCAACGACCCAGAAATATGTGGACTACTGGGGTCCAAAAATATATAATAAACTAATAGAAATCAATGGTGATATTATGCAGAACCTCAGCAGGAAGGATTATGTCCACAGAATTAGGAATTTTTTATTAGAAAATACTTTCTACTCGGTGCAAGAGTTCTTAAACTACTAAAACTATTTAATTTTAAAATGTTGTCTTTGTTTTGATGTTTTACACTGTATATTTGTCTATTTATTTATGATATATGGATTTTGTTATAGTTCATTTTATTCTTATATGAGTATGACTTTTATTGTAATGTATATGAAATGTATATGTTACAGTGAATAAAATTCTATTCTATTCTATTCTATTCTATGTAGTGGCGCATCTTTATGTATTCCTTCAATCAACGGTATAAGAAAGTAATTAACTTCGTAAATTTTCTTTCAATTGCTTAAACATTGCAATACTTGTCATTATTATTCATTCTAGAAAGTAGGTTAAATTAGCAAAGTAGTAGTGCTTTTAATGCTGACTAATATGCAGTTCATGAATAAACAATCGAATAACGTATTTCCGAGAAACATTGAAAACAATTTTTTTAAATAGAAGACCCTATATATTTTTAAAAATGTTGATTTAATTATTTGATTTGTGATATAAAAGTTCCTATGCACTATTGTCTTAAAACGGATAATAAAGAAGTTATACATATGTAAATATTTATTCATGTTTATTTTAACATATTGTAGTTTAAAATGATGTCCCTGAAGTTAAATTAAGAAGATAGTAACTATATAATGTATAAATGCTCGAAGGTGTCACCTTCATCCACAATACATTTCCGTGCCTGCTTAAGTACACTCTGGGTAGCTCTTAATATTATCCTTCCATCCAATTTGTTAAAAATATCTCTGAGCTTGTTCTGCAATTCGTCTACAGTATTGTACCGCGTGTTGTACACCCTATTTTTTTAAATATCCCCAAAGAAAAAGTCTAAAGGCGAGAGGTCCAGGGACCGTGCTGGCCATCGAATGTGACCATTGCTACAAATCCATTTATTGGCAAAAGTGGTGTTGAGATAGTTTTGTACTAGGTGACAGTTGTGTGCAGGAGCACCGTCCTTGAAAGTATAAATTTTGCCGTATCATATAATTGGCGTTGTCAAGAAAATCATCCAGAACGTTACGAAGAAATTCCAGATATCTTTCTCCTGTCAACGTACCGTTATAGAACCCTGGACCGACGACTATCGAACCTATCAATCCGCACCAAACATTAAAACCAAATCGAACCTGTGCAGCGTATGGGCGCACTATTTGTAAATTTTCTTGGGACCAGTAGCGACTGTTCTTCCTAGTAAACATGCGTCTAATTGAAAAACTCGTTTCATTACTCCATAAAATACATTGTGCTCCGTTTAAATTGTCGTTGTAGAAATTTACAAACCATTGACAACAAGTTAATCTCCTGGCTAAGTTTCCGGGTAGTAATGTTTGTGAGGTTCGGAACTTATATGGCATATACTTATGCTTTTTCAGAATTCTTTGTATTGATGAATAACCTAAACCCAATTCAATCGCAACATCCCTAATAGATAATTCACGATGAGCTTCACAATGTGCAACGTAGTTTCTACTTCTTCTTCATTGAGTATGATATTTCTCTTGGATCTTTTCTTTTTAAATAAGCAATCATGTCGTCTAAACTAACTTTAGTTTTCGAAAGTAACGTGGATTTGGCTACTGTCGTAAAGGATATCGTTCAGCATAATGTTCGCTAGTCCTTTTTGAATTTTTACTGGACACAATGTATGCTTCTAACATATCGCATTTTTCCAAATGAGAAAATACCATATTTAGATATCTAACATTAAACGACGTAAGTGTGGAAAAATAGAACAAAAGTACACAACTAAAATAAAGAATTAAAGTGAAAAACTACTATCATGTGAAAAAATGCGTGCGAAAGATTTATACTCAGTACGTTGTTGACAATGTCAAATAGCATACTGTCATATTAGTCAGCATTAAAAAAAAATAAGCTTCTACTTTAACCTACTCTCTAGAATTAATAATAACGGAGATAGCAATGGAGCGCACTTAATTTGTGTAACTTCTTTATTATCCGTTTTAAGACAATAGTGCTTAGGGACTTTTAAATCACAAATTAAATTATTAATCAATATTTTTAAAAATATATAGGGTGTTCTATTTAAAAAAAATAAAATTTTCAATGTTTCTCGGAAATGCGTCATTCAGTTGTTTATTCATGAACTGCATATTAATCAACATTAAAAACACTACTACTTTGCAAATTTAACCAACTTTCTAGAATGAATAATAACGGAGTTAGCTATGATGCTCACTCAATTTGAATCAGCCTGTATATTATAATATAGTAAATGAAAAATGAAAAACATTAATAAAAAAACTACGAGAAAAAAAATATGTATCAAGAAATAATAAAATCTTATTGGCTACGTATACCAGCCAGGATATTATTGGACAATTCAAACGCAAAACGTCGGTTGTATGTGCATAACAACATAATAACTGTCTCCCTTCTTATCTGCGATTTCTATTTTAGGTATTTGTATTAACGATTCAGAGATGAGAATATACTTCGAACATTCTATCGATTATAGAGCGTCCGCTATCCGCTATGTTGCCAAATTTAGTGGACGCTCTATCATCGGTAAACTGTACAAAACTATATTCACCATAATATACACTAACTACAGCAGCGCCGTCGGTGGTCAACTCGGTGAACCAGTAATATACACGTTCCGACACTTTACTATTTTTATGGCGTCCATCACGATTTTTGCCAAGCACATATTCAAAGTGTATCAAATGCAATACACACATTTAACATGGGTGTACAATACATATACACGTAAAACGACGAAGTAACACCAAACACTTATCTGATGTTCTGGCACCCAAAATTTTTCGCGCTTTATGTAAGCAACTGGTACCCTATATATTATCAATGTATATATTCGTTGTGACACCATATATACTAAAAGATAATTTGTTAAGAAGGTAAGATTTTTATCGTTGAGGTTCTTTTTGTAGGTACATTAGACCTGCCCTTATTTTTCAAAATGGCGGCGCATAGGAGAGTAGGGTCCAAAAGTCTCCATTTTATGCCACAATGCTCCTTGTAAAATTTGGGCTCGATCCGACGACTCTAAGTGGACCCAAAATTGAGTTGAATAATAAGACAAGGTTTTATTATAAGAAATTAGGAACTTTATTCGGCATTTTTGGAAAAAAACTCAATTTTGGTAACAGTTTTGTTAATATTTCGTAATTTTTTTATTTTTATGTTATTCTCCAATAAATTACACGTGAAACACGCGTGACGCGGAAAAATCACGTCACGCGCACATCTCTAGTGGCATTGTTATTTAGCATAACTGCGTTCCTGCTTACTTCTGAATTAGTTATTACATTTTCCTGCAAAATACCGTGATCTGATTTAATTATTGTGGCAACCAGTGTCGAGACACACACACACAACCAGGCCAAGAACGAGAGAACAACTGTCAAACGAATGAGTAGACGTTTTGAGTCAGTCGTATGAGAACAGCCAACCAGTGTGTTACTTAATTGTGCTAAAGAAATAAACCAAAATAATAAAGTACCAAAGTTAATTGTTGTAAACCAAATTATAATTGTTATTATTTTGGGTGAGTTTATAGGTTGTTACAATTATAACGTCAGAACCATCAACATCAAAACCTGCATCGGCTTCTGCATCAGCCATTTCCTCGGTAGAAACGCGTCAAACCGTTCAATCGCTCTACAACATAGACTTAGTGGGCAGAACAGCGCATCAGATAACCGGTGTCAAACTGCCGTCCAATAGGCAAGTCTTACAGGTCTTCTTTCATAACATGCGTTTTGTGAAACTCGACGCAAAGGAAAGTGCAAAATTAACGCTCGATGCAGTGTATATTTTCTGGCAACAAGCACGAATTCCAACACGATACGGAACAAGATGCGCGGAGAAATTGTTGAAATTGTACAATACGTGGAAAGATATACAAAAAGTGCCCGCTAGCAAGAGATCTGTGGCTTGGAAACAAAAGGAGCTTGCATTTACCAACGATCTGGACAATTTGTTTGATATTGCGACTGCAGATGCCCTAAAAACCATTCGAATTGAAGAAGATAAGAAGTTTCTCATTCGACAACGACAACCAGGACGCCCGGGATGCATGATTGGCTGCGATATGGTTTTATTTCTGCGAGAAAAAAGAGCATCGGAACGAAAGGAGAAAGAGAAGCAGAGAAAGCGGAAATTTGAAGAAATGTCCAAGCCGAAAGATAGTGGTTCGTATTTGGCTTTATATCATTTTCTATCTTATTGATTTATGTAATACGTAACACATTTTAAACTTTTTGCAGCCGGCCAATATACAGAATCGAGTGATGAAGGTGAGGTTGAGGTTATGGAAGGAATTGATGAAAAAGCTCAGGACGTGGGTGAAGCGATTGAGGAGACCACTGCCGATGCCGAAACTGGTGACATCGTTGAACCGCAGAAAAGTGTACAGAAGAGAGGGCGTATAAATTTTCTAACGCCACGACTTGCTCTGCGCTTGACCACGCCAAGCTAACCGATCCAATGGCAGCTCATGTGTTGATAGCCTGCGCCGATGCATTGAATTATTCCGTAGACGAGCTGGCTATTAACCGAACAACGATTAATCGATATCGTCGAGAAAACCGCCGGAAGGAAGCAGAATTTATCCAGACCGAATTCGTAGAAAACGTAAGTTACTATTCTTTATATTTAGCGATATAAGTACTTATAAGTCATTCGTCTCTTCCCCTAAACAGCTAAGTATTAATAAGCCGCTTGTCGTACATTGGGACGGCAAAATGTTGGTTGACCTTGTAGGCAGCGCAAAAGTTGAGAGAGTTGCGGTTATGGTCAGCTATGATGGGACTTCGAAGTTCCTTCGAGCACCTCAAATAAAATATTCAAGCGGAAAAGATACAGCTGACGCTGTTTACAATCTGTTGGTTCGTTGGAACATTGCCGATCGAGTTGAAGCAATGTCATTCGACACGACCTCCAGTAACACTGGAGCTCTCAATGGCGCTTGCATTATCTTGCAGAAACCACAGTATTGCCGTCGAGAACTGCTGCACTTGGCCTGTCGCCATCATATTTACGAAATCGTTCTGCGCCAGGTTTTTGAAGTGAAATTGTCGACAAGCAGCGGTCCTGAAGTTCAATTGTTCGAGAGATTCGCGAAAGTCTGGAAGAGTCTTGACCAGACTGCATTCCAGAATGGTGTCGAGGACGAAATCGTTGGTTCAAAAATTCCTCCCGATGAACAAGCCGCCATCAGAAATTACTGCAATCAGCAGTTGAAAGAACGTCACCCTCGTAATGATTATAGAGAGTTTCTCCAACTGGTTGCTGTTTTCTTGGGTGAAACACATTGTGGTAGCTTCCGTTCTCCTGGCGGTACCAGCAACGCGCGATGGATGGCAAAAGGCATTTATTCACTCAAAATTTTCCTTTTCCGCAACCATTTCACATTGACGGCCAGAGAACTGAGTGGATTGCGCGACGTGTGCATTTTCTTGGCTCGAATCTACATTCGTGCATGGATTGGTTGTACAAATCCAATCAATGCTCCAAACCAGGATTTCAATTTCATACGAGATTCCATTGAATACACTCAAATTGATGCTCCAGTTTCCGCTGCCATATTGAAGAAGATGAGTAACCAGATGTGGTATTTATCAGCAGAACCAATGGCTTTGGCTTTCTTTGACTCGAATATTTCTCTTGAACAGAAAAGAAAAATGGTTGAGCGCCTTGCATACGATGAGCCTATTATCAAAGTGGATCAAAATCGGGCCGTTTCAAAACCGCAAACATTCGCGAACCATAGCTTGAGCGACTTCATTTCAAACAAGACTAACAATTTCTTTGTGCGGTTCTGTTTGTCGCCGGAGTTTTTGGAATTTGACCCATCAACATGGGAAACCAACGAGAGTTTTAAAGAAGGCCGCGTTTTCTGGAAAAATTTAGCCGTCGTTAATGACACCGCTGAAAGAGGAGTGAAGTTCATGAAGGACTATAATCGGATATTGACCAACAAAGAAGACGAAAAGCAATTCTTATTGCAAGTTGTTGAAGCTTATCGCAAGAAATATCCATCCTTCAAAAAAACATCTTTAGTTAATGTTTAAGATATTGTAACTTTATTATTTTTTATCAGATTTTTCTGAGTAATAGCTTAGTGAAAAGGTAATTTAGTGAAGAATAACATAAAAATAAGAAAATCACGAAATATTAACAAAACTGTTACCAAAATTGAGTTTTTTCGAAAAATGCCGAATAAAGTTCCTAATTTCTTATAATAAAACCTTGTCTTATTATTCAACTCAATTTTGGGTCCACTTAGAGTCGTCGGATCGAGCCCAAATTTTACATGGAGCATTGTGGCATAAAATGGAAACTTTTTGGACCCTACTCTCCTATGGGCCGCCATTTTGAAAAATCTTCATAGAAATAAGGGCAGGTCTAAGGTACATGTTGCTTAGCCTGGGAAGCAATAAGGTGTCCTATAGGTATATCCACGTCTATAGGCGCTCATGTTCTGTTTTTTGTTGTAAATACTCGACGATTATTTGAAGACGTTCTGTATAGGTGGAAATAATAAGTCAAAATAAAATAGATAATATTTTATTTATTAATTAATGTGAATTAGAAATAAAACAATAAAATGTTGCACATTGTGCGCATTCCTTTTTAGAGATTCACATTTGCTTTTGAATTGGGCTACACTTTATTAGATGTTAAATATTTCTTTGAAAACGAAGTTAGCTCAGGTGCGGATGGGTATGAGAAGTTGTTGTCCAAATATTTTTTTAATGTATTTTTAGTACGTGGCGAATTAGATGATATCTTTCAAGTCGTGTGGTATTTCTTCTGTAGATTAACTGAAATTCTTGATAGTATTGAATACATTGTATTTAATAATACCAATATCATCTATTATATAAATGTACGATACTAGCAAAATCAAAGGACCAAAGTTTTTTGCTTCTGTTGTAAAATTTAGAAAATGCCGATTAATAGGTACGTTTTATAGAAAAAGCTATATTGATATATAGTGAGGACGCGCGGGTTGGAATAAATTCGTTTAAAATTTTTGGTTTTGTTTTATGGAAAAACGCTCGGATAGGTCGATTTTTATTTTTAGCTGCGGTCTTTTTGATGGTATACTGATGTATAAAGGGTGGTCCAAAAATAAGTTACGACCATCAATTTTTTTTCAAATGGAAACATATTTTTTATTCAATTTGTTAATTCTGCATCGAATTCTAAGTATGTTTCATGTACCATGTTCTACACCCAAACTCAACAGCTATCCTCCGGATTTTATGGATGTCAATTTTTTTTCTTTGGTTTACTACTCTGGGACGTATGATGTCATCGACTTCTTTTTCAAATGGAACGTCCTTATCTTTTTGCTAGAAACAAAAAGTATATTTTTTTCTGAATTCAGCAATACCGCATATGTGATATTTAAAATTAGTAGTTTTAGAGATACGGAGGATCATAGGTATTAAAATGACAACAATAATTAAACTTGAAAATCAAAAGAGCAAATAGTAATAATTTATTATTATTAATTTTACATTAATAAATGTTCAAATTGCCACCCATTTGTTTCTTGACAACGATAAAGTCGGAGTTGAAATCCTTTCAAACATTATCTCTCATTTCCTGGTCTACATTTCTGGACTCTGACATGTCAATTGTCATTATTAGCACGCTTAATACTCTAAAACTACTAATTTTAAATCCCACATATGGGGTATTGCTGAATTCAGAAAAAAATATACTTTTTATTTCTAGCAAAAAAAAAGGAGGTTCCATTTGAAACAGAAGTCGATGACATCATAGGTCCCAGAGTAGTAAACCAAAGAAAAAAAATTTACATCCATAAAATCCGTAGGAACAAAATAAAATTGACCTGTCCGAGCTTTTTTCCCAAACAGCGATAATAAACAAAATATGAATATTATTCCTTACTTTATTTACACACTGTATAATCATGTAAAGAAATTTAATGGAGTAACTCCGCTTAAAATGCAACTGCACGCACGTGTTTCAAACAACTTGGTTCTAGTCAGTGCAGTGTAGCCAAGGAATAGGATAGGATAACCTTGGAGATGAAAAGCAACAATCAGAGACAATCACAGGAGACAGCCTACCAATTAAGGCTTCAGCCAGCAATTGGGGTAACTCCGCTGAAAATGCAACTGCATTCCGTCTACTATTAAAGATTACAATGAAAGACAATCTGCTTGCGATTCACATGTTCTTTCAATGTGATTTTGTTGTTTTACGCATAGACGCATCTTCATGAAACTAAGACATTTGTACTAATGTTAGTTCATGTGACAATATCGTTTATTTCACTGACTTGTGCAGCACATAATATTCTACGAAATATTAACTCCGAATCAATTATGAGATTGTTTTCGTTAAATATTTTATTTCTAATTTCTCTATTTTAGAATTTTAATTCACAACCGTTACACTTAGAGACACCTAAAGAATATGACGGTAATTTACGCCATACACAATACTACATATACATAATATCTTGTCTAGTTACCACCTCATAAAGTCCTAATTGAGGCGCGCCTCAATTTTGTGCGTTAGAAAAATATTCATAATTAAAAAACTATTGGTCCTAGGTCGAGTTTTTTCCCAAAAACGTCTCCCTTATTTTGTCTACAATTGCTTCGTGGCATGTATATAAAAATTTCTACAAATAAAAATATTTGTCTCTTAGTGAAAATGTGAATATCTTCGTAGCGAAGTAACAGGTAAACTGATATTTAAACCATTATCAATATACAATATTTCGATAGGGAAATAATATCTCTTGAAGCGCTTATTTAAGTGCTTCAATTAAAAAAAATCAAGTCGATAACTTAATTAAATTGGCAGATATGACAATGTAAATGTTAAAAAACCACGATTTTCAATAGCTATTTTGCATGTAGATTCTTTTGTTATAAATGCTATACACAGTCTCACCTGGTTGTACGCCGAAAAAGAACGACACATTTTTGGTGGATTTTGCTTCACTAATGTAAAAACTCGCTGTCTGAGGTGCCAGATAGTAGCGCTAAATCTTCACAAATATATTATAGTGCATGGTGCCACAACGCAGCATTATAATATTATTGTGCGTGGTGCCACGACGCAGCATTATACATTTGCTATTCGCGCGCCCTCTGCAGATTATATAGCTCAACTAAAATTGAGATTTTATATAAAAATGGTCGAAATGGCTCCATCCCCAAATTTTGTAGGACGGATCCCACGACTTATTAACGCTCAAATACGCGATAAAACGTTCTGGCACCTTCAAGTGGAGCCAGAACGTATATATAGGTGCCACTTCGCCTATATATATCTGAATTTGGTGCCTGTACGTACAAATACATATACAGGGTGTCCAGAAACTCTCCTGACAAACGAAGACCGGAGATTCCTCAGATAATTTTAAGACAATTTAACCCAATTCACCCTAGTTCGAAAATGCTTCCTAAGGTCATAGGCGTCCGTTTTTGGTAGGTAAACGGTTATTTTAACGCATAACTTTTTTGTCTTTAACTTTTAAGCATTTGTGACACTAGATTATTAAATTTTCAGGTATTCTAGTACTAAAAGGTACTCTTACTTTAAGTCGGTAGGATACATCGTTTTCTAGAAAAATCGATTTGAAAATTTTTCGTTTTTTTGTCATTAAAATTCAATTTATTATTTTTTGCACTAGTTCGCTCTGAACTGCCAACAGAAATAAAACCTACGTTTTTAATTGTCAAATTGTTGTCAGTTCGCGAAGTTGAAATGACGAAAGATGAAATGAAGAAAAAACGAAAAATTTTCAAATCGATTTTTCTAGAAAACGGTGTATCCTACCGACTTAAAGTAAGAGTACCTTTTAGTACTAGAATACCTGAAAATTTAATTATCTAGTGTCACAAATGCTTAAAAGTTAAAGACAAAAAAGTTATGCGTTAAAATAACCGTTTACCTGCCCAAAACGGACGCCTATGACCGCAATTGATGGAATCGATTCATCTCTGGAGGATAAATAAGCATACCAGTTTTTGTTTTTCTAAATAGAAGCGTTCGGGAGATATTAAAAAAAAACTAATTACAAGGCGCCATCTTCAAAGGGCTCTAGCTCCCTTAGGAAGCATTTTCGGACTAGGGTGAATTGGCTTAAATTGTCTTAAAATTATCTGAGGAATCTCCGGTCTTCGTTTGTCAGGAGAGTTTCTGGACAGCCTGTATATATATATATTGTGGTAGTTCTCCAGCATCAACCAACAATACTATATGGAAAATACTAGTACTAACCAACCATACTGTATATGGATTTTTAATGAGAATAAAGAATGAGAGTTGAAATGTTTAGTAGATCGAATTTTAATTAAATAAATAGCTGTTGGAATATTTGAGTTATACTTAAACTAATTGTGATAATGTTAAATGTATATTTTCTTGTTTTCTTCATGCATCGTCCATAGGTGGTTGCCTATCAAGTTACATTGTTGCATTGATTTTGTCCAGTTCTGAAATTAGACATTTAAATATTACTTGATGTATTTTTATATGAAATATTATTTTGTAAAAGCTTGTTTAATTAAAACTATTGATAAGTAGTGATAATTAGTGTGAATTTTGAAATATAAATGCAATAAAATGATGTATAGTTTGCGCGCCTAGATTCAAATTTGAGATGTGTCAGATTTTGACATTTAAATAATTGTGTTATAGTAATGGGTATTCATTTGCCGAAGCGTATTAAAAGTTTTTATAAATAAAGTAAAGAATTAAAATGGTCAATTTTTGGAATTTAAAAAGGTATTTTAAATATTCAAGCACAAATTAAAATATATATTGGATTAATAAAATGTGTGTATAGAGATCATTGGATGTTGAGAATTAATGAATTATTGCCAAGGATATGAGGCATAAATAAAAAAAGGATTGTAAAATTTTGTTGAAGAAAGCGGTTGTGTTACTCGGAAAGACAAAGTTCTTCTCCGATAAACACATATAAAAAGTATCTAAAATAACGTAAAAGTGTGATAATAGTGTAATAGTTTATGTGGAGAAGAAAGTTATTTTTTTTTAGGAGAATAAAATTTGTTATCTAGGATAATACAAATTACTTTATACGGTGATATTAAATAAGGATTGAAAGAAAAGGATTTACTTCTATGAACTAAATACGAGAAGTGAGTTATAAATAATTTGTTAATCAAGCATACAGATAAAAATACTTACCATATTGATGTAAATCCGAGAAGAATTTTAATAATCAGCAAGGAAAGTATTATATAGGAGAATAGATTGAGTTCCAGTAATAGACCCGGTATTCCAATTCAAGAGAAGATTAGTCCGAGGTTCATCATATAAGCAGTCCAAGGTTCGAGATTCCTGGTGATGATTATATCCGAGGTGAACAGAATAGCGGTGCTATCTAGGTCCAAGTATTTTAATCCAAGCAGAAGATTAATCCGAGATTCATCATATTAGCAGTCCATAGTCCGATATTCCAGTTACATCCAAGGTTCGAGTATTCCAGGGGATACCAATATCTGAGGTACGACAGGATAGCGGTTCAATCCAGGTTCGAACGTTCCAGTGAAACAGAGAAATAATCCAAGGTACATCATAATAACAATCCAAAATCCGAGTATCCCGGAAAGACAGATAAAGAATTGGAACACATCATCGTAGCCAGGAAATTTCGTCTTAGAACTATAAAGAAAACTTGTTGGAGTACAAGAAAGAATGCCGGTATATAATATCTGACAGGTCGTATTATTAATTGAAATAATTTGTATTCGTGTAATTACATATAGAGTATAATTTATCCAAGAGTTTGAAAACACATAATTTATTCTACAATTTACTGGAAGTGATAATAAATCACAGATATTTAGAATCTCTAATTCACAGCATTAATTTTTGACATCCTATTAATTTTTTAGAATTCACAAAATGTGTCATAAATAGAAAACTATTTTCTTACGGAAAAGAAACTGATTGGCAACCCAAATACGTAATAAGTTTGTGTGTATATGATAATATATAAGTACTATACAGTATTTTAAAAATAGTCAAAATTCTTTCATATTTGAGTGTATTTACAGCTAAATTCTTATATACAAAAATACTTAATTGGTTAGTTGAACAAGCTTGAAATTTTCACATATATTTTCTTTTTATGATATTGCTGTAAATTTTCAACATCAAATTATAACTGTTATGTTCATTAAACAAATACTTTGGAGATATTTTTTTTATTTGGTATGTTAGAAAGAATCTGATATTATTCTGTTGTGAAATAAATGATGCTAAGGATTATAACCTACAAATAGGAAGATCTATGTCAATAATAACCTATATTATTAGAGAAGTATTTTAGTACATACCTTGAAATAGTATCCATTTAAAGTGATACTTTAAGATAACTTGATGCACATATAATTAATCACTTGAATATTACCGTTATATTAAATATAATTCACAAATTATAGGAAAATAAATATACGAATGTCACATCACATTTATTGGTGTTGAATAACTTATGAATAGGCAACTGTTCGATCGTTATGAATAAAGAGAAGTTAGTTACATGTAAGTATTGAAATGTTAAATGTTATAAACAATATCCGAGTTAGTTTATGGGCGTAATAATATAAAACCTGAGATAAACAGAGAATAGAAAAAATATTACATTGTATTTTCATAATTTTTCTAGTTAAAGGAAAATTAATACAGGGATCAGTCATATAGTTATAATAAAGATTTTGAATTTACCTGAATGTAATTATACACTTTATTTATTAAGGGTATTGTTACAATATATATATATATATATATATATATATATATATATATATATATATATTTATTCTTGTTTCTTGGCCGTATATTATAAATAATATTCAAAAGAAATATTGTATAATTTCTTTTTAGAATTTTCTTGGTGTAGCGGCCTCAATTAAAAATTACTAATCGTAATAAAAACAACTTCTTTTAACGTTTCGACTTTTTATTAAGTCTTTCTCAAAATATTAAAAATGTTTTCACAGAAAATACAAACATACTGATGTCAAAACCACAACTGTAATAAATAAGGACAAAACAATAACAACAGAACATTAGTAAAATTTACTTCATTTATTATAAAAATGAAAAAATTGTGGACTTACCAAAGTCATTTCCCAGTGAATTACATTTTATTGTAGTATTTTCCATAGGTGGTGGAAAGCAAAAAAACTTTTATACCTTTTCATAATTAAATTGATTTTTTAAAATTGTAATTGGTTATTGAAAGACTGTGTGTGTTTGGTGCTTGCTAAATGTATCGAAATGTTGCTTCAAAGTGTATGTCTGTTTATTTCGCTTAAATTTTTTTAAATTTTTTACTTTATGAATATAAAAATAGTTATTTTCAACGGAGATAAGGAAAGGATGTTTTGCATTTACAATGTGTTTCAAAAATATATGACTATTGTATTAGGGGGTAATAAAATTTCGACAGACTATCGATCTCACTTCTATCATTAACTGCATTACTGTGTTTAACTATGTGGATCATTTCAAGGACATTCCTTGCCTTTGTATTAGTATGTTTTGTTAAAATTTTTGTATTAGTGAAATTGAAATCATGGTTTGGATTTGTTTGGTGCTTTTTTAAAGCCGTGGAGTTTTTGGCATATTTATGTCCTTTTATCCTTTCTTCTAGTAATTGTTTAGTTTGCCCAATATAAATTTTGTCACATGCCTTACAAGGGATGCTATAAACTACGTGTGACTGTTTTAGGGGTGGAGTTGTATCTTTAAGTTCAGTATATAAAAATTTTATGCTACTATTATTTTGGTGACCTATTTTGAAATTGTAGGGTTTTAATATTTGGCTGAGTTTTTCTGATAAATGTTTGACATATGGTACAGGAATGTAAGTAGGTTCTACAATTTGTTTATTTATATTTTTTGTGATTCTTGTCTCTTTATTATAAAATTTATGTAAAGTTTGTTTAATGATTTTTTCTATGAACGTATCTGGGTAATTGTTATTGTTTAATATTTTCTTAATTTTGTTTATCACAATTGGTCGATATTTTGGGCTGGTAAGGTAAATGGCTCTATCGGCTAAGGCTTTAACTACGTTCCTTTTTTGTGATAGAGGTTGTATGGAATTGTAGTTTAAATATCTTCCAGATGCGATGGGTTTCATGTACCATATCGTTTGAATATTGTTATTCTGCTTTATTAATGTCATATCTAAGAAATTTATGGAATTATTTTTTTCTATTTCAATTGTGAAACATAATTGTTTATGGAAAAGATTAAATTGAGTTTGAAAATACTGTATTTTATTTTCTGGGATCAAAGCTATTCAGTCGTCTACGTATCTCTTATATAATGTAGGTGTAAAATCTAAGTTTTTTATTGTGTGTTCTTCAATGTGTTCTAATACAAGTTGGGCAATGACACTTGATATGGGTGCTCCCATAGCTAAGCCTTCTATCTGTTTGTAGAATTTATTGTTATACTGAAAATATGTATTTGTTAAAGTTATTTCTATTTCTTCTAAAAAATCTTCAATAGGTATTTGTGTAAAATCTTTAATTAAGTTCCACTTTTTTTTGATAACGTCTTTAGCCAAATTAAGTGGTATATTTGTGTACATGGATTCTACGTCTAATGATATTAATTTGTGATCTGTATCAATTTTGGTATTTTTTAAAGTGTCTTTGAGGTCAAATGAGTTTTTTAAGTAATATTCATGTTTACCAACTACATTCGATAGTATGCCCGCCAGGTACTTTGATAGGTTGTAAAAAGGGCTTTGTATACATGAGACAATAGGTCTAAGTGGGGTATTATCTTTATGTAACTTAGGATAACCATATATTTTAGGTGGCTGTGCATTATTAATTTTCAACGAATTTGCCGTATTAGGTGATATTAGTAGTTTGTGTTCTAATTTTTTGATCAATGAGTTATTCGCTTTTTGATATTTTGTCGTAGGGTCGTTACGTAATATTGTGTATGTGGTTTCTTTAGTTAGCAAAGTATTCATTTTATGTTCATAGTCTTCTTTGTTCATGATTACTGTTTTATTTGTCTTATCTGCTATCAAAACTACTAATTGTTTATTTTTTCTCAAAAACTCTTTTGTTTCTTTAATATGTTTTTTTAAAACAATGTAATCTGATTCTGATGTTTGAGGTTTACTAGAATTTTTGAAATTGGATATGGTGTTACAAATTTTTGAACGTAGTTGGTTTTTATCTTTTTCATTTATGTTATCTATACATGCCTCAATGTTTGCTATAATTAAATTAATTGGTGCATTGTTTTTAGTTTCATTAATACTATTGTTACCAACCGCAAAATTTGGGCCCAAACTTAACACTTTTAAGATATTGTCAGGTATGTGACAATTTGATAAATTTGTTACCCAACGTTTGTTAAAATTTGTATTTAAATTATGGTATGAATTCCCTTGACATGGATTTTGTTTTCGTTTTAAGTTTTCAATTTTCTTTAAGTGTTTAATTTTTACTTCATTGAAAAAATGATTATATCTATCATTCAACCAAACTTCAATTTCACCATACATTTTACTGGTAATATTGCTTTTTAAAACATTATGATTCGATTTGATAGTGAGTTCTAATTTATTTATTTCCTTTAATGTATCTGTTATTAAGTAATTTAAAATAACGTGTGTAAAATTACTTACTTTTTTACTGAATGCATTGGTAAGTCCACAGTCCGTAAAATGTATATGTGACGTTTTTAGTTTCAAAAAAGTCGGAGTTATATTGTTTTGTTTACAAACAACTAAAAATGTTCTTCTGTTTTTTAATCTTGCGTATTTATTCTCCAATTTAACGATCTTCTTAATTTTGTTATGTGGACCCAGTCCTAGTTCTTGTTTTATTCTTGTAAAACTCCATGTATTCTGTCGAGTTACCATATTTTCACCCATGGTTATATTTATATTTATTCTTGTTTCTTGGCCGTATATTATAAATAATATTCAAAATAAATATTGTATAATTTCTTTTTAGAATTTTCTTGGTGTAGCGGCCTCAATTAAAAATTACTAATCGTAATAAAAACAACTTCTTTTAACGTTTCGACTTTTTATTAAGTCTTTCTCAAAATATTAAAAATGTTTTCACAGAAAATACAAACATACTGATGTCAAAACCACAACTGTAATAAATAAGGACAAAACAATAACAACAGAACATTAGTAAAATTTACTTCATTTATTATAAAAATGAAAAAACTGTGGACTTACCAAAGTCATTTCCCAGTGAATTACATTTTATTGTAGTATTTTCCATAGGTGGTGGAAAGCAAAAAAACTTTTATACCTTTTCATAATTAAATTGATTTTTTAAAATTGTAATTGGTTATTGAAAGACTGTGTGTGTTTGGTGCTTGCTAAATGTATCGAAATGTTGCTTCAAAGTGTATGTCTGTTTATTTCGCTTAAATTTTTTTAAATTTTTTACTTTATGAATATAAAAATAGTTATTTTCAACGGAGATAAGGAAAGGATGTTTTGCATTTACAATGTGTTTCAAAAATATATGACTATTGTATTAGGGGGTAATAAAATTTCGAAAGACTATCGATCTCACTTCTATCATTAACTGCATTACTGTGTTTAACTATGTGGATCATCTCAAGGACATTCCTTGCCTTTGTATTAGTATGTTTTGTTAAAATTTTTGTATTAGTGAAATTGAAATCATGGTTTGGATTTGTTTGGTGCTTTTTTAAAGCCGTGGAGTTTTTGGCATATTTATGTCCTTTTATCCTTTCTTCTAGTAATTGTTTAGTTTGCCCAATATAAATTTTGTCACATGCCTTACAAAGGATGCTATAAACTACGTGTGACTGTTTTAGGGGTGGAGTTTTATCTTTAAGTTTAGTATATAAAAATTTTATGCTACTATTATTTTGGTGACCTATTTTGAAATTGTAGGGTTTTAATATTTGGCTGAGTTTTTCTGATAAATGTTTGACATATAGTACAGGAATGTAAGTAGGTTCTACAATTTGTTTATTTATATTTTTTGTGATTCTTGTCTCTTTATTATAAAATTTATGTAAAGTTTGTTTAATGATTTTTTCTATGAACTTATCTGGGTAATTATTATTGTTTAATATTTTCTTAATTTTGTTTATCACAATTGGTCGATATTTTGGGCTGGTAAGGTAAATGGCTCTATCGGCTAAGGCTTTAACTACGTTCCTTTTTTGTGATAGAGGTTGTATGGAATTGTAGTTTAATTGGGCAAACTAAACAATTACTAGAAGAAAGGATAAAAGGACATAAATATGCCAAAAACTCCACGGCTTTAAAAAAGCACCAAACAAATCCAAACCATGATTTCAATTTCACTAATACAAAAATTTTAACAAAACATACTAATACAAAGGCAAGGAATGTCCTTGAGATGATCCACATAGTTAAACACAGTAATGCAGTTAATGATAGAAGTGAGATCGATAGTCTTTCGAAATTTTATTACCCCCTAATACAATAGTCATATATTTTTGAAACACATTGTAAATGCAAAACATCCTTTTCTTATCTCCGTTGAAAATAACTATTTTTATATTCATAAAGTAAAAAATTTAAAAAAATTTAAGCGAAATAAACAGACATACACTTTGAAGCAACATTTCGATACATTTAGCAAGCACCAAACACACACAGTCTTTCAATAACCAATTACAATTTTAAAAAATCAATTTAATTATGAAAAGGTATAAAAGTTTTTTTGCTTTCCACCACCTATGGAAAATACTACAATAAAATGTAATTCACTGGGAAATGACTTTGGTAAGTCCACAGTTTTTTCATTTTTATAATAAATGAAGTAAATTTTACTAATGTTCTGTTGTTATTGTTTTGTCCTTATTTATTACAGTTGTGGTTTTGACATCAGTATGTTTGTATTTTCTGTGAAAACATTTTTAATATTTTGAGAAAGACTTAATAAAAAGTCGAAATGTTAAAAGAAGTTGTTTTTATTACGATTAGTAATTTTTAATTGAGGCCGCTACACCAAGAAAATTCTAAAAAGAAATTATACAATATTTCTTTTGAATATTATATATATATATATATATATATATATAATCAATAGTATGTATTCTTGGGTATGTGGTTTTTAGGTTAAAATTAAAAAAACGTGATTACTGCTGACGTTTCGATGTTTATTCACACCTTTTTCAAAACTTATGCATATTAAAATAATTAAACGGTTACAGCACGTCACAAATTAAAAATAACTGGCTTAACATTAGCCAGTTGTATTGCAAATTATTACGAATTAAAAACAATAATGACATTATTTTTATTATTGTTTTTAATTCGTAATAATTTGCAATACAACTGGCTAATGTTAAGCCAGTTATTTTTAATTTGTGACGTGCTGTAACCGTTTAATTATTTTAACATGCATAAGTTTTGAAAAAGATGTGAATAAACATCGAAACGTCAGCAGTAATCACGCTTTTTTAATTTTAACCTAAAAACCACATACCCAAGAATACATACTATTGATTATTATTAAAAGTGGTTAAGAAAAATAAACACACAATATATATATATATATATACACAAAAAAGAGAAAAATACTGGGTAAATTCCGCTGTAGAGCAACCGTAGACACGTGTTTCTGACTCATTGGTCGTCATCGGTACGGTGTAGCTAAGGAATAAGGTGGGATAACCTTGGAGATGTATGCTAATCGGAAGAACATCAGGAGACAGACCACCATTTGTAGCTTCAGTTAGAAGATCCTTTTATTTATCTTTCCTGGGTTCTCGGATGGCACGCAGGTTGACATTGTTTTCCTCGTGGCGACGTTAGTTGTTTTCCTCAAAACTGAGGATCTTCTAACTGAAGCTACAAATGGTGGTCTGTCTCCTGATGGTCTTCCGATTAGCATACATCTCCAAGGTTATCCCACCTTATTCCTTGGCTACACCGTACCGATGACGACCAATGAGTCAGAAACACATGTCTACGGTTGCTCTACAGCGGAATTTACCCAATATTTTTCTCTTTTTTGTATTTCATGTATCCGCGATAATTCCTTTTATTTATCTTTCCTGGGTTCTCGGATGGCACGCAGGTTGACATTGTCTTCCTCGTGGCGACGTTAGTTGTTGTCCTCAAAACTGAGGATCTTCTAACTGAAGCTACAAATGGTGGTCTGTCTCCTGATGGTCTTCCGATTAGCATACATCTCCAAGGTTATCCCACCTTATTCCTTGGCTACACCGTACCGATGACGACCAATGAGTCAGAAACACGTGTCTACGGTTGCTCTACAGCGGAATTTACCCAATATTTTTCTCTTTTTTGTATTTCATGTATCCGCGATAATTCCTTTTATATATATACTTCTTTCCAAGTTTACATTCTAGACATGGGGTGCTTTCAAGACATCACAACTAACTACAGTATTAGTGCCACAGACACTTTAAAATTATGGCTCAGAACATCAGAGAAAATCGCAAGACTGACAAACAGAAGGAACTTCCTCCTAAAATGCAAACATGCAGGAATAAAACCGAATCATATTAGCAATAGTTCAAGCAACATAAAAAATCTACTCACAACCCGAGACAGAAGAATTTTTCGAAAAGCTGAAAATTTTAACAACAGATTGGAACACGGTGTCTTACAGTTGGAAATACAAATTACTTTGTCCGATTTGAATTTCAGTAAGAAACTATTAAATAAGACTAAAGAAAAAGCTAGAGGACTTGTGCCAATCCATGTTTTTACTGACTTTGAAAGGTTTGTTCATGCCAAGCATGAATCATGTTTTCGTAAAGTTAAGGAAAATAACATACGTAAGTTTGAACAACTATTACTTCAATCCAAGCAAAAAGTCCTATTCAATAATAATACAGGTTGGTTTGTAAACCTTACAAATCAAAATATTCCAGCTACTATAAAATTTTTTTTGTCATTAGGTCCTAAATTTAGAATAAATACAAAACCGTCAGATATTAACGTAGGTAGAATTCTTGCTGAATGTGAACTAATTTTAGAAAAAATACCTCATCAGAAAACAAACTGTTGTAGAGCTCAAATAACAAATATTTTGACGAATTATTTCACACAGCGTTCTGACTCTGGTGGTTTCTTAAGAATGGAGATGCGCAATTGTAACAATTTCCTTAAAAATAATAACAATATTTTGATTTTGAGGGCTGACAAGGGGTCTGTAACTGTGGCTGTTGAAAAAACAGAGTATCTTCAAAAAACTGTTGACTTACTTAATGATCCTTCCACATACAAAAGAATAAACTCAGACCCTACCGCTTCGATTCAAACAAAAATGAATAATATTTTAAAACAACTAAAAAACAAAAATGAAATAACAGATGATCAATACAAAAAACTCAATTGTCAAAATGGGGTTATACCAAAACTATACACATTACCAAAAATACATAAAGACCCTGTATCCTACAGACCAATTGTCAGTTGTGTAAATTCACCTTTATACAATGTATCCTCGTTTGTCGCCTCCATTCTTTGTGAAACTGTAAAGGACAACCCCTCTGGTTTTGATGTACAGAGTTCGTTTGAGTTTGTTGAAATATATCAGAATTTTCAGCTACCGGACAATCACGTTTTAGTTTCCTTTGACGTAAACTCATTATTTAAGAACATACCAATACACCTTCTTTTAGAAATCATTGATTTAAAATGGCAACAAATAGAAACTTTCACCGCTCTAAATAAAAATTCATTTATGACACTCTTGAAATTTATAATCAATAATAGCTATTTTACGTTCAATGGGGGATTCTACCTACAAATTGATGGCGTACCAATGGGCATGCCCTTGAACCCAATCATTGCTAACATAGTTATGGACTTCTGCTTGGATGGCATAGTTGCTTCTTTAGACTTTGAATTGTCAATAGTAAAGAAATATGTTGATGATTTAATATTAGGATTACCTTCTGACAAAATACATTACACTCTAAACAAATTCGACTCTTTTCATGATAAAATTCAATTTACAATAGAAGCAGAGACAGAGAGGACTTTGCCATTCATGGATACCAAACTAAAAAGAAACATGAACAATATCATTATGATAGACTGGTACACAAAGCCAACGTATTCAGGCAGAGTCATTAATTATCACTCCAGTCACCCAATACAACAAAAACTTAATTTAATTACTGCCACAAAAAACAGAGTATCCAGGATTTGCCACCCCTCTTTTCTCAATGACAACATGAAAAAATTAAGCAACATATTTATTAACAATGGTTATCCTAAGTCACTAGTTAATAAATTTCTATTTAATACACCTCACATTAACAATAATGTTTCACAAAATGACAACAATAATTTTAATTCAGAACCTACCTATTTCAGATTACCATTCATAGAAAATGTTACCTATAAAATCACAAAGGTCCTTAAATGTGACAATGTGAAATTCGGGTATTATGGTGTGCTTGGTGTAGACAAATTTTTCTCGAAAGTCAAAGACAATAAAGAATGTCGTTCCAACATAGTATATGCTATACCGTGTAGAGATTGCGATGAAGTTTACATAGGAAATACGTCATCGTGGTTGAAAACTCGCCTCAGAACACACAAAAGCGATATTAACTCTAAAAAACAGAGATGTGCTTTGGCACAACACTGTCTCAGACTTAATCACCAACCCATGTATGATAACACTCAGATTTTGTGTGTTGAGAGGCACAAGAAATCTAGGGAATTTTTGGAAATGATTGAAATCAATAATAACGATAATTCTATGAACTTCAGATCGGATATAGATAGATTAAGTAACGTTTATTCTTATTTGCTTTCATTTAACAAAAACTAATATCACTATCAATTCAAACAACAAAAATTAAAATGCCATTTCCTTAATAAGTTATACAAGACTTATTTATACAAATTACTAATTGTCATAATTAAGGGATTTAACTTAGCTCAACCATATTAATTATAAGCACTTCATTTTCTAGTCACACTGTATAGTTAAATGCACTGTATACTTTAATTCTTTCAACAAATCCAAATCTGAACACACTAGGTTGACAACATCATATTAAAGTTGCAGCCTGGATACGGTTGTCCCTTACAGATCAATTCATTGCTTTGTCACCTGTCAATGGGTAAACATGTTGTTCTTGTCCGTTTTAATACTCTATTAACACATGTATCTGTTTTTTAAATTTATTTTTACCAGTTTAAAAAAAAAAAAAAAAAAAAAATTTAATATGTTATCTGAAACGATTTGTGTAAAACAACATAGTTCATAGTCAGATGCGATTCTCCCTCAAAAAAGTTCAAATTGTGAGTCAATTTTAATATTAAATAGATTATTTTATTACTGCTTTAAATTTCAATACTGTAATGTATAATGTTAGTCATTCTGCAACAGATAGAGAGTGTCCTTGTTACAAAAGGATAATTGAGAAATTGCGTTCTAAAATTAATTATCAATAGCAACTAATAAATGTCGATAGTGGTGAAAAAGGTAGGATTTCTAAGGATATTTTGGTATTTAACTGTCAGGGTTTTTTGCATAATAAAGACTCGATATTGCATCTATGTGATATGTGGGAACCGAGTATATTTGGGTCTTGTAGAAACCCATATTGATGATGAAATTACTGATGGTGAAATTACAATTAAAGGATATAATGTAATAAAAGCACTCACAGAAAATAGAAGAACTGGTGGAGTTTCACTTTATATAAAAAGTAATATAAGTTATAAAATACATAACATTCACATTGACAAATATATTTGGATGGTAAGTGCGGAAATCGTAATGGGTAGTCAAATAATACTATTGTCCGTTATATACCACCCTCCACAAAACATGGATAACCTATTTTTGGAATATATTGAAACCTATATTGACAATATAATCACTTTCAATGGGACTATTTTAATGATGGATGATATAAATATAGATTATACAAAAAACACTTATTACAGTAACAGAATGAAAACCTTAATACACATAAATGGCTTACAGCAAGTGGTAGCTGAATATACAAGAATAACAAACAATAGCAAAGCACTCATTGACTACATTATTACTAACGAAGAAACAATACAACATGAGGTTCTACATACACCAAAAATAAGTGATCATTCCATGTTATAACAGACAAAAAGTGATGTGACAAAAAAGAAAAAGAAAGTTATAAGGAGTTTTAAAAATTATGACATTGATAAACTGCATGAACACATTTACGGAAAAAGTTGGAATAATGGAAATGATGTCAACATTATGGTAGATCAGTGGACTGAAACTATAAATCAAAGTATTGAAGAAATGTGTCCAAAATGTGAATTTGTTTTGCCGGAAAAGTATTTAAGAAATGAGTGGATGAATTATGCAATACTAGAACAAATAAATATTACAGATGATAAATATAAGGTAGCAGTATTTACGAAACGCGAGGAAGACTGGAATGAATACAAATTAATTAGTATAATAAACTATAATAAAGTAGTTCAAATGATTAGAGAACGGAAAGAAGAGTATTTGAAAACAGCACTTGATCAAAACAGAAACAACTCAAAAGAACTATGGAAGAATCTTAAAATGTTATTACCAACAAGTAGAGAAACAAATAGTACAAGCATTATTTTTGATAATGAAGAAATAGAGAATGATAGGGAAATTGTTGAAAAATTTAATGAGTACCTTGTAACAAGTATAGATACACTAGTCGATGGGGTACAAAGACAAAATATTGACAGCGAAAATGAAGTTTTGCGTGACATACCGCAGCATCCGGAATTTTGTAAATTTGAAAATGTAACTATGAAAGAAATTAAAGATGTAATTAAATCTCTAAAAGGTACAGGTGCTGGTGATGGTATAACAAGCAGAGTTTTAAAGGACATTTCTTTGGTGTCAGCAAATAGAATACTAGACATAATAAATACGTCAATGCAGTCAGGGGTATTTCCTAAATACTGGAAAATATCATATATAGTACCTGTCCCAAAAGTCAATGGGACGAAACTGTGTGACGAATACAGACCTATAAATACAGTGCGATCATACGAAAAAGTGTTGGAAATGTGCGTTAAAAAACAAATTGATAGTTATTGTGATACAAACAGTATAATATCATTTAACCAGTCAGGTTTCAAGAAATCACACTCGTGTGAAACAGTTTTGGTCAATATTTGTGACAATTGGTCGAGGGAAATGGACAGTGGAAAAATGGTGCTGGCTGTGTTTTTGGATATCCGAAGGGCTTTTGAGACCATCGACCGACAATTACTACTGATGAAATTGGAAGTCATCGGCTTCAAAGGCATAGCTTTGGAATGGTGTCGTTCATACATGACTGACAGATAACAAAGTGTAAAGTTTAATGGGACAACATCAGGTGTGCGCTCTACTAAATATGGTGTACCACAAGGAACAATATTAGGACCGTTACTTTTTAATTTATATGTTAATGACATTATGCGAAGGACCAAAAACAGTAAATTACATTTGTTTGCTGATAACTCAATGTTGTATGTCAGTGGAAATGATTTAAATGACATGGAGGACAAAATAAATGAAGACTTGTCTTTATTATATAAATGGTTATGTGCCAATAGTTTAAGTATATCTAAATTTATAATCTTGGTAGTGCATATAAATTAAACACAATTAACTATGACAATATTAATACCAAAATAGATAATAATTATTTAGAAAGAGTAAATAGTATAAAATATTTAGGGATAATTATAAATCAGCATTTAAATTTTAAAGAGAATACAAAGTGTTTGGTATAGTTGTGGACTATTGTTGTTTGTCGAAGGACCAGCGAATTAAAACTGATTTGTAAATTTAATTGTTTTATTTTAAACTTTAGCATCAGATAATTAATTCACAATGTGTTGTGTTGAGTGTGACTGTTTCTCAACTACTCTTCTCCCTCATGCCAAGGGCACACTCACAAGTGGTGGGGTGCGTTTAACAGATTGCGCAAAGAATATTCAACATCCTCCCCCGCATTGGAAGCACTGAGTTGTTTCCAATCAAATACAATCGTACAATACAAGAATGTTAACAAAATAAGTAGGTACATATAAAATACAAAATGCACATAAATATATGTGAAATATACATAAATATATATGATCAATAAAAAAAAATGTAATAATCACTGTGCATTGGTGTTCTTATCATCAATGGGCAGTGGGCATATTCTTGAGACGGCACGCTGGATAAGTCCTCCGGCTGAGCGAATAGTTACGACTCGTACTAAACCATCAGGGCCTTGGTGTAGCTCAACGATGCGGCCCAATCTCCACTTACTAGGAGGGAGTCCGTCGTCTTTGATGAGCACTAAAGTAACCAGCTTTAGGTTATCTTTCGAAGTCCTCCATTTGTACCGTTGTTGTAACTCAGAGATGTACTCCTTGGACCATCTCTTCCAGAAATGCTGAGCAATTTGCTGCAAGCGCTGATATAGGGATGCCCTTCTCTCCTCAATGTGAGTTACATCAGGATCAGGAACACATGTTGTCGGTTTCCCAATTAGGAAGTGAGAAGGTGTCAATGGTAATAAATCTTGAGGACAGGATGAGAGGGGGGATAATGGTCTGGAATTTAGAATTCCTTCAATCTGAACCAAAACAGTGTAAAACTCCTCAAAAGTCAACGTAGCATATCTCAAAACTCTTTTTAAGTGACACTTAACGGATTTTATGTTAGCTTCCCAAATTCCTCCCATACTTGGCGAGTAAGGGGGCAGAAATGACCAGTTAAAATTATGAGATGCAAAACATTCTTCCAAATTATCCCTATTTGTGTTTAAGAAGCGCGACAAATCTTTCAGCTCAGAATTAGCTCCGCAATAGTTCCTACCATTGTCAGAGTATATTTTTGTTGGCATTCCTCTACGCGACGCGAATCGTCTTAAGCAGAGTATGAATGCGTTGGTAGATAAGTCTGTGACAAGTTCAAGGTGTATTGCCTTTGTAGTAAAGCAAATAAACAGACAAACATAACATTTACTTAGTTTATAGCCTCGTCCCTTTCTATCCCTTATCATGAAGGGGCCGCAATAATCGGTACCAGTAACAGTAAAGAGGGATTGAGGGGTTACCCTAGCAGTAGGTAAGTGGCCTAGCAAGTTACTGCTTTCTTTGGGCCGCGCTTTAAAGCAAGTGATGCATTCGAATGATATTTGTTTGGCTAGATTACGACCGCCAATCGGCCAAAATCTATCTCGGATTGAGGTAAGCAATTGCTGCGGGCCGGCGTGCAATAACCGCATATGTTCTTGACGAAATAATAGTTTTGTAAAGGTATGTTTAGCGGAAATTATGATAGGGCATTTTTTATCATAAACGACGGGTGCATTAAGAAGCCTACCTAGAACACGAAGTGTGTTATCAGTATTCAAAAAGGGAGACAAGCAAGATAGCTTGCTCTTCCTCTGGATGGACTTCCCTGTTGATAAGGATTTGAAGTCATCCGGAAATGATTCTCTTTGAGATAACGAGGCAAGAAGTAATAAGGATTCATGTAATTCCTTTGTAGTTAATGAAGTAGTTATGCGATCTTTAATGGGCAGCTTGCAGTTATTTATGAAGCGACGACAGTAAGCCATAACACTTTGTAAAGTTTGAAATTTCGAGAACCTCTCAAAAGGAAATAATGAAAGTAAGTGGTGCGAGATTAATGAGCATGTAGGTACATCACCTTCACGTTTGTTGATTGGTTCATACTTGATAGTACTTATTTCTAGATTATCAGTTTCTTGGAAGTCTTGTGAAAGGAAAGTTGGTCCTTTCCACCATAAGGATGAATCTATCAATGCTTGAGGCGATTTTCCTCTTGTTAGTAGGTCAGCTGGATTATCAATTGTATTTACATATTTCCAGTCAGATACATCGGAAAGATCTTGAATCTGGCTTACACGATTTGAAACAAATGTGTCAAGCAGGTGAGGTTGGGATTTAACCCATGATAAAACGATGGTGGAGTCAGTCCAATAACATATTTTGCTAATTTGAAGAGGGCGTTGGGATTTGTCAATCCAAATCGAGCGGTACATCTTTGAGCAGTCAGAAGTCAGAACATATTTGAAACGGCGAAATCTGACAAGTATTGAAAATAAATCGTCTTGGAGAACTGGGCCGTTTAGTTGAATGTCATTCAACGATATACCATTGGTTGTGGGTGCACTTGAATTGAAAACGACTCTTAATTTAGTTGTGAGACTGTGTTCCTTGTACACGCCATGGTGCGGAATGTAATACTCTTTGGAATCAGATTCTGAATATTCATTTACCTTGCGCATATGTCCGAGCTCTATATATTCTGACATAAAATCCACATACACGGATTTTAGTTTGTGATTGGAATACAGTCGTTTTTCTAAAGAAATGAACTGTTTCTTAGCAATTTCCTTTGATTCTCCAAGAAGTGATGGTGAAGAACCAAGAGGTATGTTGACTATGAAGTGACCATTGGAATCTCGTCTAGTTGTTTGAACAAAGTGAGCCTCGCTTTGTTTTTCTTCTGACGAGAACGTCTTGGTTGTACTTATAGTTTCAATATCCCAGAATTGAGATAATTGCTTTGAAAGATCAGTGATACTGAGATGACATGAAGTCGACATATCATTTGAAACTGAATTGAATTGTCCAGACACAATATATCCCAATTGTGTGTTATGAAGGTAAGGAAACTGATTAATGAATGGCTGATTGACAGCTAATATCTGCCAAAAGATATCTACTCCGAGGAGTATATCTATCTTTGTAGTTTTATTGAAGCTTGGGTTAGCTAACTTTATATTTTCAGGTAGGTCAATGGGTTCTGAAAGAATAGTGGATGGAAGACACTCAGTTATATTTTGGAGCAAATGAAACGTTACATCTGCGTTGAATTTGGTGTGCAGTGACTGTATTTTCGCAGTGGATGTTTCTGTGATCTTAGCCTTTGTTTGACTGATTCCAGATACAGGTATATTGACCTTGTTGGTTTTTAATTTTAACTTGTTGCATAATGAAACCGTCATGTAGGATCGCATGGAAGCTGAATCCAATAATGCAGTGCATTCTCGAGGTACATTGTCATCACCATAGATGAGTACCATAGCTGTGGGCAAGATTTGTGACAAATCATTTTTGCGTGACTGAAGACTAGTGGGGGTCGAAATATTTGAAGCAACATTGGTGACGCTTACATTGTTGAATTCTGTGGATATCGAGCTATGACTTGAAGATTCGTCTTTGTTAGGATGCAATAGTGTCGAGTGTTATTTAGAACATTTTCTACAATGATTTGAACTACAGTCTTTAACTGAATGACCCTTCTGAAGGCAATTGTAGCAAAGGACGAGGGTATTTACTTGTTGCATACGCTCTTTATTCGACATTTCTAAGAATTTCCTGCACGAATATATTTTGTGATTTAAATTGCATAGAGGGCAATTATAATTGAAAGAAGTGACGTATGAATGACTGTTAGCCTTATTCATTTGCTTATATTTATTTTGACTTGATGGAGTAACTTGTGCAAAATGTTGTGCTTTAGGATGATTCCTTTCTATCTTTTCTAATAACATACAACGTTTTTCAATGAAATTAGTGAGTGAATCAATGTTTTGATTATCCGATTTGATTACTTCTATTTCCCATTCCTTTTGACTATTATAATCTAATTTTTCCATAATTAAATACTGTATGATATTGAACCACGACTTGACTGGTTCGCCAAGTGCTTCTAGCGCTCGTATATGAGCTTGAAAGGAATCTGAAAGTTGTCGAATAGCAATTGCAGATTCTTTTGTGATTTTGGGATAATTAACAATGCCTTTAATATGAGAATGTATAAGTAATTTTGTATTTTTATACCGTTTTTCAATTAACGATAAAGCGATAGGATAATTAGCTGCCGAAATTTCTAATGACTCGATAACCTTTAACGGTTCGTCACCTAGGCATGATTTTAAATATAAAAAGCGCGAAATGTTATCCAAACTTTCATTATTGTGAACAAGGGATTTAAAACTTTCATAAAAGCATGGAAACTGTTCTGTTCCCGTTTGTAAATTTGCATTTTTAAAACTGGTAATTTTACTTGTGGTTGATTTTGTAAAATATTATTGTTACTAGCATTTGGAACACTCTGTATGCGAGTAGTGGCGCTAGCCGCATTAGATATAACTGAACGTTTGCTACTAAGAACTGGACTTGGTTGTTTACTAGCATCATATTCAATTTGAGCCTCAGCTGTGTTTTTTGAATATAGTAATTTCGCAAGTGCCAATACCTCATTATAAGACGTTTCAAATTCTATATATTCATTATAGCGCGTATCAATATTACCTTGATCGTCCAATTCTATTATTTGAGAATTAACGTCTTCAAAATGTGCAATTAATTCTTCAAGTGCTGGCAATCTGTTTTTTAAATTAATAATATTTAATTCCGACAATGACTGAAACTCTTGTTGAGCTAATTCGTTTGTAGTATTACAAATTTTGTTTATAAATTCTTTGAAACCCGTTAAGCGTGCCTTGATTTGACCACGTCTACGTATCAAAGATGTTATTTTATCTGCGTTCGACATATTAAACTGTTTGTGTATAGTAAATAAATCTTGCAATGATTTTATTATGTACTCTGATATGTATAAATATACGTATTAACTAAATAATGAATTTATAATGTGCGTGAATAAGTAATAAATACACTGTGTTAGAATGATTAAAGAAACATTAAATTGTAGAGGATAAATGGAAATGTCTCACCGAGATATTGTTTTTATCTTCGGTCACTGCAGTCGACCATCTGCTTGGTTGAACGTGTCGTGTGAATAGCTTCATACGTTGCTGTTTTTCCTCAAGACCTAGGCTGGGCGATTGGAATTGTCTGGCTGCAACTATGTATGATTGTTTTTTGTACTGGCGTTTTTGTTCTACGGAGGTTCTTGTATTCGGCTCGAATGACCAGATGTTTGGTATAGTTGTGGACTATTGTTGTTTGTCGAAGGACCAGCGAATTAAAACTGATTTGTAAATTTAATTGTTTTATTTTAAACTTTAGCATCAGATAATTAATTCACAATGTGTTGTGTTGAGTGTGACTGTTTCTCAACTACTCTTCTCCCTCATGCCAAGGGCACACTCACAAGTGGTGGGGTGCGTTTAACGGATTGCGCAAAGAATATTCAACACAAAGCATATTCTAAATAAAATGTCTAAAAGAGTAGGTTATTTAAGTAGAATAGGTCAAAATATGTCTACATATATTAAACAGTCTATATATAAATCGCTAATTTCGATACACATGGAATATTACTCAAGTATCATCTTTAAGTTAAATAATTACGAAACTCAGCAAATGCAAAAAATACAAAATAGGGCTATGAGAACAATTTTAAAGTGTAACAAATATACACCAGTTGCATTAATGCTGAGTACATTGAAATTAATGAATGTGCGACAAAGAATATCGTACAAAACACTCTTATTCATATACAAGAGTAAACAAGGTGTTACGCCATCGTATATTAGTCAGAAGTTGATTTATATACATGACACACATAAATATAATACACGAATCATCAATGATATCTTTATTGAAAGAGTAAATAGGTCATCAACGGCTAATAATATTTTTGTTAATGGGCTTAAAATGTTTAACAGCCTCCCGTATGACATAAAACACTGTAATAATTTAAATAGGTTTAAGAGACAACTGTCATTGTATATTTTAGAGAAATTTATATAAATAATGTAAGTGTATGTAAATAGCGTATTGCTAATAAGGATATATTATTATTATTAAATCAAAATTTACTAATATTTCGTCAACTACTAATTTAGAGAAATTTCTATAGAATACAAAAGTACTAAAAAGTGAAGTTTAGAAAGATTTGTAAAAAAAGTTTTTCGAAATTCCTACCGCAAGTAGGTCTTTTTATCTTAGCGAAAAACAGTTATGCATTATATGTAGATTTATCTGAAATACAAAAATATTTATACCCTGAATTAGTACAATTGTGTATAAAAAAGTTTTAAAATTTGGACCAGAAGTAGCAGTTTCTTGCAAATATCTCGCAAGTTTTCTTTCTACGCAGATTTACTAAGAACACAAAAGTATTTAGAACTGCATTTGGAATAATTTTTGTATTTCAAAATTCTGACCGGAAGTAACACTTTTACTTTTATCGAAGCTATTCCTCTTCACATACGATGATTTTACCTACTACCAGAATGTACTTACTCGTTTCAACTGCTCAACAAATGAATACCAGGTAACAAATTCAGATGACGGGTAAGGTAAAAGTACCAAAAACTCAGGAATTTTTACATCTCTAAGTTCATTGGCTAATTGTTTTCCCGGGTAATTTAATTACTTTGAATAGTATAATTACAACCAATTAATACCGTTTATTTCAATATGAATTTTAGTTCTCAAATTGTATTATTTACGAATTATTTTTTCTTAAGTACCATCAATATTCTCTCTGCTCGTTATTTCGTAATTACTCCTTAAGCTTTTATTTACTTAAGTTTGTTTCTTATTAAAAGAACATCTTATAGAAGACGTTTTCATTTTAAGAGTAAACGTTCTTTTCCTTCTATGACAATAACTCATAAGGAAAATTTATCTGATTTACGTAGATACAAATTCATTGTTTTCAGGTAAAAATATATAATACAAGTACATCTTATAAAAGAACAAACAATTCGTGGAAAGGAAGATGACAACTGTATGGATATAAATGCCAGTACTAAAAATGTAGACGAGGACAATCTTACAAGCCGATCTCGAGGAAATAAAGGAGATCATAATGATTCACAGTATATTGAGCGAATGAATGAAAAAGTTTGTTTGAAAGACATTATGTCATCATCAACCTAGAATCTAAGCAAAAAATAACCGTTACAAAACTTACTACGAATAAGTATGTATAAAAATATCAAAATGCAAAAATACATATGTATGATACTCACAGTCAAATGATTTTTCAAAGTATCTCGTGTCATAAGTAGATGTATGCAGATACAAATACTGGTTTTATAGTATCTTTCAAAAATATTCGATGGGTAGTTTTCATGTTAAAATAAGATGAAGATAGATAAAATTTAGATAAAATTCAAACGTAAAATATCAACAAACACAAGCCACGTGACCTGCTATCCATTTATCAAAAATTATGTTAGAAGTCTTTAAAGAAATAAACTTTACATCAACCTGCTCTGTTAACAATACTCAACAATTCATAAATAACATTACAAATATACCTTTAGATACAAATTTTATAATGGTTTCCTTTGATATAGTAAATTTATATTCCAATGTCCCTATAAATCGTACATTAGAAATAGTTGAAAACATCTTTACCCAGAAATACACAGATATATCTAAAATAAATGATTTAACTTCAATCTTAGAACTTATAGTAAATCAAAACTATTGCAAATTTAATGATCAATTTTATAAAGTCAATGACGGATTACCAATGGGCATGCCACTTTCAGGACTACTTGCAGATTTGTATTTGAACGATATAGAAACTACTAATATAATTAATTCTAATAACCCTTTTCACAATAAGATAATAAAATGGGTAAGATATGTGGATGATGTTTTTGCATGTGGTCGGGTACTATAGATGAACTCCACATTTTTCACAGTTACATAAACAATTTACATAATAACTTGAAATTTACACTTGAAATAGAAAAAGAAGAAAAATTAAATTTTCTCGATATCACCCTTACGAAGTGTAATAATAACATTACCATCGACATTTATAGGAAACCATCATCTATTACAACTGTAATCCCATACAACTCATATCATTGTATATCACAAAAAATGTCTGCTTTTCAATATTATATACACAGAGCGATAACATATCCAGTAGACCATACCTCAAAAAATAAAGATATTAATTATATTTATGAATTAGCTACAAATTTTAAATTCCCAATTCACACAATTAATAAACTGATAAAACATATTCTTAAACAAGACCCTCTTTATAATAAAAATAACAATATTTCACATAATACACAATATAAATCTCTACCATATACCTTTATCACTATTGGATTAAAACCAATATTTAACAAATTTAACATTAAACTTTCATTCAAAACAGATACTCAAGTATATAACATTTTAAATAATATAAAATCCAAACAAGACATCCTAGAAGGAAGTGGTGTGTATTCTTTGAAGTGTATTCAGTGTAACTCTATTTATATAGGTCAAACTGGACGGCAATTGTGTAACAGATTGTATGAACACAAAAATCAATTAACTTCAATGTTTACAAACATCGACTGGAAACTGAACATAATATTGATTTTCAAAATAATTCAATTTTACATAGACAATCTAAAAGCTTAAAACTTAACTTATTAGAAACTTTAGAGATTGAAAGACACAAACATCATTACAATTTATTAAACGATCAAGTATATACACATGACGAACCACTTTTTTCATTTTTAGAAACTATATAACTACACCAAGTTTGTCCTGCATCTTTGGTTGCCTAACTGCCGTCTTTTTCATTTTTAAGCTGACTTATACGATTTCTAGTTTGTTGTTATTTGATAGTGACTTATTTATTATTATGTTATATCAATAACTTGCATGACCTTGTATGGTATTTTATTTGCTTCATGTTATATTGTGCACTGTATTTGTCCACCATGTCACGTGGCTTGTGTTTGTTGATATTTTACGTTTGAATTTTATCTAAATTTTATCTATCATCATCTTATTTTAACATGAAAACTACCCATCGAATATTTTTGAAAGATACTATAAAACCAGTATTTGTATCTGCATACATCTACTTATGACACGAGATACTTTGAAAAGTCATTTGACTGTGAGTATCATACATATGTATTTTTGCATTTTGATATTTTTTTACATACTTATTCGTAGTAAGTTTTGTAACGGTTATTTTTTGCTTAGATTCTAGGTTGATGATGACATAATGTCGAAACTAGTCCCTTAGAGTATATTAGAAACTATTGTACAGAATAAAGAGGATCCATCATTATTTTTGTGTTTTTGCTTCATTTACAACTTTACAAATGGACATTTATTATTTATATATATATATATATATATGCCTTAATATATTTGGCAAAGAATTGTAATATATTTTATTAACTGCCTGGTTGAAATAAGGCATTACACAATATTAAGTAAGTGCACAGTTGTTTCACACTTGGACATTTTGCATTGACATTTTAAGGTAATACTATATATTTTTTATTCAACACATATTAATGCTTTAACATAGACCTTCTTTGTTATGCTGCACTGACGAAACCAAACTAGGTAGAAACATATATGTCTGTAGCTACAAATACATCTTAACACATACATAGTTGCATCGTTGATTGTTTATGTATTTCAATCAAATTGTACATGTTTAGGTAAACCTAAGCCATTTTGATAGGATTACATAGGTAATACCGATTGTCCTATGCTTATTTGCTTTCATTTACATTTATACATGACTGATTTTACATTCTATATTGTTATAATATCAACAGTTCTACTCTTAATTTTTCATTACATAGTTGCGTCGTTGTTATTTGTATAATTGCATTGACTGAACAGTTTGTGGTAGACCCCAAGCCTTTTTATGTTACTATATAAGTAATCCCGACTGTCCTATGCTTATTTGATTACATTTTCATTTATACATTTTGATTTACATTTTATATTTGTCATTGTTTCTAATTGACAACCAGTTGTCATATTGTTATTACTTTTATTTCATTGTATGCCACTACTACCAAGAAGATTTTCAATTTTTCAATACATATATATATATATATATAATTAATATTTTATATGTGGTTAATGTATATATTAAACACATATAATCTGTTTCTTTGCCGTGTATATGTTAAATGTCGTGAGAGATTTCTTGAATTAGCGGCATTTTAAATTAATTGATGACAATTACTTGCATTATTTTTAACTACAACGTGAATACTCATCAGCTCTGTGTAATGTATTCATTTTTCCTTTCTACCGAAATTTGTATATATAGTTACGGAGAGGATCTTTGCAAGCTTGAGAGATAATTTTTTATCATTCTCATTTAATGAAGGAACCATATTAATTACTATGTTTTCCCTCTACAATATTACAGCACATTCAGTGCACTCTGTGTTGGAACACAGAAATCCAAATTTAATTCTGGATAATTACAATTAATATTTTATATGTGGTTAATGTATATATTAAACACATATAATCTGTTTCTTTGCCGTATATATTTTAAATGTCGTGAGAGATTTCTTGAATTAGCGGCATTTTAAATTAATGGATGACAATTACTTGCATTATTTTTAATTGATAATGATTTTAAGGAAAAGAAACACATTACTCCGAGGACTAACACATATGCATTAGTTTCGTTTAACCACTACAACGTGAATACTCATCAGCTCTGTGTAATGTATTCATTTTTCCTTTCTACCGAAATTTGTATATATAGTTACGGAGAGGATCTTTGCAAGCTTGAGAGATAATTTCTTATCATTCTCATTTAATGAAGGAACCATATTAATTACTATGTTTTCCCTCTACAATATTACAGCACATTCAGTGCACTCTGTGTTGGAACACAGAAATCCAAATTTCATTCTGGATAATTACAATTAATATTTTATATGTGGTTAGTGTATATATTAAACACATATAATCTGTTTCTTTGCCGTATATATTTTAAATGTCGTGAGAGATTTCTTGAATTAGCGGCATTTTAAATTAATTGATGACAATTACTTGCATTATTTTTAATTGATAATGATTTTAAGAAAAAGAAACACATTACTCCGAGGACTAACACATATGCATTAGTTTCGTTTAACCACTACAACGTGAATACTCATCAGCTCTGTGTAATGTATTCATTTTTCCTTTCTACCGAAATTTGTATATATAGTTACGGAGAGGATATTTGCAAGCTTGAGAATCTCTCACGACATTTAAAATATATACGGCAAAGAAACAGATTATATGTGTTTAATATATACATTAACCACATATAAAATATTAATTGTAATTATCCAGAATGAAATTTGGATTTCTGTGTTCCAACACAGAGTGCACTGAATGTGCTGTAATATTGTAGAGGGAAAACATAGTAATTAATATGGTTCCTTCATTAAATGAGAATGATAAGAAATTATCTCTCAAGCTTGCAAAAATCCTCTCCGTAACTATATATACAAATTTCGGTAGAAAGGAAAAATGAATACATTACACAGAGCTGATGAGTATTCACGTTGTAGTGGTTAAATGAAACTAATGCATATGTGTTAGTCCTCGGAGTAATGTGTTTCTTTTCCTTAAAATCATTATCAATTAAAAATAATGCAAGTAATTGTCATCAATTAATTTAAAATGCCGCTAATTCAAGAAATCTCTCACGACATTTTATATATATATATATATATATAGTATTTAAAAAGGAAAATTTCTTATTAATTTCTTGGCCGTATATTTAAATAATTTACTATGGTCATCATGGGTGTAGCGGCCTTTTATTTAATTAAGGTTTGTTTATATAAGAGAAACGATGGTTTTTACGTTTCGATATTATCTATAATATCTTTTTCAAAAAATTGTATATAACTGTAATATAATTAAGTACAACAGATTCAAAAGTAAAGTAGTAAAATATAAAATAACTTACGTTGTATGTATAGTATGTGTAAAAGTAAAATGTGTTTGACATTGTTTTTTCATTTTTCACCTCTTATAGATTTCCCATCTGCATACTAATTGTATTTCTTTTCTTTTTTATTTTGATAAAGTGGAGGTATGTACACATTCTTATATTCTATTTGTCTTTGATAATTGAAATATTTAACTAATATTGTGTGTGTTTCTATTGCTCTGTCTTTAAATATATGTCTATATGTGTAGTTCCACTTGTGTCTGTATTTTACGATTTTTATGTGAGGATGTTTTTATTTTGTCTGTTTTTGTATCTTTATTTTTAAATCTATATGCTTAAGGAAAATACAGTGTGGTACATGTATTTGTTATAAAATAGTGAAATATATATTAGAGAGGTTATTGATGTCTGTTCTATCATTTATCGCATTTTTATGTTTTTGTATGTGGATGCTTTCTAAGATGTTACGAGCTTTGGTGTTTTTTTCTGTGGTTATGATTGAAGTTTCTGAATAGTTGAAAGTGTGATTTGTTCTACTTGTATGTTTCTTAAGTGCAGTACTGTTATTCGAAAATTTGTGTCCATTAATTCTGTCTTTTAAATACTGTTGTGTCTGTCCTATATATATTCCGTCACAATCATTACAAGGTATTTTGTAAACTATGTGCGTTTTTTTCAAATCAGGGATTTTGTCTTTAAGGGGGGTATACAGGTAGTTTAAGTTATTGTAGTTTGTGTGTGCTATTTTTATGTTATATGGTATTAGTATTTTATTTAATTTTTCGGATAGGTTTGGGATGTAAGGCGTTGGGACATATTTGTGAGTTGTTGTTTTTTGTGTTTGTTTAGGTTTGTTTTGATTGTAGTATTTGTGAAGTTGTTGTTTTACAATTTTATTGATTTGTGAAAGTGGATAATTATTCTTTTGTAACGATGTTTTTATTTCTGTTATTATTTCTGGTCTGTATTTTGGAGAAATTAGTGTTATTGCTCTGCTAATTAAATTTGTTACTACGTTTTTCTTATCACTTTATCAAAATAAAAAAGAAAAGAAATACAATTAGTATCCAGATGGGAAATCTATAAGAGGTGAAAAATGAAAAAACAATGTCAAACACATTTTACTTTTACACATACTATACATACAACGTAAGTTATTTTATATTTTACTACTTTACTTTTTAATCTGTTGTACTTAATTATATTAAAGTTATATACAATTTTTTGAAAAAGATATTATAGATAATATCGAAACGTAAAAACCATCGTTTCTCTTATATAAACAAACCTTAATTAAATAAAAGGCCGCTACACCCATGATGACCATAGTAAATTATATATATACATATATATATAAAAATAAAATATATTACAATTCTTTGCCAAATATACAAATGTATTGAAAAATTCAAAAGATTCTTGGTAGTAGTGTCATACAATGAAGTAAAAGTAATAACAATATGACAACTGGTTGTCAATTAGAAAACAATGACAAATATAAAATGCAAATCACAATGTATAATTGAAAATGTAATCAAATAAGCACTAGGACAGTCGGGATTACTTATATAGCCACATCAAAAGGCTTGGGATTTACCACAAACTGTTCAGTCAATGCAATTATACAAATAACAACGACGCAACTATGTAATGAAAAATTAAGAGTAGAACTGTTGATATTATAACAATATAGAATGTAAAATCAGTCATGTATAAATGTAAATGAAAGCAAATAAGCATAGGACAATCGCCATTACCCATGTAATCCTATCAAATTGGATTAGGTTCACCTAAACATGTACAATCTGATTGAAATACATAGACAATCAACGATGCAACTATGTATGTGTTAAGATGTATGAAACCAAACTAGGTAGAAACATATATGTCTGTAGCTACAAATACATCTTAACACATACATAGTTGCATCGTTGATTGTCTATGTATTTCAATCAGATTGTACATGTTTAGGTGAACCTAATCCAATTTGATAGGATTACATGGGTAATGGCGATTGTCCTATGCTTATTTGCTTTCATTTACATTTATACATGACTGATTTTACATTCTATATTGTTATATCAACAGTTCTACTCTTAATTTTTCATTACATAGTTGCGTCGTTGTTATTTGTATAATTGCATTGACTGAACAGTTTGTGGTAAATCCCAAGCCTTTTGATGTGGCTATATAAGTAATCCCGACTGTCCTATTGCTTATTTGATTACATTTTCAATTATACATTGTGATTTGCATTTTATATTTGTCATTGTTTTCTAATTGACAACCAGTTGTCATATTGTTATTACTTTTACTTCATTGTATGCCACTACTACCAAGAATCTTTTGAATTTTTCAATACATATATATATATATATATATATATATATATATATTGCTATAGGGGGGGGTGATGAGCGATATATGACCCTTAGCATTTAAAGTTCTTAAAGAGCAATGAGACTACTTAGAATAAAATTTAAATAAAAAGAAACTATCAAAATTCACGAGAGAAATGATATCTAAGTTAAGTTTTACAAATACTAACTGGTAAGCAAGTGAAAGTCTAAATTTAATAACTCAAATAAATGTACCTAACACTGTTGTATTAAATTTAAAATGTCCTAAATTTCGCGCTTGAAACTCTCCTTCCTATCTCCTATGATTTACGCCAATGCTCTAATTTTAACGAAAAAGAGAGGGGGTTAGTTTCCGGCCTTTAGTAAATTATACTCGAATACAGTTAAACTTGTGAACGGTTTATAAGTTTCCTATCTTAGGGTCGTTAGGGGGGTTCATGTCTTATAAAACAACGCTACAAGAGTCACTCACATTACCTGTACGCTTACTTATAATCCTGGGCAGCTGTCTGCAAATCCTCGAGGTTGATGAAACACCTGTTGGCAAAATAAAATGCGCTTCCTCGTCGTGCATAACAAGGACGAATAGCCACGAGATTGATGGTGGGTGTTACGTAACAAAATAACCAAAATAAACACAGGTATGCAAAACAAATCTCTATATTTTAAACAAAACAGGTTACAGATCTTGTAATAAATTTTTTAGTTGGAGTGTCTTTATTAGGAGAGAAAACAAACATTTAAATGAAAATCAACAAACAACGAGAATAATGGTACACAGTTCCACTATAAGTTGCAACAAATATCCACCTAATTATTGTACAGCGGTTGAGTGCTAACATATGAAATGTATGTGGACAGATTAGGCGTCCCAAACTTATTTAATTAAATAATCTAAACTGATTGTACTTGGAGAACCAACCTTTTACTGTACGTAAGTTACTGTTAATATTTTGCATGTTATTTAGCCTTATTTAGTTGTTTGAATACCTAGTTAGGTTAGGTTTACCTACATGAAACGTGACTGACGTTGTGATTTAAAAATGCCTTCAATATTTTGTGAGTGCGGACACCAAACTATTTACTTCTTGATAACTTGAATCTTGTGCCTTTTAACTACCAAACTGACTTTGAAAGAATTGATTTTTGACTTTAATCTCAATAAAAAAACTACAATTATTTACATTAGTTCTATATGACTACTATGACTTTGACGTTACACCTCTTTGGATGTCTTAAATACTTGTAAAACTTTCACAATACCTTCAGTTTAACATATCAAAAATGTTTACTAGCTTTGCGCCTGGGTCTGTACGATGAACTGGAACGGGACTTGGAGCTGATTGTTCTTCGGATATTCTGGGACTCCGCCGGGATGAACTTCGGTAACGGCCCTTGGAATTTAACAGCAAGCGGGATCTTCGGCTCGGGGGTGTTCCTTGTACTGGCCTTTGTTCGTACTCTTCAGTATCAGTAAGTGTATTTTTCTTCCCCTTTATTGTGATTTGATTGTAGTGTCCGCCTCGATTTATTGGAGGTTAGAATCTTTGTTTATATTTTCTTCTCTTTTCAGCTTGGGTGGCGACTATCTTCGCTCGTTCGTATTGGTAATACAGAACTGTTGCTGTTTTTATTTTCAATGGTGTCAACCTTGTCGGTGACCCACTGACCTACTAACTGTCTAACAACGTACTCGTCGGGTTATGAATCAATCAATGACAAAAAAAAAAAATGACCTCGTCTGGAGTATGTATACCTTATATATAGGTCAGTGATGGCGATTGTTTAAAGCCTCGGACCCAAAGTGTTTATGGATTAAATTTTGATGTATTATGATAAAATTCGATTAATTTTTTATACTAAAGGATGTTATTCTGTAGTTTTTACATTTATAAAAATTTAATAATATATTTTCAGTACGTGAAATTCTCTGAATATTGCTTTTAGGAATTTTAATCAGAATGGCATTTTTAGCGTCGCTTTTTGATACATTTGTACAGTCATGTGCAAAAAAATATTTAAATGTTATAATTTTTGGATTTTATCCAAAAATAAGGATATTTGGACTTTATGTGGAGCTGGTTTACATAATAACTTAATTACTAAATACATTCACATTTATTTCTGTTTTTTATTTGATTAAAATCTGTGCATTTAAGAATACATTGCTTAATGCGTATTTTAAATTTTAATTCAAAGTCAGTTTCCTTTTATAATTTAATATTAATTTATCTTGCTCAATTGGTTATCGATAATTTTCTCAAATCATTCACATTTAACAGTTCAAAGGATTATTTTTATATACCCAATTTTGGTATAATTGTAACAACACTTATTCAGTATTTTACATGTCAAATTAAATATTGATTTTATTAGTAAATTCTTGCTAATGGCTTTAATTTGGTAGGGCACTTAATTATGTATGTCCTTCGTGTCAGTAATTGGCCTAACATGTTTATAATTAAGGTGTTTTACTAACTTTACAAATTGAGTTTGACGTTTGTTCATGATGGCTACTTGGTCTAAATTTGAAATGATGCTTTCGATAATTATGCAATAGTAAGGACGCAATTCATGACAATTCCTAATCATAACTGTGCTGTGATATGTGCAGTTTGAGTATTTAATTTCATATGCCAGGCAATTACTAAATTTAGTCACGAAATTCTATCTTTAATATGACCTGTGATCTAGGTCTCTTAGTGATGCTTCAAATGCTGTTTGTACTTAAATTAAAGTCCTATTGATATTCATGCCCTAATTAAAGTCTGTTCTAAATATAGAAAAGGCTGTAATTAATTTGTGTTTTCACATTAAAATTGGTTTCCTCACAGAGTTAAATTGCAATTGACTTGATAATGGGCGTTCGAAAGATGAACGTCCCTGCTTTACATTAAATGATGCTATTGAATATTTCTCGGTCAATAATTCTATTTGTGCTTTTAAAAACACGAGATATACAATCAACGGGCTTTGGAGTGTCACTCCTAGTATGTACAAATTATGATTATGTTTTGATTTAGTCCTAATTTGCATTTTTATAAAGGCCATATTTGTATGTTCTAAATGCATGTGTTGTTTGTGCTAGACATGATGCTTTGTCAAAACTCAATGTGTAATGATAATGAAAGATTGAAAATAATATATGTCATATATGTATAAGACTGTATAGTGCGTTTCTGTGTATTTAAATTTGTTCTCACTAATATAGTGCTATAAGGGGGGTTCATGAGCGTTATACGCCCCTTAGCATTTAAAGTTCTTAAGAGCAATGAGACTAAGTAAATTAAAAAAATAAAAGAGATTAAAAATTAAGAAAGCAAAGCTCACCAAATTAACTTTTTGAACGCTAATAGTACGCTAGTGCACGTTAATCTAAAATTATTACTAACTGTATATGTGGGTTAACTTTAACAATTCAATTAAAAGGTGACTAACTCTGCGATAATAAATTTGAACTGTATTAAATTTCGCGCTTGAAACTGACTTCCTATTGCTTATATTTTGACCAATGTTCTATTTCTAATAGGGGAAGGGGTTGTTTCCGGCATTCTACAATGAATTATGTGAATATGCAATGACGGCAGTGCGCGCTATGTTAACTTTTATCTTCGGGGCCGTTGTAGGGGTTCTGCGGAATAACTACTACTCAGAGTGACTTACACAATACCTGTTATTCTTACGAGGTCCCAGGACTCCTGTGTGTGCTCGTTGTGGGCTGCTACCGGTACCTATATACAATGAATGATGTGTCTCCCCGAATTTACGATGGATGCCAATTCAAAATACAAATAATAAACACAAAGGTAGGTATAACTTCTAATTCTTTATATAAATACTTTCAATTGTTACATCTAAATTTACTTATGAGTATGTTTATTAAAAAAAAACCACAATATACCTTATACATTACAATTTATTACCTGGAGAGATATAACACAGATCCACTCAATCGTGCAAACTTTCCCAAAGTGGGTGAACATATATGTGAGTATGCAAATATAGATGAACTGTATTAAAGCTTAATTAAGGTGAACAGAAACAATGAAAACAATCTGTTTAATACTGGGAAAATTAGTTCAGATTGGCGACAACAAATCTATTTTAAAAGGTTAGCTATTCATATTGTTTAATCTAAATCTTCGCAAAGTATAAAGCTACTTGCTTACCAATATAGGTTAGGTTTTTATTTCCTTGAATGTGACTGACTGTATGTTGAATAATGACTTAAATGTTTGTTAATTTTAACGAAAGACAACTTATTGATATGTGGGTTCTAACTATTTGATTACTAATGACTATTATACCACTTTGAAATGACTGACATTGATTTTAATCGTCGTAAAACACGAATTACAAATGATTTGACGCAAATATTATTATTTGACAACTGAACCTTTCTTTCGGTTTATTAGTACTTGTAAACATATCACGATACCTTCATCTAATTATGTTAAATGTCCTTTAGCCATATGGTGGATTTCCCTGGGCTCTTTCCGTATCCTGGACCGATGGACAGGTAACGCCGGTGGGCAACTCGTTCGTAGGCGGAATACAGGTAGCAGAATACGCTTCGGTAGATTGCAGTATCTTATACTCCAAGTCTCGGCAGTCGCAGGTCTCGTTGTTGCAGGTGTGTTTACAGGTGAGTTAATTTTCTTGGTTATGTTCGTTGTTGATATTATTTTTCTCTTTCTCTTTTCTAGGTCATGGAATTTATTCTCGTGGTATTTTATTGATGTAGGTTCGATGATCGACGGATCGCCTATCTGGTTGGCGTAGAGTTTCGCCGCACTGGGATTTTTATTCGACTTGTCGGTTTGATTCAAGTTCGTCTAATGACGGGTGTTGTTTGTTTTTATGAACTCTGATGTTTCATCCTTAGTGGATGCTTATCTAATTTAATCCCCCCGCTTTCAGCAATGTCTACCTATTTTATATGTTACCGTAGTCTATTGTTTAAAGCCTTGAACCCAAAGCAGTTGCTTCATATAATTTTATTAATTGTTATTATTTTATGTATCCAAACGTGATTTGGATATTGTTTAAAAGTTTATTTTTATATTTATGATTAATACAAAATATTTTTAGTGCGTAAAATTTTTGAATGCTCATATTTGTATTTTTAATGCGTCTGACAGCTTTAGCGTCGGTTTTTGAAAACTCAGTACAGTCATGTACAAGAAAATAATGATATTTTCTAATTTTTGGATTTTATCCAAAAATAAGGATATTAATAGATTTTGTGGATCTGGTTTACAAATAATCTTAAAATCTAAATACATATAAATTTATTTCCGTTTTTTACTTGATTAAAATCCGATCATTCATAATACAATGCCTGCTGTGAATATTAAATTTCCAAATTTAAATCAAATTCATTTTATATAGTCATTTTGGTTTAAATTGCTTAAAAACCTATCAAAACTTTATCAAGTCAGTTATATCTTGCCATTCAAGGAATTATATTAACATTTCTAAATGCGTTTAATTGTACCAAGTGCTCACTTAATTTTTGGATTTCAACTACTATTTTAGTTTTGACAGTAATTAATTGTTAATCGCTTTATTCAAATAGGGCATCTATTTATGCACACAACTCATATTATTAATTTGCCATGCATACTTATATTTCGTGCGTTTTTCTGCATTTAAAATATTAATGTTTGACATTTCTTAAAGAAGCTATTCGGCCTAAATTTGAAAAGATGCTTTTGGTAATTATGCGTTTGTAAGGGCGTAATTCATGAGTATTGCTAATCATAACTGTGCTGTGATATGTGCAGTTTGAGTATTTAACTTCATATACCAGGCAATTACTAAATTTAGTCACGAAATTCTAGCTTTAATATGACATGTGCTCTAGGTCTCTTAGTGATGCTTCAAATGCTGTTTGTACTTAAATTACAGTCCTATTGATATTCATGCCCTAATTAAAATCTGTTCTAAATATAGAAAAGGTTGTAATTAATTTGTGTTTTCACATTAAAATTGGTTTCCTCACAGAGTTAAATTGCAATTGACTTGATAATGGGCGTTCGAAAGATGAACGTCCATGCTATACATTAAATGATGCTATTGAAAATTTCTAGGTCACTAATTCTATTTGTGCTTTTAAAATCATGAGATATGCATTCAACGAGCTTTGGAGTGTCACTCCTAGTATGTACAAATTATGCTTATGTTTTGATTTAGTCCTAATTTGCATTTTTATATCGGCCATATTTGTAAGTTCTAAATGCATGTGTTGTTTGTGCTAGACATGATGCTTTGTCAAAACTAAATGTAAAATGATAACGCAAGATTGAAAATAATGTATGCTAAATAAGTACCAGATTATATAGTGCGTTTCTGTTGTATTTGAAATTTGTTCGCACTACTATGGTCATGTTTTTATGCTAAATTCTTTAACCTTATTTCTTCAACTAAACTTTATGATCAAGATATAATTGTTTGTAAACGATTAGATGGGATTGAATCTGTGTGCCTAGTAATATCTCTCCTTTATTTACGTAACTCAAAAAAAAACTACAACATTTCAATATGTACAAGGGTTCGTCCCTAATAACAAACTTAAATAATTATTGAGTGGTATTGAGGAGGCTCAAGACCATCTCAATAGTTAGGTTTTTTTATGCTAATTTCTTTAATCTTAACTTTTCAAATAAACTACATGACCAAGATATAATTGTTTGCTAAATTGCTTAAGTGGGATGGATTCTGTGTGCATTGTTGTTTCTCTCCTTTGTATAAGTAAAGCAATGGCAACTCCAACATTTCAACAAGTACCAGGGTTCGTCCCTAATAACAAACTTAAATAATTATTGAGTGGTATTGAGGAGGCTTAAGACCACCTCAACATGCCCTTCTTAATGAATGTAAATTTTTATGCAATTAAAATTTCCGTTCATTAACATGTTAATTAATTATTAGGAAAATATTCTTTATTATAATTTTTTTTAATGTATTTAGGCTAGTTTAGAGAATTTCTTAAGTTTTAAGTTAATACTTATAATGAATTTATGTTTGTAACAATTTTTTACAGTATACTAATTTTTGTTTGATAACTTCTTAATACCTAATATTCTTTGTTAATTATGTAAAGGAATTTCATATGTATGTACAGTATATTTATGAACTTAATTTTATTTTGTATCTTGTGTAGTATAAGCTGTTGTTGATTCTGTTTCAATGTTTTTTATATATAAGTTGTATCGTACTCTATGGGTAAACATTGTTTTTTTTTTTTTATTATAAATTATGTGTGTAATTTTAAGTAAGTTGTCCTTATGAAAATTTGACTTCAGGAGTATGTTTGTTGGATTTTTTTTCGTATGCCGATTCTTTCCTTGGAGTTTTGTAAAATGGTCCTTTCCGTACTTCTGAATATTTTTCTGTGATTATGTGATTGTGTATTTTTCTTGAAGTTCTGATTCTTTTCAGCTGTGGCTGATATTATTGGCCTAATAATAACTCATATTTTCTTGTGTAATGTTTTCTTTATTAAATCGCTTTCTCCATATTTTATGCATTTCGCATCAATTTATTTCCCTTTCTTTGAGGAAATATATTCAAGCCCATTCTTAGGTGCTTTGAATACCATATCATTTTCATTATAATAATTCATTTTTTCTTTCTTCATATATTTTTTTTCATAATTCATAATTTTCATGCTTTCTCGCATGTTTCGCAGTTTTATATTTTTTTAGTAATCATAATTACTGTTTATGCAGTCATTTCTGCTAATAAATAAAACATTTTCTTCACAAATTTATTATTTTCTTAGGCCTTTTCTTTTGTATTCTTTTTGTTTTTTTTTTCTTTGTCTCCAATAATCACAGAGTATTTTTCTTTTTGTTTTGTACAATTGCTATGTTTTTTCATTTTTGGATATGTCCATTTCTTCTTTTCTTTGTTCGTTGACTACTGTTTTCCTTCCAAGTTTTGCTCTGTTTGTGAATTTTTAAAAATTTCCTTCTGGCATGTATGGTTTCCTTTTTGTTCCTTTTTTCTTCAAATTTTGCTTTTTAGTTTCGTTTTATCTTCATAAGGGTTTGTATTTTATCTTCTTAATGTTGTCCGATACTGATTTTTCTAATGTTGTCCGATACTGATTCTTGTCGTCCAACTTATATTACACGTGGATAAGTAACATCTTAATTCTAATTATTTGTATTTCGTGTAGAGACAGGTTAACTTTAAACAACTTAAGGCTAGGGAGTACGACTATTTTTTTTTTTCTATTTCTAAACAACTATTTTATTTATCAGGGGTGTTATATCCTTGTTCGGATCATTGTCTAGCAGCGGGGCTTATGTTGCTGTGACATGTGAGAGATGGTTTTTTGATGCTGATATAATTTTTTTTTTTTTGGTGTTTTGAAGTCTTCTTGGGGTTCGAAGAAATTGTAAAGGGTTTTGAGAAGTCTGTTGGGTGTGTCAGAAATCTTTTTGGGGTGAGAAATTCTTATGAGAGTTGGGAAATTGTGGGGGGTATAGGGTTCTTTAAATGGATGAGACCTAGCAGTGTCTATTTTTCGACATAGAGTTTGGGGTTGTGAGATCAACGGGGTAACTGGGAAAGATAGGTGTCGTAAATACCTTCGGGAGGCGATCTCTTTGGAATCTCCCGTCCTGACTAAGTATGAGATCTAAGAGTTTACTGGGAAAGATAGGTGTCGTAAATACCTTCGAGAGACGATCTCTTCGGAATCTCCCGTCCTGACTAATTATGAGATCTAAGAGTTTACTGGGAAAGATAGGTGTCGTAAATACCTTCGAGAGACGATCTCTTCGGAATCTCCCGTCCTGACTAATATGAGATCTTATTTCCCTATAATTTTTAAGTGGAAATCAATAATATTTTTCTGATACCTAAGTACAGTGTTAGTGTAAATTGTTTGTGTTTGATAATCCATGTCTTGTTGGTTGCGTATGTGTGTGTGTATTTTTGTGAGATGTCTGTGTGTTACCTTATTTTTCTTGTTTAATAATAAAGCTATCCCCATGCCCTTCAGTATGTTGAATTCTTTGTACGTCTTGGTTATGTGACAAATTAATTGTGTTAGTGTGTTTTGCTTTCTTACCGTAGTGTATTTTTGCGAGCTTGTGTGTTGAAATGAATACGTCCTGATGTCCACTAATAAGCTTGATGTGAAAATGGGTAAATCATCCTCAGTTTCTTCTGTATGTAAAAGCGCGTCGAACCATATTCTTAAAATTCGTCTGCCAGAATCCATATACTTTGTCCTCTTTGGCAATTGTGTTGTTGTGGAAGTTTTTCTCAGTTCTGTTTCATTTTGTTCCTCATGTTCGTGGATAGGCACAACACTTTTTATTTCTTCAATCTCTTCTTCTTTCACAATTTCTGTCTGCGAAATTTCGTTATTCTGTTTGATGAATGCGACGGTCTCTTGGAATTTTTCATCCGCTTCAGTTGGTAATTCTTCTATCTGCCCTTCTACTGATTTTAGCTTTGTATTCACTAATGATGCTGTTTCTGAGTCATGCTTGTCTAGTGTATTGTCTGTTTCTAGACTTTCCGCTTCCATCTCCAATTTTCTTTTGTTATAGTCACTATAATCGATTTCCGCTGAAATGCATAAGTCCTTTATTAGTTTTTCATTCTGTTCGTCCATTTTTTTCTCTAATTTTTCGTTTTGTTCTTCCATCTTTTGTTCTAGTTTTCTATTTGTGCTGTCTATTTTATTCTCTAACCCTTCCCACATTTGCCGTATATCCTTCCTATATTCTTGGAACATCAAACTAATCTGTTCGAGCAAATACTTTTCATCTAACTTCGAACCAACTCCTTGTTCTGTGGGCGTCGCTGTAATTTGGGTGCTATCACCTTGATTTTGTGGAGATTCATCTTCGCTTGATGATTCCTGAGGTACATTAGACACGCTTCTGGATCTTGTCTCCATCTTGCCGGTTTATTATATTTTTACAAATACACACAATAATAATAAAACAGCAGCGATGTGTCGTTTGGATACGACCCCTGTACAATATGTTGTAAAAATGTTTGTAATAAAATATTTGACCTGTGTTTTTAATTTATATGGCAGTGAATAAATAATTTCGATTATACCCTGTGTTTATTTATTTAACATCGATCATCAATTCGTGGGAGAGCACATACACAAATACATAAATGAAATACACATCTTTTTTTTTTATCTTTTTATTATACAATTATTTTTATTTTAAGAAAATTAATGTCCTCCACTTCTTTAAATCCTCGGAGATGAACTGGAAAAAAAACTGTAAGTGTACTCTGTAGGTTATTCGAATGGCCCCAATACGTTGGTGCGCCAATATGCTATAGGGGGGGTGATGAGCGTTATAATGTCCCTTAGCATTTAGAGTTCTTAAAGAGCAATGAGACTACTTAGAATAAAATTTAAATAAAAAGAAACTATCAAAATTCACGAGAGAAATGATATCTAAGTTAAGTTTTACAAATACTAACTGGTAAGCAAGTGAAAGTCTAAATTTAATAACTCAAATAAATGTACCTAACACTGTTGTATTAAATTTAAAATGTCCTAAATTTCGCGCTTGAAACTCTCCTTCCTATCTCCTATGATTTACGCCAATGCTCTAATTTTAACGAAAAAGAGAGGGGGTTAGTTTCCGGCCTTTAGTAAATTATACTCGAATACAGTTAAACTTGTGAACGGTTTATAAGTTTCCTATCTTAGGGTCGTTAGGGGGGTTCATGTCTTATAAAACAACGCTACAAAAGTCACTCACATTACCTGTACGCTTACTTATAATCCTGGGCAGCTGTCTGCAAATCCTCGAGGTTGATGAAACACCTGTTGGCAAAATAAAATGCGCTTCCTCGTCGTGCATAACAAGGACGAATAGCCACGAGATTGATGGTGGGTGTTACGTAACAAAATAACCAAAATAAACACAGGTATGCAAAACAAATCTCTATATTTTAAACAAAACAGGTTACAGATCTTGTAATAAATTTTTTAGTTGGAGTGTCTTTATTAGGAGAGAAAACAAACATTTAAATGAAAATCAACAAACAACGAGAATAATGGTACACAGTTCCACTATAAGTTGCAACAAATATCCACCTAATTATTGTACAGCGGTTGAGTGCTAACATATGAAATGTATGTGGACAGATTAGGCGTCCCAAACTTATTTAATTAAATAGTCTAAACTGATTGTACTTGGAGAACCAACCTTTTACTGTACGTAAGTTACTGTTAATATTTTGCATGTTATTTAGCCTTATTTAGTTGTTTGAATACCTAGTTAGGTTAGGTTTACCTACATGAAACGTGACTGACGTTGTGATTTAAAAATGCCTTCAATATTTTGTGAGTGCGGACACCAAACTATTTACTTCTTGATAACTTGAATCTTGTGCCTTTTAACTACCAAACTGACTTTGAAAGAATTGATTTTTGACTTTAATCTCAATAAAAAAACTACAATTATTTACATTAGTTCTATATGACTACTATGACTTTGACGTTACACCTCTTTGGATGTCTTAAATACTTGTAAAACTTTCACAATACCTTCAGTTTAACATATCAAAAATGTTTACTAGCTTTGCGCCTGGGTCTGTACGATGAACTGGAACGGGACTTGGAGCTGATTGTTCTTCGGATATTCTGGGACTCCGCCGGGATGAACTTCGGTAACGGCCCTTGGAATTTAACAGCAAGCGGGATCTTCGGCTCGGGGGTGTTCCTTGTACTGGCCTTTGTTCGTACTCTTCAGTATCAGTAAGTGTATTTTTCTTCCCCTTTATTGTGATTTGATTGTAGTGTCCGCCTCGATTTATTGGAGGTTAGAATCTTTGTTTATATTTTCTTCTCTTTTCAGCTTGGGTGGCGACTATCTTCGCTCGTTCGTATTGGTAATACAGAACTGTTGCTGTTTTTATTTTCAATGGTGTCAACCTTGTCGGTGACCCACTGACCTACTAACTGTCTAACAACGTACTCGTCGGGTTATGAATCAATCAATGACAAAAAAAAAAATGACCTCGTCTGGAGTATGTATACCTTATATATAGGTCAGTGATGGCGATTGTTTAAAGCCTCGGACCCAAAGTGTTTATGGATTAAATTTTGATGTATTATGATAAAATTCGATTAATTTTTTATACTAAAGGATGTTATTCTGTAGTTTTTACATTTATAAAAATTTAATAATATATTTTCAGTACGTGAAATTCTCTGAATATTGCTTTTAGGAATTTTAATCAGAATGGCATTTTTAGCGTCGCTTTTTGATACATTTGTACAGTCATGTGCAAAAAAATATTTAAATGTTATAATTTTTGGATTTTATCCAAAAATAAGGATATTTGGACTTTATGTGGAGCTGGTTTACATAATAACTTAATTACTAAATACATTCACATTTATTTCTGTTTTTTATTTGATTAAAATCTGTGCATTTAAGAATACATTGCTTAATGCGTATTTTAAATTTTAATTCAAAGTCAGTTTCCTTTTATAATTTAATATTAATTTATCTTGCTCAATTGGTTATCGATAATTTTCTCAAATCATTCACATTTAACAGTTCAAAGGATTATTTTTATATACCCAATTTTGGTATAATTGTAACAACACTTATTCAGTATTTTACATGTCAAATTAAATATTGATTTTATTAGTAAATTCTTGCTAATGGCTTTAATTTGGTAGGGCACTTAATTATGTATGTCCTTCGTGTCAGTAATTGGCCTAACATGTTTATAATTAAGGTGTTTTACTAACTTTACAAATTGAGTTTGACGTTTGTTCATGATGGCTACTTGGTCTAAATTTGAAATGATGCTTTCGATAATTATGCAATAGTAAGGACGCAATTCATGACAATTCCTAATCATAACTGTGCTGTGATATGTGCAGTTTGAGTATTTAATTTCATATGCCAGGCAATTACTAAATTTAGTCACGAAATTCTATCTTTAATATGACCTGTGATCTAGGTCTCTTAGTGATGCTTCAAATGCTGTTTGTACTTAAATTAAAGTCCTATTGATATTCATGCCCTAATTAAAGTCTGTTCTAAATATAGAAAAGGCTGTAATTAATTTGTGTTTTCACATTAAAATTGGTTTCCTCACAGAGTTAAATTGCAATTGACTTGATAATGGGCGTTCGAAAGATGAACGTCCCTGCTTTACATTAAATGATGCTATTGAATATTTCTCGGTCAATAATTCTATTTGTGCTTTTAAAAACACGAGATATACAATCAACGGGCTTTGGAGTGTCACTCCTAGTATGTACAAATTATGATTATGTTTTGATTTAGTCCTAATTTGCATTTTTATAAAGGCCATATTTGTATGTTCTAAATGCATGTGTTGTTTGTGCTAGACATGATGCTTTGTCAAAACTCAATGTGTAATGATAATGAAAGATTGAAAATAATATATGTCATATATGTATAAGACTGTATAGTGCGTTTCTGTGTATTTAAATTTGTTCTCACTAATATAGTTAGGTTTTTTTATGCTAATTTCTTTAATCTTAACTTTTCAAATAAACTACATGACCAAGATATAATTGTTTGCTAAATTGCTTAAGTGGGATGGATTCTGTGTGCATTGTTGTTTCTCTCCTTTGTATAAGTAAAGCAATGGCAACTCCAACATTTCAACAAGTACCAGGGTTCGTCCCTAATAACAAACTTAAATAATTATTGAGTGGTATTGAGGAGGCTTAAGACCACCTCAATATATGTATTGAAAAATTGCAATATATTTTATATATATATATATATATAGGAAGTTGTGATGTTAGACACTGTTTTCAGGGTGTATTGGTATGTATATTTACTGATCCAGGAAGGTCAGAATGTGTGGGCTGGGTTAATTAAAACATTCTATTTGTGGCTGGTAACGTTTCGGAATAATTTATTCCATCATCAGACTCTACAATAAGTTGAAAAAAATTTTTTATAATAAATAATTAGGGACAATCTTAAATAAACAAAAGTCATGAACACTCAAAACAAGAGAACTCACTTACTTGCCACTATGGACACCGAACATTATCTTAACAGATCCAATCATAAACATAGAGAACTCGTGTTGGTGGTACACTAAATTAAAAATTTTTAATATATTATATAGGCCATTAAGGTGTCACATATTAAAATTACATTTAACAATTTCAAATCAATTGCTCAGTAAAATTAAAACCAAAGTTTTTGACGGACATTACTAGTTGTATTTTAAAAAGCACCAACACGAAGAACACAACAACAATTAAAATGCATGACCTATCTGACCGTAAGTGAGTATTTACAGGTCACCTCTTCGCGATGTCAAGGGCAGGTCAGAGGTCACAGTTGAATAGCGAATTATCAAAATTTCTTTAAATAAAACTGTTAATATGATAATTCTAAATTACATCTGTAATTCTGATATATTAATTTGGAAATAAACAGCAGCAAAGAAAACCAAAAATTATTTTGATAACAAAATAATTTTTGGTTTTCTTTGCTGCTGTTTATTTCCAAATTAATATATCAGAATTACAGATGTAATTTAGAATTATCATATTAACAGTTTTATTTAAAGAAATTTTGATAATTCGCTATTCAACTGTGACCTCTGACCTGCCCTTGACATCGCGAAGAGGTGACCTGTAAATACTCACTTACGGTCAGATAGGTCATGCATTTTAATTGTTGTTGTGTTCTTCGTGTTGGTGCTTTTTAAAATACAACTAGTAATGTCCGTCAAAAACTTTGGTTTTAATTTTACTGAGCAATTGATTTGAAATTGTTAAATGTAATTTTAATATGTGACACCTTAATGGCCTATATAATATACTAAAAATTTTTAATTTAGTGTACCACCAACACGAGTTCTCTATGTTTATGATTGGATCTGTTAAGATAATGTTCGGTGTCCATAGTGGCAAGTAAGTGAGTTCTCTTGTTTTGTGTGTTCATGACTTTTGTTTATTTAAGATTGTCCCTAATTATTTATTATAAAAAAATTTTTTCAACTTATTGTAGAGTCTGATGATGGAATAAATTATTCCGAAACGTTACCAGCCACAAATAGAATGTTTTAATTAACCCAGCCCACACATTCTGACCTTCCTGGATCAGTAAATATACATACCAATACACCCTGAAAACAGTGTCTAACATCACAACTTCCAATACATTAAAATGGGCTTTTACACTGACATTGGTACATCTTATGGACAAATGATCGTAACAGTTCTTAAAAACTGGGTCAAGAATAACAGACAGCTAGCAGCTTGCCGTAATAGGGTTACCTTTCTGCGGCGTTGTAGATGCAGCCACATCTTTCCAAAACACATTATCAACAACATAAGGACATTGGATTACAACACAACTGGCCACAGCAGCAACATGTTGAGACGAGCCGAAAACATCATTACAGGTCTGAGGTCACAGATATTAGATTTCGAAATAGATAATACATATTCGCATATACAATTTTTAATAATTAATAGAAATTATAACATGCAAATTGCTAGACAAAAATTGCCGCGTAAAGTTTTCAATGATTTCAACAATTTTCAAAAAAGGAATTATAGTAAAATATATAACAACATTAAAGCCAAGCAGCAGCATAAATTTACTAATCTTAGAAATCTTAGCCTCGCAACTAGGCATTATATTATTTCTCCCTCCACCGTTAATACTGAGATGGTTTGCCCTTTTGAGCCGGCGGTGGGTGACGGGGTGTCCGGGTTGGGGGTTGGTGCTCGGCAGCCTGACTTACATTCATTAGACTCAGTTAGCGTTGTTGGTGATGAGGTCACAAACGACTTCCTCGTTAATCTAACTACGATTGACATTCCTGTTGCTGTCAAAGAGCTATTGGCCCTTGGTCCCGGTTTCTCGTTGCCTACAAGTCCGGATAACATTAAATTAGAAAGGGTTTTGGCAGAATGTGAAGACATTCTTTCCTTAATAGATGTAACTGACAGAGATTATTATAGGTCTGAGATCGCTTATCGTGTGACACACTATATTAGCAATCATACTCACAACACACTACATAACAGCATAGAAAAACAATGCAGAGAATTCTTAAAACAACATACTGACATCATAGTCACCCAATCTGATAAAAGTAATGTCACAGTGGTCATGTATAAAGCTGATTATGACTACAAAATGTTAGAACTCCTTAGTGATACTCATGCATATACCAAACTCAATAGGGATCCCACATACTCTGATGAACGCAGAACTTGTCAAATTATAAATAAACTAAAAGTTAATAACTACATTGATGACATATTACACAAACAACTCATCAAAAAGAACTCTGCCCCGTCTAGGATATATGGGATCCCCAAAATTCATAAGTCTAACATACCCTTAAGGCCTATAGTTTCTAGTGTTGACAGCCACTCGAGACATTTGGCTAAATATATGGCGAATATTATTAGTATGTCGTTCAAACCGTATAACAGCTTCAAACTTATTGATACATTTGATTTTGCCACAAAAGTTAATAACACCCCCGTCCAGGCTGACCATATATTAGTTTCTTTTGATGTTGTCAGCTTGTTTACCAACATACCGACAGAACTAGCCATCGACGTGGTTAGAGATAATTGGGCTCTAGTGGGGGACAACACTGACATTCCTTGTGGTGAATTTTTGTCCTTGTTACATTGGCTGTTTAGCAGTGTCCACTTTACTTACAACGGTCAGCATTATGCACAGAAATTCGGGACACCTATGGGGTCTGCGTTGTCTCCCAGTATAGCAGATATAATAATGAACACTATCCTCAAATATGTTATTGCACATGCCAAAGTTAACATTAAATTCATCTATCATTACGTTGATGACATTATCGCTCTAGTTCCCCAAGACAGTGTTGATGATCTTCTTACAACTTTCAACAATTATAACAACCACCTTCAATTCACAGTAGAACAAGAGACTAATGGCACCTTGCCCTTTTTAGATGCACTAGTCACTCGCCAGGATGATAAGATTAAGCTTAGGTGGTATAGAAAACCTTCTAATTCGAACAGACTGTTGAATTTCCACTCTAATTGTCCTACAAAATATAAGATCAATTTAATAAAATGCTTAAAACATAGAATAATTAACATCACTCATACGGATTGGCAGCACTCGGACCTACTACGACTGAAAGACATTCTTCTAAAAAACAGCTATCCTAACGCCATTTTAAACAAGATCTTGTTTTCAACTGGCACTACCCTGCCAATGCACGCTATTCCGTTAAGTCCGGTACAAACCAATAATACCATAAATAACTTGGGTAACACAGATCCTGTTATCTATAAGAAAATGACATATATACCTGGTCTTACCAACTTTATAAAGGAACTGTTTGAGGATAGAGTAACTATAGCGTTTACAACGGCTAACTCAGTCTCTAAATTCTTCACACCTTTAAAAGACACAATGGATACAAAATACAGAAGTAATGTAGTTTACTGCTTGAAGTGTAGGGATTGTCCGCAGTGTTACATAGGACAAACTAAACAAAGAGTCAATGAGCGGAACATACAACATCGCAGTGATGCCATTCGTAAACCTAAGTCATGTAAACTTGGTGAACATATGAGTAACACTAAACATACTATTAACTTTGACCAAACTCACATTTTATATAATGAAGCTAACCTGCACAAGAGATTACTTCTTGAGACCTTTTGTATCAATGTCATAGAACCAAATATGAATTCTAAATCTGACTCTGCCAATTTCAGTGTGATATACAATAATATTCTAAGGTTTATAAGACCTAAAATCTTGTGTAATGTTGGTCGGCAGTAACATGTATGTGTTGAGTTACAAAACTTTAGAGTCGAATTCTGTAAATATATCTTTCAGACAGTTGGGTTGTTGGATGACAGATGGCGTCTTGGCACCGTTTGTAAATAATTGTTCTAATTTAAATAATTAAACCCATGGTTTCAGTATTATTTTATGACAACCCTCCACCTTACCCACCCCCTCCCCCTTCTTTGTTCTTCCAATTTGTCCTATCGTTGCTGGTTCCTACTTCTTGCGTAACATCCTTATATTGCCTTGTTTGCGGTGGTCTTTTGGTCTTGTAACAAAATAATTTTTGGTTTTCTTTGCTGCTGTTTATTTCCAAATTAATATATCAGAATTACAGATGTAATTTAGAATTATCATATTAACAGTTTTATTTAAAGAAATTTTGATAATTCGCTATTCAACTGTGACCTCTGACCTGCCCTTGACATCGCGAAGAGGTGACCTGTAAATACTCACTTACGGTCAGATAGGTCATGCATTTTAATTGTTGTTGTGTTCTTCGTGTTGGTGCTTTTTAAAATACAACTAGTAATGTCCGTCAAAAACTTTGGTTTTAATTTTACTGAGCAATTGATTTGAAATTGTTAAATGTAATTTTAATATGTGACACCTTAATGGCCTATATAATATATTAAAAATTTTTAATTTAGTGTACCACCAACACGAGTTCTCTATGTTTATGATTGGATCTGTTAAGATAATGTTCGGTGTCCATAGTGGCAAGTAAGTGAGTTCTCTTGTTTTGAGTGTTCATGACTTTTGTTTATTTAAGATTGTCCCTAATTATTTATTATAAAAAAATTTTTTCAACTTATTGTAGAGTCTGATGATGGAATAAATTATTCCGAAACGTTACCAGCCACAAATAGAATGTTTTAATTAACCCAGCCCACACATTCTGACCTTCGTGGATCAGTAAATATACATACCTATATATATATATATATATATATAGTGATCATAAATACCGACCGTACTTAGTAGAACAATATATAAAATATCGGGGTTATCGGTACGTGTAACCTTATTAAATAAGACTCAATTTGTTCATTTAGTCTCTATATTTCGCCAATGTTTACTAGCTTCATCAGGAGTGCTATAAAAATCATTATAAATTTGCTCAAAAGGAAGCATAAGAAGTCAAAATAGTACTTACAACAATGAGTTGATACTGGCAAAAGATATCAATATAGTTAAAATATCAGTGACTCACTTTAAAAAACCATTAAAATGGAAATCAATAAGATGTTAAATAATTAAGACCATTCTGTCTGACTTGACATTTAAAATATATTGATGTCATTACAGAATAGCATAAAGTGTCATGTACTAATATAATATCCGAAATTATTTTAAATCTGTTTCAGTGGTCTGAAGTACAGGAAATTTTAATGAATTAGAGCGCAGAAATTAAATAAGTTGGAAACAATATAATCTATTCACAAATGCGTAACAAGTTGGAATAAATCACACTTAAATTACTTGTGCCAGTTTTGTAATTAATGGAATTAGTCTCTTTGTTAATATAAATCATATTCTGTTTTATAATTACGTTCTTTGCTTAATATTTTAACATTATCATAATCAAAGATATGTTTAAAATCCAAAAAATGCCCAGCTAGTGCACAAGACCGTTTACCCACCCTGCAATCACTCTTATGTTGCGAAAGTCTTTGTTTTAATAATTGCGAAGTTTGACCTATGTAAACTTTATTGGAATCTTTACAAGGAATTTTGTATACAACACTATCTTGATTTAAAACTTGTGTTTTGTCCTTAGTTTTAGAGAAAATATTGTTAAGTGTAAGTAAGCTGTATTTAGATATTTTAATATTGGTGTATCTTGTAAAATTCTTTATTATTTGATCTGTCAAGTTTTTTTATATACGGAATCTTCTTATACTCTAATGGATCAAAAACCACAATACGCTCATTAGGAATATGGAAACTATTTGAACTATAAATCAATTTGTTAATTATATATTTTGCATATTCATTATTCATGAATATTGTACACAATTTTTTTTAAATTTCTGCTTAAAAAGGTGTTATGACTAATATAAGTAATTCTGTTCTTCATTGCAATGATCGTGTTAAATTTCTGTGGTAGAGGATGATTGGAATGGAAATTAATAAACCGACCAGAGGCTGTAGGTTTTTGATACCAGTCTAAGATAATGCAATTATTATTATCTCTTATAACCTTAGTATCAAGAAACGGTATCGCCCTGTTAGTTTCTATTTCTATCGTAAATTGTATATGATCACTGAATGAATTAAATATTTCTAAACGTAAATCAGTCTGGTCAGTGGGCACTGAACATATAACATAATCAACAAATTTGTAAATAAGGGGTAATTGAAAAGGTAACCTGTGAATTACTCTATCAAAGAAGATTTCTAGTGTAATTATAGCTAAAATCGGGCTAATGGGGGATCCCATAGGAACACCAAATTCTTGCCTGTAAAATTTATTATCAAAAGTAAAAAAGCAATTTTTAAAAATAATGTCAATTAATTCAAAGAAATTGTCTTTGCTAATATTCCAATGATGCTCAACAAGACCCCAATGGACATCCAAAACCTCCATCAACAATGGTTCTGGTATATTAGTGAATAACGATGTTACATCTAAGGAAATTAATATAAAATTATTATTATAAAAATATTATTGAATTGAAAACAATAATAAACTTTAGCGCTGAATTTTGAGGTCCACAAGAAGTTTCTTATGCATTTTTAAAGGATAACATGCTCTAATTGAAAACAAAGTGCATAAATAAAACGGATTTGTGTAATGAACCTCTACATTTGCATATGTCAACGGTTAATTACCTACCATTATTTAATTGTGCTACTTTTATGTCATGACATTAAAGTAGCACACACAAATTACAATAACCTAAACTACCCATCAACCCCCTTAATATTATATATATATATATATAGACATATAAACGGTCATTATGCAGCCCGATCAACATACAAGTGGTACTTTGTTGAGCCCGAAAATACGTTATTAAGCCCACCGCTGGGCTCCACAACGTTTTTCGTTTATTTCGTCAGTATTCATTATGTTATGTGATACTAACTTCCCATACAAAATTTCAAGAAGGCTTAAGGGTGCGTTTCAAAGTTGACAAATCCATTTCGGTTCGTATCTAAGATTTTAGCGTTCCTTAAGTACTACTAGTAATAATTGGATGGCGCCACGATGTTAATTCTAACAAACTAAACTAATTCTGAAGATCTAAAAACATTTCAAGGTCATTTTACCTGCTCATTGAATTTCTACCTACAAACGTAGATTTGGTCTGGCAGACTTTCTTTGCAATTCGATTTTATACATATGAATCTAATCGATACTTGTCAACTTTCATGCTGAAGGGAGAAAGACGCGCGAACTTTAAGCATTCATTTGAATTTATTTGTAAAAATTTAAAATTACGTTTCTTTTATTTATAAATTAAGTTATTCTTAAACATATTCGCTAAAGGTAGGTGATACTCATCCATTCGACTTTCTTATTTTCTTATTTCACATATATTTATATTTTGTAATTTATATTAATACAATGTTGTTCTCTTATTTTGGAAATAAACTAATATTATTATTATTATATAAAACCACACAATAAATAAACAGCAGTGTGTTTGTGTTATGCAAAATAAAACATTTTCTGTTACTTGATACATTTAGTACGTAGCCTGCATCTCTGTTGATCATGTCTAATAATAATAATAATAATAATAATATGCAAAACTGAAATATAGTTATATTATTGTCTTCATAACGTACCTATTAGTTCAACATTCTAATAAATATATTTCACCTGCTAAAAATACATGTAAAGTTAGTATTTGCAAATCCCAAGTGCCAGTTTGACAGTTGATCAGTTTTTTTCATGTTTTTATTTTATTTCTATTTTGTAATTTGGCTCCTGGACAGTTTTCAGAATGGATTTTTTTTTGTAAGATTACTAAGTTCGAATAAGAGAAATTCTATATACATATTTTAAGGCAAATTTGGTCATAGGTACGTTGTTACTTTATATTATAACTTTTCAATTCAAATATCGCGCCAAAACGGTACCATTTTTAACAGAATGTATTGGTTCCTATGTAAGTAAATTTAACAAGGATTTATAAGTATGCGATATCTGTATATTTTATAACATAACCTAGCCATAATTTGTGAAGCTGTGAACATTCTCTTATTATATTTTACTGTGTTATTATACACTATCTGTACGTTTAAGTACGTCACGAACATATTAGATAAGGCACTTCTAACCAAACCGTGAAAATCGCCACCCAAACAGCGTCAAGTATTTTTACAATAAAGATGATAAAAACAGTTTTAAATATGTACAAAGATTTAACTCTACAAACACAAAAAAATAAAAAGAACAGTAATTGTAATAAAAATCTTCAAAACTAAGTAAGGTAAAGGTATTATTTTAATGTTAATATATTATAAATAATGAGGCTATTATAAAGATTATTGTTATTAATCGAAACTAGAAAACCGGCGAACTGACCTCCGGAAGAAAGAGTGGGCAGGCATATGTGATTTGAACTAGGGATGCGCACGATATATTGGTTTGTAAAAAAGTATCGATGTTTTCTTTTCGATAATCGTGATTGAAATCGATATTTTTTTATTTAATAATATCGACTGTTATTGATTTTTTTATTCGATAATATCGTTTAATCAAAAATGCCATTCTACTTATATCCTGGTAAACAATCTTTGACATTTTACACATTTATTTTACATTAATATACAAAAGAAACTGTTCATATTATACAGAATACAATAGAATATATTTTTAAGAAAGAAGTTGGAAATTTGAAAAATGCCTACTGCGATGTTTGCTGTTTCGTAGAAATTATAATCCGGAAGCGGCAGCGGAATATTGCATTTCATAGACTTGACATCTCGTATAGTTCGCCGAATCGCCTTCATGGGGTGTTTGTTATCTTTATCACAATTACTATTTCCTCAAAATTGTAAAGAAGATATGTTTTAAGATGTTTATTTTTTACTTGTATATATGTATGTGTTTTATACAACTAGAATTATATATTTGAGTTTTGGATTTCTTATACGTTATAGATACAAATTTATATTTTGTTTGTCTTTTTATTGGTTTTTTTTTGTTTTTTGAGTAAATATATATTTTAAGTTAAAGATTTTATTTGTTACCTTGTCTCAGAATAAGAAGGAGTGATTCAAATATCGCGCCAAAATGGCGTATGTTTTTAAAGTATTTCATTGGTTCTTGCGTAGGCAAGTTTAACATGGGAAAATAAGTTTAACAAAACGTCATTTTATGTTTATAGCCAATCCATAACCTAGAATCTTACATTTTTACTTTGGTTTATTATACTTTATTGTGTTATTAAATAAAATCCATACTTTTATGTAGAACATGAGAAATGCGTTGATCAGACGATTTAAGACTAAGGAATAAGTGATCATGCATTTGAAACTTTGAATTTGATGAATCTGTCAAAAATACTGTACGTCAGTGGAAAAATCAAACATTCAACAATTAATATCATTGCAAAAATAACTATAGATGAGTTCATACCATAAATGAAGTGGACAACTCTCACATATTCTAGAATTGACTCATTAATTTCAAGTAAGTGTTAATTAAATACTTACTAATTATATTACCACATGTTCATATACATGTTATATTTCAGAAATATTTATCAAACGTAAAGAATCCTGTACTAATAGAAAAAGGTGAAAATATCTGGTGGAGAATATGGGAAAAAGTTTGGATTGACACAAGTATAATGAGTGCACGACAAGCTTTGTTGAAAACCTGTAGGATTAAATAGCCATACCGATAAAGATAGGCAATTAAGAATACTTCATATAGGATCTGAATTGATACATAAGATGAAGTTGCTTAAAAAAAATCCCCTTTCAGAATATCACTTATATGAGAACGTTTGACAGAAGCAATTACAAATGTTACAATACGTATTTGGAAAAATTGTGCCGACCATGTAAATTTTTAATCTTTTTAACATGATGTGAACACTAAATTATTGTTAATTTCCAATATATAGTAGAAATAAATATTTGTTATACTTTATATATTTTCATAATAAATAAATTTTAATAGGGAATAATAATTAGTAATGTGTAGGTATATGTAATTATCTTTGCAGTTCCTGTAAACAACTTCAGCCGATGTAAATTTTTCTATTTATTACTGTCGTATGTAAGATTCAAATTTCCAAGACTAGTTGCTTGAAGTTACCTCTTCAAGGTTTGTCGCAGTAATACGAATGATTTATCTGTAAGTTCTTGTTGATATTTAAAATAGAAACTAATAAACAAAACCTTTTCTGCAAGTTCTTAAGGACGTTTTGATAAAAGATAAAAGGTTTGATTCATTCTTGCTCTCTGATACAAATATTTAATAATAAATAGACTTGATTCACAATTTTCATGTTGATATAGCACATTCACTGAAATGTGCAGTAATTATATATTTATAACGACAATCCTCAAAACGCTCAGAACAAAGTCTATGTTTTCATTTGTAAATTGGGGCTATATCTTTATCCATAGATTCTTCTAATTTTTTTTTCAAAACTAGAATGAACAGATTTGAATGTTAAGAGATTTGTATTCATCAAATTATAGATGTATGCACATACTTGTGTTTATAACTTTACTCTCCTGTTTCCCATTGCCGTGCACTCGTATAGCTGCTTCGATTGGTAAAAGGAAAAGCGGCACATCCATCTATTTTAACGAAAGTAGTAAATGAAACACAAAACAGCTAAATCCTTTGTTAGAATTAATACAGTTCTTCTAACCTCAATTGTCATGATGTCATATCAAATTGTCTACTAAATTTTAAGCTATGTGTTCCATGTTTTGGCGGGATATTTGAATCACTCCTTCTTATTCTGAGACAGGGTATAAATGGCTTGAAAAGCCACAGCAAAGAACTTTTAATATAAATATAAACATGATAAAACTGTCGATATCAAGGTATATCGATATTCTTCATTCAATATTTATTTAAAATCGATTTTGAATTTTTGATACATTATTCGATTCTAATATCGATATTTTTGTCAAAAATACTATAGACATGGTGTGCAGTTTCTATTTAAAAAATAAACGATTTCAAAGTTCTGAAAACTGCTAACAAATTAATTTACATAATTCATCTCATTAGTAAAAGCATAGGCATCTTTCAATTAAGGATAACAGAAAACTCCATATTTTAAAATATTGCAATTTCATTAAACTCGCAAATTAAACTATGTAGTTACTTTTTGGTTTTGTGGTGCCAACCAGTGATGCCAACTGTTGATTGTCTATTACGTACTTTCAAATAACTCGTAACATACTAAATTTTATAATTAGTAACCGCAAAAATTGTTGTTAATTATAATTTTAAATTATAATGAATAATTAAAGTATCGCATAACACACAACTAACCTCTAAATAATTGCAAGATAATAACGCCATCTGTATTATATGTGCTTCACTGTTAGGCGACGTAACTGTAACAGATATCTGTAATGTATGTAAAGACCCACCAAAAATGTAAACAAATTTTATTTCATGGATCACTTAAAAAATTACACAAGTATTTAGCTACTGTTACTATTTTTACCTTCCAAATATAAATACCGAGTGTACTTGCTATATTACATATAAATTTACCGTGTAATTTTTAAATGTAGCCATTTTTTCTAGTAGTTGCAAAACCACTAACTTCCCATTTTATTTACGGCTTATATATTAACTTATTTTAAAAAAAGAACTCGACCTTTCACCTCGTTTAACCTTTATCTTCATGCTTAATGCATAAAATTTACATGTTTTGATATTTTACGCCCGTAAAAATGGAAATAAAAATGGTATTTTTTGGGTACATTTCTCTCCCGCCAAAACCTTATCAAACGCAGCCTTAATAACGACCCCTTTACCCCTACAAGATACGCGGAATAGTTAAATAGAATTCACTGTAGATGTCGTCTCGTGTAGACGTATATACACCAAACACACCTATATACGTTTAGCATTCTGTGGAGCCAGCAATATGGCAATGCTGCGTTGTGTTATGATTGCGATACATAAATACTTCTTATACATTGTGGGCTACTACATACAAATTAGTTTACATTAATTTGCAGATCAAATTACTATTCTGTAGATAGAAAAATAAGAATAAGCATTTTCGCAAGTTAATCTCTTGCAAATTAATTAAGATAAACTTTCTGTATGTGTCTCGTTCTGTAAAGTATAAACATATCAAACTAACTCGAATAACATTTTTAATTATGTTCAGGCAGATAATTTTCAGTTCTAATATAAGCGGTGCACCAAATTTCCAGAGTTGCTTGCCGGGAATTAAAGCAATATATCCGCTTACCTTTTTATTTATTTAATCCCACATCTATGTATATAATATTTCTATAGAACTTGAAATTTGTAGCTTAAATATATCAATATAGTAAAATTAATAATATTGAACAACAGTAAAGTGTCATTACTTTATAAAAATATAGAGGAGCCCGTTTACTATTACAACAAAATAATTATGTTGTTCTCTATTATAAATATTAAAAATATGTTGATTATAAATTTTCAATAAATTAGTCTTAGTTTTATTGTTAAAGCTACAAGTTTTATGTTTATTTATATTTATTTTTGTCCTGCAGCAGTTCTTTAATAAGATTATTATGTTATTTCCGTTTCTTTATTGTGTCTGTTCAGTTATTACACACTGGACCTTAAAAAAAAAGTCTGTACTAGTTCCACAAAACAAAATTTTACTTTTGGATTGACGACTAGATGGTTCGGGACTTGTCATTAAATCTAGTTTTGACTGACAGTTTTGGCTTCTTATATATTTTGGAGAATAGAATTGGTACCGATTTATTACCCTTTGCCTCTGTTATTACTGTTTTAAATAAACGTTTTTCCTGTTAAATTTGCGAAACCGTGCTAGAGTATGTTTTTACTCTTAAGTACTGCATCTTATTTACTATTTAGTAGCATCGTTCATGCTAAAACACATTTGTTTAACCGTCTATATTCTTTTGCTTTTGTCTGATAATTCTGTGTTAATTTTTCATGCGCCTCTTAGCTTCATCTACATTAAATTGTTAAAATTTGACGTCACTAACTCTGTAAGCGGCAAAAGTTTTGGTTAGCCACATTTCTTCCCAATTATGCTTTTACCCCTAAACTAGATACTTGTGAATTTCAGTGATTTTCTATAAGGTTAATTAATCGTTTTATGTCTTTCAACGATTGTTCGTGATAGACAAACAATAGTCTTTTTGATACTAAACTACTTGCTCTAAATGTGTGGGTTTTACCATCGTATGCATTAATTATCTTCGCGGCCAAAACAAAGTCATAAATAATTGCCTGGTCTTCTTCGCCTACTTTAACTATCTGTTCTCGTTTTTTGTGATCATTTGAAATTTTTAAGCTATTACTCATTGCAAGAACTCTTAGTGGATTCCGTCCGTTGTCTACTTTTAACCATATGTAATATTCTCTTTGACTCGTAGTCATGACGATCTTAATCCAAAAATGGTGGTTATATAATTGTTAACATTATATGATTATATTCGTGAAGCTGTTGAAGATTAAAAACCTGTTCATTTTGCCTTCTTTATATCAGGTAATAAAAAAATAAATTTTGAATAAAATTAAAATTCACTAATTTTCATGCTTTTCATATACATGATTACCACTTTTAGTTTTTTCAAATATTATAGGTATATAAAATATTGTTTTTTAAATAAGACATATAAATTTAACAGTGTGATATATCTGAAGTTTGAAACCTGATGTGCGCTTTGTAGAAAAAAATTTTTTTTTTTTGTTTACAATTTTGTATATGTCATCTTGACATTTATACTTATAAGTCACTGTCATATCATGTTATGTTTTTAATGTTTGTCAAACCCATATATTTTATGTCCTAGTGTGGCAATTGTAAGATAATTAATAGTTTACTTAACAGTTGTCCCTAATTATATATTTTGTAGATCTGATGAAGGAATAAATATATTTCCGAAACGTTATTTAGCCAACGATTGTGTTTTAAATCAAATATCCAGCCCAAAATTCTACTATTATTAAAGTAGTAACTATTTCATATTATATTATATTAGCTAATTATCAGTAATTATATCTTTAATCTGACTATATATATATATATATATATATATATATATATATATATATATATGTATTGATAAAATGAAAATCTTCTTGGTAGTAGTGGCATACAATGAAATAAAAGTAATAACAATATGACAACTGGTTGTCAATTAGAAAGCAATGACAAATATAATGACCTCAAGCCTTTTGATGTGACTATATAAGTAATTCCGACTGTCCTATGCTTATTTGTTTACATTTTCTTTTATATTTTGATTTACATTTTATATTTGTCATTGCTTTCTAATTGACAACCAGTTGTCATATTGTTATTACTTTTATTTCATTGTATGCCACTACTACCAAGAAGATTTTCATTTTTTCAATACATTTGTATATTTGGCAAAGAATTGTAATATATTTTATATATATATATATATATATATGTAAGATAAAGGAAATTATATAACACCATTTCTGTCTATTATAAGGCTACTAACTTTACAGTACAACGTCGACCATAGAAAAATTGAAATTTGTTTATTGGTAACAGCCAGATTATCTACATAAACTAATTTAATATTTGGTCTGGCATATATCTAACGAAAACCTGAACCAACTCCTCTACGTTTGCGAAAATAGCAGAAACATCCACAATGAATTCATGAACAGCGTACTACATTTAGAAATTTCTTTACCAACACACACTTCCGTTCTACTTTGAATAAAACAGCACAGTTATGTAAAACATGGTAATCAACCATCATCGAAAAAACCAGATTTACTAGGCTAACCTGAACTATACGGCCTCTAAAAATGTAATTACGTAAGCAATAGTTTAACACTTTGATTTTCTTAGACTACACATTTTTCCGTTGTTATCGATTCTATACGCAACACAATTTATATTGTACCAAAAAGACGTTTTAGTAAGACGTTTAAAAGTCAAAATTAGTATTATTACTTAAATTTAAATGAAGCAAAAACACAAAAATAATGATGGATCCTCTTTATTCTTTACAATAGTTTCTAATATACTCTAAGGAACTAGTTTCGACATTATGTCATCATCAACCTAGAATCTAAGCAAAAATAACCGTTACAAAACTTACTACGAATAAGTATGTATAAAAATATCAAAATGCAAAAATATCTAGGTTGATGATGACATAATGTCGAAACTAGTCCCTTAGAGTATATTAGAAACTATTGTAAAGAATAAAGAGGATCCATCATTATTTTTGTGTTTTTGCTTCATTTACAACTTTACAAATGGACATTTATTATTTACTTAAATTTATATTATATAAATAATAATTACAATTACATATTGCCGTGAACTCGCAAAATTTGTAAAATAAGAATAGTTTTAGAGATTGATTTAAGAATTAGTTTAATCTTAGAAATAAAAATAAAAATAACAAAAAGTCCTATTTAAATATTATTGAGTAAAACTATGCAACAAGAACTACATGAAGGTATACAAAGTTGCATACTCATAGTCAATTTATTATTATTCCAGTAAATAATGAAAATATACAAAATAAAGTTTATTAAATAAATATATAAAACAAAAGATGTAGAATAAAAATTTATTAAATAAAGAAAAACATGAAATAAAGACAAAATAAATATAAGTAATATATTTCTTTTGTAGAAAAGATACACAAAAAGTATGGTTTACATATCATAAGAAGGAACCTAATTTTATACAATGCGTAAACATTGCTTTAAACATTCTAAATAATGGACCGCTGTTTAAGTCAGAAAGAGAAATGAAGGCAAACAATAGAGAAAGAGTTATGTTAATGGATGGAACAATTAAGAGAATGAGTCATGTGAAAGCAATAGAATTATATGAAAAAAATGAAATACGATATGCAAGAAATATAAATGAGTAAATTATTGTAATTTATATGCATAAGGCAGTAAAAATTTTATGAAAGTGTTTATGAACTAAATTGTATTAAAAGATAAAATTTACCTTAGCTTACTACTAAACATTCTAAAAGGATATAAAAATATGTAAAACATAGAAGCAATCAGCAGTGACATATTTTTGTATTTAAAGGTAATTGATATCACAAATAAAAAGGTATCTGTGTTCATGATTTGTTCGTAACACAATGCTTCAGGGACTGAAAACAGACGTGTACGGTTGAATGACCTACAAAAAACAACAAAATGTATAAAACTTGTGTAAAGTCTATTGCAGATTGACATATCACCAACAGAAAGATCTTGGTTAGAAGATAGAGAGGCGGTGGAGAAACAGACGTGTTCTACAGGGACAGGCAGTGCGGGAAGAAAAATAATGGTCATCTTCGACATGTTTCCCATTTTGCCAAGGCACAATCCGGCTAAAAGAAAAGTAAAACTAACATTAATAAATGGAAAGAAAAAATATGTATCGAACAATGAACAAGGTAATAGGTTCATTGACGAGTACAAAGAAGGATGGTATTAGTGACAAGAATAAACCTACCGTTGGGAATGATGTGCAAAGCAGAGGGGATCTTTGAATTGGAAGGTTATGTTGACGTTTAAGAAAAATTGTGAACTGTCAGAACAAAATGTGTATGTGTGCGTGTATCAAGGCGGCAACATATGGGCAGCGATTTCACGGGAAAGTGTATTCCAGTACCAACCTAAACATGGACTAGAGGGCGCAATGGTCAACATAGTTTATTTTTGCCGCTATAAATACGAAGACAAGATTCGACAGGAAGACTTTCTGATAACACCTCCGAGAGGTGAACTTCTCAAAACACTTACAAAAGGAAGGTCTCTTAAAGAATAAGATTTTTTTTTAATTGTTATATTGTAGTTTTTCATTATTTCTTCAACACATATAGTCACAGTAATTTATTTTATTTAATACATTTGAATTCTGCTACCGGATCTACGTCGCAATAAGATAACGGCTGATCAAGATATGAAACGGGGAGTCGCAATAGGGGGTTGTTAAACAGGATAACGCAGGGCCGAGCTAACTCTGTCGCAGACGGCGTGACGGTTCAGATAAAGAGAACACCTATAAGTAGAGCGTCGGTCGGCAACGACGCTTGCGACGATTGTCCGGGCACCAGGACACTATGCTATCTACAGATAACCTACCTGCGCCTCCTACGAACTACCACTGGCTGTGTCCCTCCAGCGGGTTACCTATTGAACACCCTGTATATTTGAAGCACCCAATCTTATGTGCGTGCTTGTCACAATAAAAATTAAGAAATGCAGAGGTAAATGAAATAAAAGATAAGGTATTCGTAACGTAACAAAATTTAATTAAACAGATGTGTTGTATGGATATTTGTCTATAATGAATATGAAATTATGAAAATTAGATATTAAAAAAACTGGCATTGAATGTGAAGTTAAATTGATATAAAGTGTACTGCAATTAGACAGTTGATAAATAAAAGAACAAACGTTAGGTGATAGTGGCAAAATTTAGTAAGTATAAAAAAAAAAAAAAAATAAAAAAACTTAATGATTAAACATATACTCTGCGCATCAGCAGGAGTTGGTCGGTTGCCGAAACGTTTCTTTCACCTTACATTAGGTGTACAAAAGTTTTCATATACATGCCACTATGGCAATGTCAATACATAGGTGTGAGTATACATATAAATTTATAAGCGCAAAAGAACAAATGTTAAATCAGTAAAAGGTCTTAGTCTGAAATGAGGATAATTCGCTAAATAAAAAACGTCGGTTTGCTTACATGAACTGAATGAAATTAATTGGAGGCTGTTGATTAGCAAAGACAAAAATTAATTAAAAGTAAAATTTAGGAAAACGATTACATAATATTCAAGAAAACCCTGAGCTTCGAGAACCAAAGTTGGCTATTACAAGAATGAATTTATCTGGCTCAGGTAAATTAATTGATCTTCGAAAGGCAAAATTTACAAACTTACGGCAAAAATTAAACGTGCAAAATAATTTTCAAAACTTAAATTTCAAATGCAACACATCATATAACAAGCCTCTATTGAATCGGAGGAGATACGCTGAGTTTAATTACTATTTAAATAAAATCTATCCAAAGGATAATTGAACTTATAATGAATCTACTAGAATTAACTTTTTATTTGAATATTTGCCTCAATATAGGGCTACAGAAATTAAGGTAGTGACAAAACCAAAATTCAGGTCAATCTGATTATTACAAAGTTAATAAAATAATAACGGTAATTTAATACGGATTAAATTGTGACCTCGCAGTTGTCTAAGAGGTGCGATAGTTAAAATAAATCCTCTCAAAAATTCTCGGACAAAACTAGGCGGGCTGAAGTCTTGTTCACAGTCGAAGAGTCGTCGAAATTCGGACGTAAAATATAAAAATGTAAAAGTACAACCTTAGCTGGCAAAATGGTTGTCGTAAGGACGCTGCAGATGCCCAAGATGGCGGCGACTCCCTTGTTGGAAAATTCCACTCAACAGGTGGGCTGGATGATGGATAAAATCCACTGTTATGGCGATTTCACCACAGAAAAGACTTCGGAGGGCCTAAATGACCGTCAAAGAATCCTAACAGCTTTTGAGGGCTTTTGTGCCCGACAAAAGAATCCTATTAAAATTTAAAAAAAAAACCCAAAGATAAAATCCCGAAAATTAACGCAGAGATATAAACACTTACCCCAATTTAATGGAGATCCCACGGTAAACGACTTCAAGTCACCACAGGGTGCAAAATTTACAACAAAGAAGCCAACACACGTGGCTATACGTGAATTTTTTTGATAACGGTACGACGATATAAATTCACGCTAATATCCCAAAGAAAGGTACGGTAATTTCTGCTTTCTCCAGTTTAAGCCGCATACGCGAAAAACTATCCACATGGATAATGTACATAAGTACTAAAGGAAGAAAAGCAATTTGCACTCACTGTTCTTTATGCAAGATGTGACCGACAAGTGTCCGTCGAGAGCGGGAACCTCTTCACATCCCCTGCGCGTTCAATTCCACGCACAGCCCTGTCAAAACATAACGACACGAAATACCTCCAAACAGACAATCGGGAACATTCAAATAAAATACAACCACAAGTTTGAGTTTGACCGAAAAGGGGTTAACACTGTGACTTATAATTATACGCAAACAAGAACATGACTTAGGCGAAACGAGAATAAGCGGAATAACCGACAATTGTACAAAGAAAATTATAGCGCCGACAGCACGAGGGAAAATTTATGCGAGACGTTGGCATTACTGCGTGTGCAGACAACCTAAACAGTATGGACGATAAATTTGACAGACACAAACAAACATTCTTCCACCTGTAATTTCTATTCTTATTAGGCGAAAGGACAGAATTTCTGCAGGTAAACAACGAAAAACTAAAGCTTATATATATCAATACGCTGCAAAAGACGGTGGAAAACCCGATCAAAACTTATGTTACAGCGACAGTTCGATCCTAATCCCCACAATGGTCCTGAGGAGGAACGAATTAACAGAGGTCCCTAATACTAGAATATCGAAGATAGAGCAACATGTGATCGACAGCAATTAATAGTATGCCCTACACTCCAAACATTTCTTTAATTAATTCTCCTTACCTTTTTTTTTTTTTTTTAAGAGAGACGACTGCGAAGGAAAAGGAAAATAACAATAATACTCGGGGCCTGCTCGAGTTTCTGTGTTTGGCAATACGCAAAATATATGACACAGCTAGCACAATATCTTGATTATCGTTTCAAAACGTTTACAAACTACAATAAAGCATTAGGTAGGGATCGGTCGTAATATATATATAAGAAGATATTTTATATCCTTAAGCAAGGCGTAAAGATAGTTGCAAATGCGTAAAATATGAAACTACAGGTAGGTTAGATTAAGCTAGAGCTAAGGTAATTAAAGTTAGTTATTCAGATAAAGAGGCTTTCACAAAAACAGAGTGTAAATGCCCGATCTTACACAAAATGTATCTGTCATGTTCGCGGCATGTGATTTAGAGCGGTGAGGCTCAGTAGTAGGTTTAGTACCCACGGAGGCATACTGCAGGCAGTCTTAGTGACCGGTGAAATAGACAATATACAGGGTACGCTCAAAAAGTCATGAACTTTATACAAAATTCCACGTATTTAGACAATAGGTGCACAATCTTTTGCGAACTATAGACAAAGTAAATTTACAACGTAACAAATTCCCCCCTTTCCAGCGAAAAGAAATTGATCGCAGAGCAATTTCTTGCACCGAGAGCTTAGGCTGACGGGATAAAGATAGTGAAAAGGGTAAGCGAGAGCTTAAAAACGGACGTTGTCTACTACACAAACGCACATATCCACACTCAGTCACAGCAACACCAGACAGCTTGGCCATAACCACCACGTGGCCCTTCGGCATTCGGCCGGTACGGGGAAAGTAACGAAAAAAAATAAAAAGCAAGGGTGTCGAGATTCTGCACAGACGCGCCCCGAGACCTGTCCAACCGACAGCCCAGCACTATTGGTAGCATCACGGGGGGAAGAGGGTGTAGACGGGTTAGATAACGGTGTGCCCGGCCGGCGGTGATCCTTACGACGGTCGAAGGCACAGGAATGAGGAGTGGGCACTACCAATAGGCCAAGATGCGGGCAAGGCAACCCCCGAGACGACACTCTGCAGACACGCGACGGTAAAAGAGACCTTTGGGAGAGGCCCTCGGTATATCAAAACAAACAAAAAAACAGGTCAACTAAAAACGGGTTTATTACTACAGATACGGGATACAAAGCGGAATAGGGAAGAGGTAAAATAAAGGTAGGGTAGAGCTCAGAATGGTGCAACTGCTCAAAGGTACGGATATGCCGTTTCGACATCCATAACATCCGGTAACAACAAAACGAGAAAAGTTCGCCAAACAAAATAAGAATTAGAGAGCAAAAGTTTAAAGTCTGGACCGGCGTTGTCCCGACTAAAATGCTGAAGGCAACGATAAACCATAAAGGCTGAAGTCATTTCCGATTCCTGGTAGTAACATTTTGAACGTAAGAAAAGCAAGAAGGTCGCCAGGACACGACCTTTAGAAGGCTGAGGATTATCACACAGAAGGGACCATCACTCTTTATACCTTCTCAGATACGAAAGTCAAATCCGGTAGTTAAGCAACATTAGTTAGCTTAAAAGGTAGTCATGTCAGAGAGGGTAAACGAAATATAGTGTGGACTCCCCTAGCAAGGCTGCCACTCCATACATGCAAAGACACGGAAGATCCGAAACATACGGAAGCGATAAAGGCACGGGAAGATAACTGCATAGACGGAATCACAGATACAAGCTGTGCAATGGGGCCGGTAATCACACCAACAGAAGTCGATATAAGGAAAATGTTTGCCCTGAAGCGATAGTTCCTTGAAGTAGCAAAGCTACCTAGTTAGTAATTGCGGGTTATGAAATAAATTTTCCAAGATGGAACAGCAATCGCGCGGAAGAGGTCGTGCACTCAGCCGCGGGAGGAGATAAGATCCCACACGGAAAACCCGACAACACGAGAGGGGAGGAAATTCATTGCTCCGGGGTGTTAGTGAACAATCGACACACGAGAGGGAAGGAAATTGATTGCTCCGGGGTGTTAGGAAACAATCGACACACGAGAGGGAAGGAAATTGATTGCTCCGGGGTGTTAAGGAACAAGAGGCCCGAGTCCCTTTAGAAGCCTTTTACTTCACGCAGGATCACGGTAGGAGAATTCTTTCAGCCCTCACTACAGGCCGTAAAGGTAACGGTAGGTACAGGTAACGAAAAGGCAAAATCGAGATAGCGATAATTTTAGGCAGTTGGACACGTGAGAAGATAGATCTTAATCATCACTCGGTTGAGGTTTCAGTAAATTTGCATGCCACGCCCCGGGCAGCAATTTACCTTCGCAAGTTTTGAGTTCATAAATGTCAGTGGAGATACGTTTACTAATTTGAAAGGGCCCGACATATTTGTCAGCCAATTTGGCGGTATAGAATTTGGCGGCATCTGAAAGAACGAAATTTTTACGCCAAACCAACTGGTTTACCAAGAATTCATCTCGTCTATGACGAGTGTCGTAGCGCGCTTTAGCACGCTCGTATGCTTTCTGCAAGCGGGATTTGATGTCGCGATACAGTTTAGAAAATCCTTCGGAACGTTCTATTAGTTTTTCCGGGTCGCGGACTTCGACAAGTGGAGTTCCGTCAGAGATAGGAGCATCGGAAATTCTTTCTCCAGTGAGATTCATCTCACGACCGAAGTTAATGAAATAGGGCGTATGTCCGGTGACTTCGTGTCTAGCAGTGCGCAAGGCGCAAGTGACTTTGGGGAGATAAACGTCCCACTCGCGATGATTGTCAGAGACATACGAGATCAACATGGTTTTGATAACCCTATTCACCCGTTCCACGGGATTCGCTTGAGGATGGTAATTCGCAGTATAGCATGGACGTACTTTATATTCTTTTAACTTAGAACGGTAGTCGTTAGAACGAAACTGCACGCCATTATCGGAAATTACGGAACGAGGTACGCCAAAAATCAGAAACACATCTTCTTCAAGATGTCGGATAATAGACTTGGAGGAAGCTTTACGTAACGGGAAAGTCAGAACAAACTTACTGAAGATATCAGAGACCACTAAAATGTAATTAAAACCGCGCTTGGACCTCGGAAGAGGACCAACAATGTCGACACTGAGAACTTCCCATGGTTTAGTAACTTTAGAATGTCCACCCATACGACCAACAGGAGCTCTTTGAAGAGGTTTCGCCCTATTGCAATTAGGACAGGCTTTGACATGACGAATCACATCTCCTAACATCTTAGGCCAATAGTAGTGTTGCAATATGCGAGCGAGAGTCTTCGCAATGCCCAGATGACCACTTGTGGGCTCGTTATGACATTCTAACAAGACCTCTTGTCGTTGTTCCTTAGGAACATAGATTTTCCATGAATCGGAATCCTCAGAGGGAAAAGTACTATTAGGCGGTACGTAACGTCGAAGTATCCCACCGATAAGTTGAAATTGAGGGTACTTCTCGGGATGTCTCTTAATTTGTTCTAAGATACGAACGTAACATTTGTCTTGGCTTTTAGGATTGACTTGAACGATATCCAATTTGGGGACTGAACGGGAGAGAGTGTCCGGAACGACATTGAATTTTCCTTTACGGTGGATGATAGTGAAGTCGTACTGCTGAAGACGTACGGCCCATCGAGCCAATCTACCCGACGGAGAATTTAGAGAGTTCAGCCAGCAGAGGGAGTAATGATCTGTTATCACCGTAAAGTGTGAGCACTCGATATATGGGCGAAGCTTTTCTATAGCCCAGAGGACGGCAAGGCATTCTTTCTCAACCGTAGAGAATTTACGTTCGGCCGGTGTTAAAGAACGGCTTAGATAACTAATTACTTTCTCCTGTCCGTCTATGTCTTGAGTCAATACGGCTCCAAGACCATAGTCGCTAGCATCAGTCTGAATGATGAACTCGTATTGGAAATCGGGACATGTCAAAATCGGGGAGGAAACCAAGCGTTCACGCAAAGATGTCCAAGCTTCTTCACAAGCTAACGTCCAAACGAAGGGACGATTTTTCCGTAGCAAATCAGTAAGCGGGGAGATAACAGTAGAGAAATTAGGGACGAAACGTCGATACCATGAAGCCATACCTACTAAGCGTCTGACTTCAGAAACATTTTTGGGTGTGGCAATTCCGATGATAGCCTTGACTTTGTCAGGGTCGACCATCAACCCACGACGATTAACCACATAACCCAGGTACTTCAATTCGTCGCGACAAAACTGACATTTGTCTCTATTAAGCGTTAAGCCAGCGTCACGCAGGCGAGATAAAACTTGCTCTAAAATAGTTAAGTGTTTTTCAAAGGTAGGAGTGACAATTATGATATCATCTAGATAAACGAAAACGTAAGGTTCTAATTCAGGACCCAAAACTCTATCAATAAAACGCTGCCAGGAGGCAGGTGCGTTGTGGAGACCATACGGGAGACGACAAAATTGAAACAAGCCTCGATTCGGCACGGTGAAGGCGGTATACTGACGGGAAGACTCGGCAACAGGAATTTGCCAATACGCACTTTTTATATCGAGAGACGTAAGATATTTGGCGTCTCGTAATTTGTCTAAAGTATTTGATACGTAGGGAAGGGGATAGGCATCTCTCTCAGTGACCTGATTGAGCTTCCGATAATCGACACAAAATCGAAAAGTCTTGTCCTTCTTAGGCACAAGAAGAATGGGTGAAGACCAACCACTCTGAGACCTCTCAACGACACCGAGAGCCAACATCTTCTCTAATTCAGCGTCGACTACTTTCTGCACCGCCGGAGATATCGGATAATAGCGTTGCTTAATCGGAGGGCTACTAGTGATAATAGTGTGCTCTACACCTTTGGCACAACCTAACACCTCCTTATCGACGTTAGGAAAATTTTGACTGATGATAGCCTCGAGCTGACGTTGACGCTCATCAGATAACACCGGTGGCTCGACATCGACAGAAGACACGTCGGGTGCGTCTGAAAATACCCAATCGCCACTGCGCATGTTTACGACGATACCCATATCTCGCCAGAAGTCTGCGCCCAAGATAAGTTGATGCGGTAGTTCGGGTACTACCAAGACGTCAAAGACCTTAGAACGATTCCTAACATTAATAGGCAGGGCAACTTCACCTGATATTCGGCATCGTGAACCGTTGGCAACAGTGCAAAAGGACATAGAGGATTTAAGCGGAACAAAGCCCTTTAACACGGACCAACCTGCTTCACCTAAAATAGTGCGTGATGAACCTGTGTCCAAAAGACCGAGAAACTCTTTACCAAAGATTTGGACTTTAAGATAGGGGCGTTCATCCCCTATGGCTTGTTCGAGTATAAAATCTAACCGGGCTCTAATTTGTCTATAGGCCGCTGTGTATACTGTACGCACGGGACGGCCACTTAGTGCGCACGTCGGGCGTTTCCCGAACACTGCGGACAAGAAGATACAATGGTCTCTGGACGACCACAACGATAGCAAAAGCGTTTGCGAGGTAAAGCGCATTGGGAGTAACGATGTCCTGTCTGACGACAATTCCAACATGTGACAGGATTTGCTGAAACGGGTGCCACATGAACACGAGGGCGATTAGAGACGGGAGTAACGGGTGTCTCACGACTTCGAGAATAACTCGGGACTGGTTCGGCATTGACATAAGCCAAATCGGGCTCGAGTGTTTTAGCACGTAAGGGAGGCGGTACATAAGCTTCAGCAGAGGCCTTACGGGCTTCGAGAACTTTCCCATACTTAAGGAGTTCCGCGATAGAATTGACTTCAGTTAAACCCAATTGCGTTTGATAGAAAGGCAGAATATTGCGTTGCAGAATTCGTAATTGAGTTTTTTCAGGGACTGAATCAGAAAGACGAGAAAAGAGATTTTTCATAACCGATACGTATAGTCCAATAGGTTCGTTAGGACCTTGAGTCCGTTGCTTAATTTCGTCCATAAGACGGTCGTCATAATCTACGGCTTGAAACTCTTCCCGTAGACCAGCAGCTAACTCTGACCAATTAGAGTAAAGATGACGATTAGCCCGATACCACACCAAAGCACGATCCTCAAATAAATCTATAGCGGAATTGAATAATAACTGGTCTGAGGAATTACGAGCGATTTTCAGCTCAGCTACACGCTCCAGAAAAGCACTGACCGAAAAGTTCTTATGCCCTGTAAATGTAATACCCCAAGAGGCAACGGGGACGGGTTTAGGCGAAAAAGTAGTGAAAGTCGAGTGAACTGGACCAGAAAAAGTATTAACCGGAGATCGAATAGGATCCTCCTCTTCGCTAAACTCCTCTTCACTCCCTTGAGGACCAGGGTTACCGGCAGTGGGTGACTGCAATAAACTGAAGGTTGAGGCGCGTTCAAGGGTGCGAGCCTTATCGCGGATGCGACCTTCCAGATCAGCAACGCGACTCCGAAACGCATGGCATTCTTCCACTTCCGCTGAAGATTTTGGGACGGAGTTCTGAATCCGGCGCAATACGAAGGCAAGGGCGGTAGAAATTTTTTGAAATTCGGAAGACTCACGATTCCCCACGAACTGATCGATGAGCCCCTCGATAACCGTAAGCTTAACCTTAATGGCCGCGGAATCTTCTGCATAGGTAAATGGATACGTGAGCTTTGTATCCGACGGATAAGACTTAGCATAACCTAGCAGACGTCGATACATTCGTCGCATTCCGTCCAAAGTGGATGGCACCACAGCACCCATAACAGTCAGTAAATATTCAAGGTCTTCCTTCAAAAGACGATTGATCTCAAATTTGGGAGCCATAGCGAAAGTTAATTCAGCCGAAAGTCGAAAAGAAAGAACTATAAAAGAATTGGCGGTACCGGGAACAGCAAGCAAAGACTCGAGTCCTAAGACGCACAAACAAATGCTGGCAGGCAAGGTAGTTCAGAACCTAAGATAAAATTGTAACGTGAGGTGATAACCTTTCCCAAATAAAAGGAAGAAAACGAAATATAAACAGTCGAAGTTAGATTAGGTGAGGGAGTAGACGGAAATACAAAGAAACTGAGCGGTAAGGGAAACTTAACGTCCACTTGCCCACCTAAAACGAGAAACGGGCTTAAATCGAGAAAATTCGAAATTTATTCCTGAAAATGGTCAGGACCGAAACGCTAATACAAAACAAGTAGTTTCTCCAAAGTATAGCACCACTGTGCGGTACGACGAAATGTTAGAAATGTTAGTGGCTGAAATACTTAAAGGTAAGAAAAATATTCCGGAAGATGGAGAAAACTTGTCCAAACCGTTAGGCAACGACACGTTGTCACGTCAAAGCAACCAAAACCAAGGAAAATTAGAAAGGACGAGAAACTTCCCTGAAGATGGTAAAAACCAGGTTGAAACGTTCGGTGTCAACTTATGAGTTGATAGATGACACACAAAAGGAAAAGAAAATTTGAGGGCGGCGAAAACTTAGTCGAAACGTAGGTGCGAACTGTTGTACGTTAGGCCCACAACGAACGCATGAAATTGTTGTGAAGGTAGCGGAAACTTCGTTGGAGCGTTGGGTAGCGAAGGGGAAAAAAAAATTTTGTTCCGGAAGGTGGAGAAAAGATGGCAGAAACGTTGGTGTGTCAATTCGTACGGAAGGGGGAAGAAAAGTTGTCTGAAATTCTGAAAATGGCGGAAAATAGGCCGAACCTTGGTTGACACACGAAAATAATAATAAAGAAAATCGAAGATGGCGGAAAGTTGGTCGAAACGTTGGTGCCAAATTTTTCCCTATCACCAAAAGAAAAATCCAGACGCTAAGGCACCAAATTTTCCTTACTACTGAAGAAAGGCCCCAAAAAGATTATCGAAACGTTGGCTGTTAAAGACAGGGAGATAATTTGCAAAATTCAAGAAAATGTTCCGGAAGATGGTCAAAATTTTTCCGAAACGTGGTCCACCAAGGACAAGGCGATAAATTTGAAAATTTAAAAAAAATTCCGGAAGATGGTCAAAAATCGGCCGAAACGTTGGGCGCCAAATTTTTGCTACCGGATCTACGTCGCAATAAGATAACGGCTGATCAAGATATGAAACGGGGAGTCGCAATAGGGGGTTGTTAAACAGGATAACGCAGGGCCGAGCTAACTCTGTCGCAGACGGCGTGACGGTTCAGATAAAGAGAACACCTATAAGTAGAGCGTCGGTCGGCAACGACGCTTGCGACGATTGTCCGGGCACCAGGACACTATGCTATCTACAGATAACCTACCTGCGCCTCCTACGAACTACCACTGGCTGTGTCCCTCCAGCGGGTTACCTATTGAACACCCTGTATATTTGAAGCACCCAATCTTATGTGCGTGCTTGTCACAATAAAAATTAAGAAATGCAGAGGTAAATGAAATAAAAGATAAGGTATTCGTAACGTAACAAAATTTAATTAAACAGATGTGTTGTATGGATATTTGTCTATAATGAATATGAAATTATGAAAATTAGATATTAAAAAAACTGGCATTGAATGTGAAGTTAAATTGATATAAAGTGTACTGCAATTAGACAGTTGATAAATAAAAGAACAAACGTTAGGTGATAGTGGCAAAATTTAGTAAGTATAAAAAAAAAAAAAAATAAAAAAACTTAATGATTAAACATATACTCTGCGCATCAGCAGGAGTTGGTCGGTTGCCGAAACGTTTCTTTCACCTTACATTAGGTGTACAAAAGTTTTCATATACATGCCACTATGGCAATGTCAATACATAGGTGTGAGTATACATATAAATTTATAAGCGCAAAAGAACAAATGTTAAATCAGTAAAAGGTCTTAGTCTGAAATGAGGATAATTCGCTAAATAAAAAACGTCGGTTTGCTTACATGAACTGAATGAAATTAATTGGAGGCTGTTGATTAGCAAAGACAAAAATTAATTAAAAGTAAAATTTAGGAAAACGATTACATAATATTCAAGAAAACCCTGAGCTTCGAGAACCAAAGTTGGCTATTACAAGAATGAATTTATCTGGCTCAGGTAAATTAATTGATCTTCGAAAGGCAAAATTTACAAACTTACGGCAAAAATTAAACGTGCAAAATAATTTTCAAAACTTAAATTTCAAATGCAACACATCATATAACAAGCCTCTATTGAATCGGAGGAGATACGCTGAGTTTAATTACTATTTAAATAAAATCTATCCAAAGGATAATTGAACTTATAATGAATCTACTAGAATTAACTTTTTATTTGAATATTTGCCTCAATATAGGGCTACAGAAATTAAGGTAGTGACAAAACCAAAATTCAGGTCAATCTGATTATTACAAAGTTAATAAAATAATAACGGTAATTTAATACGGATTAAATTGTGACCTCGCAGTTGTCTAAGAGGTGCGATAGTTAAAATAAATCCTCTCAAAAATTCTCGGACAAAACTAGGCGGGCTGAAGTCTTGTTCACAGTCGAAGAGTCGTCGAAATTCGGACGTAAAATATAAAAATGTAAAAGTACAACCTTAGCTGGCAAAATGGTTGTCGTAAGGACGCTGCAGATGCCCAAGATGGCGGCGACTCCCTTGTTGGAAAATTCCACTCAACAGGTGGGCTGGATGATGGATAAAATCCACTGTTATGGCGATTTCACCACAGAAAAGACTTCGGAGGGCCTAAATGACCGTCAAAGAATCCTAACAGCTTTTGAGGGCTTTTGTGCCCGACAAAAGAATCCTATTAAAATTTAAAAAAAAACCCAAAGATAAAATCCCGAAAATTAACGCAGAGATATAAACACTTACCCCAATTTAATGGAGATCCCACGGTAAACGACTTCAAGTCACCACAGGGTGCAAAATTTACAACAAAGAAGCCAACACACGTGGCTATACGTGAATTTTTTTGATAACGGTACGACGATATAAATTCACGCTAATATCCCAAAGAAAGGTACGGTAATTTCTGCTTTCTCCAGTTTAAGCCGCATACGCGAAAAACTATCCACATGGATAATGTACATAAGTACTAAAGGAAGAAAAGCAATTTGCACTCACTGTTCTTTATGCAAGATGTGACCGACAAGTGTCCGTCGAGAGCGGGAACCTCTTCACATCCCCTGCGCGTTCAATTCCACGCACAGCCCTGTCAAAACATAACGACACGAAATACCTCCAAACAGACAATCGGGAACATTCAAATAAAATACAACCACAAGTTTGAGTTTGACCGAAAAGGGGTTAACACTGTGACTTATAATTATACGCAAACAAGAACATGACTTAGGCGAAACGAGAATAAGCGGAATAACCGACAATTGTACAAAGAAAATTATAGCGCCGACAGCACGAGGGAAAATTTATGCGAGACGTTGGCATTACTGCGTGTGCAGACAACCTAAACAGTATGGACGATAAATTTGACAGACACAAACAAACATTCTTCCACCTGTAATTTCTATTCTTATTAGGCGAAAGGACAGAATTTCTGCAGGTAAACAACGAAAAACTAAAGCTTATATATATCAATACGCTGCAAAAGACGGTGGAAAACCCGATCAAAACTTATGTTACAGCGACAGTTCGATCCTAATCCCCACAATGGTCCTGAGGAGGAACGAATTAACAGAGGTCCCTAATACTAGAATATCGAAGATAGAGCAACATGTGATCGACAGCAATTAATAGTATGCCCTACACTCCAAACATTTCTTTAATTAATTCTCCTTACCTTTTTTTTTTTTTTTTAAGAGAGACGACTGCGAAGGAAAAGGAAAATAACAATAATACTCGGGGCCTGCTCGAGTTTCTGTGTTTGGCAATACGCAAAATATATGACACAGCTAGCACAATATCTTGATTATCGTTTCAAAACGTTTACAAACTACAATAAAGCATTAGGTAGGGATCGGTCGTAATATATATATAAGAAGATATTTTATATCCTTAAGCAAGGCGTAAAGATAGTTGCAAATGCGTAAAATATGAAACTACAGGTAGGTTAGATTAAGCTAGAGCTAAGGTAATTAAAGTTAGTTATTCAGATAAAGAGGCTTTCACAAAAACAGAGTGTAAATGCCCGATCTTACACAAAATGTATCTGTCATGTTCGCGGCATGTGATTTAGAGCGGTGAGGCTCAGTAGTAGGTTTAGTACCCACGGAGGCATACTGCAGGCAGTCTTAGTGACCGGTGAAATAGACAATATACAGGGTACGCTCAAAAAGTCATGAACTTTATACAAAATTCCACGTATTTAGACAATAGGTGCACAATCTTTTGCGAACTATAGACAAAGTAAATTTACAACGTAACAATTCATTTGAAGCGTTCATAATGGACATTCAAAATAGATTTTTTGATCACAAGTAAGTTTATTATTTCTTTTGAAAATGAAGTTATACGAGTTGTTGGACAGACATTGATTTTTACGTGCGAATGATTAATCAATGTATTGTTGGACAAAATAGATAAGTAAATAATTTATCCTGTAAGGTTTATTTTAAATTTATATAGTTGGAATTACAACCAAATAGGATTAATGGTGTTGGTCAGTTGGAGAGATGTTACGTGAAAATGAGCATTTTCTTCATCGTATTGTCTAGACATCATTAATTTCTTTCAAATTAAGCGAATAATTAATTAGAATTTCACAAGGCATAGATTAAGAGCTAGATACAACACGTGCAAATGGTTGTCTAAAGCAATTAATTGAAGCCTATACATAAATATTATAACGTCGATAAGTATATTCATAAACGTACAATAAAAGTTTACATTTGTTTATTTGCAGGATAAATATTTATTTTGTTTGGTAGAATAAATAAATAAACAAAAGATTTACATACATTACAACCGGCATTAGGTATAAATGATATGAGCATTTTTCAATTATGTATCTTGTTTAGAGCATAAAGGTGTGTATATAAAGGAAACTATATTTTTGAATCCATAAATTACAAAATAAAAAATACATGATTATGTTGAATAGACATACAGTTTTTCTTTGAACAAAACTATTACCTTTTCCCTATAATGAACAAGAGAAAAATCATCAGCAAAGAAGAAGGAACCACAAACATTGCCAGGACCCACAATAGTTATAAGGTACATGACCCAACAATATAAGATAAAAATACAAAACCAATTATAAGTTCTTGGTGTGTAAAGAATAATTTAAAGAGTATAATGTGTACAAAAGACTATACCCTACGTGTGGTAATACACACAAAAATATGTTGTCACAGCATATAAATTATATGGCAATATTGTTATTTAAAATAAATATTTATATGCTACAGCAATGTGTTTATATATAACTTTTCTACCTAGATATAGCAACATTAAATTATAATTAAAGCAAACTTTAACTAAACTAGCATTTTATGAGAACTCGTTTATTATAATATAAATTACACATATTCGCATGAAGTCATAACTAGCAAAGAATCCAACACTGCATTGTTCTTCCACATAAATTTTGTTGCCTTTTTGAGTATACAATAAATTGCTAGTCACGGATTTAATAAATGTCCAAACACTTCCTGACTTTTAAAGTTGTTTGTGTGCCGTATAGCTAGGATGAGCGTGACGTGGATATAAAGGAAGATGACATGTACAGTACATATACACTACGTACAAATTGTGCATATGCCAAATATATTATCCTTTTTCTAACACCATACCAGTATTAATTCAATATATTCATTTTCAACAAATACAAAATAACAGTCACATTTCAACTACAGTATAATAGTATACAAGGAAACAAAATGTTAATAAATGCGCAGTTGTAAATGTCTCGAGAAATAGCAAAGAGTAAGTTTTATACTAAAGTCAGGCTTTCCAATTTCACAACTGTTACAATTCTATATTATATACTGGGTTGTCCAAAACTGAAATTCGCGTCAATACACTTGCGACGTAGAAATTCCTGAATTATCATATCGAATTAGCATGTGCTGATTATGATGTACTAATTGATTCCCTACCTTCTGTCTCTCGTAGTCTTGTTGGTTTCAGTGTGTGTCGTTTGACTAATGTTTTTAGTTGCAGAGCACTTGATCAGAAATGCAAATACTTTTTATATTGATCCCTTACACATACAATATTTTCTTTGCACCCATGCCTTCTCTTTAAGATTATTAGTAAATATACTAGTAGAATATTAAAACAAATACCTAGTCGAGTTGTTTCATATTTGGATTATAGTCTTAAGCTATTATATCTGTTTTGCTTCTATATTTAGATGACTTGTTTTTAGGATTATGCTGATTATAACTTTGCATTGTGCTACAATGTAATTATTGTTTTGTCCGTAAAATGGCTCTCTGTGTTGAACAATATAATTCATTATTATATTATTAATAATAATAGTATTGTTATTATCATTACTATTAGGAAAAACGGGCTACTGTTACAAAAGGCGCAGAGGAAGTTATTGATTAGAGTCACTGGTGCTACAACGGCGCAGGAGAGGAAATATATCTATGCAGAAAAATGAAAAGAAACAGGTAGGAATGCAAAAAGCAGAATTCTGGAAGCATGGCAGAAAAGGTAGAATAACAATACACTTAGAAGACAGTGGACCAAGGGACTCATACCGAATTTGCAGGAGTGCATCGATGGTAAATATAGAAGTGTGGACTACTACCTCTCACATATTTTGACAAGGCATGGAGTTTTCAAATCACATGCCAAGAAAATAGGTAAAACTGCAGGAGAATAATGTGTGTACTGCTCCTGCATTGACACTGCAGAGCATAAAATATTCAAGTGTGTGCGATGGGAAGGGTTAAGCCAAGAGCAAATAGGAAGTTAGGGAAAGGAGTAACATCAAGGAATCTGATAGGAGGGATGTTAGGTTGTAGAGTAGACTCCTATGAAAGCAAAGGAAGAAGAAGAGAGAAAACTGCAGAACGGGCAGTAGAGACACAAGGACAGGGCAACTGGCTACTCAGCGATTTCGTGTTGTAGATATCAATATATGATGGTTCCATGCAATGCGTTAGGGGAATAGGGTGGTTTTTGTGGGTAAACGGTTTGTCTAGACTGGAAGTCCCACACTACCATGTTGTGATGAACATAAGCACATGGTGTCCATAAAGGATTTCCATCTACCAAAAAGGAAATTATTAATATCTTCATTATTATTATATACGACGAAGCACTAATATTAGTAACACGCATTACAGAAATAGAAATTTGAATAATGGCAAACTTAATTTAAGCTGAGATTACACATTTGATTGACAAATGTGCTATTAGTAATGATACTCTTCGGATATGGGTGTTAGAATCTGCAATAAATCAATCTATTTGTGCAGCAAATTTTCTATAATCCTTACTACTGCCAATTAGTGCCTACTTTTGCAATAGGTTCGATTGATTGCATGGATAAGTTCTTGAAAACTTAAACAATTTGTATAACTTCCATAGTTTTGAAAAACATAAAACTCGAAAGAAACACAAAAACAGTCTTTTCAAACATAGATATAAAATATAAGTCGATAGTCGCATGGACAATTTTATACACAAGAGGAGATCTTATTTTTGGTACATGTAAGTGTACTTGTAAGTGAATTATATAGCCGATATACAGGCTGTTCTTTTCAAAACTTCTCACCCTAACTTATAGGAAATCCAGGAATCTATGAAAAATTCCCTGAAACACGTAAGAAGTATTATCGTAGGGGCCATTTCTTGATGTAACAATTTACTCATCCATTTTAACCCCCTACCTCCGGGAGCTGCCTGCTTAAAAATCTTAAAAGGAAATGGGTATCGAGTAATACGTCATTTTAAATGCCTTTTGAAATAGTACATTTCGGCGATATTTTTTTTAAATTGATCGATTCGTTTTAAAGATTTTCTAAAAAAATCTTTTGGTTAGTTTAATTTTTTGCTTTTTGTTTTAGGCTTAAGTATTTACTACTCAAACATACTTTAATTGCTTAAAATGTTTTATTTATGTTTTCAAAGTTATTTAAAATCCAAATATTTTTTTGCAGAAAAATTCAATCCGATAAATGTTCAAAGTGTTGTCCGTTGATCGCTAAACAATGGTATAGCTGTTGTTCAAAACTGGAGCGTACATTTTCAAAAACATCTGTTTGAATTCCATGGCGGGTTGCATTAATCCTCTGACAAAGTTTTTCTAAATTTTCAGGTAGAGGGGTAAATACAACTGACATTAAATAACCCTATAGAAAAATATTTAGTGTTAGTTTATCTTGTTGAAAATATAATTCGTCCTCATCAAATAGGTTATTTCCATCCCAACCCAATTGATTTTCGAGAGCATCAATAATTAGCGGATTGATGGTATTTTCCAACTTATCCAAATATGCTTCACCAGATTTCCATTGAAAAACAACGGACCAATCACTTGGTCCCCCAAGATGCCTGTCCATTCATTATTTTTTTCAGGATACTGGATGTGTCGTTCTACAGACAGATGAGGGTTATCGTTACTCCAATATTTCCGTTCCTTTCGTTAAATGTTGCAACAGTTGAATGCATAAATAAATTTGAAAACAAAACATTTTAAGTAGTTAAAGTGTGTTTGAGAAATAGGTATTTAAGCCTAAACAAAAAACAAAAAATTAAACAAACCAGTAGATTTTTTAAAAAATCTTCAAAACAAATCGATCAATTTAAAAAAAAATTAACGCCAAAATGTACTGTTTCAAAAGACATTTAAAACGACCTATTACTCGATACCCCTTTCCGTTGAAGACACATAAGGGGATAGCTCCCGGGGGCAGGGGGTTAAAGTGGGTGAGTCAATTTTAACTTCAAGAAATGGCCCCCACGATAATATTTCTTACGTGTTTCAGGTAATTTTTTATAGATCTCCAGATTTCTAGAAATTTAGGGTGGGAAATTTTGATATCAATAGCCTGCATGCGTCATGCGTATATCTAAGTTCTGAACATTTCGTTGCTCTAAATGCTAAGTAGTCGATAAATAACTTTTAGTTGTCGCTTTTCCAAGTATAAATCAGTAATAATATTAGTCTATGTAAAAGAATAATATACATTATGCGATTAAAATGTTTAAATATATTTGCCTGGATGACACTCGTTTGGCATTAGATATTAAGTGAAGGAACAAATGCCAAAAGCCCATTTAATTCGAGAACATAAATGCTAGTTCCGTAAATAAATGATAGAAGAGTAAGGTGCAGATTTTATGTTACTAATTACTAAGAATCGATAACAAATTCATGTTTAGTTTGTTATTTACTGTATATTACCTTAAAACAAAGATTGAGGTGTGGGTACTGTTGTTTTAAATACTGACATCCTTTTAATTACCTGTTAATAAAAGTATAGCTTTCGTGGCGAATTTTAAAAATCCAGTTCTAAATACTTTTGTGCTCTTAATAAATTTTTATAGAATGCATAATTTGCAAGATACTTGCAAGAACACTGCTATCAGATAAAAGTAAAAGTGCTACTTCCGGTACAAATTTTGAACTTCGTATGTGAAAGTAAAACCATAAATTACTAAATATATTATTGATAGACAGATAGATGGAATTATTTACTGTTACCATCGCTATCAAATATAAAAATATATCAATACAAAATACAACACAGACATTATTGATCTGTAATTATAGTGCGATTTATGATAGTATCAGCAAGATCATCATTCAGAAAAGAGGATTCCATTCGAAGAAGTCAGCATTGCGAAATTATATATATAGTCCGGCAACATACGTATACAGTGTGTAAAGTAATATGGTTTCTTATAGGGCATATTAATGTGCTATTGAAAAGTACTTAAAATTTACTATTCAAAAATATTACTTTCTTTCGCTTGTGGGCAATATTCCAAAAGTTATAGAATATTATATCTGAATAAACTCGGTTACGACTTAAAAATATGAGTTGCCTTGACTTACATTACACATAGCATAACTAAAAGTAAACGAGAAAAAATACTTGTAGTATTTTCTTTTCACAAATAAGTACTTTTTATTAAATTTTGAAACTCATGAAATGAAAAGTTTGGAAGTTCATGGATTAGCATATTTTAAAAAATATCGTAGTCATTTATTTTAAATTTTTCTGTGTTGACAATTAAAATTATTCCTGAATGTCACTGTCACATTCACTACTTTCAGAACTTTCCAAATTAATTATGAAACTCTCTTGTAAATTTTCAACAATTATGTCTAACTCCCACATATTCTTGTCTACTTCTTCAACATGTTTGATGGCATTCAACCAGTTCTCTTTTGTAACATTGTTCAATGATGTGTGTAACAGCTCTTTGACTTCCTTTAATTTAAATGTAGTGTTTCTTCTTGCAAATTTTTCCTTTAACTTGGGCCCATATTAATTCAATCGGGTTCAATTCGCAATGATATGGCGGTAGTCTTAGTACTGTTCTATTGTAAGTTTTTGCAAGTTCATCAATCGCATATATATTGAAATGTTCTTTGTGCACCTTAATGAAATGTAATAGTTCATCTTTAATCATAAATTTTTTGGAAAAGATATATTTTTTTCTTGCAACCAAGACTGAATATTATCCAGGACAGATCGTGCTCTTGTATACGTCTTTGGAGGTTTCACATCTTGTGCATTGTGTTCTCGCAAAATATTAAAAACACTTGCAGGGCATATACCTGCAGCTTCGGCTGTAAAGTCAACAATTTGTGTCTTAGAGTCAGCTGGGCATTCTTGTTGACGTTTGGTAAATATATTCAGTACAGTCTCTTTTGCTAGCACTGTAAAATGTCTCTTTACTCGTTTCTTCAGTTCTGGCTGCATTTTGCACAGTACTGTATAATCAGGTAAAAACAGTAACTTAAATTCAACACTTCTGGAAAGCTGAAACATAATTAACTTATAAACCATTTGCTTTGTTTACGATTTATAGATCTTACCATCAATAAATCTTTAATCATTAATAGAGTCTTTAAAAATACTGAGAATAATAATAATAACAATTTAAACAAGTACAAAAAGCGCAAACGCAAAGAATAATACAAAATACTATATAGCAAAAGCAAAAAGTATACATCTGTATACATGATGTTATACATATATCATATATTTCAAAATAACAGACAATGTTATATATAGTCACAATCATGTGACAAAATCACAGAAAGCAGATGATTTATATCCTGCGTTTTAGGATTTGTATGTAGCTCTCAGAGCCAATAGAAAGGCTGTATTAAAAATCATGCGTTTATCACGCGTTTTTTGCTACTCTATACGTTCAGTGAACAGAGTATAACAAAGTAGACAATGCGTGTGTTTGGTTTTATAGTAAGTTCATATTATTTAGTATTTAAAATATATAAAATATGGAAACAAATACGTTTACGTAAACAAAAATTTATAATAAATGTTAGAAATTCTGCCCTTCTACTTCTAACCACTTTTGAAATCATGTTTCATATGACCTATAGACATTTGCCATTAGTTCTCGATTAATAGAAGAAGATACTTGTCGAATTATTTTCTGGATATCCTATCTTGTTGGAACAATGCTATAGACTCGCTCCTTAAGGGGGAGTGCTCACTACCTCAATCAGTTTCTTCCAAATCCTGACTTTATTTTTTGAAATATTTAGACAATTATTTTTTTGAATTACTTAAAAAAATAAAAGAAATATCATAGCATAGTCCTTTTTCCGAAAATATATGTAGAAAAAAATTAAAAACTGAAATTAGAAAAATATCCGAAAATTAACGATACCACAATAATTTAAAAAATATTCTGACCACGTCCTTGAAATAGTTGAAAAAATATTTTCTTAATTAAACTTGTGATTTGGAAAATAGAATTCATTCTGCAAAACTAATTGTTGGAGAAATGTTAAAGTGAAACATGGTACGGTTTCGGTTAGCAGGCGGAGTTTCGCTAGACGAGATTTATGGGTTCTGAGTACTCTAACAGAGGCATAAAGATAAGGGTTTTACGATCCCCATTCATTCGGTGTTTAGACCAGATTTAAAATTTCGAATTGTTTCGAGCTTTACTTGACGTAAATCCATGATATCCAATTAAATTATAATAAAACAACAATATGAAGTTTTGAGATTTACACTAATTTATTAAAAGACACACAATAGCTTTTTCAAGGGATAACTATAAACTAATATTACATAAAAACGTCTACCTTTATATCAAGTGTTACTCCTCTACTGGATTACTGACAAATATTACCGTAATTGCTATTTGTGATCTTTAACAATACCTAATTACTTACTTAGGGAAAACCTTTCTTTTTATTGTCTAAACAGATTTAACAACGGTGACAAATTAGTCCAATATATCATTTAATAATAATTCTGAATGTTTTAGTTTGTTTATTAAATTTGTTAATAGTTATTAATATTAAAAGACACTATACCTGTTTCTCTACACAATAGCTTTTTCAAGGGATAACTATAAACTAATTACATAATAATATACATACAAACTTCTACCTTTATATAAAGTGTTACCCCTATACTGGATTACTGACAAATATTATCGTAATTGCTATTTGTGATCTTTAACAATACCTAATTACTTACTTAGGGAAAACCTTTATTTTTATTGTCTAAACAGATTTAACAACGGTGACAAATTAGTCTAATTTATCATTTAATAATAATTCTGAATGTTTTAGTTTGTTAATTTATAAAGATTATGGACATATGAGTGATGATGACGACATCTCCTTACAACAGCTTTAGGAAAATAAAGCAAAAATGTTAACTTCACTTAATAAAACCAAAGAGCAAATTAAAGAAATTGCAATAGTAACAGTTGGCCAAGATGGTAATCCTTTATGGAATGAAGAGAGACATTTACGACTTACTGCATCACATTTTGGAGAAGTATGCAAACAAAGATCGACGACAGACCCCAAAAAGTTTGGAAAAAGAATTATTGACTCAACATTTTCTGGAAATTCCGCTACAAAATGGGGAAAAGGTCATGAACAAATAGCCAAGGAAGCTTTCGAAGAAAATTATTCCAAACAAATTAAAGATTGCGGTTTATATATTTCCGAATCACATCCATTCTTAGCACCTAGTCCAGATGGAATTGTTGAATCGGAAGACGCAATAATTGAAATAAAATGCCCACATAAAATAGCAGTATTGGGGTTAAGTCCTGCGCAAGCTGTCGAAAACAAAGAAATTGATTATTTAATGAGAGAAGGAGAAAACATTAAACTAAAAAGAAGTCATAACTATTATTATCAAGTACAGGGTCAGCTGGCAATTACAAATAAGTCACACTGCTATTTTGTAGTGTGGACTCCAAAAGGCATAGTATATGAAAAGGTAATTTCTGCTTTTTTAGTTTGTCTGAGGGGCCCACTGTGACAGTTATTAACATTTTTCTTTTCAGATTGTTAGGGATGATGAATTTTGGTCTTCAAAGATGTTACCAAAGCTCACAAAAATGTTTATGGAAGTGATGCTGCCCATACTTGCCAGAAACGAAGTTATATAATAATATAAACCCGATTTAGGTACGTATGTACATACATACATATTATGTATATTTTTAGCATTTGCACCTTCACAAGACAGGAGTTTAATGATAAGATAATAATAATAATAATAATTTACATACTAAGGACAAGAAATACTTGTATTTTGTATTGAAACTAAGTTGTGTTATATTTTTGTTATATTATCTAAATCAGATATAGTTTTGTAAATTTATATACGTTTATTTGTTATTTTCTTAAATAATAATTTACATACTAAGGACAAGAAATAATTGTGTTTTGCATTGAAACTAAGCTGTGTTATATGTTTGTTATATTACCTAAATAAATATATATTGCAAACGTTATTTTGTGAATTTATATGAATTTTTTTGTTAATTTTTTATATAATAATTTATATACTAAGGACAAGAAATACTTATGTTTTGTATTGAAACTAAACTGTGTTATATTTTTCTTATATTACCTAAATAAATATATATTACAGATAGAATTTTGTGATTAATTTTTTTAATAATAATTTACTTACTAACGACAAGAAATACCTATTTCTTGCAATATTTTAGGTGAAGAATAATAATTTTATCTGGTACCTGAAATAGCCTGTATTATACATATTGTGTCCCAACATCTTTATGGTTATACAACAGTCCACGTGGATTGGAGTGACACATGTCTAGTGTCGATTCAACAAATCAAATGCGCGGTACACTCATAAATCAGAGGGCCTAACGGCTTCAACTTGACATAAATATTCCATCTCATTCGCACCACTTGCGATTAGCACGACGGTCGCTAAACGTACGTCGGTGTATACAACAATCGGAGAAATACAGGACGCGCCCATTTGAAATCGGAGTTTCTACAATCTGGGAACACAGCCTTAACATAACCCCAAAGGAGTTAAATCTGGCGATCTGGCTAGCCACGATAATGGAGCACCACGGCTAATCTTATTTTCCCTGAATGTATTATTTAAAAAGTTTCGAACGCTTCTTGCGTAACGTGCTGTAGCTGCATCGTGGTGAAAGTACATTACGTGGCGCGTACACAAATCTATATTTTCTAATAAGACAGGCAGATCGTTCTCAAGAAATTGTAGATACCTCTCTCCTGTTAGTGTACCACCAAAAAAAAGTTCCGAATACTTGATAGTTAAGGATGCCGCCCCATACATTTATCGACCATTTATGTTGATGATCAACGTTTCTAAACCTGTGCGGATTCTCAGTGGCATAGTAATGCACATTGTGTTTATTTTAGTGGTGTGTCGTTACTTTAGGAACGGTTATTTTGGAACGTTATTTTTCCGGAACGTCTCGGAACGTTATTCGATTCCTAAATAACGCGTTACAATGGAACGATTGGAACGGATGGAACGATTGGAACGAATGGAACGATTGGAACGAATGGGACGATTGGAACGAATGGAACGAATGGAACGAATGGAACGAATGGAACAATATCAATAACCGTTGTACGAATAACGAAACGCTGTAATTCGGAACTAGGAACATATGGAACGAGAAACGAGGCAAAGTTTCGGTTACAGTATCTCAACGAAACGAACGATGAGCGAAACGTTCCGACAAGTTTCTGTCGCGATATATTTAGTTAAAAACCGATACACAAATATCATAATAGATATATACAAACGAGTTTGACTGCGTTTAGAAAATTATAAGGATAGAAAAACAAGTGGTTATACATAAAAGATACTATAATAATAACATGAATAATATTTAAAATTTCAATAAAATATAGGTACACGTTATATAAATTCTAAAACAAAAAACAAATACAAATAACATGATAAAAGCAAAACATACCAATATATTAATTAGATAAACTAATAATAAATAATTTACAATTTTAAATTTCGCGAGTTTCGGCTTTATTTTCCAAATAAATGAAATTATATAAAATGTCGAACAATTAATTACCTGTTCTTTTTCAAATGTAGTATAATAAATTATAATTTAATATTTACAATAAATAACTTTTCTGTTGTATAAATAAAACAAGTTATGAAATTTCTACATTAATTGCAAAATAAAGCCAAAACTTAAGGAATTTTAAATATTGCTCAATGATCTTCCTCTGTTAATTACGCATTATTAATTTAAAATAATCAAATTGTAAAATTGGTTTTTGTTAAGATTTTGTTGTACTTATTTAATTTATGGAATTTTTTTCATAAACACAATGTGCCATTGTTATTTTTTTAAAAAATCAGGAGAATGAAATATTCCTTCTTATCCTATGTTATTGTAATTAACTTACTCATACATTCTAAACGGAACTAAGAATTCATATATTAAATCAAACTTTTCCGTGTTAGTTCTCATATGACGAGTACGCGTCGATTATAAATACCGTCGTTCCAAAGTAACGTTATTTTGGAACTGTTATTTTTCTGGAACGGAACGATATGGAACGTTCCAGATGTGTAACCGTTATTCCCATCACTAAGTTTATTTACTAAACCATTACTTTCAAAAGTAGCTTAATCACAAAACAAAATCTGAGTTACAACATTGTGGTTTTGATTTATTTTGTGCAACATCGTGTTACAGAAGTCAAAGACTCTAGAATATTGGTATCGGCTCACTTGCGCTCGGCGCACTTGCGCTCCCACCTGAAATCGACCTATTTGCGCTCTGACCCTAATGACAAGAAATTAATGATATCTTCGCCGGCCGACTTGCGCTCCCGTTCTCTCGGGATATATACATGTATAATTACATAAAACTTAGGATATACTGTACATAGTGCCTTTCATATTAGATGACCTACCTTATTGAGGCGAGTATATGAAAATTACTTATTGTAGGTTTTTATAGAATATATATACTCGCTTTAATAATTTATATATTTATTTATTTATTTAATATGAATATATATATATACATAAAACTATACAAGAATTATTTTCTTATGTATCTCTAACCTGACCAAAAGTGTTTGCTACGTCAATTCGTATTTTTATTATATAATTACGTGACTATGTATAGAATAACCCAAATCATTTTTGAAGATTTCTTTATTCAAAAAGGAAGACATACTTACTCACATATAATGACCTGTTTTTCTACAAAATGTATAAATATTGACGATTTCTTTATTCAAAAAAGAAGACATATTACACACTTTTAAATACTTATGTATTAAACTTTGCCCATCCTAAGTCTGGATAAAATGTGAAGGAAAGTGTTGTTTTATTAACTTTTATATGAATGTTATAATTCTCATGTTTAATTGCTTGTTTTATTATTATTATTAATTTGGCAAAATACTCAAGAAAAAATGGTTTGAGTTATTCTATACATAATCACGTAATTATATAATAAAAATACGAATTGAAGTAGCAAACAGTTTTGGTCAAGTTAGAGATACATAAAAAAATAATTCTTGTATAGTTTTATGTATATATACATTCATATTAAATGAGCTACCCTACTGAAGCGAGTATATATATTTTATAAAAACCTACAATAAGTAATTTTCATATACTCGCCTCAATAAGGTAGGTCATCTAATATGAAAGTCACTATGTACAATATATATTCTAAGTTTTATGTATTTATACATGTATATATCTCGAGAGAACGGGAGCGCAAGTCGGCCGGCGAAGATATCATTAATTTCTTGTCATTAGTGTCAGAGCGCAAATAGGTCGATTTCAGGTAGGAGCGCACGTGCGCCGAGCGCAAGTGATCCGTATTCAGAATATTCACGCACGCTCGTATATGGGTTTTCTTGAACGCATAACAAAACATCCATTTGCGAATCTGCGTTTTCTATGGCACTATTCTTTTTTCTTCCTTATACGTAGTATAAGGAAGTGTAGTGATGATGAAAATTTTTGACCTAGAGATTTTTGCAGATGTCCACGTTTTGAAATTCCCTGATACCGAAAAAGTGGTTTTTAAAAAATGTCTCTGTCTCTCTCTCTCTCTCTCTCTCTCTCTCTGACCACGATAGCGGTCAAACCGCTATAGGTATCAATTCCTAATTTTATATTTACGAGTATAATCTTCCTCTTGAGATCTGATTTGATTTTCAGTAAAATCGGCGGACCGGAAGAAGTAGTTTACATCAGTAAAAAAATCGAATTTTGGCAATATTTCGTCAACTACTAAGTTTAAACAAATTTATACAGAATTTGTATGTACTCAAAATTGAATTTGAGAAGAATTTTATTATAAAACTTTTTCGAAATTGATACCGGAAGTAGGTCTTTACTCTTATCAAAAACAGTTTTTTGATAATATTTCGCAAGTCATGCCTTTTAGACAGGTACGCTATGAATATAAAAGTATTTAGAACTTAATTTTAAATATCTTCTGTATAAAAAAATTTTAAAATTCGGACCGGAAGTATCACGTTTATTCTTATCAAATAGCGATTTTTTGCCAATATGCCGTAAATTATGCATTCTATAAATATTTGTCAACAGTACAAAAGTATTTAGTGTTGGTTTTGATATATTTTTTGTAGAAATGAAATTTCGAAATTCGGACCGGAAGTAACACTTACTCTTAGCGAGTAGCACTTTTTTTAGAATATCTCGCAAAGTGTGCATTCTATAGAGATTTATTAAGGGAATAGAAGTACTTATAATAGGATTTTAAATAATTTTTGTATAAAAAAAATTTAAAACTAATTTGAAACGCTCATACATATAAGAAAGTCGTGTGGTGGCCACACCTTATTTTTTTCATACAGAATACTGCCAGTTTCTTCAAATCTTGTTAACAATTTCTGAAATGCTTTTGTCGATGGCAGTCACTTATTTGGATATTTTTGCCTGTATATTCATTGTGCCAGTAAACAATTTCGAGCACTTTCCCCAAAAACATAGACCATATTTATGAATTCAAATTTTAAATATTTCAGTTTGCACACAATGTAAATTCATGTACTTATAATGACGATGTCTCTGAATTTAGAAATCTAAGTTTGATGTTTAAACCATTTTTTACACACAGCGACTGCGATATTTTTTATACTATTGCTAATTCATTTCTAAACTTTTCATGAGCTTTAAAATTTTAATAAAAATCACTTATTTATAAAAAGAAAATATTAGAAGTAACTCTTTTCGATTAATTTTACTTATAGTCGCAGTGCAAGTCATGGCAACTCATATTTTTAAGTCGTAATCGGGTTTATTCAGATATATCCTATAACTTTTGCAATATCGCCCAAAGGCGGAAGAAAGTAGATACTTTTAAATAATAAATTACAAGTACTTTTCAGTGGCATATAATTTGGGTCAGATTTGGGTTGGTTGTGAAACGCAATTTAAACAATTTCTTTTCTTAATAGGAAGAATTTTCGGAATACTAATTTTGTGGATATCAAGATTATTTGCTTGGTCACTTTAATTTCAATCTATGAAACTTTGAAAATGTCTATATAAAAAAAAATTATAACTTCTTAGTATAATCAAATTTATAGATAATAGGCCTTTAACATCATCCAAGGTGCCTGGAATGCGAGCAGATTGGAATTATTTTAATCAAACGTAATAATATCTGTAGGGCTATGAAAAGAGGAATGGATCATATTGCAAAAAATAAATGTTCTTAGCAATTGTGGGGTCATATGCAGACATTGGGTATCACGAGCAATAAAATGAACATATCAATTTCTGCACGGAAAAAAATGGTATGTGAAAATTTCACACAATGTTGTATCAATGGTAATTGTAGAAACGGTTTACATAAATTGTTAAACTCGTTGATAGTCTTCATATTAAAATACGATATAAAATTGTGCCAAATATTTTATCCTCTCAATCAGAAATATTGTCCACATTGGTACTAAAAGATGTGTGAAGTAAAAATAAATATAACTGTGTTACAAATTTAGGTAATTTGTTTTAGCCTGCTGTGCATTTTCTGTCATAAAATTAGGAAATGTTGAATATTTATTTTAACAAAAAATGTCTCCAGACATTGCGGCGTGGTATGGGTATCAATGGTGGGGTTGTATAGTGTTAGCAGAAGCGTTAAATACGTAACATATTTTGCAGTGTCATTTTGCCTTGATTATGTACGTAAATTTGGTGATTGTTTAGTGCCCTTTGTTTATTATCACACACACACATACTGAACATATTGGTAAGTACTTCTACATATTACCATTCCTGTATGCAAGCGTTCTTTTTGTTTTACAATGCCAGTCATGGACGAATTATTATTATATATAACCTAATACCAATTTTTCAAGATAAATAATCTTTTGTGATAACTACAGGTTGTTGTTCATGTTAGCATTATTATGTAGGTACATATATAGCAATGAATAAGAACATAGATTAAGGCGTAATGGCGTAAGTACTATGCATTATTTGTTACATGAAAGACTATTTTTTAAAAGGGACAATTTATGCGTACTGTGTATGTATGAGTTACAGGCGACTCTGTTAATTGTTAGACACCTAAATACAATAATTTACTATCGTATATGGATATACATTTGTATAATAATAAATCAGAAAACTTGTAAGATGCTCCTAAATAACAGTAATGTCCTTGGTTTTTTCTAGTTTCGACAAGCAGTACAAAAAACATCCTAAAATGTTCACGACAGCTGTGGGAAATAGATACACTGTCTGGATTTTTGAAATATGTATCTTCTTTTTTTTGCATTACTTGCATGAGGTAATAGAAATGGAAGTTAACGATTTTATATTGCAATGCGAAGGTAACTCTGTCCTGATGGTGTTTGGTAAGTAATGAAGGAACAATATGTGAGAAAGGGCGACTGTACCTATTTGTGGGGGTTACAAAATATAAGAAATAATTGGAAGGAGTACATATTATAAAACTACATATAAACAATTATTACTCCTTGCTTATTTATCAACAAATTAACAAATTAATGTAAAAAAATAAACACTTCAAACATAGTGATTATTTTTGCTACTTTTAATTAATTATTAGTCGAAAAAGATATTTATCTTATTATCTTTGAATGACGTATTAAATAATTTGATTTTAGAACAGTGTATAGACGAAGAAGCGTTTATGTTATTAAACGCAGCCGACATACGTGATCTTCTTCCAATAATTGGTATCAGACGCAAGTTTCTGAAAAAATGTAACAAGTTAAAGGACTTAGAGGTAAGCGTTGCTTGACTAAGTCGATATTATAGGCTGCAAATACGAATATATATATATACTTTTATTCCCATCTTATTTTCAGCATGTAAACGAAGTCCAGTGGATACAGCTGGAAGATTTATACAGTTAGTAAACTAAATCACTAACGTCTTTCCACACGAAATTCCAGACATATATTATGTTCCATACGTAAATAACAAAGGAAAACCAAAGGCTGCAAGGGCAAAGGTATGGAGCTGTTATACTCATTTGAGGAATAACTATAGAAAACTGGGACTAATAGGTACAATTACAGGTAATATATAATGACTTTTCTGATGTCATTATTGTTATTTATGTAAATAAATTATTTGAGGTATGCTAAACTGAAACCACATACGTTAATTGTGTTGATGAAGAGGTGTACATGCAATGGTTGAACAAAAATACAGAACCGTTCACTACTGTGCAAGAATACTGGGAAAATACAAGGAAAACTAGATTTGAATTGTTAAAAAATAGTGGCCCTGTTCACAATTATTTTAAAAAATTTCCTTGTTTAAGCGAACAGTTGGGTTTTACACAGGTATTTCATTTCACATAAATAAATTAATTCTTTTTATTGAAACTTTATTTTAGATTGAAGCAGACTTCAATACTATTTATCCTCTAAAGGAAAATTGATTGTTTGCAAAATGGCCCCTGATGTGTGACTCAATTTTAAACAGTGCTACCGCAAAAAAGGATTCCTATTTAAGAGAAGTTCTTGGGCAATATAAAAATATATATGCTGACTCAGAAATTACTAGCTGTAAGTATTTTTGCCACACTTATCTTATATAAAATATTCCCATTGCAATCATTTCAGGTGTTAGGGAAGAATTTACATTAACGATTTTGCCTTTATTCTTTCCATGCATGAATGTGAACAAGGAACCAGGATTACACTGGAGACCATCAAAATTAGAAATGCGTCAAGGCTAGAATCTATTATAGTGTTAAATTCATTAGACTTTCCTAAATTTGGCATAATCAAACATATTTGTTTACTTAATGAAACGGATGTTAATTTTATATGTTTAGTTCTTGATACTATCAAATTTAATAAACATAATTTCGCATTCGAGGTGTCAATACCAGCTAATATACTATCAAACCATTTTGTTGTAAAGCAGACCAAACTGCATGCTGTTCATCCATGTTTAATATCAAAAAATAGTAAAAATCTTTTTGTCTCTGTGCGACATGCTCTTTAAACCCATTAGCTCGTTGTTCACACTTTTATTTAGAAAACGTTGCTGCTACACAGAAACTTACCTATATTTTATTTTATATTATTATGTTTATATAAGTATATTAATAAATAAGTATCAAGTTATACCTGTTTTATTTCTATACACATCCCTAATCACATCATTATTTAAAATAATTTTCCTTTAACAGAGTTTTCATTATCAAACTTCTTAATCATAATATAAATCAAAGTAATACCGCATTTCTCAAAGTAAACATTCAATTTTGTGAAAGTAGGTATATGTATATATGGGTTACAGAAATTTGCGAATTGTTTAACAATATGAAAATTGTTCTTGAAATGGTTTTGTATGAAATACCTACTACATACAACATAATATCTAAATTAAATAGTGCTAAGAATCGCTACTTCATTAAAGTATATTGTCAAAACAAAGATAATGAATAACAAAATTATTCATTATTGTTTTGAAAAGAATGCTACAAATACAACATATAATGCTAGTGGATTGGACATGCAAATAGTACGAATTAATGCATATCGTACAAGTTTTAGATATAATTTGTCATTATCTTTGAAACACTAATTATACAGCAAATAGTGACAAGATTGTGGAACATCCCTATACATACAACATAGAACTCAACAGCACAAGAATAGCAAAATTGTCAAACATTTTGTGCTAGGGAATATATAATATTCTTCTCTATAGATAATTACAATTTTTCGAAATATGTTAAACAATTGCTATAAAATTTATACACAAAAAATACGAAAAATCACTATTTCCTTTATAAAATTTTTATACAAAGTATTACTATATCAGATACAAAAGCTTCAAAATATAACACTGTTTGTGTAAAAAAAAAATACAAATTATATGACATGGTTACAGTTCATTATACTAAGAAGTACTACATTAAGTAGCATATGTTAACACATTTTGTTTTACAAAACTTCACACAATTTTTCGAAATATGCTAAACAATTGCTCTAAAATTTATACACAAAAAATACGAAAAACCACTATTTACTTTATAAAATTTTTACACAAAGTATTACTATATCGGATACAAAAGCTTCAAAATATAACACTGTTTGTGTTAAAAAAAAATACAAATTATATGACATGGTTACAGTTCATTATACTAAGAAGTACTACATTATGTAGCATATGTTAACACATTTTGTTTTACGAATCTTCACACAATTTTTTGTAACTTTTTAATACAATTTGTCGTTGTCCCAAATCACGGGACAAATTGTATGACGAAGAGCCACAATTGTAGAACATTTTCACACAATTTTTTTTCCGTGTGAAGTTCCTAAGGACTCAGAATAAATTAATATTACTATGACAATTTTATCTTGTTAGATTTAAACAACGGTAAATACGTATTTCGAAAAATATATTGACATTTTCAGTAGCACTGATTAAAAACCGTGTTGTCTATACAGCATAGCGTACACACAACGACACTGATTTCAAATTTACAGGGACGGCTTACTTATGCTTATACCTAAGCTATTAAATACATCATTAACGCTCCCTGATGACTGTACCGTTAAATTCGTCACGCTTAATACTATAATCCTATTCTTTAATTCTGATATTTTATGGATATTAACGGTACCTAAAAACACCGATACCCCCGTCACAGTATAAACCTTTCCAGTAGTTGCAATCGCAAAATTTATTGAGACCAAGTAGTTTGTTGCGCATTGTATTGCGCAGTGTCGCAGTGACGGTAAGAAACAGAATTAGACTTATTTATATCTTGTTTGTCAACAGCAACAGATCTTTGAACGCTTGAACATAACCAACCATTTTTAAAGTGAATCAGGTTTATGTGTATAATTGCGAAGGATTTGTTTCATTTAGTGCGTTAAATTAATTGAGCACAATGAGTATAAAGTGTTGTGTACCGCAATGTAAAGGTGCGTATTCAAAGGACATAAAAGACATTAGTTTTTTTAATATTTCATCTGAGGTAATAAGGTAAGCGCAAAATTCAAATAAACATTCAGATATACATGAACATAAGTACGACATAAAGGATTATAGAATTTATAAAAAGTTATTGTAAAATATAAGGCAAATATTGACGTAAATTATTAATGGTTAAATTGCTACATCATTCAAGCATACTTGTATATAATAATAGTTGCATATGATTAATAATTTTTTCTGCACTAGGCGTAAGGAATGGATTGCTTGAATTGGAGAAACAAGTTCTGTAAAGAAAAATGCCAAAGTTTGTAGCATTCATTTTGAAGAGTGTTACTTCAAAAATGTAGTGAAGAACAGGCTAGAAATTACTGCGGTGCCCACTTTATTTCTTACAGGTAAGCCCAAGGATAGATAAACTTATAAAATCATCTATTTATTTTTTGAAATTAATCTTTTTATTAATTAGAAATGCTTTCTTATGTTTAGCTAGCATTTATATGCAAACACCGCAAAGCCTGTTAGCTACAAGTCCCAGGAAGTGCAAATTAAAAACTGAGATTCAGTATTTAAAAGGTGATCTAAAGATAGCGGAAGGGAAGGTTTCTACTGTGACAGAGAAAGAAAATCCAATTTCTGATGCAGATTTTATTACATTTTGTGAAAGCCATTTCAATGAAGCCACGGTAAATCTGTTTAAAATGCAGCAGAAATTATCAAGTAAAAGTAAATGGTTTCAGATATACAAATGAATTTATACAGTTTGCGTTGACTATATATTTTCTCGGTCCTAAAGTTTATAGATTTTTATCTGCAACTCCATGCAGATTAACCAGTAAATGGAACATAACAGTGGGGTTGAATTACTTTCTTTTTATGGTAATAGGAAGAAAAGTTGAAATGATGAGTGAAGAAGCGAGGCATTGTGTGATATGTATTGACCAAATGTCATTAAAGACATTTCTTTTTTATAATAGATCTAAAGATGAAATAATAGGCTTTCATGAAACTACTACAAAAACATTTTTTTCCAAGATGATTTTTAATTTTAAGTTATTTTGCAACATTTATAAAATATGTCAAATATTGTAAAATTTAAATGTGACTAGCATTAAAATATATAATTTTATTCCATCTATGAGACTTTTTGCCACGATGGTTTTTAATTTTAAGTAATTTTGCAACATTTATAAAATATGTCAAGTATTGTAAAATTTAAATGTAACTAGCATTAAAATATATAATTTTATTCCATCTGAGACTTTTTTCCAAGATGGTTTTTAATTTTAAGTAATTTTGCTACATTTATAAAATATGTCAAATATTGTAAAATTTAAATGTAACTAGCATTAAAATATATAATTTTATTCCATCTATGAGACTTTTTGCCACGATGGTTTTTAATTTTAAGTAATTTTGCAACATTTATAAAATATGTCAAGTATTGTAAAATTTAAATGCAAGTAGCATTAAAATATATAATTTTATTCCATCTATGAGACTTTTTGCCACGATGGTTTTTAATTTTAAGTAATTTTGCAACATTTATAAAATATGTCAAGTATTGTAAAATTTAAATGCAAGTAGCATTAAAATATATAGCTTTATTCCACCTGTGAGACTTTTTTTCCAAGATAGTTTTTAATTTAAAGTTATTTGGCAACATTTACAAAATAAATCAAATATTGTAACATTTAAATGTAACTCATATATTCAAACTAACATTAAAATGTATAATTTTCTTCCAAATCATTTTATTCCATCTATGTAGTAGACTGTTTTCCAAAATAGTTTTCAACATTTCGTAAAATTTGTTAAATCGGCCACAGGTTTCAAATCTAAGACAATAATATGCATGACGTACATAATTATTGTTTTAATATTACTAATTTCAATACATTCATTTATCAACAAATTTAGTTAATCCGGCCCCGACTATTTTAAAATAGGGCTAGATCCGGACCTGCTTATTAAAGAACTTTCTGATCTCTCCGCTATGCGACATTGCGCCTTACAATGCGCGAACATACAACTTGGTTTCTAAAGATCAAAGGTGCCGACAAGTAAAAGTAAATGGTTTCAGATATACAAATGAATTTATACAGTTTGCGTTGACTATATATTTTCTCAGTCCTAAAGTTTATAGATTTTTATCTGCAACTCCATGCAGATTAACCAGTAAATGGAACATAACAGTGGGGTTGAATTACTTTCTTTTTATGGTAATAGGAAGAAAAGTTGAAATGATGAGTGAAGAAGCGAGGCATTGTGTGATGTGTATTGACGAAATATCATTAAAGACATTTCTTTCTTTATAATAGATCTAAAGATGAAATAATAGGCTTTCATGAAACTACTACAATTTTTTTTTTCCAAGATGGTTTTTAATTTTAAGTTATTTTGCAACATTTATAAAATATGTCAAATATTGTAAAATTTAAATGTAACTAGCATTAAAATATATAATTTTATTCCATCTAGGAGACTTTGTCCAAGATGGTTTTTAATTTTAAGTAATTTTGCAACATTTATAAAATATGTCAAATATTGTAAAATTTAAATGTAACTAGCATTAAAATATACAATTTTATTCCATCTATGAGACTTTTTGCCACGATGGTTTTTAATTTTAAGTAATTTTGCAACATTTATAAAATATGTCAAGTATTGTAAAATTTAAATGTAACTAGCATTAAAATATATAATTTTATTCCATCTATGAGACTTTTTTCCAAGATGGTTTTTAATTTTAAGTAATTTTACAACATTTGTAAAATATTTCAAATATTGTAAAATTTAAATGTAACTAGCATTAAAATATATAATTTTATTCCATCTATGAGACTTTTTGCCACGATGGTTTTTAATTTTAAGTAATTTTGCAACATTTATAAAATATGTCAAGTATTGTAAAATTTAAATGTAACTAGCATTAAAATATATAACTTTATTCCACCTATGAGACTTTTTTTCCAAGATAGTTTTTAATTTAAAGTTATTTTGCAACATTTACAAAATAAATCAAATATTGTAACATTTAAATGTAACTCATATATTCAAACTAACATTAAAATGTATAATTTTCTTCCAAATCATTTTATCAGTTTTCCAAAATAGTTTTCAACATTTTGTAAAATTTGTTAAATCGGCCACAGGTTTCAAATCTAAGACAATAATATGCATGACGTACATAATTATTGTTTAAATATTACTAATTTCAATACATTCATTTATCAACAAATTTAGTTAATCCGGCCCCGACTATTTTAAAATAGGGCTAGATCCGGACCTGCTTATGAAATAACTTTCCGATCTCTCCGCTATGCGACATTGCGCCTTACAATGCGCGAACATACAACTTGGTTTCTAAAGATCAAAGGTGCCGACAGCGACTGCAACTACTGGATATGTTTATACTGTGCCCCCGTTGTTCACACCACAAACTTATATACACAACATTGGGGAGTCGGCTCGTTATCTGAATTGATTAATCTAATTCTATTTATGTGAATGTATATACTCTCATAACTATCTGGTTCTCTATAATTATGCACTTGTTTTATAAGTTTGAAGCCGCTTGCTGGAATATCACATGTGTCCAGATATGTCGAGCTACACTAGACTTCTCTCTCCTATTAAACCGAAAATGAGCGATGTGCTCTTCATAGCGAGTTGCAATCGACGTCTGGCCGCTTTATTTTTTCTCACATTTATTACAATTAATTTTGTAAATTCCAAATTTTTTTCTACCTCAATTTTATTTTTAGTACTGCTCAAAAGACTTTTCAACGTATTACATGATTTAAATGCGCCTTACAAACCAACATTTATAAAAATATTAATAAAGTTTTTCAAAATATTATGAAAAGGTAGGAAAACAAATTTCTTATCTATATTACTTTGAGGTAGCAACGTTGTGGAATTTAGAATGACTTCCTACGTTTCATCTTTCTTAAGAAATTGTCAACTACGCCTGACTGGAAACCATTGTATTCAGCAATACCTTTTATAAGGCGTAATTCTTTCTCATATATATCTCTTGCAAGTGGGAAGTTTAACAAGCGATGAATTAAAAAATTGAATGTAGACAGTTTTTGTTGAAAACAATAATTTGAATCTGCTGTAATGAATCTGTTTACATTGGTTTCCTTTCTATAAATATCTATTTCTATATTACAGCCTACTTTAATTACTAATGTATCTAGAAAAGCTAATTGTCCATTATTTTCCTTTTCAAGAGTGAATTTGATCGTGGGAAATTTTGAGTTTAATTCATTAAGAAACACTTCAGTATCATACATTGTAGTGTAATTTTGAGTTGTACTAAAGATAAAATTGAGTTAGAACAAAAATCTGGAATTTACAAAACTAATTGAAATAAATGTGAGAAAAAATTATCGGCCAGACTAGACGTTCGATTGCAACTCGCTATAAAGAGCACATCGCTCATTTTCGGTTTAATAGGTTATATACAGTGTGTCCAGATTTCGATGCTCACCATTGGTATATCGGTTATTAGAAGAGATAGAGGAACGGTTAAATGGGGAATGTTTTGCAGAATTCAATGCTCGCAACAAATCTCATTTCAAATTCATTCGGACTTTTTACAATTTTCAGATATTTTGAAAAAACCAATATTTGCCGATTTCAATTTTCCTCATAACTCGATAACGCCTAATGCGATCGCTTTTAAACTCTAACATTGTCCAGACACTTTTTTAAGACAAATTTTTTGGTGTTAACTGTAACCCCCGATTTTCATTTGTTTCCAAGTTCTCAGCGCTATCTTTTGTTTTTCTTATGGCGGCCATATTGGATTTTTAATTAGTTAGATAGTCCTTAAAAATAGCTTTTCAATAATGTTCAACATGCCTAATAAATCTTTATTTACACGAGAGATATGAACATTTGAATAAAATTTCACTCTAATACGGGAAATTAAATGGTAGTGTAAAACAGACGATAAATAGATAAATAAGCCCAGTCATTGTTGACATGTCAAAGTGCAGTGCAGTTGGTGGGAGATTTAGAACTTTGTATTGTAATTATTGATAAGTAATTACCGTTAAGCATTGCGATTAGATAAGAACTGATAATGGCACATACATTTTCAAATGAAGTTAGAAGTTTATTTCAAAGCAAATAGAAACTCTGAAAATTCTTGCACAAATTACGATCAGCGTTTTCAGGAAAGACCACAACCACACCGGACAATTTTTAACAGAATAATCAGAAATTTAGTGGACTATGGAAGCTTCGAACAAAAAAGATCCATCTATCAAGTTTACAATGCTGATGTACGTCAAAATAATATTTTGCAAAATGTTATAAACAATCCAAGTACATCAGTACGTCGAGTGGCTCGAGAAACTGGAATTCCGAAATCTAGTGTTCATGGAACGTTGAGGAAAAACAAATACCACCTATACAAACTAACAATTGTACAGGGTATAAGCGATAATGACTATCAGCGAAGATTACAATTTAGGTGATATCAACAAAAATGTGACGATGATACTGATTTTCCTAGGAATACTTTGGACAGATGAAACACGGTTTACCAATTGTGGAGTGTTCAACTGGCATAATTATCATCACTGGTCAATTGATAATCCACATTTGGCAAATCAAAGAAGGTTTCAAATTCGAGTTGGTTTTAATCTCTGGTGTGGTTTGATTGGTACGAACTTTTATTGACAACTTCTTTGTTGTTTGAGTTTTTGTTTTTTCATTTTAGATAATCACTTAATAGGTCCTTTCATCTTTGATTACAATTTAACTGGTAATAGATATTTAGAGCTACTAACGAATGAGATAATGCCGGCCGTAAGACAAATTATTAACCCTAAAAACATGCAAACGTCGGGTTTCAGCAGGACGGCTGTCCTGCCCATAATGATCATCACGTGCGACATTTTTTGTGGGAAGATTTCAATGAGAGAGTTATTTCAAATAATTGACCAGTACAATGGGTTGCGAGATCGCCCGACCTTACCCCCCTTGATTTTTATTTGTGGGGTGCCACTAAAAACGAAGTATTCAATTTTGAACCATCAGAGAATCGAGAAATTTTAGAACAACGAGTGCTGGATGTGCTGCAGATCATTAAACGAAAACACACTATGTAGAGTTTGTAACTCTGTTAAAACAAGGTACCAAAAGTGTGTGGAGCAGAATGGTCACCATATTGAACAGTTTATTTAAGTAAATCTGAACTTGTAATTTCGTATTAGAGTGACATTTATTTTACATGTTCATATCTCTCATACAAATGAAGATTTATTAGGCAAGTAGTACATTATTGAAAAGCTTTTTTAAGGACTATCTAACTAATTGAGAATGCAATAAGGTCGCCATAAGAAAAACAAAAGATGGCGCTAAGAACGGGGCAACAAATGGATTACTTATCAATAATTACTATACAAAGTTCTAAATCTTCCACCAATTGCACTGCACTTTTACATGTGACTAATGACAGAGCTTATTTACCGTCTGTTTTACACTAACATATTCAAATGTTCATATCTCTCGTGTAAATAAAGATTTATTAGGCATGTTGTACATTATTGAAAAGCTATTTTTAAGCACTATCTAACTAATTAAAAATCCAATATGGGCGCTATAAGAAAAACAAAAGATAGCGCTAAGAACTTGGAAACAAGTGAAAATCGGGGGTTACTGTTAACACCAAAAAATTTGTCTTAAAAAAGTGTCTGAATAATGTTAGAGTTTAAAAGCGATCGCATTAGACGTTATCGAGTTATTGACGAGAATTGAAATCGGCAAATATCGGTTTTTTCAAAATATCTCAAAATTGTAAAAAGTCCGAATGAATTTGAAATGGGATTTGTTGCGAGCATTGAATTCTGCAAAACATTCCCCATTTAACCGTTCCTCTATCTCTTCTAATAACCGATATACCAATGGTGAGCATCGAAATCTGGACACACTGTATATATATATATTATAGCAAATGAATAAAATGTTTAATTCAAGCACATTGTTGTTATCTAAAAATTAAAAGAGAAGGTTTTTAAAGTGAGTTTGCACAGATAATAAAAAAAAAAGAGAATACTTCCCCTGTAGTAGGAACAGGTTATGTTTATATTGCTCATAAATACGTAACTTAATGGGAAAAGTACATTATCTAGCTGAGTTCGTCCATATAAAATCTTGTTGCTTATCTTTATATGTTCTGGATTTCAATGTTTATCTTAGTATTAGGGTACAGAATTTCTAAAATAAAAACAAATAAAATAGTTTTTCATGTTTACGTCAAAGGTAAAATACTCATATTTTAATATGTATGAGAGTCATCTATCGTTGAATAGCTTGTAACGGAAAGGATGTCTAATTAGATATATGTAAATGATCTAATCATCCTAACACCTGTGTATGAAGGGTTGAAACTGCTGTTAGAAAGTTCAACATCTATACGTATACGTGTCTTCTTGATATATACAGAGGACCTAGAAACCATAGAACAGTTACTGTTAAGAAATCAAAGTGGTTTGGGTCGTTATTTATAAAGAAATAAGTATAAGGCCAGTCAGTGACGTAAGAAGTTATAATGGGACAGAATCCTATTTTTAATACAAATTTAGAGGGGTCAATAACACAAACTCATAGTAATAGCATATGATGCATTTGAAAGTTAATACGTTAATAAATCGTTTAATTTATGGGTGATACAATGATTTAAATGTTGTTAATTAATAGAATTACATGTAAGAAATTATAAGGCTTTGGGAGTATGAAAATCATGTGTTTGTATTATATGTGAGTATCTTATAAATAATTAAAATAAGATTATTTTCATATTGTAACATAATGGGAATGATATACAAGTATGCCTAGGAAAATTAAGAAACAAAGGAGTGGAGAAGATGCCAAGAAAAATAGAGAAGAAGCCGATTTTTGATACATAAGAAATTTATATTTTATCATAATAAGTAAACAAATATGTAAATTACCTTAGTGAAAAATAAAGCAAAAGTACCAGTACCATATGCAGGAGAAGAAATAAAAGATAGCCTCATCTTTAAAAATTATACTTGGAAGTCCACTTGTGAAGCTTCATAGAACTCATCGAACATCTTAAGATTTGGGTGAGAAACTTGCCTGCTTGTGCCAATTAAAAGATAAACCATATTCGGGATCCACATCTATAAATTTTCATTGGAATTTAGATACAATTGATCCAACGAAGCTGCAATGTAAAATAATAATATACATGTATAGAAACTAAACCGTAAAACATGAGCTTATGAGTATGACATACTACATATTGATAAATAATTTAAGGCATACTTACACTCGTAAAAAATGCGAGGAAACTGGAATATCTTCTTCCCAATAAGATTTAAAATTTAATTTTAGTTTATTTAAAATGTTGACCGTTAGAAGGCTCTTGAAGCCATGTGTTTGAAATTTCACATTAAGTAATTTAATTATGTATTTATGTAGAGTAGAGGTTCTTGAGACGTTGAATTGTATTACTTATTGATCTTAAGTAAGTTAAGAAAATATGACTATCGTAATTAATATAATTATCAAATTTAATATGTGCAGCAATAGGTAATATTACTTTAACGTATCAAGAATAAAATTGTATTTGAATAATGATATTTAACAATTAATCAGCCCAACTACGTATCATGTATGTTACAGTAACATAACATATGTAATGTTTCGCTAACGATGAAAATAAACGTACTAGGTAACAGGCGATGTTAAATTTCATACTATGTATCTGTGAGTAACAGTTTACGTTACCGTTCACGTTAGGAATTTGAGTTAACAAAATACATTCGGATGTCATCGGGAAAACTGAAATAGTAGTATACATATTGCATGCAGTTAAAAAAGGATAAATCACCAACTCTTTATAGTAAACATAACCCTATTAAACAACAGTAGTGCTAGCTTATAGAGAGTTTTTCTATCCTTTATTTTTTTGGTTTTAAAATGAATTCTAACCTTCTAAAACGTTTGAAACGAACCACAAATGCCCAATAAGAGGAGCTATTGCAATTTTTAGAGCAGAACAAAGTTTTAATTTACGGAAAAACTAAACCGCAAGAAGCAGGAAATGTTAAGAAATTATGGGACAACTTCGCAAAATATATAAATCCTATGGGTTTAGGACCTATAAAAACAGGCGAACAATGGAAAAAAGTAAGTACATTATTATAATTTTATTAAAAAACGAATAATGAGCCGTGCAAAATAAACAAATTGAAATTTTATCATATTTGATTAAACGTTAGTAGGTATATAATGCGGATTCTGGCGCAATTTCCCATGTTATTTCTTATGGAGGTTCATTTTACAAAATTTACAATTTATACAGGTGTAATCACTTTCGTGCACGAGGCAAGTGATTCAATCCTTACAGGTCTTTATATATATATATATGTATATATGTATATATGCGAGCGAGCGTAGGTGTGTGCGGCGGGTGTGTGTGTGTGTGTATGTAAGAGCTTCGGAGGGTGTAGAGAAAGATAGGGAAGGAGTTGTTTAATATATCTGGTATACAAAGATGAGATGCGAACACCGCACGACTTTTATACATATGTACATTCAAATTATTCGATTAATAATACAGCTAGCATAGAAACAATGATTAACTTTTATTAAATACTAATACTGTAATTATATTTAATTATACTAATTATATAGCATGATTATGCTATCATAATGCTAATAAATACATGTGATGGAACTACCGTATATATATATACGTTCTCACCAGAATTTATACATATGCGGGCAGCGGGCACGTACTGTTCGACGCTTGATGACAGGCTGATACATTCATTACGATCATAAGATTCCAATACAATGCATCTGTGCATATTGCAGGGCTGTCATGTTCATTTTTTGATACCATTCACATTCGTAATATTCATAAAAAAAGTATCTTAAGTTAATATTATAAGAATTCCCTCAGATTTATTATTTTTATGATTGAATTTAATATTATTTCGCTGAAGGTCTACTTGTCGGCCCGCGTATGTATTCATATCTGTTAGATAGGTACGGTTTAGCATCCCATTTTGTGATATGTACGGAAAACAGCAGGCAAGATAATCGTACATACCAGTATGATAGAAACTGAAAATTAAATAAACTTTTTCAGCTAGCATAGAAAATGATTATCTTTTGACCAAAGGCGAATACTATAATTATATTTAATTTTACTAATTATATACAATAATTAAGCTGTATTATAATGTTAATAAATACATGTGATGAAACTACAATATAAATGTATATAGGTAAAACGTAGTGAAATTTATAATAAATAATGATAAACAAACAACACCCTTTATTTATTTGAATCATAGGTTTACAATACTGTTATTACAATCCATTACATTATTTGAATAATGTACAGATACAATATTAAGATAAACAGGATTTCTCATATTTACATACATACTAGTATGACAGAAACTATAAATTTATTAAATCTCTTATAGAAAGGAATTATAAGTATTTTACAGTGAAAACCTCTATATCTAACAATTCTCAACAGCTGCTAATGTACGCATGCGTAGATTCACACTACACAACAATCACGTGATTAACATTATCCACTCGAGTGATACCGCGATACGGAATCTTTATATAAGTCATGATACATGCGTTGGCACATCATTCTTACAGTGTTCATCGTTGAGTGAAGATGGAATTTGTGAAACAAATTAAATCGATACTTTTCAGTGCTACAGCTGATGCTGAAGCCGCGAATTCTATTATTAAAAAATGTAATCAAGCTAATCGAGTGCTAAATAATTTATTACGTAATGCGATAACTATTGGAGAAAAACAAAATTTACAACGGCTATTGCTCACGTGAAAAGTTTCAAACGAAAGTGTAGAGGTCTTCCGATAAAGGGATCAGGATACACAACAAGAAAACAGACGGCCTATATTCGTGTTAAGTGGGAAGATATTCAATCAGCTTTTCAAAATCGTATACGAACTGGAGTTACTATCAATCTAAAACACACGGATCCGAAATTGTTTTTACAAGACGCTTCCTCGTTATTCCGCAGAAGAATCATAAATGTGTTGAAAAAAGAAGAAACAATCAAGGTTAACGCGATATTTTCTGGTGACTTTACTATACAAAAGATTGATCAAGAAGTTACAGAAACAAAATATTTTAATACCATGAATAAACCAATTTACCAAGTCACCAACCTACAGAAGTGGTTTGATGTGGAAATACAACAACCAATTTTATCTGACATCGAGGTTTTCCAATCAAGAGGAAGTGGATGGGCATTATCAGCAGTTATTAATATACAAATAAATATTAATAAATTTACACCCCAACTAGGGTCTTCATATATCGAGTTACCACAACCAATAAAATTGAAGCGTGCGTGTGTTAATGTACGCAACAATGATAATAAATGCTTCAGTTGGGCTGTTATATCAGCACTATTTCCATGTGAGAAGCATACTGAGAGGGTGTCTTCATATCCAAACCCATCATTAGTATTAAATTTAGAAGGAATTCAATTTCCAATGACAGTAAAACAAATTCCACGCTTCGAAAAACAAAATGCTCTATCAATAAATGTTTGTATTTAAAAAAAAAAATGTAAGAAAACATTCACGACAGTCCCAACATATCTAACGAAAGCGAAGCAACTGACACATATCAATTTATTGCTTATTCAAGATGTATTTAATGATGAAAATGATCAAGATGATACAGAATCCAAACTATCACCTAGATATCACTATGTATGGATTAAGAACTTGTCACGGTTAGTATCGACAGAACGGTCTAAACATAAATCGAGGATATATTTTTGTGATCGCTGCCTACATTATTTTTACACAGAAACTGCTCGAGATAAACATTACATAGATTGTGTTAATATGAATAATTGTAAAGTTAGACTTCCAGATGAAGATGGGAAGTTTATAAAATTCAAGAATTTCAAAAATAATATGAAAGTTGGCTTTATAATATACGCCGACCTTAAGTGTTTGCTGGTGTCATGTAAAGATAAAAATAAATATCAGGAACACCAACCATGCAGCATTGGATATTATGTTAAGTGCTCATACGATGCAACATTATCTTTTTATCGAAGTTACAGAGGAGTTGATTGCATAGAATGGTTTACTAAAGCATTGAAGGATTTCGCTGAAAATATAGAAACAGTTTTCCTATGTCCACTACCTATGGATAAATTATCTCATGATGAACAACATGAATATAATAACGCAATTACCTGCCATATTTGCAGAAAACCCTTAGATGGAAAAAAGGTTAGAGATCACTGTCACCTAACGGGGAAATATAGAGGACCAGCACATGAAGAATGCAATATTAATTATAAGGATGGATGTACAATAGGGGTGGTTCTTCATAATTTATCCGGATATGATGCGCATTTCATCATTAAGAATTTAGCGGAAGATTTAGAGGGACGTATTGATTTGCTACCAATAAATAAAGAACGATACATATCATTCACCAAACATTTAAAAGGAAATCTTGTTAAATTCAGATTCATCGACTCTTTCCGATTCATGTCTTCAGGGTTAGATACATTAGCATCATATTTAACAGAATATACAGAACTCCAAGCTCAATTTCCTAATATAACAGATGAAAAATTAAAACTGTTAACACGGAAAGGTGTATATCCCTATGATTATTTTAACTCAATAGATAAATTCAATGAAACAAAACTCCCCGAAAAATCAATGTTTTTCAACCAATTGAACGAACAAAATATTTCCGATGAGGATTACGAGCATGCTATGGAAATATGGAAAAAATTTAAAATTGAAAACCTGGGTGAATATTCGGACCTATATCTTAAGACTGATGTTTTACTGCTAGCTTGCGCTTTTGAACAATTCAGAAGCAGCTGCTTAAAGACATATGAACTAGACCCAGCTCACTATTTTACACTACCTGGTTACACATGGGATTGTATGCTAAAACACACAAACATAACTTTGGAATTGATAACAGATATAGACATGATTATGTTCATTGAACGAGGAATTAGAGGTGGACTCAGTCAGTGTTCACACAGATACCTTAAATCAAATCACAAATACATGGATGATTATGATTCTTCGAAACCAAACAATTTCATTATGTATACTGATATAAACAACCAATACGGTTGGGCAATGTCACAATGTTTGCCATATGGTAATTTTAAATGGGTAGATTGTATTGAGAATTTTAATGTGATGGATATATCAGATACCGCTAACATCGGGTATATTCTGGAGGTTGATTTAGAATATCCGCAGGAACTACATGATTTACACAGTGATATACCATTTTGTCCAGAACATCTATCAGCTCCAGGGAAAACAGATAAAAATTGTTGGCTACCTTGCACGACAAAGAACGATACGTTATTCACTACATCAATTTGAAACAAGTATTATCTCATGGACTGAAATTATCTAAGATTCATAGAATTCTACAGTTTCAACAACGCACTTGGCTTAAATCATATATTGATCTGAACACTAAACTGCGAACATCAGCAATTAATGAATTTGAGAAAAATCTGTTTAAACTCATGAACAATGCGGTGTTTGGCAAGTCGCTTCAAAGTATACGAAATCATTGCAATGTGAAGCTTGTAAATAAATGGGAAGGACGTTACGGTGCCGAAGCATTAATTTCAAAACCTGAATTCAAATCAGCAACAATATTTAATGAAAATTTAGTGGCAATTGAACTCAATAAAACTGAGGTGTATTTCAATAAACCCATTTATATTGGAATGGCAATATTGGATATTTCCAAAACAGCAATATACGAATTCCACTATGATTATATGAAGCCGATGTTTGGTAGAAATTGTAAAGCTGCATATACAGATACAGATTCAATTATATATTCGATCGAATGTGCAAACATCTATGATATTATACGTCGTGACTGCATAAAGAGATTTGATACAAGTGATTATCCAAAAGATAATGTTTACAATATTCCACTGGTTAACAAAAAAGTTTTAGGAATGATGAAGGATGAGATGCATGGTAAAATAATAACAGAGTTTGCAGGATTAAGGTCTAAAATGTACGCAATCAGGGTGGAGGGAAGAGATATGATAAAAAAAGTTAAAGGAGTTAAAAAAAATATCGTTAAAACTCACATAAATTTTGATGATTATCTAGAATGTTTGAAGAACTACACAGGAAAGACAGTGAATCAAAAATTAATTACATCCCAAAAACACAATGTATTCAGTATAAATCAAACAAAAATCGCATTGAGTCCGCATGATGATAAGAGATACCTTATTAAAGATAGCTACGAGACGTTACCATGGGGACACTATTCAATTATGTGTATAGAATAAGTATTTAATTGAATTTATTGTATATCTATTTATCTATATATCTATCTATTTTTATATATATATTACTAATATTAACACATGTAAAGCATTATCATATGAAATAAAAACATTTATGTAAAAAGGTGTTGTTTATTAATAGTAGTAGTAGTAGTAGTAGTAGTAGTAGTTATTTACCCTCAAAACTTACATACCATGTGAGGTACAACATAAATACACATTACATGATATGGATCAGCACTTACACAATGTCATTAAAATGTAGAATGAAAGCTTATTAAAGGCATAATTAATAAAAAACTAAAATCATTTTTAAAGAGTTTTTCTCTGAACCCATTGTTTCTAATCTACATATTATAAAATTATTTTGATTATGATAGGAACCATTTAAAAAACCAGTTATATAAATCTATTTATCAAACATGACTGAGATCATCATCACAGACATTCAATTTTGATAGAAAAGGAAATTTTAATGCACTGAATAATAAATAAACATCAATTACTAAGGATTGAGGTTGTAATAAGTGTTAGGAAGGGTATGCAGTTGAAGTTCCTTTAAATGCTACCGCCAGTAATTTATAGCTATTAAGCCCCTCGAAATTCAAAGGCACTACTCGTGAGGCTCGAGGTAAGTAGCTCGGAACACGAACAGGTCTACCGTCAAATGATTTATAGCCGCTAAGGCCCCTCGAAATTCAAAGGCACTACTCTTGAGGCTCGAGGTAGACGGCTCTCCTTAGCAAGGTAGACAGCTCCCCTTGGTAAGGAGATTCCATAAAGGATAAGCTATTAAAGCAATGAAGCTCCCCAACGTTAGTAGGGCACCGAATGTTGCTATGAACCGGTTGCCACAGTCTAATTATAGACTGCCCAACGCATTTGGGTATATCCATGAAATAACCTGTCTCTTCAACAATTTACGGATAATGGGATTAAGGATGAAATATCATATAAATAAGGATTGTAATTTTAAGAGAGTTTCATTTTTATTTTACGGTAAAACCAAATTGATTAATTTTGAATCTATTACGATTAATAACGGCTCCTTCAATATAAACAAATAATTATTTTTTCTTTATTAAAGAGATATTTTTTATGCATAATTCAACGATTTATTCGGCATCAAATAATATATTGAATTTAACAGAAAAATGTTTCAGGCAAATTTAATACTTATTAGCTTTAACGAAACAATAATGATAATGTTTACAATGCTACATTTTATGACGAGTAAGATAGCTTGCATAATATCAATGTAAGTAAAGTTATATATTCAATATAAAGATTACCACATACTTTCTAGATGATAATAATATAAATACTAAATATATTGGTAATTTAAATCTTTTTACTTATACATACACATATGTGCTTACATTCCAATAAAAACAGAATTAAATGCAAATAATAACATGCATATTTTCATTTTTATTACCAAGTTAGTCATTAATTATGTTACATTAACGATGTATAATACGCGATACTTAAGTAAAATACTATACACATTTTCATCCATCAGACGCGAAATAAGCGTGTTCATTCGTGTTTAAAATACGTCACTGACCTATAACGCAGGTAGTAATACGACATATTATTGGCTGTATTTAAACAAAGACGTTGTATGAGAGCGAGAAAAGTCAAGTGATATATATATACATATATATCTAGTATCTCAGATTTAGTAGTGTAATAACCTTCTTATGTGATAGTTTACTTGTTAGAGAAAGGTAGGCCAATATTTAATTAGTAATAGAATCATTGTAGTATATTTAACTCAATATCGGTATAGTATCAGTTATTGGTACAAGTTATTTATTATATTGAATTAGATATTTTAACGTAATATTATATTAAAGATGTTAATAATTTATATTACTACCACAAGAATATTTTACATTATTGAGATATGAATATATATATATATATATATATATATATATATAGAATAATTATTTGCATGGAACTTGACATAATAAATAATTTTATTATATAATTTTATGAGACAGCTTGAATACAAAGATGTTTAGCCTTTAATTATCATAATTAGATTTTATGATATAAAGTAGTATATATTGTAATATAAGATAGTGTTATAATCTATACAATAAATATTATTCAGTATTTGAATACACAATGAATAACACAAATTTGAGTGAGAAAGATAAATATTTTTAATTGTACATGTGTGAATTTGAATTTATCGGGATATACAGGGTAATTATTTACATCTGATGGTGAAACATGGTCACGTTTTTTATATAATTCAGTAATTTAATTTGCTCTATAGCAAGACAATGAGGTGGATGCTAAGCATTAATTTGTACACACGTAATGTTATGATTTTCAGTGTATCATATATATTCTAGTCTAACGCAAACTTTTTGATTTATTGAAACCCCAATAGAAATTATCACTATTTCGAGAAGAATAGTCATGTACCTGTACATATTCAAAGCCGCTGAAGAATGAGTACATTAACAGCTGTATACGCGTGTCTTTATCATCCACTTTAATGTGTTACTATAATTCCAACCATAAATGGTATTATATCGGTTTCTCCGCCTTGGAGCTATCATATAAATTATTATTTTATTATTATCTAAACTTATTCATCACGTAATGTGTATTTGTATTAATATTGCGTCATTAAGCCTTCCATTAATATATTTTAGGTAAATTTCTGTGTTTTTCCGATATAATGACTCTAAATTCTTCTAAATGTGAACTGTACTCAAAGTAAATCGAGAACTATAACGTAATATATATAAACTCTTAGAATAGACAATTATTCATAAGTAAAGTGACTATAAATTCGATTAAATGTGAACTGTAATATAAAACAGTTGAACTAGAATATTTAAAAATAATAATCAGTGTAAGAAGACCGGTTCTGAACTGAACCGGTTGTGCTAGAACCGGTTCTGAACTGATTATTATTTTTTAATATTCTAGTTCAACTGTTTTATATTACAGTTCACATTTAATCGAATTTATAGTCACTTTACTTATGAATAATTGTCTATTCTAAGAGTTTATATATATTACGTTATAGTTCTCGATTTACTTTGAGTACAGTTCACATTTAGAAGAATTTAGAGTCATTATATCGGAAAAACACAGAAATTTACCTAAAATATATTAATGGAAGGCTTAATGACGCAATATTAATACAAATACACATTACGTGATGAATAAGTTTAGATAATAATAAAATAATAATTTATATGATAGCTCCAAGGCGGAGAAACCGATATAATACCATTTATGGTTGGCATTATAGTAACACATTAAAGTGGATGATAAAGACACGCGTATACAGCTGTTAATGTACTCATTCTTCAGCGGCTTTGAATATGTACAGGTACATGACTATTCTTCTCGAAATAGTGATAATTTCTATTGGGGTTTCAATAAATCAAAAAGTTTGCGTTAGACTAGAATATATATGATACACTGAAAATCATAACATTACGTGTGTACAAATTAATGCTTAGCATCCACCTCATTGTCTTGCTATAGAGCAAATTAAATTACTGAATTATATAAAAAACGTGACCATGTTTCACCATCAGATGTAAATAATTACCCTGTATATCCCGATAAATTCAAATTCACACATGTACAATTAAAAATATTTATCTTTCTCACTCAAATTTGTGTTGTTCATTGTGTATTCAAATACTGAATAATATTTATTGTATAGATTATAACACTATCTTATATTACAATATATACTACTTTATATCATAAAATCTAATTATGATAATTAAAGGCTAAACATCTTTGTATTCAAGCTGTCTCATAAAATTATATAATAAAATTATTTATTATGTCAAGTTCCATGCAAATAATTATTCTATATATATATATATATATATTCATATCTCAATAATGTAAAATATTCTTGTGGTAGTAATATAAATTATTAACATCTTCAATAATATATTACGTTAAAATATCTAATTCAATATAATAAATAACTTGTACCAATAACTGATACTATACCGATATTGAGTTAAATATACTACAATGATTCTATTACTAATTAAATATTGGCCTACCTTTCTCTAACAAGTAAACTATCACATAAGAAGGTTATTACACTACTAAATCTGAGATACTAGATATATATGTATATATATATCACTTGACTTTTCTCGCTCTCATACAACGTCTTTGTTTAAATACAGCCAATAATATGTCGTATTACAACCTGCGTTATAGGTCAGTGACGTATTTTAAACACGAATGAACACGCTTATTTCGCGTCTGATGGATGAAAATGTGTATAGTATTTTACTTAAGTATCGCGTATTATACATCGTTAATGTAACATAATTAATGACTAACTTGGTAATAAAAATGAAAATATGCATGTTATTATTTGCATTTAATTCTGTTTTTATTGGAATGTAAGCACATATGTGTATGTATAAGTAAAAAGATTTAAATTACCAATATATTTAGTATTTATATTATTATCATCTAGAAAGTATGTGGTAATCTTTATATTGAATATATAACTTTACTTACATTGATATTATGCAAGCTATCTTACTCGTCATAAAATGTAGCATTGTAAACATTATCATTATTGTTTCGTTAAAGCTAATAAGTATTAAATTTGCCTGAAACATTTTTCTGTTAAATTCAATATATTATTTGATGCCGAATAAATCGTTGAATTATGCATAAAAAATATCTCTTTAATAAAGAAAAAATAATTATTTGTTTATATTGAAGGAGCCGTTATTAATCGTAATAGATTCAAAATTAATCAATTTGGTTTTACCGTAAAATAAAAATGAAACTCTCTTAAAATTACAATCCTTATTTATATGATATTTCATCCTTAATCCCATTATCCGTAAATTGTTGAAGAGACAGGTTATTTCATGGATATACCCAAATGCGTTGGGCAGTCTATAATTAGACTGTGGCAACCGGTTCATAGCAACATTCGGTGCCCTACTAACGTTGGGGAGCTTCATTGCTTTAATAGCTTATCCTTTATGGAATCTCCTTACCAAGGGGAGCTGTCTACCTTGCTAAGGAGAGCCGTCTACCTCGAGCCTCAAGAGTAGTGCCTTTGAATTTCGAGGGGCCTTAGCGGCTATAAATCATTTGACGGTAGACCTGTTCGTGTTCCGAGCTACTTACCTCGAGCCTCACGAGTAGTGCCTTTGAATTTCGAGGGGCTTAATAGCTATAAATTACTGGCGGTAGCATTTAAAGGAACTTCAACTGCATACCCTTCCTAACACTTATTACAACCTCAATCCTTAGTAATTGATGTTTATTTATTATTCAGTGCATTAAAATTTCCTTTTCTATCAAAATTGAATGTCTGTGATGATGATCTCAGTCATGTTTGATAAATAGATTTATATAACTGGTTTTTTAAATGGTTCCTATCATAATCAAAATAATTTTATAATATGTAGATTAGAAACAATGGGTTCAGAGAAAAACTCTTTAAAAATGATTTTAGTTTTTTATTAATTATGCCTTTAATAAGCTTTCATTCTACATTTTAATGACATTGTGTAAGTGCTGATCCATATCAGGTAATGTGTATTTATGTTGTACCTCACATGGTATGTAAGTTTTGAGGGTAAATAACTACTACTACCACTACTACTACTACTACTATTAATAAACAACACCTTTTTACATAAATGTTTTTATTTCATATGATAATGCTTTACATGTGTTAATATTAGTAATATATATATAAAAATAGATAGATATATAGATAAATAGATATACAATAAATTCAATTAAATACTTATTCTATACACATAATTGAATAGTGTCCCCATGGTAACGTCTCGTAGCTATCTTTAATAAGGTATCTCTTATCATCATGCGGACTCAATGCGATTTTTGTTTGATTTATACTGAATACATTGTGTTTTTGGGATGTAATTAATTTTTGATTCACTGTCTTTCCTGTGTAGTTCTTCAAACATTCTAGATAATCATCAAAATTTATGTGAGTTTTAACGATATTTTTTTTAACTCCTTTAACTTTTTTTATCATATCTCTTCCCTCCACCCTGATTGCGTACATTTTAGACCTTAATCCTGCAAACTCTGTTATTATTTTACCATGCATCTCATCCTTCATCATTCCTAAAACTTTTTTGTTAACCAGTGGAATATTGTAAACATTATCTTTTGGATAATCACTTGTATCGAATCTCTTTATGCAGTCACGACGTATAATATCATAGATGTTTGCACATTCGATCGAATATATAATTGAATCTGTATCTGTATATGCAGCTTTACAATTTCTACCAAACATCGGCTTCATATAATCATAGTGGAATTCGTATATTGCTGTTTTGGAAATATCCAATATTGCCATTCCAATATAAATGGGTTTATTGAAATACACCTCAGTTTTATTGAGTTCAATTGCCACTAAATTTTCATTAAATATTGTTGCTGATTTGAATTCAGGTTTTGAAATTAATGCTTCGGCACCGTAACGTCCTTCCCATTTATTTACAAGCTTCACATTGCAATGATTTCGTATACTTTGAAGCGACTTGCCAAACACCGCATTGTTCATGAGTTTAAACAGATTTTTCTCAAATTCATTAATTGCTGATGTTCGCAGTTTAGTGTTCAGATCAATATATGATTTAAGCCAAGTGCGTTGTTGAAACTGTAGAATTCTATGAATCTTAGATAATTTCAGTCCATGAGATAATACTTGTTTCAAATTGATGTAGTGAATAACGTATCGTTCTTTGTCGTGCAAGGTAGCCAACAATTTTTATCTGTTTTCCCTGGAGCTGATAGATGTTCTGGACAAAATGGTATATCACTGTGTAAATCATGTAGTTCCTGCGGATATTCTAAATCAACCTCCAGAATATACCCGATGTTAGCGGTATCTGATATATCCATCACATTAAAATTCTCAATACAATCTACCCATTTAAAATTACCATATGGCAAACATTGTGACATTGCCCAACCGTATTGGTTGTTTATATCAGTATACATAATGAAATTGTTTGGTTTCGAAGAATCATAATCATCCATGTATTTGTGATTTGATTTAAGGTATCTGTGTGAACACTGACTGAGTCCACCTCTAATTCCTCGTTCAATGAACATAATCATGTCTATATCTGTTATCAATTCCAAAGTTATGTTTGTGTGTTTTAGCATACAATCCCATGTGTAACCAGGTAGTGTAAAATAGTGAGCTGGGTCTAGTTCATATGTCTTTAAGCAGCTGCTTCTGAATTGTTCAAAAGCGCAAGCTAACAGTAAAACATCAGTCTTAAGATATAGGTCCGAATATTCACCCAGGTTTTCAATTTTAAATTTTTTCCATATTTCCATAGCATGCTCGTAATCCTCATCGGAAATATTTTGTTCGTTCAATTGGTTGAAAAACATTGATTTTTCGGGGAGTTTTGTTTCATTGAATTTATCTATTGAGTTAAAATAATCATAGGGATATACACCTTTCCGTGTTAACAGTTTTAATTTTTCATCTGTTATATTAGGAAATTGAGCTTGGAGTTCTGTATATTCTGTTAAATATGATGCTAATGTATCTAACCCTGAAGACATGAATCGGAAAGAGTCGATGAATCTGAATTTAACAAGATTTCCTTTTAAATGTTTGGTGAATGATATGTATCGTTCTTTATTTATTGGTAGCAAATCAATACGTCCCTCTAAATCTTCCGCTAAATTCTTAATGATGAAATGCGCATCATATCCGGATAAATTATGAAGAACCACCCCTATTGTACATCCATCCTTATAATTAATATTGCATTCTTCATGTGCTGGTCCTCTATATTTCCCCGTTAGGTGACAGTGATCTCTAACCTTTTTTCCATCTAAGGGTTTTCTGCAAATATGGCAGGTAATTGCGTTATTATATGCATGTTGTTCATCATGAGATAATTTATCCATAGGTAGTGGACATAGGAAAACTATTTCTATATTTTCAGCGAAATCCTTCAATGCTTTAGTAAACCATTCTATGCAATCAACTCCTCTGTAACTTCGATAAAAAGATAATGTTGCATCGTATGAGCACTTAACATAATATCCAATGCTGCATGGTTGGTGTTCCTGATATTTATTTTTATCTTCACATGACACCAGCAAACACTTAAGGTCGGCGTATATTATAAAGCCAACTTTCATATTATTTTTGAAATTCTTGAATTTTATAAACTTCCCATCTTCATCTGGAAGTCTAACTTTACAATTATTCATATTAACACAATCTATGTAATGTTTATCTCGAGCAGTTTCTGTGTAAAAATAATGTAGGCAGCGATCACAAAAATATATCCTCGATTTATGTTTAGACCGTTCTGTCGATACTAACCGTGACAAGTTCTTAATCCATACATAGTGATATCTAGGTGATAGTTTGCATTCTGTATCATCTTGATAATTTTCATCATTAAATACATCTTGAATAAGCAATAAATTGATATGTGTCAGTTGCTTCGCTTTCGTTAGATATGTTGGGACTGTCGTGAATGTTTTCTTACATTTTTTTTTTTTTAAATATAAACATTTATTGATAGAGCATTTTGTTTTTCGAAGCGTGGAATTTGTTTTACTGTCATTGGAAATTGAATTCCTTCTAAATTTAATACTAATGATGGGTTTGGATATGAAGACACCCTCTCAGTATGCTTCTCACATGGAAATAGTGCTGATATAACAGCCCAACTGAAGCATTTATTATCATTGTTGCGTACATTAACACACGCACGCTTCAATTTTATTGGTTGTGGTAACTCGATATATGAAGACCCTAGTTGGGGTGTAAATTTATTAATATTTATTTGTATATTAATAACTGCTGATAATGCCCATCCACTTCCTCTTGATTGGAAAACCTCGATGTCAGATAAAATTGGTTGTTGTATTTCCACATCAAACCACTTCTGTAGGTTGGTGACTTGGTAAATTGGTTTATTCATGGTATTAAAATATTTTGTTTCTGTAACTTCTTGATCAATCTTTTGTATAGTAAAGTCACCAGAAAATATCGCGTTAACCTTGATTGTTTCTTCTTTTTTCAACACATTTATGATTCTTCTGCGGAATAACGAGGAAGCGTCTTGTAAAAACAATTTCGGATCCGTGTGTTTTAGATTGATAGTAACTCCAGTTCGTATACGATTTTGAAAAGCTGATTGAATATCTTCCCACTTAACACGAATATAGGCCGTCTGTTTTCTTGTTGTGTATCCTGATCCCTTTATCGGAAGACCTCTACACTTTCGTTTGAAACTTTTCACGTGAGCAACAGCCGTTGTAAATTTTGTTTTTCTCCAATAGTTATCGCATTACGTAATAAATTATTTAGCACTCGATTAGCTTGATTACATTTTTTAATAATAGAATTCGCGGCTTCAGCATCAGCTGTAGCACTGAAAAGTATCGATTTAATTTGTTTCACAAATTCCATCTTCACTCAACGATGAACACTGTAAGAATGATGTGCCAACGCATGTATCATGACTTATATAAAGATTCCGTATCGCGGTATCACTCGAGTGGATAATGTTAATCACGTGATTGTTGTGTAGTGTGAATCTACGCATGCGTACATTAGCAGCTGTTGAGAATTGTTAGATATAGAGGTTTTCACTGTAAAATACTTATAATTCCTTTCTATAAGAGATTTAATAAATTTATAGTTTCTGTCATACTAGTATGTATGTAAATATGAGAAATCCTGTTTATCTTAATATTGTATCTGTACATTATTCAAATAATGTAATGGATTGTAATAACAGTATTGTAAACCTATGATTCAAATAAATAAAGGGTGTTGTTTGTTTATCATTATTTATTATAAATTTTACTACGTTTTACCTATATACATTTATATTGTAGTTTCATCACATGTATTTATTAACATTATAATACAGCTTAATTATTGTATATAATTAGTAAAATTAAATATAATTATAGTATTCGCCTTTGGTCAAAAGATAATCATTTTCTATGCTAGCTGAAAAAGTTTATTTAATTTTCAGTTTCTATCATACTGGTATGTACGATTATCTTGCCTGCTGTTTTCCGTACATATCACAAAATGGGATGCTAAACCGTACCTATCTAACAGATATGAATACATACGCGGGCCGACAAGTAGACCTTCAGCGAAATAATATTAAATTCAATCATAAAAATAATAAATCTGAGGGAATTCTTATAATATTAACTTAAGATACTTTTTTTATGAATATTACGAATGTGAATGGTATCAAAAAATGAACATGACAGCCCTGCAATATGCACACATGCATTGTATTGGAATCTTATGATCGTAATGAATGTATCAGCCTGTCATCAAGCGTCGAACAGTACGTGCCCGCTGCCCGCATATGTATAAATTCTGGTGAGAACGTATATATATATACGGTAGTTCCATCACATGTATTTATTAGCATTATGATAGCATAATCATGCTATATAATTAGTATAATTAAATATAATTACAGTATTAGTATTTAATAAAAGTTAATCATTGTTTCTATGCTAGCTGTATTATTAATCGAATAATTTGAATGTACATATGTATAAAAGTCGTGCGGTGTTCGCATCTCATCTTTGTATACCAGATATATTAAACAACTCCTTCCCTATCTTTCTCTACACCCTCCGAAGCTCTTACATACACACACACACACACACACACACCCGCCGCACACACCTACGCTCGCTCGCATATATACATATATACATATATATATATAAAGACCTGTAAGGATTGAATCACTTGCCTCGTGCACGAAAGTGATTACACCTGTATAAATTGTAAATTTTGTAAAATGAACCTCCATAAGAAATAACATGGGAAATTGCGCCAGAATCCGCATTATATACCTACTAACGTTGCTTAGTTATTTCGAATTAGAAACCTACTTTTTAAAACCCCAAAAAGCATTTACCCATATATAAATTATCGCTACAAACACAGGATACTCAACAACTGAATTTTCATTTAATTTGAATAATCATACCATTACTTAACTACAAAATTTATTGTTTAACTTATTGACATATCAAAACTATAAACATTTTGTTTAATAGATTTTTGTGGAATGGAAAAGTAATGTCAAAAGAAAAAGCAGAGAATCAAAAATCGAAAGAGATCGCACTGGTGGCGGTGGAAATCCAACCAAGAAATTAACCGATCTGGAAGAGAGGCTTCTCAATTTAATTTCGGATATACATTTAGGACTAGAAGAATTACCAAATCGTCTAGGCTCTGCAAACCAACAAGTGGTAGTAGAAGAAAATAGCAATATAGGTTGTGATAGTAACATTTCAAATGACAGCCCTACAGAAGAAGTGGAAGAAATTCCAAAGTTGATTGACAATATTAGCGAAGCGGAAGAAATTTCAGAGTTGATTTACAATATTAGCGCAGACGAAATAATGATTGAGCCAACTGATAAATTGCTTGCTTCCGAAGACACGATTTCTAAAGAAATAAAAACAAATCCACTAACTACTAACAATAGAAAGAGCAAACAGTGCTCAGAAAAAAGATACACAAGTAGCTTTTTAGAATCGGCTGCGAATTCATACAACGCAGCGCAAGATATGCGATACAACGCCGCAGTAAAAAATGCAGAATCAGTAACTTATCTTGCTGAAGCCATCAACAATTACGCCGAGGTTTACAGGGAGCATTTGGAAATAGAAAAACTCAGATTAGAAACTGAAGCTATAAAGGCACGAGCACAATTAATGAAAGCCAAGACAGAAATGATGAAGATGGAAGAGAGTTTATTCGAAAAGCACTAGACTACTTACTTTATAAACACATAAGAATTTGTTCCTTATTTTTTTTGTTATATATCTTAAGCAATATTTTTTTTTAATTACATAGCTTTTATACATGTTATATGTAAATAAATTACAAATATTAAAGTTAATTGACTGCGCTAAAAAAAAATATGCCACAATAATTTTTATAATGTTGAAGATGGAAAAAATATTTCGATACGTCACATCTCACAAATGAAATTGTCTTGAAATTGTGAAATACCGACGTCTATTATTTAATCAACCGTATCCCATAGAAAAGGAAAATATACATTAGTGGTTGAAGGAGTAAAACGCAGTATTTTATTATAAATGTTTTTATTTATTTCGTTGTTGCATTATAATTTATTTAGTAAGTTAGTAATAATTATAATCACAGGATTACGTAAAATGTTGCCTAATTAGTAAATTTCTGATGCGGCGTCCCTCAGCCAGAAAATTTTGATCCAAACCTACAAAAAAGACAAATAAATTTTCTACTAGCTGTGTTAAATATACTCATACCATTGAAATTTGCGTAATTTATTCTATTTTCCGCGTTATTTAGTGGAGCCTCATCTACATTCATAAGTGGATCAACTTGTAATGCCATGTTATGCAGAACTGCGCAACACAAAATGATTTTCCCTGCCTTAATAGGATCGTAATGTAGGGCTCGATGCTGCGATAAACAACGAAATCTTTGTTTCAAAACTCCATTACATCTCTCAATGCAGTTTCTAGCTGATATACATATGAGTTGTGTTATATCCGCCATCTGGGGTATTTTCTACAGCATCTGGTATAGGTGTTAGTAGCCATGGCTGTAAAGGATATCCCGAATCCCCAATAAGCCAAGAAGAACGTAAAGCTTCATCCCTATATAATTCTTGTAAATGCATGTTAACTGTTGATAAACTCCAAATTGCAACATCATGTGATGAACCAGGAATCGTGTATTACAGTTTAGTATTCTGAGATTAGAGTCACAAATTAATTGTACATTGATACTGTAAAAGCCTTTTCTATTGTAGAAAGCAATGCCTGGATGTATAGGATGATCTATAGGAAGGGCAATAATAGCAACGTGAGTGCAGTCTATCGCTCCTATTACACCAGGAAAATTAAACTTTTCTAAAAACCCTTGCTTAATACTGTTTCGCGCGTGTTCCGTTTGCGGAAAAACTAACCATGTTTGCAGCAAATTATCAACAATAGCGTTTGTTATATTATTAAGACATTTACTCATAGGTTGTTGAGACAATCCCAAATTAAAATTGCCTTATATACACGTTTAATATGATCCGTGTGCAAAAAACAACAAACAGCTCAGAATTTGTTTTTCTACGGAAATTGCGGTACTTCGTTCACGATTCCTCAAAAATGGATAAAGCTCGTTTATTAAAGACATAGTTAGCTCCTTACTAAGTCTGAAATGTTTTATAAAATTTTTGTTAGGCATTTGGAAAGGATCAGACTTATCCCTCAACATTCTTCGTTGTATTTTTAGGTTATACCTGAAAAATTCGATAGAAATATTATATAAAATAATTTGCGAATAAAATTTCTCACCTTTGGTCTAAATTCTGAATGTCACGCATTAGAAATAAATTAATTAAACCATCAAGCGCCATGGTTAACTTCTTAACGACACCCTCATACCACTTGTTACAATTCGACCGTTAAGGAAAGATAAACGGAGAATGATAACCATTTACGTTAAACAACATTGAACTGTTACACGATACATGGTACGAATTTAGGACGTTAGCCTAACAGCCATGTTAAAATCTCATTAACGTGTATGTTACCTTAACATACATGATACGTAGTTGGGCTGAATGTCTCGAAGCTTCTAGACATGAATGTTTCTGTGTTAAAATATGAACATAGTGATTTTTGTATTCCCAAGTTGCCTCTGTATGTGACATTCATTTCGAAAATAAATAACCTATAACGCTCAAGTTCTGCAAAATTAACTAGTACCGTATCTCGCGTTTTGTTTTAACCACATACCTAGTGGGATTAATAGCAGAATTAATTTTAGCGATTACGTCGTTAAAATTCTTGAAATCGAGAAACAATTTCTGTTTTTATCGTGAAGAACGCCCTTCGATTTGCTGAATATATTCTTCTGTTATTTTCGTACGAGGTATTTTGTTTTAATTATGATTTATATGTGGCTTTTCTCTCGCTTCGTAGCTGTTAATTTTGGATGCCAAACTACCGTATACCTGTTTAATTTTTCCAAGAGCACGTGGCGCCGCCATTTTAGACGCGTGCCTTGATCCAATCTTTTGAATTGATGGTATCGTAGATGTGGCTGCTATATGTCGAAATTATTTTGTGTATGTGACAAATCCAGGTAACTTTTGTCCATTTTATTTGAGATCTGTGTGAAAATTAGTCCGGATATGACTTTCTAAAGCCAGAATTGCCGTAATTATATCATCCGTTCACTGTGTGCTGTAGAACATTAATTTGTAGTATATGTAACCTTCAGTTAAAATTTTTGGAACTTGTAAATGCATCGCCAAAATTTGCTTGAAATGTTGAAGCATATTAGATAAAATTTCATAAGATTCTGTATGTATTAATTATAACATGAGACCTATTGTCATTTTATATGTTAATTTTAGAATTCTAATTTAATGTTGTATTTGTTAATAAATTCTGTATACCATGTCCACTCGTTAAGTTACAATATTTAGTTGCGAGTGGCTGATTCATTAATTTTTAAGTTGTGGTCACATACAGGCTGATCATATATATTTAGTTGTATTAGATTCTTTAATTCAAATAGTTTTACTAGATAAATCATTTTGAGGCCTTAAGCTTATTTTTAATAAATTTTCATTTGAGTTTAAAGTTTTACAAAACGCTTGTGACACGATAGGGTATCCATACTCTACGTAATTGTAAGGCAATGAGGTCTCTTCGCTATTTACGACCTATCCAATATAAATAATTCTGTATTACCTATCCCGCAGTCTTTTTTTTTGACAACTACATATACAGGCTGTTGTCACTTAAAGTTATGGTAGCACATAAGTTAATTTTGTTGTAGTCTGCCTTGATTAATGATTTACGTTTATATTTGTTTAAGCTTGCAGTCAGTCTATTTTAGAATTTATTAAACGTAACTCAGTTAAAAGTTTTCGTCCATTAGCATTATCATTTGACAATGTATTTAAATAGTTTAATCTATCCTTATGCAATTTTATCTTTCAATTCAGGGAATAAATTTTCTTGTTTTGTCTAATTTGATTAGATTTAGGGATACAGCCAACTTTTAAATAATTTCTGATTGAAATTGTTTCAATAAATATTGGTTATTTTTTCCTGAATTGTGGGTTCCGTCTTATATCCGTAATCCTCCTCATATTAGATAATTGGTTATCTTCCGGATCAAAATAACCTTTTGTAGGGCGACTAGTTTGTATACGGGGGTAGCCTCCTTAATTTTAATTATAAACATCTGCTTGTTCAGTGAAAAGAACCCACACATCGAGAATGCAGTTAGAGGCGACCGCTATCTCAAATATTTGACAGCAGTATACGAGGGAAGTGGCATTTAAGATAACTTTGAGTGAGTAAGCTAAATTTTAAGTTTCTTATTTTACCTTAACGTTACGTTGAGTTTATATCAGTAACCGAGTTACTGTTAATTAAGATGGATAGGTATGTGGTGACGCCATTTTTCTGCACTCTTATTTAATTTGCATTTCAAAGTATAGAAGGGTGTAGCAATCTTGCTTACAGATTTCAACATTACACATTTTTAACTCATGAATTTTATGAGGCATTTTAAACCGGTTACGGAAGATGTTATTGAGACAACTAACAATGTCAAAACTAATGGTATTGGTATACATAATATTAACATTAAACTTTTAAGATTCTTTTGTCCGTTCAATATACATTTCGTTACGACTGTTTTAAACGTCTGTAATGAAAATTGTGTCTTTCTGACCTGCCTCAAATTTCCTGATGCTTTACATGCCCAAAGACCTAGAGAGAGTTGTGTTTTTTAAAGATTGGCTCATTTGTATAATAAATAAAATATCGCACCTGTATATTGGACAAGATTTAGATGTCGCTACTTCTGTTCAGCGGTATTGCGGTTTATTGCTGATGATACATTGCGTGACCAGGATAATAGTAAATTTACCATTAATCTAGTGTTTCTGAATGAGAAAATTTCACTGAAGGTCAATGGTTCGACACAGTCTGTGAGTATATTTGGGGTGACCTTAAAAAGTACCTGATAGTAATTTGTTGAAAGACCTGACTGTGTTAATAGATTAAAAGCTTAGACTTCCTAATATTATTAAATAGCACACTCTAATTTGTAGTCTTTTAATGCTGTAAGAAGTATTTTGAATAAGTAATAAAAATACAACTGTGTAATTCTTATGGATTGTCAGAGTCTGATAACTGAGGAGTTGTATACGGCCTTTCTCTCAACTATTATAATCAAGTGGTATGCGTAGAATGCCTATTTTTCATTTATTTACGGATTAAGAATATACGATAGAATTAGCTAGACATACATTCATAATATAAATATTCGCCGTAAAAAGTAAAATATTGTTGCGTTTTCGGGTTCACAATAAACAATTCGTGCAAATGTTTTGAAACAGTCTGTATATTTACACACTTAAAAACTAATCACAATACAAAAATATAAAATAAATGTATGACACTTAAAACTACTACAAATAAATTAACACACGTATTTATCACTACTATTTATGTCCGTAATATTTATTTACTTCTTGAACTATAATAAAACTGCACTATTTATGTTTATTTGACTGCACAAATACTATTCCATGAATGCATTATCCCGGCACCACAGCGGCTTTTTATATCCGCATACAAAAAAAGCCTAGAAATATACAAGAAAATTCTTTCTTTCTTCTCGATATTCGTACTAAATACGAGAGAAGATCCAGACTGTTTTTTGCTTACGCCGTACTTGTGTGCCGATGATTTATGAGTGTGTTGCGCCGATGTTTATTTTTCTTTTTTTTTGTGCGCTTGTTTCGTTACATTGCCCCCTTCTTAAAAACCGCGTTTCGTCCCGAAACACACTATTCCATGTTTTTGTTGTTGGCGGATGATGGAATCTACATTGGGACCCACGGGTGCACCCAGTTGTCTTGTGAAAATGAAAATCCACCGTCTTAGGTTGTATAACGGGCTGATTGGGCCGATAGCTTCATACGACTATTTCCATACCAGTATGCCGAAACACCACCTCCAGCATGTTTCTTACGGTTCTCCATTCCAACCGGTCCAATCCGCAACCCAGTTTCGGAATTGCCAGCCTCTTTTTGTTTGTTCGAGTGCACGTCCTCGTAAATGAACAAGGGATTCCCACAATTCATGATAGGTCGGCTTTTCGTTGGAGACTTCTTTCGTGACCAGGTAAAAGATCGTCCGTCACGCTTTATCTCCAGAGCTTTACCAACCCTTGGTTTTTGTTGGATCACTTCATTGACCACGCCATATCTCTTCTTGAATTCCACGGTAATCTCTCTACGCATACATAGGTCCTGGGCCACACAGTGAGCTAAGGCATAATCACCGGGTACCGTAAAAAGATCCTGTTTCTTCTCCGTGGTGATTCCAAAACGAGCCTTCCTGGTACCAGAATATTCTTGTCTATAAGTCGGCTCTCCATCTTTACTGGTAATTTGTCGCACATCCGTTACTTCGCCGTTGTTATGTCCATGGTATGGGGCCAATCGGTTGAAATGCACCACCCTTGACGTACTATGAGGTGTTTGTCTTATGCGATAAACCACGTCATTTATTCGCTTTAGTACTTCGTATGGTCCCTCCCAGTGTTGTTGGAACTTTGGGAACAGGCCTCGGCGACGTTGAGGATTATATAGCTAGACAAGGTCCCCTTCTAGATAGCCACCTCTCTCGGCTTGCACGTCGTAACGATCTTTCATCCTGTCATTGGCATCCTGAATTTGATGGCGTACTCGCTCGTGGGCATACACCAAGCCCCTCCTAAGTCCGCTGACGTAGTCTTCTCCTGCCAGGTCTTCTCCAGGTGTACATCCGAAATTTAGGTCACACGGCAGCCTCAGCTCCCTTCCGAATAACAAATTTGATGGAAATTGACCGGTAATCTCGTGGACCGCAGATCTGTAAGCCATGAGGAACAGGGGTAAATGTTTAGCCCAGTTTCTTTGATGGTCTGCCACTATCTTCGACAGGTGTTTGAGCATTGTCCTGTTCATGCGTTCCCCCATTCTATCTGACTGCAGATGCAGTGGCTTCGTTCCTGTGTTCCTAATGCCCAGAAGATCGCAAATATTCTGGAATAAGGTCGATTCAAAATTCCTCCCTTGATAAGAATGGAGTTCCAAGGGTGCACCAAACTGACTAACAAATTCCTTCACGAGCACTTCCGCGACTATTGCGACTTCTTGGTTAGGTAAGGCATACGCTTCGACCCATTTAGTGAAGTAATCCATTACGACAATTATGTATTTATTCCCATTGTCAGTCTCAGTAAGTGGCCCAGCGGCATATATGGCAATTCTTTCAAATGGGCTTCCTACATTGTACTGCTTCATGGGGACACGTCGACGTGTTTGGGGTCCATTGCTGGCGGCACAAGTTGCACATTTTCGGCACCATTCCTTTACGTCTCGTGTGCAATTCACCCAATAAAATCGTTGGTGCACTTTCTCGAGTGTCTTATGTACGCCGAAGTGTCCTCCGCAGCTGTCATCGTGGAGCTGTTGCAATACATCAGGTATCCTTTTCTTAGGGATGACCACCTGTATCTTTTGCCCTTCTCCATCTGGGTTCTGCACAACACGCTTAAGTAAGCCATTCTCCACCTTCAGAGACTCTCATTGAGCCCAGTAGGATTTCAGTCCCTGTGAACGAGGAGCTACTTCTTGCCAAGCCGGTCTGTGACCAGTACCTTTCCAAACCATCAAGAAATCAAGGTCTTCATCGGCTTCCTGATCGATCCTCAAATTGTCAGGCTGCCACTGATCGTCAACCACGGTAGTTCTGAGTGTGTTGGCCGATTTTTCTTCTACTCGGTTGCAATGCCTGCAGTCTTCTGGACATGGTCTCCTTGAAAGAACATCAGCGTTTTGGTGTTTAAGGCCGGCTCGGTGCTCGATGTCGAAGTCGTATTCCTGCAGTCTCTCAATCCACCTGGTCACCTGACCTTCAGGGTTCTTGAAATGCAAGAGCCACTTCAACGCTGCATGATCGGTTCTAATCGAGAACTTCCTTCCATATAGGTATTTGTAAAAATGTTCAATGGACTTGACCACCGCCAATAGCTCACGTTTGGTCACGCAGTAGTTCCGTTCGGGCTTGGAAAGCGTCTTGCTGAAATATCCGATTACTTTCGCTTGCCCTTCTTGTACCTGGGAGAGTACGCCGCCAATCCCAACATTGCTGGCATCAGTGTCCAAAACAAATTTATCAACTGGCAACGGATAGCTCATAATTGATGCACTTATCAGAGTCTCCTTCAGTACTTCGAAAGACGCTTGACATTCGCTATTCCAGTGGAATAAAATTGATGACGTTTCGGAGCTCTTCTGGAACGTCAGTAGGCGTACCCGTTTCCGTTTCATCTTGATAAACGATGGCCGACACGGGACAACACCATCCCAATACAGTGCCTTTTTTCAATGTCACGGCGTAATAATTGACGTTCATTACCCTTACTGGCACGGTCCTCCGAGATCTTACCAGCGCCTTTGCAATCATTATTTCTCGGCCCACTTCTTCGTCATCAACCTTTGGCTCCATCATCATAACCTTCCCTTCAGTCAGGTCCCCTTCCATGCAAGCTTCCAGGATCATCTCAGTTTGTTCACCCAGGACAGCGTCCTCTGCCAGCACAATACGTATGGAATGGTTATTCATAGAACGGAGGACGTACTCTTCATTGCCTATCTTCAAGACGCCCAATTTCAGGCCCAACTAGAACCCATATAGCTTCATCGCATCCATTCCCAAAATAACCTTTTCCTCTATGTCCGCAACCAGGACGCGATGTTGGATTGATACTGGTCCAATTCCGATCTTCACATCAACTTCTTTTACGGCAGCCATTTCGCCTGTTGCTGTTCTGAGTTGCCATTTGCTGTGTAGTAACGACTTGTTTTTTTGAATCACATCGGGTCGCACTATGGTTTTCGTCGACCCAGTGTCTAATAGGCCGGCATAAGTTCTTCCTCCCAGAATAACATCTACGTAGAGGTTATTGGCATTGTGCTCCAGAGATGCAATTTGCGCTATTGATTTTGAGGCTCTACGATCTTGGGTCGACGATTGCCTCTTCTCATCGACCCGTTTTAGTTTTCCTGCTGCTCCGTTATGGGTTTCTTGGGCTCCTTCTCGCATTTACTACGAACATGGCCCATTTCACCACAATTCCAGCATCGGAGCGTTCTTTTCTTAGGTTGCACCTGATTCATTAATCGTTGTACTACCTGTTCTAAAGATTCTTCGGCTTCTGGTAGATCTCTGACAGAACATACTCTTGCAGGGTTTTGAGAGGCTAGCTTTGCGGTTTCGAACTCCAGATATGTGCCAAAGCATCGATTTGGGTTTTTGGTCTTGCCAGCCTCAGTGCTTGCTGTGTATCGCAATCTCGAAGACCATCTATGAAAGTCTGCACAGTCAACTGTTCCGAGAAGCTATCTGGAGATGTTGGATATGCCAGACGAACTAAACGGGCGATATCCGCTTCGAATTTTTGGAGGCTTTCACCCTTTTTCTACAGACGATTCTTCAATTGTATATGATAAACCTGCTCTAGGTGTGCATGCCCATATCTCATCTCTAGATGCTTGATTAATTGAGGATAGTCTTGACACTCTTCCGGGAGTAAGGTCTGTAGAACGTCACTCGCCTCTCCTCTTAACGACACAATCAGAGCAGTAGCTTTCTCCGGGGGCGTCCATGCATCTGTTCCTGCAGCGGCTTCGAATTGAGTCAGGTACGTCATCCATGACGTCTTTCCTTCGAAGGTAGGAGGTTTTATCTATGTCTTTGCTGTTCGGCAGATTCCCAAGCTTTCGCTTGAGGTATCATGGGGACTGCATTCGTTCATCGCTGGCAATTGAAGCTGAATTTTAAATTCTTCCCTCATTCTGGACATGCTTTCCTCAAATTTCTGTTCTACGGCTTCGATGGCCTCAGAAAATTCCTGTCTCATATTCGATACATTCTTCTGAATGTCATCCTTAAAAGTGGTCTCGAGTTGGTTTGAATTATTTGTCATTTCATCTGTTAGAGCTTTCGAATTATCTGCAATTTCATTTTTTAAAGCTTTCTCCAAAATCTTTGAATTATTTAACATCTCATCTTTTAGAGTCTCCATAGTAATCTCGAAATGTTTTGAATTATTTGTAATTTCATCTTTCAGAGTCTCGAATTGTTTTGAATTATTTGCCATTTCATCTTTCAAAGTCTCGAATTGTTTTGAATTATTTGCCATTTCATCTTTTAAAGTCTCCATAATAGTCTCGAAATGTTTTGAATTATTTGCAATTTCATCTTTTAGAGTCTCCGTTATTAAGCTTGGATCAGCCTGTACTTTAAACAAATATTTTTCGGGATCCTTACCATCATTTATTAAAATGTCACGAAGCCGATCCTGGAGAATTATTTTTTTTCCAGACGTATCTGCGTCCCTTTCTTCTAATTCTGCTCTTAACTCGGTGACCTTTAATTCTTCCATACGTTTGGTAGCCATTTTTTTTTCACTTGTTCACTCACACCTGACGCCAAATTGTTGCGTTTTCGGGCTCGCAATAAACAACTCGTGCAAATGTTTGGAAACAGTCTGTATATTTACACATTTAAAAACTAATCACAATATAAAAATATGAAATAAATGTATCACACTTAAAACTACTACAAATAAATTAACACACGTATTTATCACTACTATTTATGTCCGTAAAAAAACTGCACTATTTATGTTTATTTGATTGCACGAATACTATTCCATGAATGAATTATCCCGGCACCACAGCGGCTTTTTATATCCGCATACAAAAAAAGCCTAGAGATATACCAGAAAATTCTTTCTTTCTTCTCGATGTTTGTAGTAAATACGAGAGAAGATCCAGACTGTTTTTTGCTTAGGCCGTACTTGTGTGCCGATGATTTATGAGTGTGTCGCGCCGATGTTTATTTTTCTTTTTTTCTGTGGGTTTGTTTCGTTACAATATCATACCTAAACGTAGGAGTCACAAATTTAAGTTAGCTTTTTCCTATGTCCCAGATATTAATTATAATTTGATCCCTGAATATACACTCGATGACTTACATTATACATCACTTACATTAAAAATTAAGTTACACGTACTAGCCAGCAATCAAATGACTGTGTTATTGTGTATCGATATACTGTGGTTCTCTTGATAACTTGATAATATGGAAAGAGTCATCTATAATCATTCGCTATTTCAGTCCATTTTTTCTTTATTTTTGTTGTTGGTAATATTAGGGTTTCAATTTTTGTAATTTGGTAAGCAGTAACGTATGGAAAATGAAGCACCAGTCTAAATTCTTTGGTTGCATTCTCTCCGTTAACGTACTGCATTGTACATTTATGACCTCAGTATCTCGGGATGTAATAAATTATTATTACTATAAAAAAATAAGTCAAACTAAAAATAATTACAAAACATCAAACTAGTTTCTCATAGAAACTTTTCTATTACGACAGAATCCGATTTACAAGGTGATCCAAAAGAAATGTTAGCGTTTGTTCACCTCAGAGAAAGAGAGAAAGAGAGAGAGATTACATGTATCATTTCTAGCTCTACCTGTATTCGCAGATCGCTTTCAACCACGCTTGGCTTTACTTGCGCAACTCTAGATATTTTGCAGAGCCTTGTACTACTAGGTACTTGTACTAATGTTTGTTGTGTGACAAATTATACATAACCATGATGTGGTGCTGCTTGATACTCTATGGGAAGTAGAAAATGTAAACTTTATCCATGGTCTAATACAAAAGTATTTATTCGCAATTGTTCGTAGAAATGATCGTTCAACATGCCTCATTCATCACCAAAAAACGTCGCGTCCTGTGTCAACTCAGATGCCGAACCAAATCTATGGTGAATAGACTTTTGTGTCTCATGTAACAAAAGCGCTAATTTACACTACGATATCGTCTTCGGATATCGGCTTAAACATATTGCATCGGAACTCCGAGAAACAATAATTACAATTAAATTATAATTTTAAATGTATTTTTTTAATAGTTTCCTCTGTTCATCGTATTAAAATAATATTTGGTTATATTACCCAATATTGTTACTATTTCACTAGGTTATCTCTTTTCTGAGTCCATCAGGATTCAATAGGCACAATATATCTTATTTATCGATAGTTTCATCGAAGAGTTTCAAATTTTCTTGGGATATTAATTCTATGTAAACAATTTAACAACAAACGTTTGGTAAAATAAATGTTTGAATAAAATATGCTCTTGTAAAACACATATTTGTGCATTTAACAATGTATTGTGTATTACATTACATATACTAAATAAATCTACCCTTCTCAATTCTTATTCATACCACTTAATATTTTTTGATTAATAACAGCATTGTTTAATAAACCAACAAGCTTCTTTCACTACATATTTATTCATTGAGCTAACCTAACGTTATTAGAATAATCTATAAAACTGTCAAAGTACATTACAGCAATCTGTAAGATTATTAAAACTTTTTAAATGCAGTTATTTTTTGAAGAGAATCCAGTAGTAAATAGTAATACTATGCAGGTGTCAGATCATTTAAAATAAATAGGTGATAGAGTATTTTACTTTAATAGTATTGGAACCTAAAAGTTCAAAGCAAATATGACCATTTTCAATATAGAATCATGTGTCGTAAAGATTTACCCAGTGAATTATCCCAAAAACCTCCACTAATGTTATTAGTATACATATCATAGTAAACGTTTCTCAACCAGCGATAAAGAACATCTAGAAAAATAATGCTAGTAGCATTAATCATTCGATATTACTACCACCGTAAAATAATGGCCAAACGAAATATGCATTTTAAAGACATCAAAATAACCGGTGCGCGAACTCTTTATCTAATTTATTATTCAATTTAAAATAGCTTAGTTTCCCTATTATGTGTAACTGAAATTTAACGTAAATTATTCCAGCATTAGTTATTTTACAATATAATACTAAGCCGTAGAATAAATATTATTTAAAGTTTTTAATATAAAAACAAAAATAAGACAGTGATTGTTCTTCACAGTTCCCTTCCTTTGCAAGGGTATTGTATAGTAAGCTGAAAATTTTGACGTGTTTGCTGCGGGTGTCGGACGATACTTATAATAAGAGGTGCTTGAAAACACCCCACTATTATATATTATTTTATGAAATGCTAGTCAAAATCTAAATTTTGACACTCCAATGATCGAATACATTTGAAATGACGCGACGTACGTAAAATTAATGCATTATCAATTATCTCTATTCACCTTGGACATACTTTGCGCTATGTAGATACTAGAGGTAGAATCTTATTTACATTGTAAACAACTTTAATGGAAGCAAGACAAAAAGGGGTAGAGTACCTACCTAAGTAACATTTTTCGAATTTCGCGTTATGTTGGCTACGAACAAGTAACGATAATTAATTTGCATTCTGATGTTTAGAGGGAGCTGCTTTAATAGTTCTTCCGATTCTTTTTTCGTATAACGACAAAATAAATTGCTCCAGGTTTCAATAAGCGAAGCACTTGGAGTCTTGGAGGCTGCACAAATTGACGACTCTGATGAATTTTTTTACCACAGCACTTGCCCACCCTATCAGACTTGTGCGAAGTGGGTAAGTTTTTTTTTTTAAAAGAAAGAAAGAAGTTGTTCTGGCTTTGATATTTCCAAACTATTAGAAAACAAAAAGATAACTTGGGCGAGATACTAAGAAACTTTTGATTGTTAGTGTATAGAAATGCCAAAGTTCCAGTTATGAAATGCAAATTCTAATTTTTTTTAATAAATTCAGCATTTCTATACCATTATATCTTTATAATAATGTCATTTTTAAATAAAAATATATCTTATATGTTTTATGTATCTACATATTTTTCCCGAAAAATACTTTAAGAGGCCAGGGCATGACTTATTCACATGATAAATATATGCTCTATGTCTGATATTACAAGATACTTGCGGGATCGATACATGTTTGTGAGTTGAAACCACGATTCGTATTCAAAGACTGCCTGATAATATAAAAAACTCCGTATTTTAAATATATTTTAACAACAAAAGCTGCTGTCTTGCCTCCTTCAATATTCGCCTAGAGCTTTAAACGCTGCCTTTCTGGCCTGCTTTATGGCTCTGTTCTGCCGCTAATTGGCTATTGCTTCTAACCTGCTGATTAATATTCGTTCCCCACAAATGCCGTCAGCATTCTTCGCACCTGATCAAGCTTTACTAATTATCCTATTAATCAAGAAACCAGTCCGACCGCACGAGTCTTAATTGCCTATCCTATATACAATGTAAAATAGAAGAGAAGCCGCGCGGCTTTCGGTCTGTTACTAGATAATTCGTAACGACACCGACATTCACTGTGTCATTGTTGCTATACTAAACATCAGTCAATTTCAGAATGCATAATTAACTGTGACGTTCGAAAGAATATAGTCTCTTTAGTTTAATAAAAATCACGACAGGCATCCTATAGAAATAAATGCAAATAAAGTTCGAAAAACTTTGATATCTGTGTTGTTTAAAATTAGTCACGACATTCGGCACAACAAAATTTTGATTCTAGCGATTTCATAATGTATATTTTCATCTGAGGTCATTTACAGATCAAGATACGAGAAAAACTCCTTATTTATGTCTTAAGTGTAAATATTACTTTTGAAAAATGCGTTTTTTTAAATTTTATTATGTATGTATTTCCTTTAAACAAAATTGAATATCGTTGGCCTTTGTATTATTATTTCATTGATATCTTGATCAGATAAAGTGAAAAGTAAAACAAATATAGAACCTACTTTCTCCGCTGAGTGGGTCCGCAGAAACGAGCTTAGTAATAACTAAAATGCAAACGTGATAGTGATAATTATTTACACTTACAGAACAACATAATTGTCATGTCAGGTTGACAGAGAGGAAGAGAAGTAAAAGTTGGAAGGAATCTGAGCTCGACTGTTCTCCGCTGTAGTTGTTGTATGTATGAAGTTCCGAGAAAAAGGCGCCTCGAAAGAAGCGCCACTAAAGACACTTTAAGAGATGCATTACAAAATAAGTAAAAGAAACACGCTTCTTTTATCGATTTCAAAAATCAGGAAACTGGAAGAAAAGGTTTACTCTTGGCCCCTGTTTTAATTTAAAATCGGTTCCCTTTATTGAAAATTTGAAACTAAGATGTTGATGGTTGCTCTACTTTGTTCTAGGTTTGTTCTACATTGTTCAAAAGCATCTCACATTTTTATTCGAAAATTCTATTTATCTTTATATCTCGATTTTTTCTAGATTTTTGGAACAATGGTTAGAGCAAATAGAATAATCTGAAACAATCGTCAGCATACAATTAAAAAAAAAAGAAGGACGCTAGGGTAAAGTGGGTTTTTCAGTTATCTCGGTTGAATCTCAATTTTCATTCTTTGGAACAGTTTAGAACAAACCTAGATCAACGTAGAACAAGCACCAACTTCAAACTTTAGTATTTTGTGTTCTTTGTTTGTCTTTCACTTTTGATCAAAAGAGATACAAGTGTGAAATTTTAGAGAAATGAGGAAATTTTAAAATAACTGCTATTTCGGTTACATCCCACATGTTACATTCTCTTCCTGTTTTCGAAAATTCTATTTATCTGATTTTTTTGCCAGATTCTATAGAAAAATGGTTAGAACAAGTAAAGTAACATGGTTCAACGAAAATAGGAAAGCCGTGTATAAAATATTTTTTCAATTTTATATAAATATTTTGGAATAATATAGAGAAATCCTAGAACTGTCAGAATTTGTCTTTTTTAATAAAATGTCTGGATAATTTCACACAAGCTGCATACTGTTTTTCTTGTCGCTACAAAAGCATCTTTTAGTATAAAATGCAACAATTGTGAGGGTAGAATTTCTTGTTGACATCGTTACCTAAACCTAAACGTGAGAGAGTAAGAAATAGAACGTGAAGCGATTAAGACGAATAACAATATCCAGCAAAAACTAAGTTGATTATAAAAATATATATTATCACGCACCCACAAGAAAAATAATATAAGAAGAAACAGATATCAAAACATACAAGCTGAAGGAATTACATATAAAATATCCATACAGAAATCCAAGAGAGCTTGCCCCTTCCTAATCCCAGATTCTTGCAAATACCACTGCAGCCGAAGGAAATTTCAACCACAATATCCAAGTATGAGGATATCCCCTGTTTATACAAATCTCTACTAGCCGTTTCAGAACCATCTCATAAAGCAGTTTAGCCACATCGATGTGTTTTCCTTATTTTGAACATACAATTATTGACTTCTTTCATAAATTTTAAGAATACAGCGATTAGTGTATTTCCGGCAACAAGTTTAATTAAGAAAGGATACGATATTGTTCGATCTTCAGTTGAGTTACAATATCTCCTACATTTAATTTCCAATATAGTAGGCTTATATTACATTAGATCATATATCAGTGAGTAACTGATCTGTCTAATAATTTTTTTCTGATTGTGCGATATTAATATGAATCGTCTGAACTATAATACCGTTTTTGTATATGTATTTGTCTAACTTTCCTCATAAAAATTATAGGTTACCTGGAAATACAGGGTCCGGCAACAGGATTGAACGGTTTATAATAGGCCACTGTTCAGAAACAAAGAATATATTTGGACTTATTATTATTAGAACTAAAAGCACAATTGAAGTATTCGCAATGGCCGGGCGTGAAACAAGACAATCAAATGCAATTACGTGCAATAAATGTTCTGCTATCACAAAGACCTTTATTTCTTGCGGTGAATGTGGAAAAAAATATCATGTACAATGTGTATTAAAAATCTGTGGAACTTATGTTGATAACAAAGGAAATATAATGTGTTGTAAAAATATAACCTCTGAGTGCACGGAGTGCAAACAAAAAGAAAATGAAATCAGTGAATTAAGATGCAGGCTATCCAAAATCAATGAAAAAATGTTGGCAAAATCATTAATGGAATATACAACAAGTGCTACTCAGGAAAAAATATTACAACAGTTGAAGGAAGATGAAATAAATCAAGACACTGCTAAAAACTACACCCAAAAAGATCTCGAAGACCTGGACGCTAAGAATGAAACAATTATTTACGAACGAAATAACAGAAATAAGAAATACTATGCAAGAAATAAAATCTCAATTGGATAAATCTGGTGGAGGCGATATTAACAAACAAATAACGGTTAACGAAATAAAAATTGCGGAAACAGAGATATCTACAAATAAGTATCAAAAGATAGAAGTAGAAAGGGAACCCGACTATCAAAGCGAAGAACCAAGATCTATACAGGAAAATGCTAGTTTAAAAGATTCTCAAAGTACCAATCCAAAAATTCTGCAGGTACAAAAAAGGCACCATTACAGAAAATATAAATTTAAATGACAATGTGAATTTCAAACAATCTGCTAGACAAAGTAACATAAAACAATTCTCAAAAAATTTCAAAAAAAAAGTAATCGGCAGCAATGATGACAATGTTGCGTTTAACTAAGTTCAAAGAAAGTGGATTTACGCAGACCGCTTTAAAAAAGATTATTGTATTGAGGATATGCGAGAATATTTAAACAAAAAATTCGTAACAAACGATATAGTCGTAGAAATAATGGCGAAGAGGGATCGCTATACAAAGGAGGACTATATAGCGTTTAAATTAGGTTTTCCGCATTTTATAAATGATGACAAAATACCGCGCGATCATTTAAATTCTAAATTAGAGCAGGCTGTGAAATTTAAATTAAGTTGGTATATAATTACTAATTTACAATTTGAATTGTCAAAGTGACGTTTCAAAATGTTAATTAATCAATAATTGACATTCTGGACAACCTAATAAAAAAAATCCCGCCTGCTATAATTTAGAATTTAAATGATCGCGTGGTATTTGAGCCATTAAACTGGCCAAGTAATATTAGTGTTCAAATTTTTCGGAGGTCATGCGGAAAAACTAATCACAACACGACAAGAAAAAGCAAAAATCCAAGACCGAACAGAAAACCTAGTTAAAAATAATCTAGACATATCTTATACGTCTAGTAAAGATACAAGAAAGAATTATAATATACAGGGACTATCAAATAAAATTTACGCATTTCGGGTAGAATTAAACAAGCGAAATATTAACGTGGTTTGCCTGACAGAACACTTCTTACCTAAAGAAAAACTGAAATATGTTAATATAAAAGATTTCACCATAGCGAGCTGTTTTTGCAGACAAAGCGCCATTCATGGGGGATCCGTCATTCTAACAAAAAGCCATGAGACAGTTATTGAAAGAAAAGACATATCTTTAGTATCAGTAGAAAAAGAAATAGAAATAGCGTCGGTAGAACTAGTTGCAATAAATTCCATTGTAGTGTCTATATACAGACGCCCATCTGGAAGTTTGGAAATATTTTTTGACAAACTAAATGAAAATATTTTTATTCTAAACGAAGAAAGGGCACAAAAAAATGTGTTTGTTGCAGGCGACTTTAATATTCACATGGAAAGAGAAACTAAAGTACATCAGAAAATGTCGGTCATTCTGAATGCTTATAATATGAAACAGGTATTTCATGAACATTCTAGACAAACAGATACCACTAGTTCCTTAATAGACAACATATTTACAAACGTTGATCTCTCTAAGATTGAGGAATATACAGTCAATATGCATCTTTCCGATCACTTCTCACAGATTCTGAGATACACATCGAAAACATGATAGAGCTGCGAAAACCACAAATACTATTAGACCTATGGATTCGAATAGTATACAACACTTTAAAGAAGTCTTAGACGTGGAACTGCACTTACCTACCAACATCCTGGATGCCAACGAATTATTTAATTACTTCCACAATATTTTTATGGCCGCATTTGATGCTTGTTTTCAAAAAAAAAAAAAGAGTTACGACGACAGCTACGAGAAACAACTACGTCAATCCAGAAATTAACAGTTTAAGGAACACGTTGGATGCATGGGCTGTTATGGCAAAGGTTTCAAAAAATCCAGATTATTATAGAGAATATCGACAACTCAAAAAAAAATACTTGTGCAGGATAAATGAAACCAAACAAAAATCAAACTCAGAGTACATAATGAGATCAAGCAACAAGACCAAATCAATATGGGACGTAATAAAGAGAGAACTCAAACCTGAAGATAACCAAAAAATAGTAATACCTCTTTGTCGGTTACTAGCTTGAATACATATTTTTGTGAGGTTGGCGAAACCATTGCGATGGGCATACAATCCAGACACTCATCAACATAGTTTCTTCATAATCACAAACTGGGAAATGCATCCTCCTTCTACTTTATACCCATTACGTCCGTAGAAATAGAACAAACGATTCAAAAAATTAAAAGTAAGCATACTAAAGATGTGTATGATATTTCGACATGTCTTCTAAAAGAGGTGTACATGCAGATATCCGCACTATTGGCGAGCATTTTTAACAAATGTATAGAACAAGGTGTGTTTCCTAGCCTATTGAAAGTATCTAGAGTTGTACCTATACATAAAAAGGATGACGTTAATGACTATCAAAATTATAGACCAATTAGTATTCTGCCGGCGGTGTCAAAGGTTTTTGAGCACGTTATTGCGTCTAGAATTATATGATATATGGAGAGTCAACAATATTTAGTGTCCGCACAACACGGTTACAGAAAAGGGCGTTCGACTAGTAGTGGTATACTACACATAGTGGAGAGGTTGTACAGGATCTTCGACGCTGGTCTGTATGCAGGAATAAATTTATTAGATTTAAGCAAGGCCTTCGACTCTGTTAGTCATGAGATCTTGCTGCATAAGTTAGAATATTATGGAATAAGGGGTGAATCCCGAAACCTAATGCTATCTTACCTAACGGGCAGATATCAACTGACGGAATGGAATAACACGCAGTCTGAGCCTAGGATAATAAAGTATGAAGTTTCACAGGGATCGATCCTCGGTCCTATGCTGTTCATAATATATATGAATGATCTTCCTTCTAACATAGGCGGGGTGGAGGTATGTATGTACGCAGATGATACCTCTCTTTTGATGCAGGACATAGATCCAGCAGCACTGCATCAGAAGTCGATAGGGGCAATTGCGGACGTTGAGAATTGGTTTGCTGCTAATACACTGAAAATCAATAGTAATAAAACGCAAAATCTTCTATTCTGTACAACTAGCTCAGAACGATCGTCGGGAGTAAAAATTCTGGGCATCACCCCGGACACAAGTCTGAAATGGACTCTCCACGTAGAAGACCTAGCGAAGAAATTGTCATCTGCTCTATTTGCAATAAAAAGACTCACATTTATTGCAACTCATGAGGCGGCGAAAGCAGCATATCTTGCAGGCTTTCACTCCGTGATGTCCTATGGTGTCCTCTTCTGGGGAATGGCTGCAGAAGCGCACAGGATATTTGTTCTACAGAAGAGGGCGATTAGGTTTTTGTGTGGCCTGACAAGTAGGGAAAGCTGTAGGTCACACTTCAAAAAAGAGAAGATAGTCACTCTACCATCAGTATTTATCCTCTCTGTAGTTACTCACGTCCAGCAGAATAAAGAAGCATTTCCCTTGAACGGTCATCATCACAGCTATCCTACTCGTCAGCGACAGAAGATAAGGATGCCTCATCATCGGCTGGCTTGCACTCAGAGGTCTATTGATTACTGGAGGTGCAAATTATATAATAAATAGCCGGCAGAATTAAAATATTTGCCTTTGACCAGTTCCAAAAAAAGGTTAAGGAAATGCTTGTGAATAGGGACTGCTACACGATTGAAGAATTCCTGGCCACTTAATACATCAATATTGACTGTATGTGCTTCGTTTTATGTCTTGTTAGTTCTTATTGTTGGTGTTCATCTTTGTATCTTGATTTTATGTTTATATTTATATTTCTATATCTTTATATATCTTTACCTTAAGTATTTAATCTATGCATGTATATAATCTTATATCTTAAATCATAATCGACAGTTGTACGCTATGTACAAAAAAGAAAGAAAGATAGAATGACAATTTTCTGTAATGGTCTAATTAAAAATGATTGCAAATATACAAATATACAAATTCTGGAAATTTCTTATAACACTTATAGTTTGCAAAGATCACATCCGTAAGATGACCAACGTCTTTTTCTACACATTGCTTTTAAAAAAAAACTAATTACAATGCGCCATCTTCAAAGAGCTCTAGCTCCCTTAGGAAGCATTTTCGGACTAGGGTGAATTGGGTTAAATTGTCTTAAAATTATCTGAGGAATCTCCGGTCTTCGTTTGTCAGGAGAGTTTCTGGACAACCTGTATATCATTACTCTTCCTTTAAAACCTTAGTAAGTGTCTCACGTCTATACCTACCTGCATTTATATGAAAATTGATGGATATATTTTATTTACAGTACGGTCTATGCTGACAATATATTTAATAAAATATGTAGATCTTGATACAATAAATAATTTTAAAAACAAAACAAATTAATAACTTGATTATAGTAGGCGCAGAGACAGGAAATGTTTCGTGAATGGATGATGAATTGGTGGAATAGAAACTATAAAATAACAATAAGTATGAACATTAAAATAGGCAAAAATTATTTCAACATGTGTTAAAATGAATATTCACTTCACTTCTAAATATTTTTAAACAACGCTACCGAAATCATGAATCGAGATTAATAAGGAATTGATCACCTATATTTCTAAAAATTTCTCTAATATATTCCCGCATAGCTTCTTCTGAGTTGTAGTATTCAAATAAGACTTAAAATCAGCAAAATTTTATAAAAAAGTTAGATTAACTCAGCAATGGTCACTTTTAAAATAATAACGTCTTATATGTTTTAGATGTAGAATTTAGCACGGAATTCAAAAATTAGGAAATATTTAGGGTACTTCATTTGAATAAATTGAATTTTAGAGAAAAATTTGTCACGTAACTTCAATCTAGTTTTCTGCGCTTGCAATTAGTAGTTGAACAAAATGAAACATGCTTGCATTAGGTTCCTTTATTATGAACAGCACTGCCAAAAAGAATGGTCATCTGATGTGTCGTTTTCGAAACTTTGAATTTTTCAGAAAAATGGTAACTTAACGTTTTCTTTTTCTTCTTCTTTCACTTTCCTTAAGACTTAGTCTTGTTTGTTCTACTCTTGATCTTGTTCAGCCTGTTATGCTTATTTTTACGTTTGGCTAATGTTTCGCATTTCTTATGCTTTTCGCACTGTTTGATATTCTAAATCGCAACTTTACGAGCGTGCCTAATATATTTCTGGTGAACTAGTTTGACATGCTTATATCTATTGTGTGAACTTATTTCTGTTTCTTAGGTTAAATTTATTGAAATCTAATTTTGGGTCATTCACACGATAAGGTTAATTACTTGTGTAGGTGTACTTAAACCTACGTTTAAAATAACTATTTTCCGAGGCCATTTATATTGCTGGTCTGACCTACCTGCATTGTGTACGTAGTTCTAATTTTTCGGATGTAAACATTGTTATTTTCATCGACATTTTATGTCTCGGACTTCGTCATCTGTGTAAACTTGATTGTCTCCACCTTAGTTTTACTGCTTTCCTGTCACCATATTTGTAGAGGGAAATATTGTGTTAGGATATTCTTCTAGCACCTTGTTTATTTTACTACACCTGAATCAAGTACTGTGGCAATCGGATAACCTCTTTTGGTTTTATAGACAGTTCTTTGCTTAAAAAGAAAAGGTATATTGTGGCATGAGAATAGCTTTAGACTTCGTGCATACTTGTTTTCTTTCCTCACGGACATGCACTTGATGGGATAATGGGACTTTCCGCGGTGGTTTCATTGTTCCGTGTCATCCAATGAACATAACCTTTGGGATGTAAATCGTCGCATCCACGTTCGTTATTTTATGCCTGTAAAGTACGAATAGATCGGGGCTAAGCCCGTCGGTTCTTGTGTGTGCGTAATTTAGTCAGATTTAGTCTATTTACCTGAGTTCCGGACATTTATAATGTGTGATGGGGCTGGTTTGCGTTTGTTTACAAATCTGTTTGGTTAGATGTCATGCGTGCGTTGTGTAGTCGGACAGTTCGCACAATACCAACTTTTAGGCGTGAACTTTTTCTTTCATATTATCTACCTTTATAATTTTAAGTGCATTGTAGGTGTATTTCAATAAATTTTATCATCATCTTAAGTTCCGAGAATGTCTGTGTTTAATTATATAGGTCACGTTACTGACGCTTTCTTTTGTAATTAAGTTTTGTGTTCGTTAATTTTTTTTGAATTTTTCCCGCTTTCTATTCTGAGCCATTTCCGTGTTACGTTATCTTTGAGGCGTGCGTGTTCGCTGTCGGGCATGAGTGAAGGGGAAACACGTTCTCTGACTTTTCACTTTCATGTCATACCTCATGTGAGGTGCATTTGTCGAAGGCTACTTATTTCTTGAAAATTATTTCGTATGTCTTAAGAGAAGACTTTAACGCTCCGGCGGCTATAACAGATAAGTGATGATTACGTTATCTTAGATAGATATTTTCGGGGGTGTTATCGTGCATTATCGTCACCCTAAAATTTTTGTGAATCCTCATGGTGGATTGCAAGTTTTTCCTTATCTTGGGCATTTGGTGACTTTGGAAATCGTTATCGTGGTTCTCCAGGAAACCTGGGGTAAGTGTGAGTAAATTTTGTGTAGACTTTCACAGATTTATCTCTGCGTTTTCTTTTTCAAATCAATAGGAACTTTTAGTAGTACGGGGCTTTTCAACATTAACTGACGCCGATATGGCGGCCGTACTTTACCGTTAAGGATCCCAGCGTCATAAACGATTCTTAGATGTACTTTGCCATCTAACTCAGAGGCTTCTGCGAGGAATCGTCTCCTGCGGTAGAACCATCAGCAGCTAGGGAGTTTCCTTCCGTACCAGTAGCAGATAAGTACAACATCAAACTTTTCCTACTACTTGTGTCTCGGCTGATCTGATTAATTAGTGACTTGCCTAATTTTAATAAACCACTAATTCATGTGCTAGGTGTCAAAACCGTAATTTAACTTTTGTTTTTTTTTAAATTTAATTATGCTGTATACTGGGTGATTCCAGCAGCAGTACTTTTGTTTTAGTACTCACTGTTTACGTACTCTGGTGCAACCGAAGTACGCTTCGAATTTATTTTACTGGGTTTAATTCCCTACCGTAATGTCTTTGACTTTTCATAATTTTGTTGAATTAAATTATCAATGTTTGAACGCGCTAATTAATTAACCATTGTTTACTATAAACTCATTTCGTTAATTTCTTTAAAACTTTAGTTGACTGTTTAACATTTAACGTTTCATCTTTATAGCATTTAACACATCTACCTCTTACAAAATTCAGAACATTTATATAAATCTATCAGATTGGATATCATAAACTTTACGTTGAAAAGCCATTGTTGGCTACTTATGTAACACATATTGCTGTGGCAACATAATTATTTGAATATGATAATAGTATCATTGCCATACCTTAGGCCTTGCCAAATAAGTTATGTTGTGTGCTGTTTCAACAACATAAATAATTAAAATGATGATAATTTTTATTATCCTGATGTGTATTTTATTTATTTTAAAGTTTTTATGAATCCTTCAGTGTATCAGAATTTCCTCCCTCTCGTCTAATCTCTTGTTTTTATTTAAGATTGGGATAAGGTAATAGCTTATTTAAAATGAAAAATCAGAAACCATATAACACATAATTGTCGAATTTATTTAACATTTATTACATAAAAATAAATATAGCATTGCTATACTGTATTCACTTTATTTATTTAAAAAGAAACGTAATTATAAGAAAAACGTTTCTACCTCGTCCTAGGTTGTAACGTTTCTTCATGATACGAATATATTTTCTTATACTTTTTTAAATAAAACTCTAAAAATATTTTCCTGTTTATCAACAAATAAATCCAATTTACTTTTGTATATTGCTTCTTTTATAGTCAATGTTTGGAGAAAAGCTCGAATCTGATTACTATCTACAACCATTCGCACGCGTTATAGCTAGCATTTCAGAGTCCGCTACCCAGAAACATTTTCCTTATTTATTGTCACTATTAATGATGCCAAATACTCTGCCAGAAAATATACATTTGCACGCTATATCCTCTTAACTCTCAACACCATTAATAATTTTATTTCTTATAAACTTGAAATTAAAAAATGCTTATTACTATCCCAGGAAAATATTCATTATCCCTGTTGCATAACGTTGTACTGAATATACGTTCGCACGATATATTTCAATATTCGTATAGCTACATTGATAAGTCTTTGCCTCTAACTTACTTTGAATCGTTGCAAATCTTTTTGAATTCGATCATTTGCATCTCCATTATAACACAAAAACAATTAAATAAAGAAAATAAAATAAGTGAAACTTGAATGAAAATAAAATTAATACGCTAATACAAAAGAAATAAATGTGAATCGTGGTGTATCTAACCCTACGATTTGTATAACTATATATAATAAATGAATTAATATTAGTCAAAGAATGCTTGTTGATGAATCAAATCAATGAATGTTTGTTAACTGAATAAAAATCAATGAATGAATGAATCGTGTCGATTCTTGCCTTCAATTTATATCTCCGGAAGAGACATGTGACCGTTTTCAACGCCATCTTCTGAAACTACCATTTACGTTGTCACCCTGCATCTTCAGTGCTCCTGACTTTTAAGTTGCCGTAATGTTTTGAACACTCACACACACACGCACTCGCTGTCTTTTTGACAGTTCTTCACCGCGAAAGGTCAACACCCCAAGAATTGTCTGTTTACAATTTAAAACTTCCTATAAATTGTACAGCGTTTCTCCAACGTAGGTATACTTGTTTTAATATAACTCTTCTTTATAATTGTCTATAAATTTATTCTTTCCATTGGCTAGTACAATTCTTATTTTTGTTCTTTTTCCAGCTTTCGGCAATATAGGAAAAACATTGCAAACAAAAGTATTCTTTAATAAGATTACTTGCACCACCATGGTCCACTTGGTTTGCCCCTTCGTAACCTCCTTCTATCCAAGACTTCTCCAACGGTGATATGTCTATCTGTAATAAACTACACACCAAGTTTACATTATATTTTCTTTTTTATTTTGTAGGTTATCAAGAACCGTACAAGTACCTCTCTACTGTTTATGATACATGATATTACATATACAAATTCCTGAATGTATTCTATTATTACCAGCTGTCGTTTATAAAAACACTACTACTGATATCTCAGAATAATTTTATTTATATCCTTTTTCTTTTATTTATTTATTTACTTATCTAGTAATAAATTAAGGTAAATATTTATTCTTTCTGCATGATTTATTTAATAAATTTTATTTATTACCTTATGCACGTTCTCAAGTTTATCTAATTTTTCAATTATTTTTCTCTCGTGCATGTCGAATTCTCACACATTTTATAAAGTCAGGTTGTTTTTCATTGTACACAAACCATACATCTTGTTTCTCTTTTCTATAAAAGAAATATATATACATATTAAATTCTATCTCGTGTTTTATTTTTAGTACTTATTTAAATTGCAAATATAAATTCAATTTGGTGTATGCATAAAAGTGTATGCAACCCAATATACTCATGTTAAATTCCTTCAACTACCTTAAACTTATTATTATAGTTTCTTTCATATTTTATACACTTAAATTAAATCTTAATACTACTGCTATCATCTTATTAATATGTAAGATACCACGGCATATTCCCTTGATTGATATTGGTTATGAATCATTGATAAATACAAATATTGATGTATGAACAACACATATATCAATCATTGTGTGTTCTTGCATATTATATTTAAATTTCACTCCTTTCTTGATTATTACAAGTAATGTCACCATGAAGGAATAATATTTCCTTTCATCCTTTTCAATTTTATTTCTTTCATGAGTCTTTTTAAACTTTACTCCTTTCTTTTTAATCATAAATAATATTACTGAAAATGAACAATCATTTATTGAATCATCATGTATTGTTACCAGCCAAAAAGTACTCCTCCGATCGGTCTTTTTGAACTGTTCGATATTTACACACATTGTCAATGAAAATATAACGCTCTGTTGAGCTTCAAAATATAGTGAGTTTCTTAGATTTAAATATTTTGGTAGTATAATATCCCTTTGATCACTTATACCCCTTTTGTTTATTTCGACTACAGGATTGGTAAATGTTGATTCTGTATTTTCTATAATTTTATTCTTTAACATTTCTTTAATTTCTAATTTGACTTCTTCTCTATATTTATTGGGGACAGGATAATTTTTAACTTTAAAAGGTTGCGTTTCGTCAACCTTGAGCTTATGCTCCTAGCCTTTGGCTAAACCAGGTTTACTATCAAATATTTTTTCATATTTACCTAAAAGATTACTCACATGGCTTATGTATTGTTTATCGCAATTTATATTTGTACCATCCCTATTTTGCGTGAAGTCCCTACTTTGGCGATGCTTCACAGGATGTGCACCTTTATTGTCGAGTAAACTATTATCCATTTCTTCTGTGAGATCTTTTTCAGTATTATTTATATACAAATTATTGATTAATATTTCATCTTCCTGTCCCTCTCAGGAGTCTTTTCTTCTCTTCTGACGCTTTGTTCATTTCTCCTTCCATTTTCAGAATTTCTTGGTTTATTACTTGTATATGCGCCATTTCCATAATTTTGCTTATATTGGTTTTGATTAGAATTGTTTTCATATTTGTTGTTGTGATTGTATCGAGGTGGATTACTTGTATTAGGATTTGTGTTGTTCCTATTGTAATTGTAACCTTTTTCGTCCACGTCGTCCAATCTTTTGACCAGTTCCAGGAGTCCTTCGATGGTATCAATCCCTTGAAGAGCCACCGCCTGTGTAACATCATGGTCAAAGTGCGCTGCTAATTGTGACACAATATCACTTTCTTCAATTGTCGGTTGAATGTGTTTGAGAAAAAAATATTTTCTTATGATATAATTTTCTCGAGAAGATCCAGCTCTGTATTTGCCAAACACTAAATCGTGCCTTATTCTTCTCTGCTGAGTCTGTCCCCAGTATTGCCTTATGAAGCGGGTTTCAAAATCTTTGAAGTTGACTACTTCATTTATGACCATGTCATACCACTGAAGTGCATAGTCTTTTAAACATCCTCTAATAAAATGTAATCTTGGTTCTCATGAATGCCATTGGATTATCTTTATAAAATCCTGAGAATTTCGGTATATTCTCAGCGCTACTTGGTATTTGTGACAAAGATACACTAGGTATATTGACCCCATATATTACTTTGTTCTCTAATTGTTTGATTGTGATCTCAAAATTTAATGTTTTATTTTGTAAAGTCAGCATAGTGTCAGTACAAGCACTATATTTGACCTTACAATCTTCCACTTTGTGTGAAAGTTGTTCAATCTGTTCCTTACATTCTACATTATCTCCTACAATTCTAGTTTCAAGAGAATTTATTTTCTCTTCAACTTTGTTGAAACGAGCTTGCGTTATGGCAGTTCTTTCGTTTATTTCTTTAATCAGAAATGTACCTTGACTTTCACACTTCCTCTCATTCTTATTTATATTTTCTTTTAAAGCTAGTGCTGATTGCTCTAGTTTTAATTCTAACTTTGCATTTAATTCTAAAGTTTCCTTTCTTAATTCTATGAAACCTTTGTCTATTTTAGAATTAATCTTTTCTAGTCTTTGATTGTTTTCCTCAAACTTCCTGTTTATACTCAAATTATTTTGTTCTAATCTTTGATTGTTTTCCTCAATTTTTTTATTTATACTCAAATTATTTTCTACTAATCTTTGATTTAAATTCTTATCATTTTCTTCTATTCTACTGAATAGTTTATTGAAAAGATTCTCAAGTTTTTGTTCACCACTGATGCTTCCTGTTTGTATGCTACCATCAAGTGTTCGATCCTCTGATTCAGGTTTTTCCGATTCTGAATCAGAAGATACTGGACGATTGTCCCTGTATTGTGTGAATTGTGAACCTTCACCATTATTCCTATCTTTATCTGCCATTTTTATCTTATTTCTAACTTATAAATTAATAACAAAACATATCTAATCAAAAGCTATTCCTTTCTTTATCCCTTCTTAAACAAGAGAAATGTTGATAATTTATTATAAAAAAGAAAATTAAAACTATTCCGTCTCTAAATTGGACACTGAATAATTATAATATTAGTTAATGAACAGCAAAAAACAAAATATACTGCCACTCTATGTATGGGCACAATATAAATTAATATTGTTTATAAACAAGAAAAGAAATAAAGAATACACTGCCCCACGTTGGGCGCCAAATTATTTATGCTGTGGCAACATAATTATTTGAATATGATAATAGTATCATTGCCATATCTTAGGCCTTGCCAAATAAGTTATGTTGTGTGCTGTTTCAACAACATAAATAATTAAAATGATGATAATTTTTATTATCCTGATGTGTATTTTATTTATTTTTTAACAGCACGTACTTTATAAGTATTTATGAATCCTTCAGTGTATCAGAATTTCCTCCCTCTAGTCTAATCTCTTGTTTTTATTTAAGATTGGGATAAGGTAATAGCTTATTTAAAATGAAAAATCAGAAATCATATAACACATAATTGTCGAATTTATTTAACATTTATTACATAAAAATAAATATAGCATTGCTATACTGTATTCACTTTATTTATTTAAAAAGAAACATAATTATAAGAAAAACATTTGTACCTCGTCCTAGGTTGTAACGTTTCTTCATGATACGAATATATTTTCTTATACAGGGTGCGGCATATCTGTCTCCCTATTTTTAAAGCTTAATAAAAAAAATATTATTGGAAAAACAAATATTTTATTTTAATAACTTGAAAGCAACTACAAAACAGTTTTATTTTATGTGGTTTTGAAAAGAATATCAGCCAAGTGCTGTCCACCATTATCGCGGTACTGTCGCAAGCGATTTCTGAAGTTTTGCATAACCCTGACAAGCATTTCTTGCGGTATTCGCCGACTTTCCAAACGCATGACGTCCTTCAGTCCTCTTACGGTCCGTGGACGGTGTTTGAAGACTTGACCTTTAAGGTAACCCCACAAAAAAAAATCGCAAGGCGTCAAGTCTGGGGAACGTGCGGGCTATAGAATGTCACCTCTCAGGGAGATCAATCGTCCGGGGAACATTTCCCTTAAGAGTTGCAATGATGCTCGGAATGTGTGGGCTGTCGCCCCATCTTGTTGAAACCAGGCATTCTGCACATTAAGTTCTGCAAGAGCTGGGGCGAAAAAATTTTGAATCATCCCTATGTAGCGTTTTGAATTGACGGTAGCTGCCCGATTTCCTTCTTCAAAAAAGTAAGGTCCGATTATCCCCATTTCTGACACGGCGCACCAAACAGTGACTTTCTCACAATGCAAAGGCTTTTCATGTATCACTCTCGGATTATCGGCACTCCAATAACGGAAGTTTTGCTTGTTTACACAACCAGACAAGTAAAAATGTGCCTCGTCACTAAAGAAAACCGCCTCCTGAGGTAAATTTTCAAGCATTTCTTCACATGCAGCAACTCGATTGTTCCTATCACGTTCTGACAATTCCTGGGCAACAACCATCTTATACGGATGAAAATGAAGATCCTGATGAAGAATTCTTCGTACAGTGCGGTCAGAGAGGCGAAGGGCGGCCGCATGTCTGCGTGCAGATCGTTTGGGCGACCGTTCCACTGAGCGCCTCACTATCTCGATATTTTCGTTTGTTCGAGCTGTCCGTGGACGTCCACCTCCTTTCTTGATAACAGATCCAGTTTCTCTAAAGTTCTGTACCCACAAAACAATTGATTTTCTGTCCGGGACTTGTCGATTACGAGGAATTTGAAATCTGATGCGGAACGCTCGTTGCGCAGCGATGGCGGACTCATTTTCGCGGATGTACACTTCCACGGCGAAAGCGCGCTGTGCGTTGGTCCACATGATGTTTCAGACTAAAGCCGTTTCAAGCTAAAACTGTTTACCTTGCCGCTTGCACTTACGCTATCCCCACTCTTCTGCGACGCCGCCTGGCTTTACGAGATCGTATTGAAAATAGGGAGACAGTTTTGCCGCACCCTGTACTTTATTAAATAAAACTCTAAAAATATTTTCCTGTTAATCAACAAATAAATCCAATTTACTTTTGTATATTGCTTCTTTTATAGTCAATGTTTGGAGAAAAGCTCGAATCTGATTACTATCTACAACCATTCGCACGCGTTATAGCTAGCATTTCAGAGTCCGCTACCCAGAAACATTTTCCTTATTTATTGTCACTATTAATGATGCCAAATATTGTGCCAGAAAATATACATTTGCACGCTATATCCTCTTAACACTCAACACAATTAATAATTTTATTTCTTATAAACTTGAAATAAAAAAATGCTTATTTCTATCCCAGGAAAATATTCATTATCCCTGTTGCATAACGTTGTACTGAATATACGTTCGCACGATATATTTCAATATTCGTATAGCTACATTGATAAGTCTTTGCCTCTAACTTACTTTGAATCGTTGCAAATCTTTTTGAATTCGATCATTTGCATCTCCATTATAACACAAAAACAATTAAATAAAGAAAATAAAATAAGTGAAACTTGAATGGAAATAAAATTAATACGCTAATACAAAAGAAATAAATGTGAATCGTGGTGTATCTAACCCTACGATTTGTATAACTATATATAATAAATGAATTAATATTAGTCAAAGAATGCTTGTTGATGAATCAAATCAATGAATGTTTGTTAACTGAATAAAAATCAATGAATGAATGAATCGTGTCGATTCTTGTCTTCAATTTATATCTCCGGAAGAGACATGTGACCGTTTTCAACGCCATCTTCTGAAACTACCATTTACGTTGTCACCCTGCATCTTCAGTGCTCCTGACTTTTAAGTTGCCGTAATGTTTTGAACACTCACACACACACGCACTCGTTGTCTTTTTGACAGTTCTTCACTGCGAAAGGTCAACACCCCAATAATTGTCTGTTTACAATTTAAAACTACTCATGTTAAATTCCTTCAACTACCTTAAACTTATTATTATAGTTTCTTTCATATTTTATACACTTAAATTAAATCTTAATACTACTGCTATCATCTTATTAATATGTAAGATACCACGGCAATGTGTAATGATATTGTAAGGTCGAGGAAACGTTCCTGCTACCGTCCTACCTCTCGTGAATACTGCGGAGGTTATGTATTAAGCTTTATTGTTTCAATCTAACTTAATTTAATTGCTAAAGACATCTCATTTTGTTGTTTTGATTAATTTAATTTTCCATAAATTCATATAGTGCGTTTAAAATTTTAATATTTACCTACATTTTTTTTTCAATATTACTATCTTTTTTTTAAATTTATATCAAGACTACTTAAATACATAGATTACTGTTTACCTTTCTCTTTATTATTGGTTATAATAACCCCATACCTTTTTGACGTAATTAGCGCATGAAAGAGGTTTGTATATCGGATCCTATACAGGGTGATCCGTAGGTGAATCCCGCTGGAGGGACACAGCCAGTGGCAGATCATTAAGAACGCAGGTAGGTTACCGTTTAAGGTAGCATAGTGTCCTGGTGCCCGGACAACGTCGCTCGCGTCGTCGCCGGCCGACGCTCTATTCTTTGTTCATATTACCTGAACCGTCACGCCATCTGCGGCTTGAGTTAGCTCTGCCCTGCGTTTTTCAATTTCATCCACCTCACTACAGTGATCTCCTGATACCGTACCTTACCTTAGTCTAATATCTTAGTGCGACGTTGATGCGGGTGTAACAAATTGGCGCCCAACGTTTCGGCCAACTTTCCTCCAACTTCCGGAATAAATTTTTTTTTGTTACCCAACGTTCTAGCCAAGTTTTCGCTACCTTCCGTAACAAATTGATGTTGTGGGCCTAACGAATAACAAATTTGTACCCAACGTTTCGGCTAAGTTTCCGCCACCCTCAAAATTTTTTTTTGTGTAATCCATCAACTAACAAATTGACACCTAACGTTTCGACCTAGTTTTCGCCACCTTCCGGAACAAATTTGGCAACCGACATTTCGACCAAGTTTTCACCATCTTCAGGGAAATTTCTCGCATCTTCAATTTTCTTTGTCCTTGGTTGCCTATAACGTGACAACGTGTCGCTAATCAACGTTTCGGACAAGTTTTCTCCATCTTCCGGAATATTTTCCTTATCTTCAAGAATTTCTTGCCGCTAACATTTCGCCGTACCGGACGGTGGTGTTATACTTTGGAGAAGCCACTTATTTCGGATCAACGTTTCGGTCATGACCATCTTCAGGAACAAATTTCGTAATTTTCTCGGTTTAAGCCCTTTTCTCGACTTATGCGAGTGGTTGCTGTCTAGATCACTCTTATCGCACCGTTTTCTTTGGTCTTGCCTATATATATTTTCCTGATTATCTTCTAGGCAAGTCTTAGCGTGCTTCTTGACTTTTCATAGTTTCGCTTTTCTTCTGTTACCTGGTACGAACCATTTAAGTTATCGACAGGTACACCTATATGTCTTGTGACCATTTCAAGACCTAGTTTATCTCTGTAATTTTCCTTGAATAATCCCTTTCTATGCAATGGAGACGATGGAGTTTAAAATCCTTATTGATCAACTTTCCTTTGAGGATTTGGAATATGAACTTGCTATTTTTGGTATCAAGCCAGACAGTACGCTGGAAGATGCACAAGAGAGTTATTACTATCTTCCAAGACTCATACCATGCCTTACGAAACCTGACTACCCTTTTTCGTATGTGGAGGATGCTAAGGCAATTAAGTTGAAGTTCTCTTTCATAGAATCTCTTATCGCTCAACTTGCTAGTACGTCTACAGTCACGGAATATCGGAAAATAACTACCGCTCTAGCTTTTATCTCGGGCCGCATTCAGAATGCGCAGCCGCGAACTGAAGACGAGGAGGTAGAACGCATCAGGTTTGCAGTACGTAGGTTTGAATTGGCAGCTAAATTTCTCTCGAAATTTCGGGCTTTCGGAAACGTCACATCTCATGATATTCTTGATACCTCTTCTTATGACTTTTTTTGAGGTTTTTGGAACGAATGACGACGGAGATGATATAAGTGACGACGAAGCTGACATGGGTGACGATGAAGATATTGGCCAACCCTCTCCGTCAATTAGTGTCATGCCAGATCCGACTCATTTTCCAGTCGTTGCCTCCCCACCTCAGATAGATTCAGTTGCCTCCATCGATTTGAAACCTTCCGAAAACCCAATCAAAACAGTGTCAGTTGTCTCTCCCGTATTGGAAACTCCCGAGCTCATTGATAATACAGTTTCTGATGTATCTCCTGACTTAGAGCTTACTTGTGATGCAGTTTCTGATGCCTCTTCTGACTTAGAGCTTTTTGTACGCCCTAATAATTCAGATTCCGCCACTTCTTCCGATTTAGAGTTTCTTGTACGCGCGAATGTTACAGATCCTGATGCCTCGTCTGACTCACAGCTTCTTGTATGCGCAAATAACGCAGATTCCGATGTCTCTTTGAACTTGGAGCTTTTCGAACCAACGAATGTCACAGCTCCAGTGTTTCTCTAAATTTGCATATATCTGATTTGGCAAATGGTAAAAACGTCGCTGTTGTCTCTTCAGCTTTGGATGTCTCTGTTCCGTCGAGTTAAGCGGATCCATTCATCTCGTTGGACCTAGGATCTCCTGGGGTTGTTGAAGATAACCCTTTGAACATCTATCGAGGACGTGTCTCTAAGAGGAAAATTTTTCGGACTCCTTCTGTTTATCTTAGCCCGGCTATGGTCTTGTTTGTGGGTTACGTTTTGAAGTGGTACCATGTTGATCTAACTTCTCCCTCCATTTGGTCAGAGTTACCTGACGATTTGCGAAACAGACTTCAGACGATAAACTTCGACAATCGTCTGTTGAATAAATTAGTTTGTCGTCTTTCTCGCTTACAATTTCGCTATGTGTTGCTTCATGCCTTATCTTCTCGCTAACTCCTTTTATTTTGTCCTGTAGAGAGTGCCTTGGCTTGCAGCCGTAACACCAGAATTTCTCTACCGTATACCTCGCGTGATGTAGGAGGCATCTAAAGGGGCATTTTGGTCTGTAGAGAGGGCCGAAAGAATTCTCCTACCGTGAGCCCTGCGTGAAGTAAAAGTCTTCTAAATGGACCCTGTTTATATTGTTCCTCTACCACCTTAGGACAAACATATTTCTTTATCGACCTATCGGTGTGTCTACCGACCCCATTGCACAGCATAGCCTTGTGATTCCGTCTATGCACTTATCTTCTCGTACCTTTATCGTTTCCGTGTGTTTCGGACTTACCGTATCTTTGCATACATGGAGTGGCAGCCTTGCTAGGGATGCGCACACAAAATTTCGTTTACCTTATCGGACATGACTTACCTTTTAAGCTGACTAATGTTGGTTATTGCTTATTTACCGGATTTGACTTATCTTATTTGAGAAGGCATAAAGAGAGATGGTCCCTTTGTGTGATAGTCCTCAGCCTTCCAAGGGTCGTGTCCTGGCGACCTTTTTGCTATTTTTACTGTCAAAATGTTACCTCCAGGAAATGATTGTGACTTATGCCTTATGGTTTATCGTTCGCCCTCAGCGTTTCAGTCGGGACAACGCCGGTCCAGACTTTAAACTCTTGTTTACTATTATCTATTTTTGTTTGGCGACCTACCTTTATTTTGTTGCTTCCGGAATGTTTCGTTTGTCCCGTGTTCGTGCTGTCCGTACCTTTGAGCAGTCTCGTCAGCCTGAGCTTTACCCTATCTTTTATTACCTCTTCCTTATTCCGCTTTGCATCCCGTATCTGTAGTAATAATCCCGTTTTTAGTTGGCCTTTATTTTTTGTTTGTTTTGAGATACCGAGGGCCTCTCCCGAGGGTCTCTTTTACCGTCGCGTGTCTGCAGAGTGTCGTTTCGGGGGTTGCCTTGCCCGCACCTTGGTCTGTTGGTAGTGCCTACTTCTTATTCCTGTGCCTTCGACCGTCGTAATGATCCCCGCCGGCCGGGCACACCGTTATCTAACCCGTCTATTCCATTTCCCCCTTGATGCTACCAATGGTACTGGGTTGTCGGTTGGACAGGTCTCGGGGCGCGTCTGTGCAGAATCTCGACACCTTTTATTTTGTTTCTATTACTATCCCGTACCGGCTGAATGCCGAAGGGCCACGTGGTGGTTTTGGCCAAGCTGTCTGGTGTCGCTGTGATTGGGTGTGGCTGTGTGCGCTCGCGTGGAGGACAACGTCCGTTTTAGTACTCTCGCTTACCCTTTTAAATATCTTCTATTCCGACAGCCTATGTTTTCGGTGCAAGAAATTGCTCTACGTTCAATTTCTTTTCGCTGGAAAGGGGGGAATTTGTTATGCTTATTTTTACGTTTGGCTAATGTTTCGCATTTCTTATGCTTTTCGCACTGTTTGATATTCTAAATCGCAACTTTACGAGCGTGCCTGATATATTTCTGGTGATCTAGTTTGACATGCTTATATCTATTGTGTGAACTTATTTCTGTTTCTTAGGTTAATTTATTGAAATCTAATTTTGGGTCATTCACACGATAAGGTTAATTACTTGTGTAGGTGTACTTAAACCTACGTTTAAAATAACTATTTTCCGAGGCCATTTATATTGCTGGTCTGACCTACCTGCATTGTGTACGCAGTTCTAATTTTTCGGATGCAAACATTGATATTTTCATCGACATTTTATGTCTCGGGCTTCGTCATCTGAGTAAACTTGATTGTCTCCACCTTAGTTTTACTGCTTTCCTGTCACCATATTTGTAGAGGGAAATATTGTGTTAGGATATTCTTCTAGCACCTTGTTTATTTTACTACACCTGAATCAAGTACTGTGGCAATCGGATAACCTCTTTTGGTTTTATAGACTGTTCTTTGCTTAAAAAGAAAAGGTATATTGTGGCATGAGAATAGCTTTAGACTTCGTGCATACTTGTTTTCTTTCCTCACGGACATGCACTTGATGGTATAATGGGACTTTCCGCGGTGGTTTCATTGTTCCGTGTCATCCAATGAACATAACCTTTGGGATGTAAATCGTCGCATCCATGTTCGTTATTTTATGCCCGTAAAGTACGAATAGATCGGGGCTAAGCCCGTCGGTTCTTGTGTGTGCGTAATTTGGTCAGATTTAGTCTATTTACCTGAGTTCCGGACATTTATAATGTGTGATGGGGCTGGTTTGCGTTTGTTTACAAATCTGTTTGGTTAGATGTCATGCGTGCGTTGTGTAGTCGGACAGTTCGCACAATACCAACTTTTAGGCGTGAACTTTTCCTTTCATATTATCTAACTTTATAATTTTACGTGCATTGTAGGTGTATTTCAATAAATTTTATCATCATCTTAAGTTCCGAGAATGTCTGTGTTTAATTATATAGGTCACGTTACTGACGCTCTCTTTTGTAATTAAGTTTTGTGTTCGTTAATTTTATTTGAATTTTTCCCGCTTTCTATTCTGAGGCATTTCCGTGTTACGTTATCTTTGAGGCGTGCGTGTTCGCTGTCGGGCATGAGTGAAGGGGAAACAGGTTCTCTGACTTTTCACTTTCATGTCATACCTCATGTGAGGTGCATTTGTCCAAGGCTACTTATTTCTTGAAAATTATTTCGTATGTCTTAAGAGAAGACTTTAACGCTCCGGCGGCTATAACAGATAAGTGGTGATTACGTTATCTTAGATAGATATTTTCGGGGGTGTTATCGTGCATTATCGTCACCCTAAAATTTTTGTGAATCCTCATGGTGGATTGCAAGTTTTTCCTTATCTTGGGCATTTGGTGACTTTGGAAATCCTTATCGTGGTTCTCCAGGAAACCTGGGGTAAGTGTGAGTAAATTTTGTGTAGACTTTCAGAGATTTATCTCTGCGTTTTCTTTTTCAAATCAATAGGAACTTTTAGTAGTACGTGGCTTTTCAACATTAACTGACGCCGATATGGCGGCCGTACTTTACCGTTAAGGATCCCAGCGTCATAGACGATCCTTAGTTGTACTTTGCCATCTAACTCAGAGGCTTCTGCGAGGAATCTTCTCGTGCGGTAGAACCATCAGCAGCTAGGGAGTTTCCTTCCGTACCAGTAGCAGATAAGTACAACATCAAACTTTTCCTACTACTTGTGTCTCGGCTGATCCGTTTTGTCTATATCTTGTGCCAGTTAGACTGGACAGTACACAAGTTCTGTTCATAAATTATTTAGTAACTTGCCTAATTTTAATAAACCACTAATTCATGTGCTAGGTGTCAAAACCGTAATTTAACTTTTGTTTTTTTTAAATTTAATTATGCTGTATACTGGGTGATTCCAGCAGCAGTACTTTTGGTTTAGTACTCACTGTTTACGTACTCTGGTACAACCGAAGTACGCTTCAAATTTATTTTACTGCGTTTAATTCCCTACCGTAATGTCTTTGACTTTTCATAATTTTGTTGAATTAAATTATCAATGTTTGAACGCGCTAATTAATTAACCATTGTTTACTATAAACTCATTTCGTTAATTTCTTTAAAACTTTAGTTGACTGTTTAACATTTAAAGTTTCATCTTTATAGCATTTAACACATCTACCTCTTACAAAATTCAGAACATTTATATAAATCTATCAGATTGGATATCATAAACTTTACGTTGAAAAGCCATTGTTGGCTACTTATGTAACACATATGTAATGATATTGTAAGGTCGAGGAAACGTTTCTGCTACCGTCCTACCTCTCGTGAATACTGCGGAGGTTATGTATTAAGCTTTATTGTTTCAATCTTGCTGAGGTTATGACCTCTTATTAGACACTTAATTTAATTGCTAAAGACATCTCAGTTTGTTGTTTTGATTAATTTAATTTTCCATAAATTCATATAGTGCGTTTAAAATTTTAATATTTACCTACATTTTTTTTCCAATATTACCATCTTTTTTTTAAATTTATATCAAGACTATTTAAATACATAGATTACTGTTTACCTTTCTCTTTATTATTGGTTATAATAACCCCATACCTTTTTGACGTAATTAGCGCATGAAAGAGGTTTGTATATCGGATCCTATACAGGTGATCCGTAGGTGAATCCCGCTGGAGGGACACAGCCAGTGGCAGATCATTAAGAACGCAGGTAGGTTACCGTTTAAGGTAGCATAGCGTCCTGGTGCCCGGACAACGTCGCTCGCGTCGTCGCCGACCGACGCTCTATTCTTTGTTCATATTACCTGAACCGTCACGCCATCTGCGGCTTGAGTTAGCTCGGCCCTGCGTTTTTCAATTTCATCCACCTCACTATAGTGATCTCCTGATACCGTACCTTATCTTAGTCTAATATCTTAGTGCGACGTTGATGCGGGTGTAACAAGCCTCTTGGGAAGCAGATGTCCAGCTCTCGTACCATCTTTGCTGAGGTCGATCGGGGGTCTCCTTGTACTCGCCTTTTTGTCCATTGCCCATTTTGCCCATCAATCTTCTGTTATTCTGTCAACGTGGTCTCTCCAATGTCGTCGTCTCGATCTCGTAAACTGCACCACATCCTGAATTTTGAGATCCTGTCTTATATCTCTGCTTCTTATCTGGTATCTCAAGCTTACTCAGCTCCTAAGTACGTACATTGCATACATTGGGGGATGGGTTTGTCGTTTAAAGCCAGTTTACATCTAATGGGCTTCTTTTCTATGACCATTGATTGTGTTTTTTCTATAGATATCTTCATATTAAGGTTCACCGCTCTTGTTTGAAATCTATATAGTAGTCGCTGTAGATCGTCTTCGTTATCCGCCATCAAAATTGCGTCGTCAGCGTAGCATAGTATCTTGATCAATTCTTGTTCCATTCTGTATCCTCCATCAACTTCTTTTACACTATGAATTATTTTATCCATAACGAGATTGAACAGGATTGGGCTCAAACTATATCCCTGGCGGATTCCAGTTAGTATTGGTACGCTAAATCCCTGTGATGTTTTGATCTTTGTGGTGTTATTTTTATTGAGCTCTTTTATTACGCCTGCAGCGCTCTGGGGTGAATTGAATAGCTCCAAGGGCGCTGTTGCCAGTCCCAAGCCCGCATAAAAAAGGAGCGTTGGTGGCCAAGGTTAGCAACCTACTCACTGTAAAAAAAGATAGAATGCGCAAAGTACTACTAATATTTAACGTTTTCAATAATAAATAATAATATAATTTTAATATGAAAAAATAAAAAGTACCTACTTACTGTACTTTAAATTAGCAATATATTGTTATGTCCAGGGACATGTAAATAAAGTACTGTAATAGTAGTAATACTGCAACTATTTGAGATATCCCTGAATACAGTGCGTTCATTATGGAAGAAACAAATTCGTTTAAAATTCAGGTAATTATTTTGTAGAAAAACGCTCGGGCAGGTCAATTAGTATTTTTAGTTATGAATTTTTTAACATAAGAAAATTATTTACAGGGTGTTTAAAGAAGAACATATACAGCAATCATTGTTTTTTTTTAAGTGGAACGACCTGTATATTATGCCATTTTTGAATTGTATGGTAAATTCTCAATACTTTTAGTGTAACATACCATATCCCCAAAATCAGCGATTTTCGAAATAATGACGTTTGAAATGTGATCTGTCCGAGCGTTTTTCTGCAAAATAATTACCTGAATTTTAAACGAATTTGTTCCTTTCATCATGACGTACTAGTGCTGGTTTTCTAACCTTTTGTAGCTAGTTCAATTTTATTTATATGTCGGTTTTCTCCAGGTGAGACTGCTCATGTTCTACACAATTTCATCTTTTATAAATAGTTTTCAAATAAACAATTAAATTAAATCATACTTTGCGCCAGTGTACAAAAATTCAAGTTCTTGGTTTAAATGTTAGCATTTTAAATAAAACGTGCTTTTACATACTAATATTGAAATACGAAAACAAAAATAAACGGTAATGTCTAATAACGGTAAGTAAACTAATTATTTAGCACCTATGACTATGTATAAGTTCATGTAATATAATGAAAGTTTATAACTTGGTGCCTGTAAGCATTTAATTGATACAGTTTACGGTTTCTTTCTTTAACATGTTTAAACCAAATTTTTCTATTATAAAGCATTTGTTGTTTCAATCAATTCTTTCTCGTTTCCACAGGGAAAATTGCAAAGAAGTCACAAATAACGGGAATTGCTCTTCAACGAAATTAAGAAACATTTGTTGACATGAACACAAAGTCCATTGTGTTTGTTTGTGCAATTGCATCTAGCTAGTCAACTGTATCAGGAGGCACGATTAATCCAATATTGTAAAATATGAACAATCTGTAGGTATACAAACATATCAACATTATATTTAATTAATTTGAAATTAATTGCAAATGTAAACTCACGGTTCTAACTGTTAAAAAGTAAGAAACACAAGAAAACTTTCCACCAGATCTTCTTATCGTGGGGTTATTATTCTTCAATACCTTTGGGTTACGCTAATGATTTTGACTACAACCACGTAACAGAACATCGTACTAGTGATGTTGGATTCGGTTACTTTTCAGTACTAGTAACTATCCGTTACTTTCGCATTCAATAGCCGTTACTTTTTATTCGTTACCAAGTACACGTCCAAATGTGCGGTGTGGCAATATGTATAGTTAATACCACGAGATCAAAGATTATATTGATAAAGGTTTGCCATGGAATGTAAACGTCTGTCATTAATATAAAGACAAATATTAATGACAGTATGACACTTAATAATATAACTTAAGACAGACGTTTTACATTCCATGGCAAACCTTTATCAATATAATCTTAGATCTCGCAGTATGTGGTACAAATGTTCACTTATATACTAATTTTAATATATATTACGTTAAATAAATAAAATTCCTTAAAAGCATCACACAAAACATTCCAACTCAAAATTAAAAGCAAAATAACAAAGCCTAAAATATTTTTTAGGGAGTCCACATTTTATTTAGGATAAGCCAGATATTCTATCATAAAACCATAAAAATCCCCGACTCCGATATTAAATCACACAAATAAGGGTAGAATGTAGTACAGGGCACAAAATTTATTTTACATTGCATCAACACAATAAGTTCAAACAAAACTTTTATAATGAAATCAACCTGCGCAAATACAAGTAATACCAATAATTGGTTAAATTAAAATATTTTGTAGAAAGTTATTTAAACTAAATTATATTTTTTAATAAAATATTTCAGACAAGAATGTATTCTTAAAGTTATATATTATGAGAGTAACTGTTTAAAAAAGTAACGATTATTTGAAATCAGTATTCGTTACTTCGGATCTTATCGAGTAACGAATACTTCAGTAACGGATAGTTACATTTGCAACACCACTACAACGTACCGCAATTCCGCTGAGCAGCATTCCGTAACCCAACGAAGTTACGGTATGATGAAGTATTGAGGTGCATCAGAAAATCGTCGCATAACATCAGCGCGAACATAATGCCGTTCCATCCTCCTATGATCAGTTTATGAATGCTTTCCAAGCAAAAAGGACATGGCAACTGCGTAGTATAGTTATACACTATTTAGTGAAAAAGAAAAAACGCATGAAAAGACGTTGGTGGCAGACGCAAACTTGTATCTCGGATGCTTGGTATTCCACAAAATTACTTTTCTCGATAAATGTCGATCAAACTAAGAATAACATCCTCCATCCACTGCATACCTAACCGATATCTAATTCAGTCTGACTAACTTCGATCGGATGTAAATACCGAAGAAAATGTTTTAAAATTATAACACACAATTTTATTATTCGAAAAGGTACGAAATTGGGTTTGCTTCGACAAAATATGACCCACAAATATTTTGAATTATTTTGAAAGTACGTTCGCACGCTACAAAAACTGTTTTCCTCAGTAAATTTAAATAAAATTGAAAATAATGTCTGGCCTTTATATTTTATTCCCCATAATATTCCCCAGCCCATTTCAGACATGCAATTGCTATGAATTAAATAAAAAAGACATATATACTGCGTGTTTAAAAATCACTCGCCAATATACATTATTAAGCATGCATAAAATAATAGAAAGTAATGTAATCTTTTAAAATAAAATTAAAACCTATACATATTGCACACACTTGATGTTTTAATTAACATCGTTAAGTTCACAGCAATATGCTCCTTATTCAGTGTACAAAAACGCAGTAGAGGCTTATGTCATAGATTTTTGCTTTGTTGGGCTTTTAGAATAATTGACGGAGAATAGTACAATAGTCAGTACACACAGAGCACTAGACATATAGTACAGTGGAAAACAACACAGCTATTTGCAACAAGTTACGCGACAACATATACAAAACTTATTCATTGTATTTAATTCAGTACAAAACGGCAGTCAGTGCCACAAACAAATTTAAATGTATTTAGTGCATTGTTTAATGTTAGTTACAATAAAGAACTTTAAGTGTTACATGCGTTTTGACTGAATGCACCAAGAGGTCCTTCGATTTCTCACGCAAACAAAATAAAGCCAGTGTTTGGAGTTAATACACAGTCCAGTAGTTATCCTTTTATTTATGAAACTTGCACATTAGCATTTTCATGAAAAAGGACAAATGAGTTTAAGAATTGTGAGAAGGTTGATTAAATTTGATCTGGTCGATTAAAAATATTAAGACAAGAAAGACGTATACACTGTTAGTAGATTAGTAGAATCGGCGATAACAATACCATCTTGTTGAATATAAATATTGCTGATCGTGTTGGTCTTGCTAGTATGGAGCTTCAGAGTTCAAATTTATTTGGAGCGGTATTTATGTATAACTCCTGTTAAAATTACTTTTTGTTTGAATTACTAAATAATTTTTTTTTTGCGGAAATTATATAGTTATAACTATAATATTTGACAATAAATATGAAATTTAACGACACAATTATATGAACTTTTTCGATAGCTCTATTAAATACGAGAAAATTCTAATGCATTTATGTTACTATGATGGCGTTTTAAATAAAAACTTGTTCCGTTAAGTAACTAAGCAAAATGAAATACAATGAAAAGTCTACATATATAAATTTTCTTGAATATTGTCCTCGATGTCTATAAAATATTGATTATTCGAATTTTAGAGCTAATTTGTGATGACAGGCCTTGCACATTTATAATCCAACAGCGAACCAGAATTTACAACTTTTTAGTATCTACAAGACCCGAATATTAGAAAATCAATAAAGCGGAGAAAGTTTAGTAATGCAAAATGGTTCTTAAACTACAAATTTAAACAAGTTTATAATAGAGGATGTAAGAAGTGTACCAATTCTCCGCCAGCGTAATTAATTCTATAAAGCGTAGTATGAATATATGGAAATTTATTGTAAACTTCTACATACCATATTAGTAAATTTGTACAATCAAAATTAAAATTGATAACCCATTTAAAGTAAACAGTACTTTACGCGAAGTGTAATAGAATAATGAATAATGTGAATAAACATACTTCACTAATGAAAACCTAATATTTGTGTTTCATTTAAATTAAATTTTGATTTAAAAGATACTTGTCTTGACCATATCATATATCACACAGCAGCGTTGGTCAATTTCATACACTGTTGAAAATTTTGTGTTAAATTTCACCAAAATTGCTTGTTAATTTCGATACACACAATAGTTTGTGTAAAAAGTGACACATTCAAATTGTGTAAATATTTAACCCAAATTCGGTGTCATTTTACTAACACACATTTTGAGATAGTTTAACACTATATCCAACCTGATCTGACACAAAACTTGTGTAAATGTTTCTACACAAATGCATTGGTGAATTATGCACTAAAGTAACACAAAACTTGTGTAAATGTTTCTACACAAATGCATTTGTGAAATGTGCACTAATATTACACAATTAGCTTGTTAAATTTTATTAAGTGTTCAATAGGCTCGTGTTAAATACTACTTAAAGTATACTGAGGAAGCCGTCTTGTAGGCAATACGAAGCGTTTAAAAAGTGTATCTTTATATTTAGGAATTACATATTTTATATCGGTTACAAGGTTAAGGCGATATTTTGTAACCGATGTAAAACCTGTAATTCCTAAATATAAAGATACACATTTTAAACGTTTCATATTGCTTACAAGATGGCTTCCTTAGTATACTCTAAGTAGGTAGTATTTAACACGAGCCTAGTGAACACTTAATAAAATTTAACTAGCTATTTGTGTAAAACATTTGCTAATCATATTGTAGGTACATTTTTTACAGTAAAGAAAAATCCAGGAAAAATATATGTTAAAGAAAAAATTTATTAGGTATATAAAAATGTATACAATAAATATTAATACAAAAATAAATATTTAATATAAAGTAACAAAGTAAATTTAAACTACCGTTAAATTCAAATTAATTCAATAATTCTTTGAACAATGAAAACTTAAAAATAAAAGTATATTTCGGAACTATATATAATTTACTACTTTGATAAGTTTGATGTATTTCATATGGTTCTGGATTTTTCAAAGATTTCACGTTGAAAATATTAGTAGTTTCCTTTTTTAAAATTTCTAAGTTATACGCGTGATAATGACTATCAAATGCAATTATTTGTTAAATGTTGCTAATGAAGTATAAATTATCATTAACTGCAGTAGTGTACTTAGGCCGGTTCTGGACCCTCCTCCCCCTCTCACCCAGCTCCCCCTCACCCCCCTCGCCCTAGTGGCGCCCTCTGCCAACCCAAGTGATGTGGCCTCCCCTCGCGGCCTCCAACCCAACTAAAAATTGCAGATTTCATCATTACCAACCCAACTAAAAATTGCAGATTTCATCATTACCAACCCAACTGATGTGGCGCCCCCTCGCGGTCGCCAACCCAACTAAAAATTGCAGATTTCATCATTACCAACCCAACTAAAAATGGCAGATTTCATCATTACCAACCCAACCGATGTGGCGCCCCCTCATGGTCGCCAGCCCAACTAAAAATTGTAGATTTCATCATTACCAACCCAACTGATGTGGCGCCCCCTCGCGGTCGCCACCCCATAATGGCAGATTTCATCATTACCAACCCAACTGATGTGGCACCCCCTTGTGGTCGCCAGCCCAAAATGGCAGATTTCATCATTACCAACCCAAATACCATGACGCCCTCTCACAGCCACTAACCAAGAAATGGCATCTCTCATGATTACCAACCTAACTAATGCAGCATCCTCTCACGGTCACTAGCCAAACTAAGGTGACGTCAGACAAAATGGCGGACCATCAAGATGGTCTTTGCTTCTAGAGAATTCCTGAATAAATTACCAGGCTTGCTATCGCGCCTCTCAATGTACTTCAAACAGGTCTAAACATATTTCCAGCGGAAACCACAACGGCTGTCTGCTTCTGTGATAGCCGCATGCTTGAAATGTATATCTTACTTATAAAATAAAATAAAACAAACAATATATTTTTTAAGAAAAACAATTTATTTAACCGGTTCAGAACCGGTTCTGCGTGTTAGAATATTGTAGCCCAAATATGACCCAACTTAAAAAGTGGTACATTTATAGTGAGTATGAATATATATGTGAACCTGATTTAGATCTTCATGCTGAAATTTACGTATTCGACATAGAAACATCGACTGTACTGACTTTAAATAAGAATATGCCTGCTTCTGTGATAGCCGCATGCTTGAAATGCATATCTTACTTAGAAAATAAAACAAACAATATTTTTTAAGAAAAACAATGTATTAATTAACAATATGACCAAGTTTCATACCATCAAGATGGTCGATAAAAATATAAACTTTACATCTAAGATCGGCATACCATTTCAAAATTATAAAATAAATATACAGTATGCTACTGGACGAGATAGCAACCAAGTATGAATATACAGGACGTTTTCAAAGGTAGGGATTTTTAGAAAAGCAAGATGGTGAATCCAAGATGGCCGCCAAAAATCTAATAAACTAACGCCACGTCAAACATCCAATATATCAAAACCATGCACTCGAACTCCTATGAAACCATCTTAAAACTATCGCTAGAATCAGCTCACAACCGGGTCATGAAGCGGTTCTGAAACCCCTATATTAAAAACCACACATTCAATCCACTATCAAATCCCTCTTTTCTCAAAAAGCCATCCATCCATCCATCCATCCATCCAACCATCCATCTTCAAAACAATACTTTCAAGTCCATTAATCCATCCATACATCTGTTATATTTTTAGTATTATATAAATTAGGCTTTCTAAATACCTTGTAGTAAAACACAAACAAGCACTAAAAAAAAAACGATGTTGACTCTTCGAAGATACTGATTATAATGAAATTAAAGATGCCGATCTACGTATATATAGATACTCATCCGTGACGTATACATCCATCTGCGTTAGATTCCCACGCACCGGATCATGAAGCGGTTCTGAAACCCCTATATTAAAACCACACATTCAAACCACTATCAAATCCATCTTTTCTCAAAAAGCTATTCAACCATTCATCAATCCATCCATCCATCCATCCATCCATCCATCCATCTTCAAAACAATACTTTCAAGTCCATTAATCCATCCATCCATCTGTTATATTTTTAGTATTATATAAATTAGGCTTTCTAAATACCTTGTAGTAAAACACAAACAAGCACTAAAAAAAAAACGATGTTGACTCTTCGAAGATACTGATTATAATGAAATTAAAGATGCCGATCTACGTATATATAGATAGTCATCCGTGACGTATACATCCATCTGCGTTAGATTCCCACGCACCGGATCATGAAGCGGTTCTGAAACCCCTGTATTAAAACCACACATTCAAACCACTATCAAATCCCTCTTTTCTCAAAAAGCTATTCAACCATTCATCATTCCATCCATCCATCCATCCATCCATCAGGATAACATAGCAACCAAATGTTAATATACAGAACATTTCAAAGGTAGGGTTTTTAGAAAAGCAAGATGGCGAATGCAAGATGGCCGCCAAAAATCTAATAAACTAAGGTGACGTCAGGCGAAATGGCTGACTATCAATATGATCGATCAAAATATAAACTCAACTTCTATAAAATACCCAACTCCGTATCACGCATCACAACAACAACCCAACATAGTTTCAAAACGCCACAACACCAGATCAACTTAGGAAGATACATCTAGCTCAAACCCAACATACTTTCAAACACCACCACCGAGGATTTATATCTGACATCAGCATACCATCTCAAAATCATAAAATAAATATACAGTATGATACTGGATAACATAGCAACCAAGTATGAATATACAGGACGTTTCAAAGTAGGGATTTTTAGAAAAGCAAGATGGTGAATCAAGATGGCCGCCAAAAATCTAATAAACTTAGGCGGCAACAGGCATCAATCTATTAAAACCACTATCAAATCATTCTCTTTAAAAGCCATCATTCCAAAACAATACATTCAAATCATACATTCAGTGATAGATGCATAAATGAAATGTATTTATGCAGCCTAACAGTTCAAAAAGCTTGTTATCGAGCTTACCAGTATATTTCTAACAGATCTAAACACGTTTCTAATGGAAACCACAATGTTTGATCACTATCAACACCTCTATGATAGTCACATTATTTAATATATCTATATCATAATATAAAAAGGAACAACATATTTTAAGAAAAACAATTTATTAAAAAATAATAACCACATTTTGTAGGCGAATTATAGCTAATATATAGCATATCAATCATAGGGAAAAACATTAAACGAATTACAACGATAAACAATTATGACATATAAATCCATAGGTAAAGTTATATAGGTAATAAACATCATTCTCTCCATAGAAGACCTAGATATTTAATACCACATACATAAATACATAGACACTCTAATCCTCATATGAATAAATTGATAGACTTATAATAATTATTTTCATCCATAAGTATACATACATACTTTTATATATATCACTACAAGAAATAAGTCGACACCGCTGTGATAGTCACCTTATTTAATATATCTATATTATAAAATAAAAAGGAACAACATATTTTTAAGAAAACAATTTATTAAAAATAAAACAACTACACACATCAAACAAACCTCAACCATACTTTCAATTTCACAAATATCAAAATTTAAACAAAACAATCAAATGCAAAGGCAAGGAATGTTCTCGAGATGATCCATATAGTGCAATATAACAATGCAGTAAAACGATAGAGGTGAGATACATGGTCTATCAAAAAAATTTTATTACCCACTTCTTTCAGCAATCAAAACTTTTTGACAAAACACTATACATATGAAAAATAGACATAGCATTAAATATTTCCATTTTAGAGATACCCCAGTTTAATTCCAATTTTAAATAACATAAATTCTTAAATTGATTTAGTTAACTTTCTTATAATATTTAAAAAAGGTTGAAAAAGAAAACATACTAAGTCCAACAACAGATAAAATATGTACTATCTTTTTACACTTCATGTTTAGTACTATCATTAGAAGAAATATGCTTGAGGTACGGCTTTTAATATGAAATTTAGAGGTTTTTATGCAAAATACATAGTTTATCACTAATAAAACTAATTTTGAAACACATTGTCCACATAACAATTTTTATATATCATAAAAGAACCAAACAAAAAACTAATATAAAGACAGCATTAACGTTCTAACCAAAGGATTTGCAAAATAATAAATATATACTTGTTCTAAAAATGCTTCTATCTCTCTTTTTACAGGTAATGTTTTGTACATCAGCGATTGTATTTACATTTTATAATTTGAGAAAAAATGGTGAAATGTATCTCGAAACATTATTATAAATACATTTTAAAACATGGAATTCTATTTTATTTGGATGACATTGTATTTACAAATAGTTTTTATATCATTACAAGAAATATGCTTTTCATTAAATTTTACGCACGGGACAACAGTAGTATACACACCAAACTGCATGCAAAAACTAGTATAAAGTCAGCATTAACGCTATAACCAAAAAGAATTGAAGTCATATTAAATTATGGACACAAAAACTTGTATAAAGGCCGCATTAACGCTATAACCAAAAAGAATTGAGGTCATATTAAACTATGGAGGAAAATAATAAATACTCGCTCTCAATTATTTAATATTGAAATTACATAAAATTCCATGCAATACACTTAAAACATTTGAAAAATCATGTTTGGTAAGCCCAATATATATCAATATTTAAGACAAAAATTATTATTAATTTTCCATCTACAGATACCCCATGTTTAATATCAATTTGAATTAACATAATTTCATAAAATGAGTCTATCTTTTACACTTCATGCGTTGCACTATCATTAGAAGAAATATGCTTAACGAGCGGCTTTTTAATATGAAATTTAGGGGTTTTTACACAAAAACATAGTTTACGCCTAATAAAACTAATTTTGAAACACAATGTACACATAGTATTAAAAAAGATGATAAAAACATTAAACAAGGTACGCTTCACACGAAACATTATTATAAATTACATTTTAAAAACATGGAATTCTATTTTATTTGGATGACATTGTATTTACAAATAGTTTTATATCATTACAAGAGATATGTTTTACATTAAATTTTAGCCACTGAACAAGAGTAGTATTCATATTTCTAAGAAAATCACATTTTATACATATTTATTGCTCACAAATTTTATACACCAGTCATTTTATTTAGACCGGCCTATGTTTCTACAATTTACATTACATAGAAATACTTTTAATTATTTATATTTACCGAGATTGACGCTTATAACTCATCGATCCGCATCTGAATCGACTCCAGTAGGCTGACTGAAAGAAAAAAACACAATCCTATCTTAGATCAATGCTATATTATCAAGAATTTTGCAACAAGATTATATATTGAGATAGGGGATGATGGCTAAAGCCTAAACGAACACCTGACCCTCAATATGTGATAAAGTTTTATTTATCATACATTTAATATAAACTAATGATCTATCCCCAGGAAATCAGATATTAAAACTATAAAATATGCTATTAAAAACATAAACAAGCTATATAGATTAGCAAACATATATTTTAAGCACCAACCCCCAATCATATTAATAAAATTCACTCAATCAAAACGCACGCTACATATAATAAATGGGAATCTAAAACTAGTAGTTAAAATCTGTGTTAAATAAAATTACAGTTGACATAACGCGACCGTTGAGAGGTTTAGTACACACATACATTCATCATTGTAGGGCATACACATGCAAGAATAACTAATATGTTTGGAAAATGTTAATTAAATTATAACACCAGCATTCAAAAAGTATACATCGACAGGATATCGTTAATCAAACTCTTAAATACAGATACTCAATATTAAAATCATTATAATATTAAGGAATACAATTATTTTACATACCTAGGTGGGTAACATATCATACAAAATCTCGGCGGGTGGATCAAGCTCACCCTCTCAGCACAGCGACAACAACGCATAATCTCATATTCTATAAAAATATACTAAATTACTATTTTTTAATCTCTCTCATTCATAAAAACCTACCCATCATGGGGAGATTAATCACAAAATGACTACGGACCCTACAACGATCTATTTCACGTACGGGTGCTGAATAATAGCAGAAAGTGCATAGTATATCATGATAACCATCACGCACTCTCATAAACCCAGAAGTCGTTACACACATATTTATATTACTTGTTAGTTGGTAACGACCACATCCATTATCATGATGAATATCCACCAGACTATTCGAGGAAATCGAATCATACCCGTAGTCCGTATCAATCGAAGGCAGAGTTAATGTTGATACTGATTCTATTTCGTCAACAATAACATCAGCACTCGACCCCGACGATATCGAATTTTGGTCATCCATCACCTTAAACAAAATTAATCGATATTAAGTTATGATCAACAAAATTAATCGATATTAACCCCACTCACATAAATAAACACACTAAATAAACACAATTAATAGCCAACAAACTCGAAAACAAATCCACTTCTAGAGACACTATCAAAACTAATATAAAATGTTCTACCACACATCTATTTATAAAATTAATTCACAAACCCCCACTAATCAAATTTAAAAGAAAAAACATTCCCACGAGAAACGAATAAAGAAAACGCCGAATTACCTCAAACAATCCTTTCTACATTTCAAATGGATTTTATCACCCTCATGAAATCGAATGACCACCAACCCAATTAAAAACTAGAACCCTTTTAAACGATCACAGCAATTAAAAAAGCAAATTATCAACCATAAGCGAAACTCTATATACAAATATTACATTAGTATTATTAATTTAAAGTTTGGCGTAGAATGAACTAACTATACTAATGTAATTACACTTATATTATTCTCCATAGTAATTATTACATAATTAAATAAAAATCACTAATAATCTCTGTGGACAGGTGTCTCAGGTAATAAACCAACCCCACCGATTGAACAAAGAAATGACTTCTTGTGCGGCAAAGAAGATTTAAGTATATAATCAGGGGTGTCATTTGAAAAATGCCATCGCTATTTAGAAAGGATGCCGAAAGAGGTTTTAATACTACCCCCATCAGTATATACGGGGAATCATTCAAAAATCGATGTATTAAAATATTATCTCTAATGAAATGCTAATTATGTAAAAATGCTTAAAATATTATTGTTATACTTGAAGAAATAGAATTTTTGAATGACGTATCCCTAATAACCAATAAATAGGTAGCATGTGCAGGGAAAAATAACAACACATGTGGAAAAAGATTGAACAGACAACTTAAGAACTAACAAGCGGAGAACTAAAGTCGAGATATTATTTCGATTAAAAATTAAAGCAAAACAATTAGATACAAATTTTAAAAACAAAGTGAACTATGTACTATACAAAAGCAATTAAAACCCGGTATTTAATATTAAATCGTCATTTACCATCACAGAAAAATAGTGCATTATATAAAGAAAAAAGTATTAGATTTTAGCTCGAGGCAAATTTGTATTAATATTGCACCATTAAGCATTCAATTAATATATTTTAGGTAAATTTCAGCATTATTTTTATACTTAATTTATTCTTCAAGTCTTAAGTTTTATGAGCAATGCTATAAATTTATGGAATTTTGCTTATAAATTAATAGAATTTTGTCCCTGCTTAAGTAGGTGCAATTTGTACCGCGTTTTGTTATATGTGGTTTCATCATGAACGAGGGCAATGACAATCAAGACTAAACACCTAGAATTAAATGCTAATTATGTAAAAATGCTTAAAATATTATTGTTATACTTGAAGAAATAGAATTTTTGAATGACGTATCCCTAATAACCAATAAATAGGTAGCATATGCAGGGAAAAATAACAACACATGTGGAAAAAGATTGAACAGACAACTTAAGAACTAACAAGCGGAGAACTAAAGTCGAGATATTATTTCGATTAAAAATTAAAGCAAAACAATTAGATACAAATTTTAAAAACAAAGTGAACTATATACTATACAAAAGCAATTAAAACCCGGTATTTAATATTAAATCATCGTTTACCATCACAGAAAAATAGGGATACGTCATTCAAAAATTCTATTTCTTCAAGTATAACAATAATATTTTAAGCATTTTTACATAATTAGCATTTAATTCTAGGTGTTTAGTCTTGATTGTTATTGCCCTCGTTCATGATGAAACCACATATAACAAAACGCGGTACAAATTGCACCTACTTAAGCAGGGAAAAAATTCTATTAATTTATAAGCAAAATTCCATAAATTTATAGCATTGCTCATAAAACTTAAGACTTGAAGAATAAATTAAGTATAAAAATAATGCTGAAATTTACCTAAAATTTATTAATTGAATGCTTAATGGTGCAATATTAATACAAATTTACCTCGAGCTAAAATCTAATACTTTTTTCTTTATATAATGCACTATTTTTCTGTGATGGTAAACGACGATTTAATATTAAATACCGGGTTTTAATTGCTTTTGTATAGTACATAGTTCACTTTGTTTTTAAAATTTGTATCTAATTGTTTTGCTTTAATTTTTAATCGAAATAATATCTCGACTTTAGTTCTCCGCTTGTTAGTTCTTAAGTTGTCTGTTCAATCTTTTTCCACATGTGTTGTTATTTTTCCCTGCACATGCTACCTATTTATTGGTTATTAGGGATACGTCATTCAAAAATTCTATTTCTTGAAGTATAACAATAATATTTTAAGCATTTTTACATAATTAGCATTTAATTAGAGATATTATTTTAATACATCGATTTTTGAATGATTCCCCGTATATACTGATGGGGGTAGTATTAAAACCTCTTTCGGCATCCTTTCTAAATAGCGATGGCATTTTTCAAATGACACCCCTGATTATATACTTAAATCTTCTTTGCCGCACAAGAAGTCATTTCTTTGTTCAATCGGTGGGGTTGGTTTATTACCTGAGACACCTGTCCACAGAGATTATTAGTGATTTTTATTTAATTATGTAATAATTACTATGGAGAATAATATAAGTGTAATTACATTAGTATAGTTAGTTCATTCTACGCCAAACTTTAAATTAATAATACTAATGTAATATTTGTATATAGAGTTTCGCTTATGGTTGATAATTTGCTTTTTTAATTGCTGTGATCGTTTAAAAGGGTTCTAGTTTTTAATTGGGTTGGTGGTCATTCGATTTCATGAGGGTGATAAAATCCATTTGAAATGTAGAAAGGATTGTTTGAGGTAATTCGGCGTTTTCTTTATTCGTTTCTCGTGGGAATGTTTTTTCTTTTAAATTTGATTAGTGGGGGTTTGTGAATTAATTTTATAAATAGATGTGTGGTAGAACATTTTATATTAGTTTTGATAGTGTCTCTAGAAGTGGCTTTGTTTTCGAGTTTGTTGGCTATTAATTGTGTTTATTTAGTGTGTTTATTTATGTGAGTGGGGTTAATATCGATTAATTTTGTTGATCATAACTTAATATCGATTAATTTTGTTTAAGGTGATGGATGACCAAAATTCGATATCGTCGGGGTCGAGTGCTGATGTTATTGTTGACGAAATAGAATCAGTATCAACATTAACTCTGCCTTCGATTGATACGGACTACGGGTATGATTCGATTTCCTCGAATAGTCTGGTGGATATTCATCATGATAATGGATGTGGTCGTTACCAACTAACAAGTAATATAAATATGTGTGTAACGACTTCTGGGTTTATGAGAGTGCGTGATGGTTATCATGATATACTATGCACTTTCTGCTATTATTCAGCACCCGTACGTGAAATAGATCGTTGTAGGGTCCGTAGTCATTTTGTGATTAATCTCCCCATGATGGGTAGGTTTTTATGAATGAGAGAGATTAAAAAATAGTAATTTAGTATATTTTTATAGAATATGAGATTATGCGTTGTTGTCGCTGTGCTGAGAGGGTGAGCTTGATCCACCCGCCGAGATTTTGTATGATATGTTACCCACCTAGGTATGTAAAATAATTGTATTCCTTAATATTATAATGATTTTAATATTGAGTATCTGTATTTAAGAGTTTGATTAACGATATCCTGTCGATGTATACTTTTTGAATGCTGGTGTTATAATTTAATTAACATTTTCCAAACATATTAGTTATTCTTGCATGTGTATGCCCTACAATGATGAATGTATGTGTGTACTAAACCTCTCAACGGTCGCGTTATGTCAACTGTAATTTTATTTAACACAGATTTTAACTACTAGTTTTAGATTCCCATTTATTATATGTAGCGTGCGTTTTGATTGAGTGAATTTTATTAATATGATTGGGGGTTGGTGCTTAAAATATATGTTTGCTAATCTATATAGCTTGTTTATGTTTTTAATAGCATATTTTATAGTTTTAATATCTGATTTCCTGGGGATAGATCATTAGTTTATATTAAATGTATGATAAATAAAACTTTATCACATATTGAGGGTCAGGTGTTCGTTTAGGCTTTAGCCATCATCCCCTATCTCAATATATAATCTTGTTGCAAAATTCTTGATAATATAGCATTGATCTAAGATAGGATTGTGTTTTTTTCTTTCAGTCAGCCTACTGGAGTCGATTCAGATGCGGATCGATGAGTTATAAGCGTCAATCTCGGTAAATATAAATAATTAAAAGTATTTCTATGTAATGTAAATTGTAGAAACATAGGCCGGTCTAAATAAAATGACTGGTGTATAAAATTTGTGAGCAATAAATATGTATAAAATGTGATTTTCTTAGAAATATGAATACTACTCTTGTTCAGTGGCTAAAATTTAATGTAAAACATATCTCTTGTAATGATATAAAACTATTTGTAAATACAATGTCATCCAAATAAAATAGAATTCCATGTTTTTAAAATGTAATTTATAATAATGTTTCGTGTGAAGCGTACCTTGTTTAATGTTTTTATCATCTTTTTTAATACTATGTGTACATTGTGTTTCAAAATTAGTTTTATTAGGCGTAAACTATGTTTTTGTGTAAAAACCCCTAAATTTCATATTAAAAAGCCGCTCGTTAAGCATATTTCTTCTAATGATAGTGCAACGCATGAAGTGTAAAAGATAGACTCATTTTATGAAATTATGTTAATTCAAATTGATATTAAACATGGGGTATCTGTAGATGGAAAATTAATAATAATTTTTGTCTTAAATATTGATATATATTGGGCTTACCAAACATGATTTTTCAAATGTTTTAAGTGTATTGCATGGAATTTTATGTAATTTCAATATTAAATAATTGAGAGCGAGTATTTATTATTTTCCTCCATAGTTTAATATGACCTCAATTCTTTTTGGTTATAGCGTTAATGCGGCCTTTATACAAGTTTTTGTGTCCATAATTTAATATGACTTCAATTCTTTTTGGTTATAGCGTTAATGCTGACTTTATACTAGTTTTTGCATGCAGTTTGGTGTGTATACTACTGTTGTCCCGTGCGTAAAATTTAATGAAAAGCATATTTCTTGTAATGATATAAAAACTATTTGTAAATACAATGTCATCCAAATAAAATAGAATTCCATGTTTTAAAATGTATTTATAATAATGTTTCGAGATACATTTCACCATTTTTTCTCAAATTATAAAATGTAAATACAATCGCTGATGTACAAAACATTACCTGTAAAAAGAGAGATAGAAGCATTTTTAGAACAAGTATATATTTATTATTTTGCAAATCCTTTGGTTAGAACGTTAATGCTGTCTTTATATTAGTTTTTTGTTTGGTTCTTTTATGATATATAAAAATTGTTATGTGGACAATGTGTTTCAAAATTAGTTTTATTAGTGATAAACTATGTATTTTGCATAAAAACCTCTAAATTTCATATTAAAAGCCGTACCTCAAGCATATTTCTTCTAATGATAGTACTAAACATGAAGTGTAAAAAGATAGTACATATTTTATCTGTTGTTGGACTTAGTATGTTTTCTTTTTCAACCTTTTTTAAATATTATAAGAAAGTTAACTAAATCAATTTAAGAATTTATGTTATTTAAAATTGGAATTAAACTGGGGTATCTCTAAAATGGAAATATTTAATGCTATGTCTATTTTTCATATGTATAGTGTTTTGTCAAAAAGTTTTGATTGCTGAAAGAAGTGGGTAATAAAATTTTTTTGATAGACCATGTATCTCACCTCTATCGTTTTACTGCATTGTTATATTGCACTATATGGATCATCTCGAGAACATTCCTTGCCTTTGCATTTGATTGTTTTGTTTAAATTTTGATATTTGTGAAATTGAAAGTATGGTTGAGGTTTGTTTGATGTGTGTAGTTGTTTTATTTTTAATAAATTGTTTTCTTAAAAATATGTTGTTCCTTTTTATTTTATAATATAGATATATTAAATAAGGTGACTATCACAGCGGTGTCGACTTATTTCTTGTAGTGATATATATAAAAGTATGTATGTATACTTATGGATGAAAATAATTATTATAAGTCTATCAATTTATTCATATGAGGATTAGAGTGTCTATGTATTTATGTATGTGGTATTAAATATCTAGGTCTTCTATGGAGAGAATGATGTTTATTACCTATATAACTTTACCTATGGATTTATATGTCATAATTGTTTATCGTTGTAATTCGTTTAATGTTTTTCCCTATGATTGATATGCTATATATTAGCTATAATTCGCCTACAAAATGTGGTTATTATTTTTTAATAAATTGTTTTTCTTAAAATATGTTGTTCCTTTTTATATTATTATATAGATATATTAAATAATGTGACTATCATAGAGGTGTTGATAGTGATCAAACGTTGTGGTTTCCATTAGAAACGTGTTTAGATCTGTTAGAAATATACTGGTAAGCTCGATAACAAGCTTTTTGAACTGTTAGGCTGCATAAATACATTTCATTTATGCATCTATCACTGAATGTATGATTTGAATGTATTGTTTTGGAATGATGGCTTTTAAAGAGAATGATTTGATAGTGGTTTTAATAGATTGATGCCTGTTGCCGCCTAAGTTTATTAGATTTTTGGCGGCCATCTTGGATTCACCATCTTGCTTTTCTAAAAATCCCTACTTTGAAACGTCCTGTATATTCATACTTGGTTGCTATGTTATCCAGTATCATACTGTATATTTATTTTATGATTTTGAGATGGTATGCTGATGTCAGATATAAATCCTCGGTGGTGGTGTTTGAAAGTATGTTGGGTTTGAGCTAGATGTATCTTCCTAAGTTGATCTGGTGTTGTGGCGTTTTGAAACTATGTTGGGTTGTTGTTGTGATGCGTGATACGGAGTTGGGTATTTTATAGAAGTTGAGTTTATATTTTGATCGATCATATTGATAGTCAGCCATTTCGCCTGACGTCACCTTAGTTTATTAGATTTTTGGCGGCCATCTTGGATTCGCCATCTTGCTTTTCTAAAAACCCTACCTTTGAAATGTTCTGTATATTAACATTTGGTTGCTATGTTATCCTGATGGATGGATGGATGGATGGATGGATGGATGGATGGAATGATGAATGGTTGAATAGCTTTTTGAGAAAAGAGGAATTTGATAGTGGTTTGAATGTGTGGTTTTAATATAAGGGTTTCAGAACCGCTTCATGATCCGGTGCGTGGGAATCTAACGCAGATGGATGTATACGTCACGGATGAGTATCTATATATACGTAGATCGGCATCTTTAATTTCATTATAATCAGTATCTTCGAAGAGTCAACATCGTTTTTTTTTTAGTGCTTGTTTGTGTTTTACTACAAGGTATTTAGAAAGCCTAATTTATATAATACTAAATATATAACAGATGGATTGATGGATTAATGGACTTGAAAGTATTGTTTTGAAGATGGATGGATGGATGGATGGATGGATGGATGGATGGATTGATGAATGGTTGAATAGCTTTTTGAGAAAAGATGGATTTGATAGTGGTTTGAATGTGTGGTTTTAATATAGGGGTTTCAGAACCACTTCATGATCCGGTGCGTGGGAATCTAACGCAGATGGATGTATACGTCACGGATGAGTATCTATATATACGTAGATCGGCAACAACAACATCGTTTTTTTTTAGTGCTTGTTTGTGTTTTACTACAAGGTATTTAGAAAGCCTAATTTATATAATACTAAAAATATAACAGATGGATGGATGGATTAATGGACTTGAAAGTATTGTTTTGAAGATGGATGGTTGGATGGATGGATGGATGGATGGATGGATGGCTTTTTGAGAAAAGAGGGATTTGATAGTGGATTGAATGTGTGGTTTTTAATATAGGCGTTTCAGAACCGCTTCATGACCCGGTTGTGAGCTGATTCTAGCGATAGTTTTAAGATGGTTTCATAGGAGTTCGAGTGCATGGTTTTGATATATTGGATGTTTGACGTGGCATTAGTTTATTAGATTTTTGGCGGCCATCTTGGATTCACCATCTTGCTTTTCTAAAAATCCCTACCTTTGAAAACGTCCTGTATATTCATACTTGGTTGCTATCTCGTCCAGTAGCATACTGTATATTTATTTTATAATTTTGAAATGGTATGCCGATCTTAGATGTAAAGTTTATATTTTTATCGACCATCTTGATGGTATGAAACTTGGTCATATTGTTAATTAATACATTGTTTTTCTTAAAAAATATTGTTTGTCTTATTTTCTAAGTAAGATATGCATTTCAAGCATGCGGCTATCACAGAAGCAGGCATATTCTTATTTAAAGTCAGTACAGTCGATGTTTCTATGTCGAATACGTAAATTTCAGCATGAAGATCTAAATCAGGTTCACATATATATTCATACTCACTATAAATGTACCACTTTTTAAGTTGGGTCATATTTGGGCTACAATATTCTAACACGCAGAACCGGTTCTGAACCGGTTAAATAAATTGTTTTTCTTAAAAAAAATATTGTTTGTTTTATTTTATTTTATAAGTAAGATATACATTTCAAGCATGCGGCTATCACAGAAGCAGACAGCCGTTGTGGTTTCCGCTGGAAACATGTTTAGACCTGTTTGAAGTACATTGAGAGGCGCGATAGCAAGCCTGGTAATTTATTCAGGAATTCTCTAGAAGCAAAGACCATCTTGATGGTCCGCCATTTTGTCTGACGTCACCTTAGTTTGGCTAGTGACCGTGAGAGGATGCTGCATTAGTTAGGTTGGTAATCATGAGAGATGCCATTTCTTGGTTAGTGGCTGTGAGAGGGCGTCATGGTATTTGGGTTGGTAATGATGAAATCTGCCATTTTGGGCTGGCGACCACAAGGGGGTGCCACATCAGTTGGGTTGGTAATGATGAAATCTGCCATTATGGGGTGGCGACCGCGAGGGGGCGCCACATCAGTTGGGTTGGTAATGATGAAATCTACAATTTTTAGTTGGGCTGGCGACCATGAGAGGGCGCCACATCGGTTGGGTTGGTAATGATGAAATCTGCCATTTTTAGTTGGGTTGGCGACCGCGAGGGGGCGCCACATCAGTTGGGTTGGTAATGATGAAATCTGCAATTTTTAGTTGGGTTGGTAATGATGAAATCTGCAATTTTTAGTTGGGTTGGAGGCCGCGAGGGGAGGCCACATCACTTGGGTTGGCAGAGGGCGCCACTAGGGCGAGGGGGGTGAGGGGGAGCTGGGTGAGAGGGGGAGGAGGGTCCAGAACCGGCCTAAGTACACTACTAACTGCAATAATATCTACATTTTTTTCAAATGTAGGCATATGAGTATTTTCATTTATACCAGTACACAACACAAACCTTTTCGTAAACATATACCCGTATTTAAGCCAAGAAAACTGTGTTATTGTATTATTATTAATTTCAAGATATTTTACATAAACACCATATGGGTAGTTATTAAGTGAAATAACTTTAGATGGACCATATTCAATATCCCCAAGTGAAGAACATGATATGCCATGAAGAGAATAGCAAATGCATCCAAAAATGATGTCTGTTTTATTGGAAGACACTGTCTATCGACACAAACAGTATAACAGTATATTTCAGTTTTATTCTCTCCCGCTGCTATTAAGAAAGGTTGATTTGCTTTCCATCTCTCTATTATACTTTCGAACGAAGTATTTCTCTAGATTAAAAAATATTTTATATATAATTTATACAAGAGTAGTAAAGTGAATTACCTTCTTGAAAAAGATATTTTTTTCTCTGGCGGATGGTATGTCGTCGCGTATACCCCTGGACTTTCCTCTGTCAGTGGCGGCTCTTTAATGAGAGCAAGTGAGCAATTGCACCCCCTGGAATTTTGAAACAAAACAAACCAAGCGGCGACTAACTGTGAAAGTATTTATTTATTACGTATTCATAGTTATTGAGCCGGAACGTCGCGTGTGCGGCGCTCGAACAACCTACATGCACCGATCGTCGTCACAGATATAATGACGACTAACAGCGCACGGATGTAAACTATTCAAATGTTTACCCCTTCCACCGAGAGAAACATACCCATATGCAAAGCCCTACCGTTGCTCCGTTAAGCCATTAACATTACATTGAAGGTGGGGAGAACTGTATTTTGTTCTGCTTCCATATCGTATAATACATAGCCTGTGAGCAGATCCCCAGTCTGCTCACCGCTGTTGGTTCTGCATCTCCAGATAATACGTAACGGTCCCGCTTGATTTAATATTTTTATCTATGTACAGGGGTCGATTAATATTTTAATAATGATTTGAATTAAAATACGATAATTCCAGAACGCGTGTGCCTCGTTTCCTTAACGGGGATGTTTTAGGTCGCCGATCACAAATCCAAAATCAAAATGTCAAAAAAAACAAAATGGCGGAAGATTTTTTTGAAAATTGACGTATGAATGTAAAATTTTAGATACGGGGGTGTCTTAGGACGCCGATCACAAATCCAAAATCAAAATGTCAAAAAAACAAAATGGCGGAAGATTTTTTTGAAAATTGACATATGAATGTGAAATTTTAGATACGGGGGTGTCTTAGGTCACCGATCACGAATCCATAATCAAAATGTCAAAAAAACAAAATGGCGGAAGATTTTTTGAAAATTGACGTATAAATGTGAAATTTTAGATACGGGGGTGTCTTAGGTCGCCGATCACAAATCCAAAATCAAAATGTCAAAAAAAACAAAATGGCGGAAGACTTTATGAAAATTGACGTATAAATGTGAAATTTTAGATATGGGGGTGTCTTAGGTCACCGATCACGAATCCATAATCAAAATGTCAAAAAAACAAAATGGCGGAAGATTTTTTGAAAATTGACGTATAAATGTGAAATTTTAGATACGGGGGTGTCTTAGGTCGCCGATCACGATTCCAAAGTCAAAATGTCAAAAATAGACCAAATGGCGGACGAGTTTTTTGAAAATTGACGTATGGATGTGAAATTTTAGATACGGGGGTTTTGGGTGTTAAAAATTGTCATTACAAACCCAATGACAACGTCTGAAGCGGAATGCCAGTTTTCACGGCTGAAGAGAATAAAAACTTTCCTGAGAAATACAATGAAAGAAGACAGATTAAATGCCCTTACTATGTTATCTTGTGAAAAAGAATTTATAAATGATTTCCCAAATTTTAATGAAAAAGTGATAGAACTGTTCTGCAAGTCAAAGACACGCAAAATGGACTTCGTTTATTGTCAGATGTAATCAAACTGTAGTGTTATATTTACTATTCCCTCAAAACACACTGTACAATGAACAGTACCTGTCTGGAACAGTATGTCGGTGAAACTTATAAAGATTGGGTAAGCGTTCTTGTATTATACTTTTTAATTTGAAATTATGCACTCCCTATGTGAACCACCCCGAGCCGCCACTGTCCTCTGGCCATCGGGGGCAGTAATGCCAGAAGCGCTAAAACTGCTCGACCATTTCTATTCCAGCCTAATATCGGATTATAATTTACTCATATTGGTACTAGAATAATTTAAACATTTCTAAATGATACTTACTAAAATCTAAATCACGTCCAGTGATATCTTGTAATGGGTTGGTGGTAACTGACTCATATATATTTAACAATTTATCCATGTATGGGTAAAATGCTTCTGGAAATCGCCGATGCAATGGAAATAATAGGTCGAAATCTTGCTCAATCTTAAGAAAAACAGAAACCATTAGAGTAAATGTAGGTATGTATGTATATATACATGTGTGTAAACATAACGATTTTTTTTGTAATAGCACATATATTAATTTAATAACGATTTTAATACCACTATATCTAATACATATATTTTACTTTAGAGATGGAATTGTTTTTATAAATTGAAGAAAAGTAAATTTTTTGTGACAGTATAGGTATTGTTTTGATATTGTAAAGACAATTTTTATCGATTTGTATCATTATTCACAGGAGTACTGTAATATTTTTAATCAATTTTAAGTCTCTATTTAATTATTCTTTTCCATAGAACAAAATCTAAAAGGCTAGCATTAAAAAAAAAACAAAAATTCTACCCCCATATTTTGTTCTACTTAGTTCGCAATGATACCCGTCGACTTTCGGCTGATGATCGAAAAACACTCAACAATGCTTCCTTCAACTTTAATCAAAAACATATATATAAATAATGTAATTTAAACGTTAGAAAATATTCACACCCTTTCCATCATTCTGACAACAAACAACTGTCTAATTAAAAATTAGACATGTCAGTTCCAATCTTGATCAGTCAGAAAAATTAATGTCAAATAAAAAATAATGACAGAACCAATCAATCAGGAAAAACTTCAAACACCTGCAAACGCGTCGTATTTAACATGTAACGGTAACAAACGGCCACCCCCGGCAAGACGTCGTTTGCAGGGTGTTCGAATAAAATTCGATGCAAAATTACTTCATGTCTCTAAGGAAAAATTGTCTGTCGTACAACACACGAAAAATGGTTCTCGCACTCAAGGTTTGTTCTTAGGGGGGGGGGATTACGCACTAACACTGAGCGCTTCCAGATGCTCCGGGTGGGCAGCATACTCTGGCAACTCTGGTTGCTCCTGGTAAACAGCAGGCTCTTGCATCTCCTGGTGGGCAGCAGGCTCGTGGGTTGGGTTGGCTTGCCTCTTGGGCCGTACCTGGTCAAGGTGGAATTTTGCTCGTTGAGCGCCTGGACGCTCGACCCAGATTGCTGTTGGGCCGGCGTTCTCTACCACCGGGTACGGTCCCATCCATTTCTCATCGAAGTGTCTGCCCGGCGGATGGTGTGCCTTCACCATCACGAACTCACCGGGTCGGAATATTACGGGTATCGGAGCGTTGGGTTGTGCGTACCGGCGCTCACGATACCGCAATTCATTGGCATGTACCTGCCGTATCCTCTTATCGGCAGGCACTGGGCGCTCTTGCAGCGGATCTTGCCATTCTCCAGGTCTCTGTATGTCAAACCCAAATAGAGCTTTGGCTGGGGAACACCCCGTGGCGGCGTTTTGCCGGTACCTTAAGTTAAACAAGACTTGGTCCAATTTCTTGTCCCATCCGTCAGGATCCAGGCCTTGGAGTAAGATGCGGAGGCCTTTCTTGAGCTCCTGATTTCTTCGTTCCACTGGGTTGGCCCGGGGGTGGTATATGGGTGTGGTCCAGTGCATACATTGCCATTTTCGGAGAGCCGCTGCCCATGCTACTGACCTGAATTGCGGTCCGTTATCAGATATTATGGCCATGGGATACCCAAACCTCAGGAATACTTGGGTTAAATAATCTATTACGGCGTTACTACTGGCATTTTTCACTGCCTTTGCTTCCGTCCATCTAGAGTACAAGTCGGTGACGACGATGATGAATCTTTTCTTATTTCGAGATTTGGTTAGTGGTCCAATAAGATCCACGGAAATCACCTCGAACGGCTGCTTCGGTGTATGTGGTCGTAATGGGGCCTGGGCTTGGAATGGTCCTCGTTTAAAAGCGTTACATATTCGACAGCTTCTGACATGTTCCGTTACATCAGCCTGGGCGTTGTTCCAGTAGTGCCTTTCTCGGATAGCTCGGTAAGTTTCCTCGGCCCCTGGGTGACCGGCTGTAAAATGATCCTGGTATTGGTCTAATACCCGGGCTCGGGCGGCTGGTGGTACCCAAATGAGTTGCTTATCACCAATCTTGTAGCGTAATAGGCCGTTTTGGAAAGTTAGATATGGATGTTCGGGTGCTGTAGGATCCTGGTTCAGTCCATTAATCAATTCCTGGGTCTGTGGGTCCGCTTGCTGGGCGTATTGGAGGCTCTGTATAATTGGCTCTTCGTTTTCCACGACATAAACGTGCTCCATGGGTTCAGGAGCTTCGTTTGGGAGCATGCGTTCTATATCGTCTAAACCTTGTGGGGTTTCGCCTGCCAGGGTTTCTGGAGAGGGCATCGGGTAATTCGTTTCTGCTACCTGGAACGTGCTCGATGGTATATTTAAATTCTTGGAGCAGCAGGGCCCAACGCATCAATTTCGATTTCGTCTCCTTAAACTGCTGGAGCCAGGTCAGTGCCTTGTTGTCGGTTCTTAGAATAAATGGCTGGTCGTCGAGGTATGGTCGATACTTCTTGATGGCCCAAATGACCGCCAGGCACTCCTGCTCGTTAATATGATAACGTTGTTCTGCCTTGCTAAATCTTAGGCTGGCGTAACTCATTACATGCCTTTGTCGGTCGTTTTCTTGGTATAAGGTCGCTGCGGCTCCGATTACGCTGGCGTCAGTCTGGACGAAGAACGGTTTTCGGAAATCCGGGCGATGTAAGTATAGCGGCTGGGCTGCGGCTTCCTTGATTGTTTGGAAGGAGGCCATGGCTTCTGGGGTCAATTTGTAGGTTTTACTGGTAGATAGGAGGTCTGTAAGTGGGGCTATCTTTCTTGAGCAGTCATGGATGTAGTACCGGAGCCAGTTGATAAGGCCGAGGAACTTTCGTAGGGCTTTCCGGGTTCTTAGAGGTTCGGAGGCTTGGATAGCTTCAATGTGTGCTGTCTGTGGGTGGTTTCCGTTGACGGTGACCACGTGCCCTAGGTAGTCCAGACTGTGTTGGATGAAGTGGCATTTCCCGAGGTTTAGTTTCAGCCTGTGCTGGGCTAACCTCTCGAAGACCAGTCGTAGGTGCCGTTGGTGTTCTTCCACACTGTCAGAATACACAATGATATCGTCTAGATATGCGATGGCAAATTCTCTTAGGTACCCCACCAGGACATCCTGGACCATTAGCTTTTGGAAAGTTGTGGGCGCGCCTTTGAGTCCAAACGGCATGACATTGAACTCGTAAGCGGCTCCGTCCGGAGTTGTGAATGCCGTATAGCGTTTGGATGTCTCTTCCAGCTCTATTTGCCAATATCCATTCTTTAGGTCCAGTGTGGAAAACACTTTGGCCGTGCCTAAATCCTTTAAGGATTCCTGGATGGGCGGAAGAGGGCTCAATTCGTCCTTGGTCCGGCTGTTGAGTTTCCCGAAGTCCACGCAAAAACGCGGTTATCCGCTCTTCTTTGCTACCAAGACGATTGGGGAGTTATAATTGCTGTGGCTGGGTCTAATTACGTTAGCCGCGAGCATCTTCTCTACCTGCTCGGAGATCACCCGTTTCTTAGCCGGCGGGTAGCGATAGGCGGGTACCCGGACCGGGGTGTCGTCGGAGAGCCGGATTTTGTGCTTCGTAGTGGCCGTGGTTGTGACGGCTTCTCCTTCCACAAATAGTTCTCTGAAGTCCTCCAGGGTTCCTCGGAAAGTTTCTTGGTCCGTCTTTGCCCAGGTCGTCATGTCGACGGCAACAGGGACATCTTCTTTAGGGCGTGATTTAGGGCTTCGAGTAGCAAAATGTATGGTCTGCTGTTTCTCTATACCGACATGAATGCATCTGCGGGCCATATCGATAACGGCCTGGTTTTCCATGAGCCAAGGACTCCCCAGGACGACGGGTGCGCGCATCTTTGGTACCAGCATGGCATTGCACGTGACGGTGTATCCCCTGATGGTTGCTTCGAATGTGCCCTCGAGGTTGGTTTGGAAGGTAGCGCCCTCCTGAATCCAAGTGAACGTGGTTGACCGGGTCTTCCGAGCTCGGCCGGTCATGTACTCTGGCCTCATTAGATTCTTTGTTGCTGCTGTGTCGATCAGAGCCATGACTTCTTGGTCGTTCACCTGGAGCCGTATCGATAGGGTCGCTCCTTCGGCATCTGTAGTTGTTAGGCCCGTTCCGTTTACTGCTTTGGGACGGCCCCTACATAGGTCTTCCCCCTGCTTACGGGCTGATCTCGGGTGTCGGTCTTCGAACCATCTAGGCTTCTTGGGACAGTCTCTGTTCATGTGTCTCTCGGTATAGAACCAACACCTTGGGAGACTGTGGTCTGTTCTTTGGGTCTCCTGGACCCTCGTGGCCTCTGTGGCTGGGCGGCGTGTCGTTTGCTTTGCCTCCCGGGGCGGTCGTCGCCTGGGACTTTCCTTTTGTCTGTTTGGCCCAAACTTTATCAGCCTCGTTAAGTCGGGACCAGCGGGTGCATTGTCTTTCCAGTTCACCCATGGCTTTTGGAGCTAGCTGGAATAATTGGAGGTTCGTTTCTTTATTCATTCTGTCAGTGATATGTAGGACCAGTTCTTCCTCGGGCCAGCCAGGCTTCAGCCGGAGACACAGTTGTTTCATCCTGTACATAAATTTCTCTGGGGCCTCACCGGTACTGTCTTGTGGCGTACACAGCTGTTTCTAGCGCAGTCCTCCGTTGGTGGTTAAGAAATTTATCCCGGAAACGTTGTACGAAATCTTCCCCCGATAGGAAACTGCCCATATAATATTCAAACCAAGTTGCTGCTTCTCCTGCCAGGTGTGGACGCACCGCTTCGTCGACATCCTCTAGCACTTCCAGAGTGCAATGCCTCAGATAATCTTCTAGTTTTTGAATGAAAAGCACGGAATCCTCCGTGATCTCTCCACGATAAGGGCGTGGTAGTGGCTTGGGTGTTGGAGTACCCACGGGCGACATAGTGAGTTGCTTCAGTGCCTCAGTCAGTGTCCATACGGCCTCCGTATGTCCTTGTCTCCAAAGTTGGCCTCGTGGGACTCTCGGATCGGCTCCCAGTTGGCTTTTGGGTAGCATCTTCCAAGACGCGTCTTGCGACTCTTTCGGCAATCTGTTCCATCAGGTTCAAGTCGTTTCTTGTGGGCGAGGGTGACGTTTCAATTTCCATCGATCGTTCTCGTCGACTCTCTTTTTTTTGATGTTTTCTTTGGAGTCATGCTCCTGGGGTTCGCGGTGCTTCTGCACCGAAATTTTTCTGTTTTAGGTCTCGGAAAAACTTTGCCAGTCACGTATGGGCGCCAAATTGATACCCGTCAACTTTCGGCTGATGATCGAAAAACACTCAACAATGCTTCCTTCAACTTTAATCAAAAACATATATATAAATAATGTAATTTAAACGTTAGAAAATATTCACACCCTTTCCATCATTCTGACAACAAACAACTGTCTAATTAAAAATTAGACATGTCAGTTCCAATCTTGATCAGTCAGAAAAATTAATGTCAAATAAAAAATAATGACAGAACCAATCAATCAGGAAAAACTTCAAACACCTGCAAACGCGTCGTATTTAACATGTAACGGTAACAGCAACTAATGTTAAAATTACCTGTATCAGGGTCTTTCACTCTAAAACCAAACCATTTTTATCGGCAATCTGGATTTCCCTATCTTCTAAATGTGTAAATTTTTCCTTTGCTATAATCAATTTTTATTTAATTATTTCAGAGATTAGTAAAGCAACTTTTTGGGAACAAATAAAAGTCAAAGGTTATATGATGCATTTGCCAAAAATGGTGCAAAAGTATATTTTTCTTGTAATAACAGGTATTTTTTAGCAGCAGTTATAAGCAAAAATTTTTTGTCAAATTAAATTTTTTAAATAGGTAGGTACATACGTCGGAGTCCATTAAATATATAGGAATGTTTGGAAACGATGCACTCCAACCAAAGAGAATGTTCGATAATAATTTCAAACGCTTTGGCAATTTCTTAACTAATAATATTTTATTTAATTTATTTGTCATTCATTATAAATATCAGATTAGTGCTACGTATAATTAAGTTTTACAAGTTTTTTTAAATTTAATTTGTGTACAACGAACCTAATAGTTAGTATGATTAGTGCGTATCGACCCTAATATAATAGTAATAAAATTGTTTCGCAAATGTTACATATATATATCCTTACTTAATTTGATTGTTATGTTTATTATGGTGTACTACATATATTACAAATTTCTTCAGCGGTTTCTGCACTCATTTAATATTAAATGTAATTATTATTGAATAGTTGCAGATATATTATTATATACAAAATGATTTGGTTGTTTTGTTCTATTTCTAATACTTTACATAATCTAAAAATATGCATACACTTGCTGCAAACGATCTCACGTTTTGATTTATTAAACAGCTACAACGTATAATGTAACGTCATATTTATGTTAGATTAGACTCGATAAAATGTGTAGTTATATTACCGTAGAATACCGTTGGTCACTCACTAAAAATTCTTTAAAGTTTGTATTCTAATTTAATTACCTACATTTCTTTACGGAATAAATGATTTCACTTGTATTTTGCCCTTCAATTTAATTTATATCTAATGATATACCGATAGGTCCAGCTCGGAACGGGCCATACATAGGCAACAATATACGTATGGACGTAATGCTATGTGGCAACGTGTGTACGATACCAATCCGCGTGTATTTGAATTTATTTTGCAGAATTATTGATTTTTTTACTTTTATCTTTTAAAAAACGTAATTGTTTTTTTATTACTTTAAATTACTTTTCCGTAGCAGCTAAGAATACAATAATAATAATAAATTGGACCTTATTATGTCTGAAACAAATGGGCAAATTACGCATATAGAACGAATATGCAAACGACTATATCCTTGCGCGGTTTAAGTCTTACTAAATTCTTAACTGCAATTGAAGCTGCTGCGGGTAGAGGGGTTTCGGTGTTGCCACTCATTGCTGACTATGGCCCGTTCCGAGCTGGACCTATCGGTATATATGTATGAATGGATTCGGTTTTCGTTTTGTGATTTATAAGCGGCTCATTGCATTACCTAACAAAATGCATTGTACGAAATATGTATTGCGTCACTAACCTAAATTATAAAGTATAGAAACATGTACTTACCCAATTTTATAATATCCTTATATGTAATCTCTTCATTAACAAGGGCTCATTTGGCACATGACTTGAATTTCATTATTATTGCTATCATTGTAAGAAAACAACAACTACGCCTAAATGGTTGCACTTGACTACGTATATACGTATATACGTATAACCATGCATGACAGCTTCTTTAGCATATACTTTTCCCCCTTCCCTTCGCCCTTCTATCATTTTTTACTCAAAAGGGTGTAAATTTAAATAATTTATTGTGTGATTTATTTTCACACAACCTATTTTGTAAGTAATTGTGTTATATTTAATACCTCCTTGTGAATATTTCAACACAACTGGTTTGTACAGCGACACAAATTTGTGTTAACGACCAAAATTTTCAACAGTGTACTTATATCAGAATTTATATTAAGCTGTACCTGCATAGATTTTCATTGTAATACCCTTAGAATAAGTATGTATTGCGCGGCGGCGGGATTGTGTTAACGACCAAAATTTTCAACAGTGTACTTATATCAGAATTTATATTAAGCTGTACCTGCATAGATTTTCATTGTAATACCCTTAGAATAAGTATGTATTGCGCGGCTCCTTATTTATAAATTAATAAACACCGAGCATAACTAACTTCAACGGTCTCTAAGTACTTAATCAATCTTTCATATTCTTGAAACAGATGTATCTCAAAAATGTATTAAAATCATATGGAACATCTATCGAATTTTCTTTGCATTAGAGGTGGTTCTTTAATATAGCCATAGCTCACATCACTTCTTTTCACAATCTCAGTGTTACTCATCTTCATGTTTATAATGTCTGGCATATTTAATATCTTCGCATAATTCCTTAATAATAGCATTGTAACACATAGTTACTTTCTTATACGTCATATATGGAACCGGAGTGAAGTTAGTAGTTCTAACATAGCGGCCCATGGAAATAGCCGAACAAATATAGACGTACGGGTTCAAGAGAGGAATTGTCTAATTCATTTTTTAAAAATTATACAAATAATGAATATATTAATGTTAAATTAAAAATAAGTTAGTTTGATTCATGATAGTCGTCATGGGGTGAAATCCTCCTCCATGCAAAAAAATTAACAACTGTAAACGCAATCGGGTATCAACTTCTAATAACATCAACATTAAAAGTTTATCAATACGTCGTAACCACTAACAACATTTGGGGGGTGGAATCCTCCCTCAATGCACAGTGCTTTGAGGGAAGATTTCAACTCCATGGACGGTCGGTAAGGGATTTTGTTGGTGGGTGCGATGTGACTTATTGATGTAGGTTTACAACAGTTGTAGTCAGAACTTGATACCTGATTTTCTTTAAGCGCCAGAATTTTTTGAGTGCTTTGAGAGGAAATTTCATCCCCAAGGACGGGCGGTAAGAGATTCTGTTGATGGTGGCGATGTGTCATGTTTGGGTAGGTTTACAGCAGCTGTAGTTAGAATTTGATACCCGACTTTCTTTAAGCGCCAGAATTTTTTTAGTGCTTTGAGGGAAGATTTCACCCCCATGAATGGCCAGTATGTTACCAACAGCCTCTTCCGATGGAAACAAATAAGACGTTTTCCCACAGAACAAGTCCAGGCCCAATATAGGTGTACATGTTTTATTCCTGTCTTATCCCGTTCCTCCAGAATAAATTAAACTCCCAATATGAAACATTCGTAAAGTTAGAGAAATTTCGCGTAATAACTTTTTAAGACAATTTTGATACGAATCATAGGCTCCGCCCACAACCAATTAGAACGCTTAAATACAAAATTTGTTTTGTATTTTCTTTTGGATACGAATCACAGGCTCCGCCTACGGCCAATTAAAAACGCTTAAATTTCTAATACACGTAGAAGACGTAACCCTATTTGAGCCCCAAGGGAAATTACCGTGAAATGAATACTTCTTTGTTCGCCACCTGCGTCACTGGGATTCCCAATGAAAAACGTAAACACATTTGGAAACTATATAAGGTGGGACAAATGCCTATACAATATCGAGTCCTCTCTCGATCACCAGCCTGCCAACAGCAACCTCCTGGACCAGCAGAAAACAGGCCACCGATACAGAGCGGACTTTCCAGAAAGCCATCCAGCGGAATTGTATTACTGCTTACGTAATACAAAGGACCAAAAAGGCACTTCCAGGTCATTGGAAGTACACGGCGAAACGTGTTCAGGAGAGCACGCGGACCACGAATCCACTAAGAATTCCGGAGGAATTCTTTATTTCGGACGGCTTCTTCATCGGAATCCAAACTCATCGACGTCCGAAAATAGATCTACGTGGTGAAATACATCCAACGCATCGCCTAGTATTGACCGAAGAAGTTATAGGAGGATCCTACTACTGCTTACGTAGTAGCGGCCGTTTTAGTTATTTACAGTGCGTTTATTACGCGTAAAGAAACCAAACTTAAGGTCCCTCTTTAGTGTTCGCCCATAGTATTAACTTCAGTGCACCAGGACAAGCTACAGCTGCTTACGCTGTAGCAATTAACCGTAAGTGCAGTGAAAAACCTATTAAGCCCGCGTTTTTATTTAACATGGTTGGTTGAATGCCAGCACCTCCACCAAAATATTTAAATTCAGTGTGCGCCTTTGTTAATGAATTATCATATTAACTTCACGTGGATTCATTAACAACATTGTTATTGCTAAAGTGTTAATATTAAATTCCACGCGTTAGTGAAACATAACCTTCAAATATCCAACCGATATCTTCCCTTATACATACTATTTGTTTATAACAATATTATTATCCAAGTTCGTTGTTACTGGTACCCATATGCAGCGTGTGTTTAACTTTTATTCCAGTAACAACCATTTTATTTGACATTGTTGGTTGAATTCCAGCACCTCCACCAAAATATTTAAACTCAGTGCGCGCCGTTATTAATGTATAATATTAATAAATTCACGGTGGTTCATTAACTATATTGTTGTATTCGGAGAGTTAACCTTAAATTCACGCGCTAGTGAAACCCTAACCTCCAAATACCTAACCTATATTTATCCCTATGTACATTATTTGTTTATAACATTATTAATATTCAAACGTATCGTTATTAGTAGCTATATTCAGTGTGTGTTTGACTTTTTAGCGGATAACTTTTATTTTATTATTGGTTAATGCCAACTCCTCCATCATTGTTATTCAGTGTGTGTATTGTTGCTATATCATAATATTTAGTTGTTTCAAAGTGTACAACAACTATTACTCAGTGTGCCCGTTTGTATTTAAACCTCGACTGTTAACATTTATTCGCGATACGACTTGTTTTTGGTTATAGTGTCGTTTATTAACACAGGTCGTTAATAACATCGGGTATCATTACGTATTCATTAAGCTTTGAATTATTAAAATATTATAACGTTGTGGAACATTATTGTTTTAATTAATAACATAACCCAACTTTACCCTAAATTCAATTAATACTTCCTGGAGGAGTCTTTTGCCGCGGCCCCTTTGTTTGTTTGTTTGTTTTACAAATTCCCAGGATCAAGAGGAGGTATTATTGTGGCGCCCAGCAACGTGGGACTACGAACACAGGATTGTGTTCGCGGATCCACCACCGACCCATTCACCTAAGCAACAGAGATACCAGGCTTCAAGATGCCTAAGAAGACGACACGAAAAACCAGGCAACCAAGTGACAGCGCGGAACTGGATGGTCCTAGCCCAGGACAATCGCCTTCGCCACGGACAACCACCCCCGGTGCCGCTATTCCAGCCCTGCAGCTTGAGATCATGTTAAATGAACTCAGGAACATAGGTAGAAGGATGACGGCTCTGGAGGAAACGGCTAAAGCCACCATCACATCCAACACCGCCTCAACGTCCAGGGTCGCATCACGTACCGAGGATCAAGAGGCTTGTACCTCCATTAGTTATTTATTAGGTGATGAGGATGGCCAGGACCCGAAGGCTGTCATCGACTTCCAGGACCGAGAGGTCATCACCGCCGTCCAGGAAGAGGAGGCATCCAATGCAGCTGTCCAAACCCAGGATGAAGTCATCAGAGTCAGCAACCAAGGGGACGGAACGGTATCCAAGACGGAGGGTGTTCACCACCAAAGGCACTGCTGCAGTCCGTGCAGTGTCGTCACCAATATACCTACACCACCAAGGGTGTACAGTGGACACCTAGTTGAGGATCCAACCACGTTCCTAGCAAGACTAACCTCCCACTTGCAGACAGCCCGTCTTGAGGTGCCGGAGGATATAGATGACGCAGTCCGCCCGTTCCTGACAGGAGAAGCAGCCAACTGGTTCAAGAAGAACGAAGGAGGCTTTGATACTCTGGGGGAGTTTGACCACCGGTTCCGACGGGAGTTTATGAGCCCACAAAGAAGGAAGGCTCTCCAACAGGCATGTGAAACAAGGCAACGCTGGGATGAAGATCCAGCAACATTCATCACAAGAATGAAACGTTTGTGCCTGAGACTAAACCCCATTTGGCCGGAACAAGACTTAGTGAACCACATCATCATGCAGATGACGCAGCAGTATTGCGTTCAAATAACGCAAGTGGGACCAAAGACATTAAAGGACCTACATGATACCTGCGAAAAGTGGTCAACAGTCTTCGAGCAGTTTAAAGGTAAGACAACAACAGTACCTTTAAAGAAAGAAGTTGCAGCTCCCCCAGCGGTACCAAAGAGGGAACCAGTTGTCGAGAGATCGTTGCCCAGATGTTGGTTCTGCACTGGCAGACATTTCAACCGGGACTGCCCCAACCAGCCAGAGAGTTTTGCGGCTAAGCACCCAGCACCCACTAAGCAGTCGGGGGAAGAGCAGAGGGCCGCTCCAAAGCCAGCAGCGGAACGGCCCTAATTACCACGACACCCACAAACCAAACGGCATCCATCCAGTTACGGATTGATGGTCGCCCAGTGACAGCCCGAATTGACAGTGCCGCAAGTAAGAACCTGGCCAGACCCGAATGGATGTTTGGGTCAACCACCACGACAGCCGCCGTGGAATTTACAATGGCAATTAAAGGTAAAACTTTCGTCACTAATAAACTTGGACTGTTAAAGGCAACTGCGGGGCAAGAGTACGAATTCCAATGCGAAGCCCTGGAGGTGGAATGTCTCCAGGCAGGAATCATACTTGGGCACCCGTGGCTAACGGAGAACCATGCGGTCCTGGACTACCTAAGAGGATGTGTCCATGTTGGAGTTAAACGACGGCATACGATCTACTTCGATAAGACGCCACCACGAACTACTTCAGCAACGATGAATCTTGAAGATATTCCCGTTGACGTCCAGGATTGGACGAACCCACAAAGGGAGAAATTCAAGAACATCATCAACAATTTCCAGGACCTGTTCATGGAAGGTGGGCGAATACAAACCCCCAACACCACCAAACACACAATACGCCTGAAGGATAATGTGCCAGTGAGGGTGCCCACGTACAAGTACACCCCGCAGAAAAAGAAGGTCATCGCCACCCAGGTTGAGGAGATGCTTGCGGCCGGAGTTATCAGACCTAGCCACAGTGAGTATAACTCTCCGATAGTTATAGTGACGAAAAAGAATGGGGAGCCCCGGTTCTGCGTCGACTACCGCCGCCTTAACGACAAGACGGAAAATGAAGCCAGTCCACTACCACCCATTCAGGAATCATTAAAGGACCTAGGGACGGCGAAGATTTTCACCACACTAGATCTGCGCAATGGATATTGGCAGATCGAATTAGAAGAGGCATCCAAGCGACTGACCGCCTTCACGACACCAGAGGGCGCTGCCTATGAATTTCAAGTGATGCCCTTCGGCCTAAAGGGGGCCCCGACCACCTTCCAAAAGCTAATGGCCCAGGATGTCCTGGTAGGCTATCTGCAGAACTTCGCACTAGCCTACCTGGACGACATCATCATATACTCTGACAATATGGAGGAACATCTACGACACCTGAGTTTGGTGTTGGAAAGAATTCAGCAACACGGACTAAAACTAAATATGAAGAAATGCCGGTTTGCCAGTCCCTCCTTAGAGTATCTGGGCCATATGGTCACCAAAGAAGGGAATGAGCCCCAAACAATCCATATCAAAGCAATCCAGTCCCATGAAATACCCAAGACGAGGAAGGCCCTTCGCCGTTTCCTAGGCATAGTGAACTGGTTGAGAGATTACATACCAGATGCATCAAGAACGATGGCACCCCTTACGGATCTCTTGACCACCAACACCACTTACCGATGGACTAAGCCTGCCGAAGAAGCTTTCTTGGCAATTAAAGAAGCGGTAACAAGGCCCCTCTTCCTGCACCGCCCGGACTTTAGGCTGCCGTTCATTTTGCAGACAGACGCCAGCAGCATAGGCGCATCTGCTGTACTATATCAAGAGGAGGAGGACCAAAGAAGAATCGTAAGCTATGCCAGCCTACGATTCAACAAGACAGAAGTAAGGTACCATATTAACGAGCAAGAGTGTCTGGCCGTTATATGGGCCATCAGAAAATATCGGCCATACCTAGAAGACCGACCATTCCGACTCCGGACCGATAGTAAGGCACTCACGTGGTTGCATAGCTTTAAAGAAACCAGATCAAAGCTAATGAGATGGTCACTCCTCCTCCAAGAATTTTCATATGAAGTCCAACACATCCCAGGGCGAGAAAATGAACTTCCGGATGTACTCTCCCGCCATCCCAGTGATGAAACCACTCTACTGGAACTAGATGAAGTGGAAAGATTAGTACCAGATACGCAGCAACCAATAACCCAGGCTAGTGGAGAGTTTGTCTGTTTGTTACAGGAGAGGGACCCCTTATACCATGTGATACAAGATGCACAGCAAGATGACCCAGCCATGAGGGAGTTAATCAAACAACTCCATCCAAACCAACCCGGAGAAAACCATCCCGATTTTATATATCTCGATGGATTTATAAGATATCGAGAGGGAGCCCACCAGCCAATCCTGGTCCTAGAGACAGCCAGAGCCCAGGTACTGCATCAGTACCATGACGATCCGACGGCAGGACACCCAGGAACCGAAGAGACCTATAGAGCAATCACCAATCGCTTCCATTGGCCAGGAATCCGACCAGAAGTAACGGACTATGTCCGGGGATGTAGGCTATGTAATGCCTTCAAAAGGGGACCCCTACAAGCCAAGGCTCCTCTCCGACCTCATGCCCCGAGACGTCCCTTCGAAGTCCTGTCCGTCGACATCGTGGGACCACTGACCACATCAAGAAAGGGCAATAGGTTTGGTGTGGTCATAATGGATCTCCACACCAGATGGACCGAGGTACGAGCGGTACCAACTACCAGCAACCATGCCGTAATAGACGCTTTGGAGGAAGTGTTCCTGAGATTCGGCTACCCAATGGCTGTCCTAACGGATAATGGCCCACAATTCACGTCCGTCGCCTGGGATGCTGCCTTACGTAAATGGCAATGCATCCATTGGACTACCCCAATCTACCACCCACGGGCGAATCCAGTAGAAAGGCGGAATCAGGAGCTAAAGAAGGGCCTACGTCTCCAGTTAGAAGGGCAAACGCCAGAGAGGTGGGACGAGAAACTCGACACGGTACTCTTTAATTTAAGATGCCGAAAGAACGCTGCGACGGGCTATTCCCCGGCAAAGGCATTGTTTGGGTTCGAACTGCGGAGACCTGGTGAATGGCGAGACCCACACAATGTCCCGCCAGAAACTGGGCCGCAGCGAATCCAAAAGATACATGCCAATGAACGAAGGTATCGTGACAGATACATAGAGCAAAATGCACCCATGCCAATTCAACCACGCATCGGTCAATTGGTCATGGTACGCACCCACCTCCCACCAGGACAGCCATTCGGCGCAAAATGGGCAGGACCATACCCAGTCCGGGAAGCAGCCGGACCAACAGCCGTCTGGGTGGAACGACCTGGCGCACAATGGACAAAATATCACATTGATCAAGTCCGTATAGCAAGACGCCCAAACCAGGGTCAACCACTCCAGCCGGCTGAAATTGAAGATCACCAGCCACGTGATCATCCACCACCAGGAGCACCAGGACCCAGCCAACGTAATATTCCAGGAGCAACGGGACTTAGAGCGGCCCACCAGGAGCAACGGGACACATGGGAATAGAAATTAAAATGTATTTTGCTATTTATGACATATTTTTTTTTGGGGCCTGGAATGTCGTGTGGAACAACGTCTTTTTCGGGGGGGTCAATTGTTACCAACAGCCTCTTCCGATGGAAACAAATAAGACGTTTTCCCACAGAACAAGTCCAGGCCCAATATAGGTGTACATGTTTTATTCCTGTCTTATCCCGTTCCTCCAGAATAAATTAAACTCCCAATATGAAACATTCGTAAAGTTAGAGAAATTTCGCGTAATAACTTTTTAAGACAATTTTGATACGAATCATAGGCTCCGCCCACAACCAATTAGAACGCTTAAATACAAAATTTGTTTTGTATTTTCTTTTGGATACGAATCACAGGCTCCGCCTACGGCCAATTAAAAACGCTTAAATTTCTAATACACGTAGAAGACGTAACCCTATTTGAGCCCCAAGGGAAATTACCGTGAAATGAATACTTCTTTGTTCGCCACCTGCGTCACTGGGATTCCCAATGAAAAACGTAAACACATTTGGAAACTATATAAGGTGGGACAAATGCCTATACAATATCGAGTCCTCTCTCGATCACCAGCCTGCCAACAGCAACCTCCTGGACCAGCAGAAAACAGGCCACCGATACAGAGCGGACTTTCCAGAAAGCCATCCAGCGGAATTGTATTACTGCTTACGTAATACAAAGCACCAAAAAGGCACTTCCAGGTCATTGGAAGTACACGGCGAAACGTGTTCAGGAGAGCACGCGGACCACGAATCCACTAAGAATTCCGGAGGAATTCTTTATTTCGGACGGCTTCTTCATCGGAATCCAAACTCATCGACGTCCGAAAATAGATCTACGTGGTGAAATACATCCAACGCATCGCCTAGTATTGACCGAAGAAGTTATAGGAGGATCCTACTACTGCTTACGTAGTAGCGGCCGTTTTAGTTATTTACAGTGCGTTTATTCCGCGTAAAGAAACCAAACTTAAGGTCCCTCTTTAGTGTTCGCCCATAGTATTAACTTCAGTGCACCAGGACAAGCTACAGCTGCTTACGCTGTAGCAATTAACCGTAAGTGCAGTGAAAAACCTATTAAGCCCGCGTTTTTATTTAATATGGTTGGTTGAATGCCAGCACCTCCACCAAAATATATAAATTCAGTGTGCGCCTTTGTTAATGAATTATCATATTAACTTCACGTGGATTCATTAACAACATTGTTATTGCTAAAGTGTTAATATTAAATTCCACGCGTTAGTGAAACATAACCTTCAAATATCCAACCGATATCTTCCCTTATACATACTATTTGTTTATAACAATATTATTATCCAAGTTCGTTGTTACTGGTACCCATATGCAGCGTGTGTTTAACTTTTATTCCAGTAACAACCATTTTATTTGACATTGTTGGTTGAATTCCAGCACCTCCACCAAAATATTTAAACTCAGTGCGCGCCGTTATTAATGTATAATATTAATAAATTCACGGTGGTTCATTAACTATATTGTTGTATTCGGAGAGTTAACCTTAAATTCACGCGCTAGTGAAACCCTAACCTCCAAATACCTAACCTATATTTATCCCTATGTACATTATTTGTTTATAACATTATTAATATTCAAACGTATCGTTATTAGTAGCTATATTCAGTGTGTGTTTGACTTTTTAGCGGATAACTTTTATTTTATTATTGGTTAATGCCAACTCCTCCATCATTGTTATTCAGTGTGTGTATTGTTGCTATATCATAATATTTAGTTGTTTCAAAGTGTACAACAACTATTACTCAGTGTGCCCGTTTGTATTTAAACCTCGACTGTTAACATTTATTCGCGATACGACTTGTTTTTGGTTATAGTGTCGTTTATTAATACAGGTCGTTAATAACATCGGGTATCATTACGTATTCATTAAGCTTTGAATTATTAAAATATTATAACGTTGTGGAACATTATTGTTTTAATTAATAACATAACCCAACTTTACCCTAAATTCAATTAATACTTCCTGGAGGAGTCTTTTGCCGCGGCCCCTTTGTTTGTTTGTTTGTTTTACAAATTCCCAGGATCAAGAGGAGGTATTAAGTAAGGGATTTTGTTTGCGGTTGCGATGTGACTTACTGATGTAGGTTTACAGCAGTTGTAGCTAGAATTTGATACCCGAATTCGTTAGAGCGCCACAATTTTTTTTGTGCTTTGAGGGAAGATTTCACCCCCATGGACGACCGGTAAGGGATTTTGTTTTCGGTGCGACTTATTGATGTAGGTTTACAGCAGCTGTAGTTACAATTTGATACCCGACTTCCTTAAAGCGCCAGAATTTTTTTAGTGCTTTGAGGCAAGACTTCACCCTCATGGACGGCCGGTAAGGGATTTTGTTTGCGGTTGCGATGTGACTTATTGATGTAGGTTTACAGCAGTTGTAGCTAGAATTTGATACTCGACTTCCTTAAAGCGCCAGAATTTTTTTAGTGCTTTGAGGGAACATTTCACCCCCTGGTCGGTCGGCAAGGGATTTTGTTGGTGGTTGCTGTGTAACTTATTGATGTGGGTTTACAGCAGCTGTAGTTAGAATTTGATAACCAACTTCCTTAAAGCGCCAGATTTTTTTTAGTGCTTTGAGGAAACATTTCACCCCCTGGTCGGCCGGGAAGGGATTTTGTTGGTGGTTGCTGTGTAACTTATTGATGTAGGTTTCCAGCAGCTGTAGTTAGAATTTGATGCTCAACTTCCTTAAAGCGCCAGAATTTTTTTAGTGCTTTGAGGGAAGATTTCACTCCCATGAACGGCCAATAAGAGATTTTGGTTGCGATTGCGTTGTGACTTATTGATGTAGGTTTGCAGCAGTTGTAGCAAGAATTTGATACCCGACTTCCTTAAAGCGCCAGAATTTTTTAGTGCTTTGAGGGAAGATTTCACCCCGATCGACGGCCGGTAAGGGATTTTGTTGGTGGTTGCTATGTGACTTATTGATGTTGGTTTACAGCAGTTGTAGCTAGAATTTAATACCCGACTTCCTTAAAGCGCCAGAAATTTTTAATGCGTTGAGGGAAGGTTTCACCCCCTGGACAGCCGGCAAGGGATTATGTTGGTGGTTGCGTGTAACTTATTGATGTAGGTTTACAGCAGCTGTAGTTAGAATTTGATACCCGACTTCCTTAAAGCGCCAGAATTTTTTTAGTGCTTTGAGGGAAGATTTCACCCCCATGGACGGCCGGTAAGGGATCTTGTTTGTGGTTTGGACGTGACTTATCTATGTAGATTTACAGCAGTAGTAGCTAGAATTTGATACCCGACTTCCTTAAAGCGCCAGAATTTTTTTAGTGTTTTGAGGGAAGATTTCACCCCCATGGACAGCCGGTAAGGAATTTTATTGGTGGTTGCTATCTGACTTATTGATGTAGGTTTACAGCAGTTGTAGTTAGAATTTGATACCCGACTTCCTTTAAGCGCCAGAATTTTTTTAGTGTTTTGAGAGGAAATTTCACCCCCTGGACGGTCGGCAAGGGATTTTGTTGGTGGTTGCTGTGTAACTTATTGATGTAAGTTTACAGCAGCTGTAGTCAGAATTTGATACCCGACTTCCTTTAAGCGCCAGAATTTTTTTAGTGCCTTGAGGGAAGATTTAACCCCCACGGACGGCCGGTAAGGGATTTTGTTGGTGGTTGCTGTATGACTTATTGATGTAAGTTGACAGCAGCTATAGTTAGAATTTGATACCTGACTGCTTTTAAGCGCCAGATTTCTTTTAGTGCTTTGAGGGAAGATTTCACTCCCGCGGACGACCGGTAAGGTATTTTGTTGGTGGTTTCTGTTGATTTATTGATGTAAGTTGACAGCAGCTTTAGTTAGAATTTGATACTCGACTTCCTTTAAGCGCCAGAATTATTTTAGTGCTTTTAGGGAAGATTTCACTCCCATGGACGGCCGGTAAGAAATATTGTTGCTGGTTGCGAGGTGACATATTGATACAATTTTAATGTTGATGTTAGAATTTGCTACCAGATTGCATTTACAATTGTTAATTTTTTTGTCTTGAGGAGGATTTCAGCCCCTTTGAAACAGTCGTCATGAATCAAACTAACTTCTTTTTAATTTAACATTAACATGTTCATTATTTGTATAATTTTTTTTAATTAGACAATTCCTCTCTTGAACCCGTACGCCTATTATTGTTCGGACATTTTCGTGATATGGGCTACTATGTTAGAGCTTCACGCCGGTATATAAGGAAGTATTTTCGACCTCGAGATTTTTGCAAAAGTCCTCTGATTCCAAAAAGGAGGTTTTTAAAAAAATTCTCCCCCCCCTGTCTCTCTCTCTCTCTCCCTCTGACCACAATGGAGGTCAAACTGCTATAACTATCAATTCCAAATTTTGTATTACGAGTAGAATCTGCCTCTTAAGATCTGATTAGATTTGCAGTAAAATCGGCGGACCGGAAGTAGTAGTTTACTTCAATCAAAAAATCGAACTCTGCCAATATTTCGTCAACTAATAAGTTTAACCAAATTTATAAAGAACTCATATGTACTCAAAATTAAATTCGAGAAAAATGTTATTAAAAAAAAATTTAAATTTCTGCCGGAAATAGGTCTTCACTCTTATCAAAAATCAGTTTTTTGCGAATATCTCGCAAGTCATGCTTTCTAGGCTGGTACATTATGAGTATAAAAGTATTTAGAACTCAATTTTCAATACCTTTTGTATAAAAAATTAAAATACGGAACGGAAATAAAACTTTTACCCTTATCGAGTAGCGATTTTTTGCTAATATATCGTAAATTATGCATTCTATATATATTTATCAAGAGTACAAAAGTATTTAGTGCTGTATTTGGAATATTTTTTGTATAAATGAATCGAGCGGAAAGCGACATTATTAAGGCATTGATTACTTATATTTCTAAATATTTGTCGAATATGTTCCCTCATAACTTCTTTTGTGGTTACATGTATACTGTATATATAGTTTTACGGATCCCTATAAAAAGAAACTAATTTTGTGGTGTCGAAGGTCCAGCAGTCCAGTAAATACTTAAATTAAATTACTCATAAGCTTCTTCGTTCATACTACCTTCAAATAAATGCAGGCCTACCATCCAATCACCAAGAATGCCTCCCTATAAGTTTATGCTCCACCTATGCTAATGACGTATTTTTTTAGTGAAGTAAGGATTTTCATTTGGTCTGTAATGAAAATTTCCTTTGTAACTATTCTATTACTATGGAAACCAGCTTTATGCACAAATAACACACTATCAAAATGAAATGCCCGGGCATTTATTTTAATTATTGCCCATTGGCAGAACACTCTTTTAGCTTCATACATTAAATAACTTAAAACTCTTGGCTTGTTTCACTATGAGTTTATTAACAATACTCTAACATATACGTTTCGGTTGTTACACTATTATCAAAGAGATATACAAATCTAACTTAACTCTATAAATATTTGTCTTATATACTTGTCTGTTCTTGTGTGTGGTGGGGTGTAATTAAGTTGTTAATGACAGTGTCTATGTAGAGTGTATTGCCAAATTCTATCTGTGTGTTGGTAACTAATCGTTTTTGTTTTTGAGCTTGTTTTATTTCTAATATTTCTAAGAGATCTAATCTTTTGATTTTTGTAACATTATATACAATGTTCGGCAAAGCCTGTGTTTTTCTCACTATATAGTGAGTGACCACATAGTGAAAAAAACACTAACATAATCCCAGTATGTTAGCAATTAAGTCTGACCGAAAACGACATGAAACAATTTGCAAATTTTATGAGACAAAAAACACGAAGATTGTTACCTGTAAAGCTAAATGTTTTTGTAGCAGTTCTCTTGCATGCAAACATTTTACTATTTAACTATTTAACAGATTCAGACTCCGGCAGCGGCAAGATTAGTTTCATAGGACAGCTTGTTCTGAAGAGGAAATAATACCTAATAAAACTGATGTACAAAGCCAACACTTTGTCATGTCAAGTGTAGATTAAATGCCTTGTCCCAAAGCAGCTAGTCGTCAATGCATAAAGTAATGTAAGTAGAGTACTTGTGACAGTTCTGGAGCCTCCTCCCCCCACCACTCCCCAGGTCAAAGGTCAAGGGTCAAAAGTCAAAGGTCAAGGGTCAAAGGTCAAGGGTCAAGGGTCAAAGGTCAAGGGTCAAAGGTCAAGGGGCAAAGGTCAAAGGTCAAAGGTCAAGGGTCAAAGATCAAAGGTCGCCGGAGGCGGGGGTCAAAGGTCAAGGGTCAAAGGTCACCGGATGCGGAGGTGGCGCCCTCTAACGCTCACTAACCCAACTAAGTGGCGCCCTCTGACGGCCACTAACCCAACTAAGTGGCGCCCTCTAACGCTCACTAACCCAACTAAGTGGCGCCCTCTGACGGCCACTAACCCAACTAATGTAGCGCCCTCTAACGCTCACAAACCCAACTAAGGTGGCGCCCTCTAACGCTCACTAACCCAACTAAGTGGCGCCCTCTGACGGCCACTAACCCAACTAATGTAGCGCCCTCTAACGCTCACTAACCCAACTAAGTGGCGCCCTCTGACGGTCATTTGATAAACTAAAAATTAAATCTCTCATCATTACCAACCCAACTAAAATAGCGCCCTCTGACATTCACTAACCCAACTAATGTGACATCAGGCAAAATGGCCGACCATCAAGATGGTCATTTGCCAAACTAAAAATTGCATCTCTCATCATTACCAACCCAACCAAAATGGCGCCCTCTAACGCTCACAAACCCAACTAAGGTGGCGCCCTCTGACGGTCATTTGCCAAACTAAAAATTAAATCTCTCATCATTACCAACCCAACTAAAATAGCGCCCTCTGACATTCACTAACCCAACTAATGTGACATCAGGCAAAATGGCCGACCATCAAGATGGTCATTTGCCAAACTAAAAATTGCATCTCTCATCATTACCAACCCAACTAAAATGGCGCCCTCTGACGGTTACCAAGCAAAGTAAATATTAAATATATAAGAGAAGAATTTCGAATATAATATCAGCAGTATCAATTGTAAAGCGGTGTAACACATTTTATATGGATAGTGATAATCAAGTACCTATAATGACAGTGAAACCATACAACGTGGAGAAGTATGAAAACTTTTTAGAAGTTAATGACATCGAAATACCTATTGGAGTTGGGAATTGGCTATTATCCTCGGAATTGAATCAAAGTGATTGTTTATTCATAGCAGCATTTGCATATCAGAACGATCAATATTTCGATATTGATCAATTAATCCACGTGTTAGAATATTGTAACCCCAATATAACCCAACTAAAAAAGTGGTGCATTTATTGTGAATAAGAATATCTACGTGAACCTGATTTTGAAATTCGTGCTGAAATTTGTGTGTTTGATATAGAAACGTCGAATGTGTTGACTTTAAATAAGAATATACCGAAGATGCTAGTGACTTGGTATCCTCAATATAATCATCCAGAATTAGATTATAATGAAGAACTCGTCGAAAATGGTGGTGGATATGTTATATACGCTCATCAGAAGTGTTTCGCAAGTAGCTAACATGTACAGATCTGTATAATCTTGTCTGTACTTGTTTGGAAATACATCAGTCGACAATGTACGTTGAACGCAGGCATAGTGCGCTAAGATTGAAGAAAGTAGTATTAAACAATAAAATTAAGAGGTTTATATCCGAATTAGAAAAAATTAAAACTGATATCGAAATATATAAAGTAGTTGTAAATATCAGCAAAATAAATATATAGAAATGGATAATATTGAAAATAGAGTTGATCGGGCAATCAGACAAATCGATAAACATTTTTGGATTATTGGATGGGATGGATAAGACGATGATTCAACACATTCCACTGTTTATTCTCCAAAATAAGGTGAAAAGCTGAATCCGTAAAGCAACACTAGCATTACATTCCTCAGGAGAAGAGATCGAGCCTAAGAGAGTATTTACCCTGTGACTCTCATTATAATCAACCTTGACAAGACAATCATCTGGATGGTTAGACCTCAGCTCGAAGAAATTGTTATTTATGTAACTTTATAGAATAAATATATATGTAATGTACAATATAGTATACAATATTTTAAATAAAAGAACAGATAAAATTATTGTTTTTTATTTATAGATAGTCATATATATATATATATATATATGTATTGAAAAATTGAAAATCTTCTTGGTAGTAGTGGCATAAAATGAATTAAAAGTAATAACAATATGACAACTGGTTGTCAATTAGAAAACAATGACAAATATAAAATGTAAATCAAAATGTATAAATGAAAATGTAATCAATAAGCATAGGACAGTCGAGATTATTTCTATAATCACATTAAAAGGCTTGGGGTCTACCACAAACTGTTCAGTCAATCCAAATATACAAATAACAACGACGCAACTATGTAAAGAAAAATTAAGAGTAGAACTGTTGATAAATATAACAATATAGAATGTAAAATAGTCAAGTATAAATGTAAATGAAAGCAAATAAGCATAGGACAATCGATAATTACTCATGTAATCCTATCAAAATGGCCTAGGTTCACTTAAACATGTACAATTTTGATTGAAATACACAAACAATTAACGATGCAACTATGTATGTGTTAAGATGTATTTGTAGCTACAGACATATATGTTTCTACCTAGTTTGGTTTCGTCAGTGCAGCATAACAAAGAAAGTGTATGTTAAAGCATTAATATGTGAATAAAAAATATAGTATTACCTTAAAATGTCAATCCAAAATGTCCAAGTGTAAAACAACTGTGAAAATACCTAATACTGTGTAATGCCTTATTTCAACCAGGCAGTTAATAAAATATATTACAATTCTTTGCAAATTATACAAATGTATTGAAAAATTGAAAATCTTCTTGGTAGTAGTGGCATAAAATGAATTAAAAGTAATAACAATATGACAACTGGTTGTCAATTAGAAAACAATGACAAATATAAAATGTAAATCAAAATGTATAAATGAAAATGTAATCAATAAGCATAGGACAGTCGAGATTATTTCTATAATCACATTAAAAGGCTTGGGGTCTACCACAAACTGTTCAGTCAATCCAAATATACAAATAACAACGACGCAACTATGTAAAGAAAAATTAAGAGTAGAACTGTTGATAAATATAACAATATAGAATGTAAAATAGTCAAGTATAAATGTAAACGAAAGCAAATAAGCATAGGACAATCGATAATTACTCATGTAATCCTATCAAAATGCCCTAGGTTCACTTAAACATGTACAATTTTGATTGAAATACACAAACAATTAACGATGCAACTATGTATGTGTTAAGATGTATTTGTAGCTACAGACATATATGTTTCTACCTAGTTTGGTTTCGTCAGTGCCACTACTACCAAGAAGATTTTCAATTTTTCAATACATTTGTATAATTGGCAAAGAATTGTAATATATTTTATTAACTGCCTGGTTGAAATAAGGCATTACACAGTATTAGGTATTTTCACAGTTGTTTTACACTTGGACATTTTGGATTGACATTTTAAGGTAATACTATATTTTTTATTCACATATTAATGCTTTAACATACACTTTCTTTGTTATGCTGCACTGACGAAACCAAACTAGGTAGAAACATATATGTCTGTAGCTACAAATACATCTTAACACATACATAGTTGCATCGTTAATTGTTTGTGTATTTCAATCAAAATTGTACATGTTTAAGTGAACCTAGGCCATTTTGATAGGATTACATGAGTAATTATCGATTGTCCTATGCTTATTTGCTTTCATTTACATTTATACTTGACTATTTTACATTCTATATTGTTATATTTATCAACAGTTCTACTCTTAATTTTTCTTTACATAGTTGCGTCGTTGTTATTTGTATATTTGGATTGACTGAACAGTTTGTGGTAGACCCCAAGCCTTTTAATGTGATTATAGAAATAATCTCGACTGTCCTATGCTTATTGATTACATTTTCATTTATACATTTTGATTTACATTTTATATTTGTCATTGTTTTCTAATTGACAACCAGTTGTCATATTGTTATTACTTTTAATTCATTTTATGCCACTACTACCAAGAAGATTTTCAATTTTTCAATACATTTGCATAATTGGCAAAGAATTGTAATATATTTTATATATATATATATATACATATTTTAGAGGTTGAATGAATATACGATTCTACATATGTTCTATACATATTTATTAGGTATATATTATATACATTTCCAAATCAAAATTTATGGCTAACCGATAAAATGAAAATAAATACATATACACTCAAACACTCAGTGATGTAGTAATCATTTTTGAATATACAGGTTGTTTCAAAGATAAGATGGCGGATACAATATGGTCACAGCCAGATTATATAACAATTAATATTTGCTTTATACATATTTATTAATCAAATATTTTATACACCATTCCATTTCGAATTTTATGGCATTATAATGTAAGTATAATACTTCAAGCATGTATAAGATATTTAAGAAGCTATCATGACAAGAGATTTAATATTTTAATGTAAAGCACCTTCCAATGAAAGCAGACTTGTGGCATACTTTTATGAAATCGAATAAAATCAGTACTCTTCAGCACACTTAACTTTTTTCATTAGCTATATTATATATTTTTAAATACATGTTCACGTATCATGGATTTTTAAATACCTTGATATCCGGATATTTAGAATACAGCGGACTTTCATCATTCATTGGTTTTTATGGGTACCCAGATAATTTTTTATTTCATGGATCCTAATGCATACATATAATTTAAACAACACGTATACACATACACATACATAACTATGTATTAAAATCAGGTCACTACAAACAATATATACATATTATTTGTACATATAATACAAAAAATCATGATATAATCAAACCGATGATGACGCTATAACCGTATTCTACATATGTTTTTATACATATTTATTAATCATATATTATATATATTTCCTAATCGAAATTTATGACTGAAACATAAAACGAAAATAAATACATATACACTCAAGTACTGAGTGACGTAGTAATCAAATTTTAATATACAGGATGTTTCAAAGGTAAGAGGCGGACACATACAGGATGTTCCAAAGGTAAGGGTGGATACATACAAGATTTTCAAATACACCCGGTTTTTATGACCAGTTATAAAATACACAAGGTTTTTATCATAAGTTTTTAAAACACCAGGGTTCTCGGAAATTAATTGTTCATATCTTTGTAGATGTTAAATTTAAAATTATTACACGCTAGCTGACGGTGGCTGGTATTTAAATTGATTATACATACATTGAGAAGACAAGGGTAAGAGGTGGAACGACTATCCAGTTCTAAACCTTTAACAATATAAACAACTTAATACTCAATATAGTTTTTAATTCAAACTTAGAGATATTAGTTGACAAAAAAAAACTATATGTTTAACAATTTAATAATCTATTAATTAGTTGATGTTTTTCACAAAAACTAATTTCAATCATTTTATACCAGAATATAAAAGTCTAATTAGATTTAATATTTTAATGTAAATCACCTTACATTTTGAGAGCAGGCTTGTAACATACTTTCATAAAATCAAATAAAATCAGTAATCTTGATCACACTTAAATTTCATTAGTTAAGAGTAGAGATTCCTATTTCACATATATTTTAAAACACATGTTCATATACAATACACAGATCGACATTGAAACCCCATGTACTTTTAATGAATTATTTAATTTTTCTTTAAATGTATTTTTATAACCCCTTAAATTAATAGATGTCTTGGTTACTATTAATTCGAGGATAATTGTCTAGATCGAGGCTTCCACTCTGAGGAGTTGAGCCCTTTTCCTATTACCTATACAACCTTTCCATTCCAATTCAACTCTGGGGGGGTTGAGAGAACACCACTATTCGACACTTACCCTTAGGTTATACCGTGTGTTTGAGGACATCTATAGTTGATTTAGGGTTATCTGGAAGTATGAAAAAATCTGCGAAAATGTTCTCACTGTAACATCAATAACCTCTATCACTTTAAAGCTTTTTTGTGATCTATTAAGGCTATAAAACCCATTTCATTAATATTATTAGCAAATATATCCTGTATTGAAAATAATAAATGATTTTAATAGACACAATATTCTAATATATATTATACTTGAACAGTTACAAGCATAGTGACAATTTCTATAACATCTCACCCATCTGTCACGTGTACGAGTATTTATGAAATCTCCATTATTTATATGACCCACATACATGTATATCAACTGAACATCTTAAAATTAGGGCATAGATATTTACTTTTAAATTTTATATATTTTTTAATAATTGATATTAATGATATTAATGCTATTTCACTCTATTAGTAGTATTATACTTGTATGTATGGTTATAACATTATTTATTATATATAATCATGTCCCTTTTTATCCATGTAGAGTATCGGGGTTTGATTTTGAAACCATCTTTTTTGCCTCATTGAAACACTGTAATAGCATAACGAGATTTCTCTAGATTAGTGCTAGTTTCACAGGTCAAAAATCAGTTTAGACATTTATCATCATTATTCATAATAATAATACATACTTTTCTTATTTTTATTGAACTTGGGGATATATATGTGAACAATCTTTAATTAAACTCCAACCAGAATGATTTCCCATAAACACATCTAACTTATTTCTAATTATATCTATATCTGACAACTGATCATAAATACAATGAACATAAATTCATGATCAACTTGAAAATACAAAATCCATAATAAAAACAAATATTTAATGATATTTCACTCCATTAGTAGTATTATACTTGTATGTATGGTTATAACATAATTTATTATATATAATCATATACCTTTTTAAACATTTAGTGTATCGGGGTTTGATTTTGAAAACAATCTTTCTTGCTTCATTGAAACCCTGTAATAGCATAACGAGATTTCTCTAGATTAGTGCTAGTTTCACAGGTCAAAAATCAGTTTAGACATTTATCGTCATTATTCATAATAATAATACATACTTTCTTATTTTTCTTATTTATATATATATATATATATAATTAAAATATTTTTTTTATCCTGGCCTTAATAGTAAATAATTCAAAAAAAATTTAAATATCTGAATAATCTTTAATTCAACTCCAACCAGAATGATTAGCCATAAACACATCTAACTTATTTCTAATTATGTATATCTGACAACTGATAATAAATACATAAATTCATGAACAACTTTAAAATAAGAAATCTATAATAAAAACAAATATATATATATATATATATATATATCCATACATTTCTTACATGTGTAAAGTTTACATTACTAATTACTTAATATTGTGACGAATAGAAAGAGTTAATTAGATATGTGAGCTATTTCAATTATCTTGTTAGAAAGTATATTAACAAGCTGACGTCAAGTATTTGTAGGCGTTAATGATTGTACAACAGTGTTATTTATTACATGTCTTACAATACTAATTGTTTTATGAAACAGTTGATTCAATTTTATATCTATCAACATCAACTTAATATATAATATATTATATATTAAGGAATAGAAATTTTTAAGTGATGTCTATTAGCCCGGTCATTAAAATTTTAGAAATCCCTTGATTGCGCTTTCTAAGTACGGAAAATATGAAGTTGGAAAACAACGATCGTTAAAAATTTTAAAAATTCCTTGATACATTTTGCATTAAGTGGTAAGAAGTGTGTAGTTGAAGAAATACGTAAGTCTAAGAATAAACATTGTTGTTCTTGTGTTGAGTGTACTAAGTAAGTATTTTTATTATATACAATTATTTTTTTTAAATATACCATCTTTCCATAATATAAACTCATATAATACGAGTATAATAGGATTAATTTCAATAATATTGTAGATATGTCTTACTCTATGATGTCTAAACCTTGCGTTTTATGTTGTATTATGAAGTATATGGCTGTGAACATAATGATGCCTAATTTTATTATTCCCATCGAAAGAAATGAGAACACGTATACATATACATAACTATATATTAAAATCCGATGAATGATGAAAGTCCGGTGTATTATAAATATCCGGTTATGCAAGTCTTTTCAGCTCTAATCTAACAATGATCTGTTCATGCACCGTCTGTGGCAAATTTAGAGAAATTGAATTATGTACATTAACTTGTGGAAATATAGAATCAAATTATTCGTTGTCTTATTGTAGTAATTGTTCTGAAATACGTTTGCATTCATACCAATGTATCAATCAATCAGAATGTTGTTCCATGTGGAAATTATAAATGTCTGTTAATAATATTGTCGACAAACATATCTTCATGATTTGATTTGAATTAGCATCAATATTGCAGCGATTGAAATCATGCTTTGGATATTCATCTTTAAATTACATTATCTTTCACATTCAGGTTATTCAAGTCTATGGGCTTGCTATTTTTAAGATTTAATTGAAAATTATCCTGTTGCTTGAGATTTTCTTTATTTGTGTGTGTGTGTTTACTGTTATATATACTAAACAGTTGAAAATATCTTACATCATCTAATTAGCGTTTTATATTCTGATACATAATGATTGAAATTAATTTGCTAAATGTGTAAACATATAGTTTTTTTTTGTTAGCTGATAGTTTTAAGTTAAAAGGCATATTGAGGATTACGTTTTCTTTTTTTTTATAATGTTAAAAAGATTTAAACCTGATCTGCCATCCCATCTCTTACCCTTCTCATCTCAATGTATAATTAATTTAAATGTCAACTTCCGTCAACTAGTGTATAATAATTCTGATTTTAATATTTACAAAGATATGAATGATTAATTCTGCTTATGGTTTAAATATATCTCCATGATTCAGTTTTATTATTTAAAGAAATTAGTGATTTTTTTAGTTTTTTATTGGACTGTTTCATAAAACAACATTCCGATTGATTGAATTCAGAATAATTAGCACAGTAAGACTAGGAATAAATAATACTGTTGGTATAACTATGACAAGGTTGGTTTCTTTCTACATATTTATATCGGTTCATGTTGTTATATTTGAATGTTTTTGTAATTTTAGATGATAATACATCGAGAAAATGCTAAATTATGTTCGACTTGCTGGGATGAGGATCAGATACATTTTAAAATTTAGTTGAGGTATTATGAAGAATGATTATCATTCTTTCTATATACTTTCACAATTTATCTGACTAATATATCAATTATACTCTAGAGTTCTGATGTCAACATTTGATAATATATACTTTACATATTGTTAACTATGTATGTGAAAATATCCTACATCATCTATTCTAGATTTATATCATTAGCTTTATTGATATTTGCATGTAATAAAGATATCTTGGTTACACCCATTGTTTACTAATCGAACTTCAACTCAATTTTTTTTGTTTATTTAATATTTTTACAATATTAAGTAAAAAATATTATTTTCGTAGTATATAGCAATAAATTATTAAATCTCTTTTGTGTGTTAATCAAAATGTTCGCTTTTAATTATTTGTTAATGTTGTTCGTTGTCTAATTTCAAAATCTCTCGAACAAATTCCGTATTATGTAATTGTATGTTATAATAATGGTAATAACATTTATTTCAAACGAGTAATACAGAAAATATAATAGATATTAACTTGAAATATGGTACAATGAAAAAAAGTAAATCCCTAATTGCATAAAGAAACATTTACATTATAAGAAGACATACCAACCATCGTGTTACTGATCATATAAACTGAAACAAAAATGTCATATTTTATGGATTGAGATAAAATATTTTTGGCCACATAATTAGGGAGTTTTTCTAAAAGCTTGTTAATGGATGTTTTCTCGAAATAATCTATTAGGAGACTTAATACATGGTATTTAACAATTTTACATGTATAGACAAGTCTTTAAATAAAAATATGCGGTTGTGATGTTGATAGATATAAAATTGAATCAACTGTTTCATAAAACAATTAGTATTGTAAGACATGTAATAAATAACACTGTTGTACAATCATTAACGCCTACAAATACTTGACGTCAGCTTGTTAATATACTTTCTAACAAGATAATTGAAATAGCTCACATATCTAATTAACTCTTTCTATTCGTCACAATATTAAGTAATTAGTAATGTAAACTTTACACATGTAAGAAATGTATGGATATATATATATATATATATTTGTTTTTATTATAGATTTCTTATTTTAAAGTTGTTCATGAATTTATGTATTTATTATCAGTTGTCAGATATACATAATTAGAAATAAGTTAGATGTGTTTATGGCTAATCATTCTGGTTGGAGTTGAATTAAAGATTATTCAGATATTTAAATTTTTTTTGAATTATTTACTATTAAGGCCAGGATAAAAAAAATATTTTAATTATATATATATATATATATATAAATAAGAAAAATAAGAAAGTATGTATTATTATTATGAATAATGACGATAAATGTCTAAACTGATTTTTGACCTGTGAAACTAGCACTAATCTAGAGAAATCTCGTTATGCTATTACAGGGTTTCAATGAAGCAAGAAAGATTGTTTTCAAAATCAAACCCCGATACACTAAGTGTTTAAAAAGGTATATGATTATATATAATAAATTATGTTATAACCATACATACAAGTATAATACTACTAATGGAGTGAAATATCATTAAATATTTGTTTTTATTATGGATTTTGTATTTTCAAGTTGATCATGAATTTATGTTCATTGTATTTATGATCAGTTGTCAGATATAGATATAATTAGAAATAAGTTAGATGTGTTTATGGGAAATCATTCTGGTTGGAGTTTAATTAAAGATTGTTCACATATATATCCCCAAGTTCAATAAAAATAAGAAAAGTATGTATTATTATTATGAATAATGATGATAAATGTCTAAACTGATTTTTGACCTGTGAAACTAGCACTAATCTAGAGAAATCTCGTTATGCTATTACAGTGTTTCAATGAGGCAAAAAAGATGGTTTCAAAATCAAACCCCGATACTCTACATGGATAAAAAGGGACATGATTATATATAATAAATAATGTTATAACCATACATACAAGTATAATACTACTAATAGAGTGAAATAGCATTAATATCATTAATATCAATTATTAAAAAATATATAAAATTTAAAAGTAAATATCTATGCCCTAATTTTAAGATGTTCAGTTGATATACATGTATGTGGGTCATATAAATAATGGAGATTTCATAAATACTCGTACACGTGACAGATGGGTGAGATGTTATAGAAATTGTCACTATGCTTGTAACTGTTCAAGTATAATATATATTAGAATATTGTGTCTATTAAAATCATTTATTATTTTCAATACAGGATATATTTGCTAATAATATTAATGAAATGGGTTTTATAGCCTTAATAGATCACAAAAAAGCTTTAAAGTGATAGAGGTTATTGATGTTACAGTGAGAACATTTTCGCAGATTTTTTCATACTTCCAGATAACCCTAAATCAACTATAGATGTCCTCAAACACACGGTATAACCTAAGGGTAAGTGTCGAATAGTGGTGTTTCTCAACCCCCCCAGAGTTGAATTGGAATGGAAAGGTTGTATAGGTAATAGGAAAAGGGCTCAACTCCTCAGAGTGGAAGCCTCGATCTAGACAATCATCCTCGAATTAATAGTAACCAAGACATCTATTAATTTAAGGGGTTATAAAAATACATTTAAAGAAAAATTAAATAATTCATTAAAAGTACATGGGGTTTCAATGTCGATCTGTGTATTGTATATGAACATGTGTTTTAAAATATATGTGAAATAGGAATCTCTACTCTTAACTAATGAAATTTAAGTGTGATCAAGATTACTGATTTTATTTGATTTTATGAAAGTATGTTACAAGCCTGCTCTCAAAATGTAAGGTGATTTACATTAAAATATTAAATCTAATTAGACTTTTATATTCTGGTATAAAATGATTGAAATTAGTTTTTGTGAAAAACATCAACTAATTAATAGATTATTAAATTGTTAAACATATAGTTTTTTTTGTCAACTAATATCTCTAAGTTTGAATTAAAAACTATATTGAGTATTAAGTTGTTTATATTGTTAAAGGTTTAGAACTGGATAGTCGTTCCACCTCTTACCCTTGTCTTCTCAATGTATGTATAATCAATTTAAATACCAGCCACCGTCAGCTAGCGTGTAATAATTTTGAATTTAACATCTACAAAGATATGAACAATTAATTTCCGAGAACCCTGGTGTTTTAAAAACTTATGATAAAAACCTTGTGTATTTTATAACTGGTCATAAAAACCGGGTGTATTTGAAAATCTTGTATGTATCCACCCTTACCTTTGGAACATCCTGTATGTGTCCGCCTCTTACCTTTGAAACATCCTGTATATTAAAATTTGATTACTACGTCACTCAGTACTTGAGTGTATATGTATTTATTTTCGTTTTATGTTTCAGTCATAAATTTCGATTAGGAAATATATATAATATATGATTAATAAATATGTATAAAAACATATGTAGAATACGGTTATAGCGTCATCATCGGTTTGATTATATCATGATTTTTTGTATTATATGTACAAATAATATGTATATATTGTTTGTAGTGACCTGATTTTAATACATAGTTATGTATGTGTATGTGTATACGTGTTGTTTAAATTATATGTATGCATTAGGATCCATGAAATAAAAAATTATCTGGGTACCCATAAAAACCAATGAATGATGAAAGTCCGCTGTATTCTAAATATCCGGATATCAAGGTATTTAAAAATCCATGATACGTGAACATGTATTTAAAAATATATAATATAGCTAATGAAAAAAGTTAAGTGTGCTCAAGAATACTGATTTTATTCGATTTCATAAAAGTATGCCACAAGTCTGCTTTCATTGGAAGGTGCTTTACATTAAAATATTAAATCTCTTGTCATGATAGCTTCTTAAATGTCTTATACATGCTTGAAGTATTATACTTACATTATAATGCCATAAAATTCGAAATGGAATGGTGTATAAAATATTTGATTAATAAATATGTATAAAACAAATATTAATTGTTATATAATCTGGCTGTGACCATATTGTATCCGCCATCTTACCTTTGAAACAACCTGTATATTCAAAAATGATTACTACATCACTGAGTGTTTGAGTGTATATGTATTTATTTTCATTTTATCGGTTAGCCATAAATTTTGATTTGGAAATGTATATAATATATACCTAATAAATATGTATAGAACATATGTAGAATCGTATATTCATTCAACCTCTAAAATATGTATATATATATATATATATATATATATCCTACTATCATTAGCGCGTCCGTACATTGTGAATTTCCATTCAATAGAGCGTCCGCCTACATAAAGCGCCCGTATATGGACGCTCTAAGCACTTTCCATGTAAAACTTCGTTAACAAGCTTACATAGTGATATAATGCTGTTTAACAAAATTTCGGAAGACGCTATTTTGTCGACAATATGCATGTAATATAACCATTTTGCGTATACTATTAGTTCAGGGTATTTCTACGCGAGGCGCTGCATCGTGTGCCGTATATTTTGAAATATACACATGTCTTTTATATTCTCGATAATCGAGCGTCCGGACAATTTGGCAACGCACACAGAATAATTCGTAAAGGACACTGGTCTTTATGGTAGATATGTATATACGTAAACATGCATGTATCATAAACTAAGCTGTTTATTTACTTTTTTCTTCGTAGTATAAAGAGGTATTGTGATGACGAAAATTTTCGACCTCGAGATTTTTACAGATGTCCACGTTTTGAAGTCACCTGATACCGAAAAACTGGTTTATATATAATGGAAGTTATAAAAGCGAAAAATTCTACTTTAATACTTGATAATAATACTTTTTGTAGAAATTTAAAAAATATTGTTGGCAAAAATGAGGTAAATTCTTATATACAGACATGACCACAAAAATCTAATTAACCAGGAAAAAAATTAAAATTAGTGGCATAATATTTTCGTTGAATGCAATAAGCCGAATCTGTGGAACGTGAGTGAGAGGTAGCGGAGCATCTGCTGGGTTATCTCGTCAGGCGCTGGTTGAATGTAAATTTAGCAAGTGTCTAGAAAGCAGTTTTGTTCCATTTTTATGTTATAATTATTTCGTTTAAATAATTGAGTGTTTTGTTATAACTGACTAACTGAGTACACTTTGAAAGCCATGTTTTGTACCTATGTGTAACAGTGGTTATAAATCCAAGAAGGAAAAAATGTAATTATTTAAAATTCCCGGGGACAACTTTAGCAAATTACAAAAAGAATCCTTGTACTGAATAAGAACTTACCTAAAAAGACTATGTGTATTGAATTAATTTTAATGCAAATTATATTATTTGCGAATTAAAAAGTTTACATAGTTAATTAGGTCCTTTAGTTGAAAAACCTATAGTTTAGTAATGTTATTAAATATCTTTTACTGTGGCGTTTACAGTTGATAAATGTTTAAACTATAATAAACGATTATTGCAGATCCAACTTCATACAAACAAATTAAGAGTGCAATCAAAACAATTTTTCCAAACTGCCTATCTCAAAGGAAAGTAAAAAACGACGAACAATTGTAACACACTAATCATTTCCAAAAACAAAGAACAAAGGTAGATATGGACGATAAAATAGATGATCCAGAGCCAGTGAGTGGATAGCCCATTATTGTTAAACGTAGGTCAAGTTTTCATAGTAAAAAAAAAATTTGGTTTAGAATTCTGATTGATCATAATAATTATGACTCATTGACGTTTTCTCTGTAGAAACGCAGATTGTTACTTTAATAAACATGTATCAAAAAATGAGGTGTGGCCACCACACGACTTTCTTATACGTATGAAAGTGTTACTTCCGGTCCGAATTTTGAAATTTCATTTATACAAAAAATATTCCAAATCCAACTCTAAATACTTTTGTACTCTTCATAAATATACATAGAATGCATAATTTACGACATATTGCAAAAAATCGTTATTCGGTAAGAGTAAAAGTGATACTTCCGATTCGAATTTTGAAATTTTTTTTATACAAAAGATATTGTAAATTAAGTCTAAAAAACATGACTTGCAAAATATTTGCATGAAACTGATTTTCGATAAGAGTAAAAGACCTACTTCCGGTAGGAATTTCGAAAAACCTTTTTAATAAAATTGTTCACAATTTCAATTTTAAGTACATATGAATTCTTTATTAATTTGTTTAAACTTAGTAATTCACGAAATATTTTGCAAAATTCGATTTTTTCACTGAAGTAAACTACTACTTCCGGTCTGCTGATTTTGCTCAAAATCTAATCAGTTCTCAAGAGGGAGATTATATTCGTAAATATAAATTTGGAATTGATATCTGTAGCGGTTTGACCGCTATCGTGGTCACACACACAGAGACACACAGACACAGAGACAGACACACAGACATTTTTTAAAAGCCACTTTTTTGGTATCAGGGGACTTCAAAACGTGGACATCTGCAAAAATCTCGAGGTCGAAAATTTTCATCATGACAATCTTCCTTATACTACGTATAAGAAAGTAAAATTAGGGAAAAATCCAAATTTCTTGGCAATGCAGTCGAACTGAATTTTTCAGTGGGACAAGTTATAATCTTTTCTTGAGTTAACTACAACTACAATAAGAGACAACGTTGTCATAAAGAAAAAAATGAGGTGTGGCCACCACACGACTTTCTTATACATATGAGCGTTTCAAAGTATCGAATTTAAAGAATTTTTTATACAAAAATTATTCAAAATCCTATTCTAAGTACTTCTATTCTCTTAATAAATCTCTATAAAATGCATACTTTGCAAGATATTATAAAAAAAGTACTACTCGCTAAGAGTAAAAGTGCTACTTCCGGTCCGAATTTTGAAATTTCATTTATACAAAAAACATTGCAAATCTAACTCTAAATACATTTGTACTCTTGATAAATATATACAAAATGCATAATTTACGACATATTTGCAACAAGTCGCTATTCGGTAAGATTAAAACTGCTACTTCCGGTCCGAATTTTGAAATTCTTTTCATGCAAAAGATATTTAATATTATCTTTTAAATACTTTTATACTCGCGTATTGTACCTGCCTAGAATGTATGGCTTGCGAGATATTCGCAAAAACATGATTGTCGATAAGAGTAAAAGATCTACTTCCGGTAGCAATTTCGAAAAACTTTTTTAACACAATTTTACTCAAATTTAATTTTGAGTACATTTGATTTCTTTATAGATTTGTTTAAACTTAGTATGTCTTCTATAGCGATTTATTAAGAGAATAGAAGTACTTAGAATAGGATTTTGAATAATTTATGTGTAAAAAAATCTTAAAATTGTATAGTTTGAAACGCTCATACGTATAAGAAAGTCGTGTGGTGGCCACACCTTTTTTTTAATGAAGTATCTGCTTGTTATGCAGGACCAAGTATTAATATACTCTCCAACTTCTAAGTACATTTTACACAGTGGGCAACATTACGAATTCTTTAAGTCATCACAAACGTACAGTTGTTGTCCTTGAATAAAAAAAATGACACTAAAAGTACAATTATATCAATTCAAGTCAATAATATAAATTCATTTCTGAACTTCACAATGCATTTTGATCAAAACTAACACCATTCTAGCTCTAAACTGATTTTCAAGATATTTTTATTTGCTAACAATTTTAACATTTATATTGTTTGAAAGAAGCAGTTACCTTTTAAAATAAGTAAATCCAATTTTGAAGTTTCTTAATGTTTACATCCTCCGATCTGATTATAGTCGCATTTTATGATCTTTGTTTCCATCGCTCAAACGCAATGAATTTTAAATGCACATATCTTCTCTTTTTAAGTACAACAAACACCATATATCTAGTCATAACAATGAATTCTTATTAAATAGTATTAAGAATCCGCTACTTCTATATGTGTGATACATGGTTTTTATTATTTCCTTACTATTATTTCTGTCATGTCTAAATCATCATTAGACAGAAATTTACAAATTACCCGGCAATAGTAAATATTGATAAAGATAGTCATATTGAGTCACAAAATCAAGTTTTGTTAGATATATTCCCTTTGTTGGCCATTGAATTCAAAAGCTTCTACCAAACCATCTGTTAGGATAATATTGGCTCAGAAAATGAGGCGTCGACATCACACGACTGTCATAGATGTATGTGATTCGAATTAGTTTTACAAAGTTGTTCTGAATGAAGTTTTAAATACTTTTAACAACTTAACAAATTAGTATAGAATGCACAATTTGCGAGGTAATTGCAAAAAGATTCTACTCGATAAGAGTAAAAGTATTGTTCCAAATCAAGCTTTACATCCTTTTATGCTTGTAGTCTATCTGTCTATAATGCAGAATTTTGGGAGATATTCACAAATAACTGTATTCCGATAAGAATATAAAGTCAATTTCGGGTAAGAAGTTCGATATTTTTTATAAACTTGTTCTATAATTCTGTTTTAAATACTTTTCTATACTTTAGAAATTCGTCTAAACTTAGTAGTTGCCGAGATATTGGTAAAATTGGATATTTCGAGTGAGGTAAATTACTAATTACGCTCTACCGAATTTACCGAAACTCTAACCAGATCTCGAGAGGTAGATTATACTCTTAAATATAAAGTTTGATATTTTAAGTCTTGTGGTCATACAAAGCGAGAGTTAGGAAGAGGATAGGAAGGAGAGAGAGAGAGAGAGAGAGAGAGAGAGAGAGATGTTTGCAAAAACCACTTTTTCTATATCAAGTAATTTCGAAACTTGGATATCTGCTATATCTCGAAATCACACTACTTCCGCATAACGAGATTCAAGAAGATCCCGCCTAGTTAATATGTAAACACATTTTTTAGCTAACCGTCTCTTTGGAGCAATTTTTTTGGATTTATCGGAAAATGTCTAGAAGTATTTTGATTACGAGTAGGTCATAACAGGAGTATGCATCCTGTTTTTACTTTCTTATACATGGTATAAGGAAGTATTATGATGAAAATTTTTGACCTCGAGATTTTTGCAGATGTACACGTTTTAAAGTCCCCTGATACTGAAAAAGTGTTTTTTTTAAATCTCTCTCTCTCTCTCTCTCTCTCTCTCTCTCTCTCTCTCTCTCTCTCTCTCTCTCTCTCTCTCTCTCTCTCTCTCTCTCTCTCTCTCTGTGTGTGTGTGTGTGTGACCACGATAGCGGCAAACCGCTATAGGTATCAATTCAAAATTTTGTATTTACAGGTATAATCTCCCTCTTGAGAACTGATTAGATTTTCAGGAAAATCGACAGACCTGAAGTAGTAGTTTACTTCAGTGAAAAAATGGAATTCTGCCAATATTTCGTCAACTACAATTAAACATATTTAGAAAGAATTCATATGTACTTAAAATTAAAATTGAGAACAATTTTATTTAAAACATTTTTCGAAATTCGTACCGGAAGTAGGTCTTTTACTCCTATCGAAAATCAGTTTTTTGCGAATATTTCGCAAGTCATGCTTTTGAGGCGGGTACATTACGAGTATAAAAGTATTTAGAACTTAATTTTCAATATCTTTTGTGTAAAAATAAATTCAAAATTCAGACCGGAAGTACCACTTTTACTCTTATCGAATAGCGATTTTTTGCAAATATGTCGTAAATTATGCATTCTATATATATTTATCAAGAGTACAAAATTATTTAGTACTAGATTTGCAATATTTTTTGTATAAATGAAATTTCAAAATTCGGATCGGAAGTAACACTTTTACTCTTAGGGAGAAACACTTTTTTTCGAATATCTTGCAAAGTATGTATTCTATAGCGATTTATTAAGAGAATAGAAGTAGTTAGAATAGAATTTTGAATAATTTTTGTGTAAAAAATTCTTAAAATTGTATAGTTTGAAACGCTCATACGTATAAAAAGAAGTCGTGTGGTGGCCACACCTCATTTTTCTCTTTTACTATTGCATCGGCATAATATAATTTATTCATACAGCTGGTCGTCAGATAAATTAGTTTAAATCAGAAAATGTATGTTTCAAATATTAATAAAAAGACTAAATATGTAATTATTAATTGCCAATAACGCCTATATAAAAATGTTAAATATTTAGAACTGAATATTATATATATTTTAAATCTTTCCAAATATAGAATTTTATGTTTAGCGAGTCTTTATCTTGAATGACTATCGAATGGTTATTATGAATTTCCAGACATTAATTTCTCGAGGGAATATTCTTCTCTATGTATGACGCAAAAAAAAAAACAAACAAACAGAAACTACTACTATTTTCTGTTCTGAACAATATAACCCACTGTGTCGCCGAATGTAGATAAATGTGTTCATTGTATTGCTCCTCTTGATTTAAAGTACATATATTTTTATAAAGTAAGCATACAGACACATTGTGGCAACATTGCTGGACTCTCTAATATCTACCAAATGTAATGTAATATACCCGATGGAAGCCAGAATAGCGAAGAAGTGAAAGTTAAATGGTATATTACAGGCGCTTCATGCACGAGAAAATAAAAGGGCGCTACTTCGCCATTAAAGTGAAATGTAACGAACTTTTTTTTATCTGATATTTAATTTAGTGATAATACTATACCTGTTTTGATCAAAAACACAAAGTATATGCAAAATATTAACGAACTAATTAACTTTTCGAAGGTGGACGCTACATTCATGAGTTCCGCAAGGACGCTATATTGTTAGTAGGATTTATATATATATATATATATATATATATATATATATATATATATATATGACTATCTATAAATAAAAAACAATAATTTTATCTGTTCTTTTATTTAAAATATTGTATACTATATTGTGCATTACATATATATTTATTCTATAAAGTTACATAAATAACAATTTCTTCGAGCTGGGGTCTAACCATCCAGATGATTGTCTTGTCAAGGTTGATTATAATGAGAGTCACAGGGTAAATACTCTCTTAGGCTCGATCTCTTCTCCTGAGGAATGTAATGCTAGTGTTGCTTTACGGATTCAGCTTTTCACCTTATTTTGGAGAATAAACAGTGGAATGTGTTGAATCATCGTCTTATCCATCCCATCCAATAATCCAAAAATGTTTATCGATTTGTCTGATTGCCCGATCAACTCTATTTTCAATATTATCCATTTCTATATATTTATTTTGCTGATATTTACAACTACTTTATATATTTCGATATCAGTTTTAATTTTTTCTAATTCGGATATAAACCTCTTAATTTTATTGTTTAATACTACTTTCTTCAATCTTAGCGCACTATGCCTGCGTTCAACGTACATTGTCGACTGATGTATTTCCAAACAAGTACAGACAAGATTATACAGATCTGTACATGTTAGCTACTTGCGAAACACTTCTGATGAGCGTATATAACATATCCACCACCATTTTCGACGAGTTCTTCATTATAATCTAATTCTGGATGATTATATTGAGGATACCAAGTCACTAGCATCTTCGGTATATTCTTATTTAAAGTCAACACATTCGACGTTTCTATATCAAACACACAAATTTCAGCACGAAGTTCAAAATCAGGTTCACGTAGATATTCATATTCACAATAAATGCACCACTTTTTTAGTTGGGTTATATTGGGGTTACAATATTCTAACACGTGGATTAATTGATCAATATCGAAATATTGATCGTTCTGATATGCAAATGCTGCTATGAATAAACAATCACTTTGATTCAATTCCGAGGATAATAGCCAATTCCCAACTCCAATAGGTATTTCGATGTCATTAACTTCTAAAAAGTTTTCATACTTCTCCACGTTGTATGGTTTCACTGTCATTATAGGTACTTGATTATCACTATCCATATAAAATGTGTTACACCGCTTTACAATTGATACTGCTGATATTATATTCGAAATTCTTCTCTTATATATTTAATATTTACTTTGCTTGGTAACCGTCAGAGGGCGCCATTTTAGTTGGGTTGGTAATGATGAGAGATGCAATTTTTAGTTTGGCAAATGACCATCTTGATGGTCGGCCATTTTGCCTGATGTCACATTAGTTGGGTTAGTGAATGTCAGAGGGCGCTATTTTAGTTGGGTTGGTAATGATGAGAGATTTAATTTTTAGTTTATCAAATGACCGTCAGAGGGCGCCACCTTAGTTGGGTTTGTGAGCGTTAGAGGGCGCTACATTAGTTGGGTTAGTGGCCGTCAGAGGGCGCCACTTAGTTGGGTTAGTGAGCGTTAGAGGGCGCCACCTTAGTTGGGTTTGTGAGCGTTAGAGGGCGCTACATTAGTTGGGTTAGTGGCCGTCAGAGGGCGCCACTTAGTTGGGTTAGTGAGCGTTAGAGGGCGCCACTTAGTTGGGTTAGTGGCCGTCAGAGGGCGCCACTTAGTTGGGTTAGTGAGCGTTAGAGGGCGCCACCTCCGCATCCGGTGACCTTTGACCCTTGACCTTTGACCCCCGCCTCCGGCGACCTTTGATCTTTGACCCTTGACCTTTGACCCCTTGACCTTTGACCCTCTGACCTTTGACCCTTGGCCCTTGACCTTTGACCCTTGACCCTTGACCGTTGCCCCTTGACCTTTGACCCTTGACCCTTGACCTTTGACCTTTGACCTTTGACCCCCTAACCCTTGACCTTTGACCCTTGACCTTTGACCTGGGGAGTGGTGGGGGGGGAGGCTCCAGAACTGTCACAAGTACTCTACTAATGTATAAAGTCAAAACTGGGTAATGTCAATCTAGATTTAGTGACAAGTCCCAAAGCATCTACTTCTCATTCCAGAAGCTAAATTGCGTTTAGCTGAAATAGCAATGAATTTAATTTTTTTTAAATACCAATGTGTAATAACTACTACTTCTATTACTATGGAACTGCTGCAAGACAAATCGAGTAGAAATAAACATAAAACTAGTAGTTAACAATAATACTAAGAATAATTTATTAAAACTTTGTAGTAAATATATTTTTGAGAGTTAGAGAAGAACATGATTATTTTGTGTAATAGTAAACAGGCTCAGGGAAACGCATTACTAAAATTTTATCTTAATTAATTTACAATTGAATAATTTGAATTTTACGAAAATGCTTATTCATAATTTTTCTATCTACAGAATAGTAATTCGATATGCAAATGAATGTAAACGAATGTAGTACCCAACAATGTATAAGAAGTATTTATTTATTGTAATTATAATACAAAGCATGCATTGCCACATCTCGGGCTTCATATACGGTGTGCACGCGGTCTACCTGCGGATGAATATACTAGACAAGCTGGTCGACTGTAAGTGGGAGAATAAGAGGGTAGCCTCTGTTACTAACATTAAAGCTACGTTAAATTCGACACCGCAGAAATCGTTACTGTGTTAGTTCGTGAAAATTGCTACTGTTACTGTTAATAACAAATTCTTTAACCAAGAATAAAGTCATTTACTGTACTGCTTTAGAGAAGATGGAAATAATATTAATCAATAAAAAATCACTTCCTGGATAATTTATAAGTAGCAACTTGTTGAAGCATCAAATAATCACAGTAAACAATTTTAGTAACGAATTTCCTCACGCTTCCCAAATTGTATGAGTAAATAAAAGAAACAATCATTAATTCTAAAAATTTAAAAATAACAATTTGGCGCGTAATTGTTCTAAATTAGATGGACGAAACGCGATTTAAAAATGTACTAGACGAGTAGAGATCGAGCGTGAACAAAATTCAAATGAAATGCGCAAGTACAGCTGCTATCCTAAACGCGAGTCAGTCAAGGCCTCACTACACTCGACCAATAGAACAGTTTGTATACTGCTTTCTCGTACTAACTTATACAAACTCTCGGTGTCGTCGTTTTATCACACAGTAAATGCATCCGCAGCTCGCCGACAAGCACTTGGTATACGTGTGGTTGGTGTATATATACGTCTGCACGAGACATGTGTTGGGGGGGGGGGGGGTCGGAATTTCCGTCTTTTTCGCCCAGTCCTCGAACTTAAAAATGCTCCCTCGTATGACTTCTGTCTTCATTCAAATGAAGCTTACAAATACCTTGTCTATATTTACTCAGTACGTGACTGGCATTGACTGGTTACAAATAAAAAGTCGATTTGTAAAAAAAAATCATATCGGGATCTTCTTTGCGAGTACAGCAAGCATCAGGCAAAAGGCCTTCTTTGGAGAGATAAAATAACATTTCAAAAAAATCAGAGCTTACTAAACAAAATATTGAAATGTACGGAAAACATTTTATAATAGCCTTACTCAATGCAACGAAGGATAGAAACTTGCATTGCAGTTGAAGGCGGTAATTTCGAACAATTTGTATAAGTTAATTTTGTTGTATTAGTACATTTTATTGTATGAACTATTAAATTGCTATTAAACTATGCCTTTTAAAACATATATTCATATGATCATAATAACCGCATGAATCAGCCCACACAATTTGTCGCATATATTTAGAATGACCCTGGATATACTCTTATTAAAATACGCCGCATAAAACAGCACTGAATGATAAACAAACTACTGATATGAGACATCTGAGTTAAGAAAATAAAATGGACAAGCCAGCCACCTAATTAAAATGAACAATAACAGTCAAAGCGATTGGGAAGCAAAAGAAAAAACAAGAGAAGACGTCCTAGAAAGACAGGAAATAACAGTATTGATGGAGTTATTAAGAGAAAAGGTAAAATGGGTAAGAAGCAAAACCGATTGCCAAAGACAGAACGCAGATGTGCAATTTTGTAAAGAAATAAAATCAAGAACATAGAGCCCGACATCTACGTGTAAAAAAAGAAGCACATTATGATGATGAGTAATTATTGTAAACATTAGGAATATAAGATAATTACAATGTGTTTTGGTGGAAATTATCATAGTTTATGTTAGCAATCGTTGGTTATAATTAAAAGAATACCGAAAGAATGTAGTGTGAAGGCATGTGTAGGCGTAAAAGGAAATAGTTTTACGCAACGGGTTCCCGCGTTACGTTATATTTTAGAATTAAAAATCTATTCCTTTTTTGTTTATTTATTTTTTTTTTTTTTTTTTGAAGAACGATGATAGTCGATTCTCACTTCGGGTTAAATCATATTTGTATTATAATTACATTATTTCTCTATTATATTAAAACATATTAGAGTTTGACTACAAAGAAAACGACAATTTAATTACAATCCTACCATTTGCTATTGTTTGCTAGTCAGCTAACCAAATACCAAATTTGTGTCACAAGAGTTGATACAGTAAAGCAGTATCGTAATGTGTGTGTTTACATCAAGGACAAATTTTTAAACGAAAATGTGTCTAATTAAACTTATTAATATCAAGGAGAACGGCTATATTTTGCTCTTAAGTTATTTCAAGATAGAAGAATTAATGTCTAGCCCTTCACACAAAATCAATTTGTAGTATTCTGCATGAATAACTTAGAGTGAGGAATGCTGGTCTCCCTTGGAAAGTTCATCTCTTAGTCGTAGAGCAGATAGCACGAAGCACTATATCTCTGCGTCAGCTACCCAAAATATTTAAATATTTAGCATATCGTTATTGCAATAACCAATTAAAAGCCGTGAAAACTTGGTTCTACTACTATTATATGCCAAGTACATACCCTGATCAATAAAGTACGAACAGTCTTCTTTGTCCCGAGAGGAATTGAGGACAAAGTGATGTTGGAAACTCAAAAGACCGTTACCATAAAGTGGTATAGCGAGCATTCGTTATGAAAGTTGTTGAATCACTCGTATACAGGGTTTTTCACTTAACCCGTTCGTTAGCCTTAGGACAGTTTTGAAAATTTGTAGCACGTAATGTTGATACTTGGTCTGTTAATATAAAATATTTACACTCATTAACCAGTTTTGGTTATACAGGAAGTCATAGCCAACTTTAATTTTTTAAATAGAATATTATGTTTTTTATTGCTTTTTTAGATTCCCTGTAGAGTGCTGTAACACATTGAATTAGGTTTTATTTTGTGAATAATTAACCGTTTTTGAATTATTTTGATTTTTGTCAAATTGTTTGTTTTTCAATGCACTTTTTAAAACCACATATCTAAGGCTTATTTGAATAGAATTACGTCATATTTCTACTGCTAACAGGGAAAGGTATAAGATTATGAGTAATGTCTAAATATTTAATAAATCTCATACAGGGTGTTCGAAATTTTTCGATTATTTATGCAATCTTAAATTTAAGAAAAATCGGTTTTTTTTAATGGAATAGCCTGTAGATGAGCACGCCCTAGTAAGTAGATGAATATCTTGCATCATACAGATATAGGTTTCCCTATGCCTATCTCTCACAGGTTTAGAGATATTAATGATTATTTTCTAAATTGAGCATTATTAGCAGTAAACTGTGAAAAAAACTGTAAATAGTTTTGGAATTACACCAATTGTTTTTGATCCATCAAACTTTGTGTGAGAAGGTTAAAAAAGAAAATAAATAGCAAAACTTAGAATGGCTTTAATATCATATGAGATAACAAAAATAACCATAACAATCTAAAATGTGAATAAAATCAACTTATTAAAGACAAATAATGCGTTCAGAATGATATTCACAAATGTTCAAAATGATCCCCTTTCCTTTCTAAACAAATCATAATTCTTCTTCTTAACTCTGTTGTAGTTGCTTTTCTTACTTGCTCAGCGTTCAAGTTTCGAAAACCGTCTCTTACTGTAGCTATAAGCTGTTCTTTGTTTTGCACGGGAGACGCATAAACTTCATTTTTTATTTGACCCCATAAATAAAAATCAAGGGGAGTCAGATCGGCGGATCTAGGTGGCCATAACGAGGGTCCATTGCGGCCAATCCACCTATCCTTAAAGATATTTGTTAATTCCCGATATACCTCATGTGAAGAGTGAGCGGGTGCTCCATCCATTTGAAATCAACATTGCCGTATGAGATTGTGTGGTAGGTTATTCAAAAATTGCAGTACTACTTCTCTTAACAACTGTATATACCGGACGCTCGTTAAATTCTAATTATAAATTTCGTATTCAATGCGGTTATTTATAATCATTGCAAAAACGTTAAATCTAAAAGTGTCTTGAAAATTTGCTTTTCTAATGGCATGAGGATTTTGTTGTGCCCAATGATGACAATTTCTTCTATTAACTATTCCTTTACGATTAAATTTCGATTCATCTGTCCAGATAATTTTTGATAAAAAATCAGGATCTTCTTGTGTTTTAGTTATAATAAACTCGCAAAATTGAATTCTTCTATCTTGGTCTCCCGGACGAAAAGCCTGAACAGTTTGAAATGAATAAGGGTGCATCTTATTTTTCTTTAAAATCCTATGTACAGATGTACATGAAATTCCCACATCTGCAGATGCCGCCGGTATAGAACTGGTTGGATGTGCATGAAAATATCCCAAAACAACGATTTCATTACCATCGTCGCCCGTAATCGGTTTTGGAGCTGTCTTCTTGACTTGAATACCAAAACTAATGAAACTTGACTCTATTCGTTTAAATTTAGTTTTATTCATTGCTGGTAAATGTGGGTATCTTTCATTAAAAAGTCGACATGTTCTATCAATTATTTGAAGAGATTCACCATGAATGTAGAATAAATTTAAAATATCTCTATTAGAATAATTATTGAATTCGTCTTGCATATTTGTGAACAACTTAAAATCAGTTAGAAACGAAATGAACTACCTTTCAATTTTGACAGATCAAATTTACTTTTCAAGGCTTACTACTACGATTTTTCTTAAAAATGCTCAATTTAGAAAATAATCATTAATATCTCTAAAACTGTGAGAGATAGGCATAGGGAAACCTATATCTGTATGATGCAAGATATTCATCTACTTATTAGGGCGTGCTCATCTACAGGCTATTCCATTTAAAAAAGAACGATTTTTCTTAAATTTAAAATTACATAAATAATCGATAAATTTCGAACACCCTGTATGAGATTTATTAAGTATTTTTTGAAAAAACAAAAAATTTAACAAAAATCAAAATAATTCAAAAACGGTTAATTATTCACAAAATAAAGCTTAATTAAATGTGTTACAGCACTCTACAAGGAATCTAAAAAAGCAATAAAAAATAAAACATTCCACTTAAAAAATCAAAGTTTGCTATGACTTCCTGTATAACCAAAACTGGTTTATGAGTGTAAATATTTTATATTAACAGACCAAGTATCAACATTACGTGCTACAAATTTTCAAAACTGTCCTAAGGCGTTAAGGCTGGCGTCCCGTACGCTGCACCGGACAATATTCACGTTGAAAACATGCTCACATTTTTTTGATAAGAAATGGAAACTATTAATTTAATTGTTATAAAAAATACAAGTTATGTTAAGGAAACTTGATTCGAGGTCGTAGGGGGTTTTTAAATGTCTAATTGGGCTGCTTTTACACTATATACTGTGAATAAAATACCCCTTTTAGAGGTAAAAATAAATATTTTTTATCTGTAATTTTCAAATAAAGTATAGCATTCTTGCACCCCCCTGGACCACAAAAAATTAGTTTGCATTGTAACAAAAAATACTGCAACGAAAATAATATCTTCGTTTGTAAATGGTATCAAAAATAAAAATGCGTGGACATTATATGAAATTAGGGTTACAATTCAACTATAGTGTGGAGAAAAACCGTCAAGATGCAGAATTATCACGTCAGGAACTTGAATATTAGTGTAGCTTCTGGGCATTAGGGGGCACTGGAAATTAGGCGTATATATTATGTATTATTAATTAAAAATGTCTAAAGGATAGGTACTTTTATTTATGCAAAAGTACAATTGCTCACAATACTTCGTCTAATAATAATAACAGTTATATATTATTATTATTATATATTCAACAGTTTAACACTCTCCGGAATGGTGTGTGTGAAGTTAGCCCCCCTTTTTTCGAATATCGGAAATCTGACGGTTGTTCCAGGTTGTTCCAGGTTTGTTCTAAATTGTTCCAAAGTATTTCAAAAAAAAAAGTCAAAATTGGCCGAGATAATTGAAAAAAACGACTTTTTCACCCAGCCCCCCTTTTTTCGAAAATTGAAATTCTGAAGGTTGTTCCAGGTTGTTCTAGTTGTTCTAAACATTGTTCCAAAGAATCTCGAAAAAAAAATCAAAATTGGCCGAGATAATCGGAAAAAACGAGTTTTTGCCAGCCCCCCTTTTCTTGAAAATTGTAATTCTGATGATTGTTCTAGGTTGCTCTAGGTTTGTTCTAAATTGTTCCAAAGTATTTCATAGAAAAAATCAAAATCAGACGAGAAAATGGGAAAAAACGAAAGCCAAAAGTATGAAGTCGGACCCAGTTTTTGCAAAAATTAAAATTTTGACGGTTGTTCTAGGTTGTTCTAGGTTTGTTCTAAACATTGTTCGAATACGTCAAAACCGTATCTCTTATATATCAAAAGATATGGCAGAAAAAACAAATCCAAAAGTGTGAAGTTAGCCCCCCTTTTTCCGAAAATCTAACTTCTGACGGTTGTTCCAGGTTGCTCTAGGTGTGTTCTCAATTGTTCCAAAGTATTTCAAAAAATAAATCATAATTGGCCGAAAAAACGGCAAAAAACTTTTTTTTTCTGGCGGCCCTTTTTTCGAAAATCGAAATTCTGACGGTTGTTCTAGGTTGTTCTAAGTTCGTTTTAAATTGTTCCAGAGGATTTCAAAGAAAAAATCATAATTGGCCGAGATAATAGAAAAAACCATTTTTCCACGGACCCCCTTTTTGCGAAAATTGAAATTCTGAGGGTTGTTCCAGGTTGTTCTAGATTTGTTCTAAACATTATTCTTATACATCAGAACCGTATCTCTTATATTTCAAAAGATATTGCAAAAAAACGTTTTTAAAAAAGTGTGAAGTTAGCCCCCCTTTTTTCGAAAATCTAACTTCTGCCGGTTGTTCCAGGTTGCTCTAGGTGTGTTCTCAATTGTTCCAAAGTATTTCAAAAAATAAATCATAATTGGCCGCAAAAACGGCAAAAAACTTTTTTTTTCTGGCGGCCCTTTTTTCGAAAATCGAAATTCTGACGGTTGTTCTAGGTTGTTCTAAGTTCGTTTTAAATTGTTCCAAAGGATTTCAAAGAAAAAATCATAATTGGCCGAGATAATAGAAAAAAACGATTTTCCCACGGACCCCCTTTTTGCGAAAATTGAAATTCTGAGGGTTGTTCCAGGCTGTTCTAGATTTGTTCTAAACATTATTCTTATACATCAGAACCGTATCTCTTATATTTCAAAAGATATTGCAAAAAAACGTTTTTAAAAAAGTGTGCCATTAGCCCCCCTTTTTTCGAAAATCTAACTTCTGACGGTTGTTCCAGGTTGCTCTAGGTGTGTTCTCAATTGTTCCAAAGTAATTCAAAAAATAAATCTTAAGTGGCCGAAAAAACGGCAAAAAACTTTTCTTTTTTGGCGGCCCTTTTTTCGAAAATCGAAATTCTGACGGTTGTTCTAGGTTGTTCTAAGTTCGTTTTAAATTGTTCCAAAGGATTTCAAAGAAAAAATCATAATTGGCCAAGATAATAGAAAAAAACGATTTTCTGACGACCCCCTTTTTTGCGAAAATTGAAATTCTGATGGTTGTTCCAGATTGTTCTAGATTTGTTCTAAATATTATTCTAATATGTACTTCAGAACCGTATCTCTTATATATCAAAAGATATTGCAAAAAAGAACTGTATCCAAAAGTGTGAAGTTAGCCCCCCTTCTTTTCGAAAATCTAAATTCGACGGTTGTTCCAGGTTGTTCTAGGTTTCTTCTCAATTGTTCCAATGTATTTCAAAGAAAAAATCATAATTGGCGGAAATAATAGGAAAAAACGATTTTACAATGGGCGGAATGCACTTTCCGAACATTACTGTGTTGAAGGAAGTTTTTGTATGAAGCAGTTCTATTTAAAGAAATAAACATCTAATATAGGAATAAATATATATTTTCGCAAGAAATACACGGTGGCCAGAAAAATGCGGACAAACGCCACGCAGGCCAAATCTTTGTTTAATTCTGAGTTGATAATCTTAATTGAAAAAAGTAGTACAGTGCTTTTTTTTTTTTTGTAAACCATTGGTATTAATCGATTAGTTACATCAATGCATTTGAGATAATTCCATTTCTAAATTTCACCACAATGATTTTACATAGATAAATTTGACGAATTTTGCTAAATTTTAGCCGTACAACTTAATGTTTGATGGTCTCGTATGCCGTAAGGAAGGACCGTATAACTTTTTTGGATTAAGATTATCGCCTCAGAATTGAACAAAGAATCGTTCTACCTGGCGTTTGTCCGCATTTTTCTGGCCACCGTGTATAATGTTCATTTATTACAAAACGATATTGTTACCAAATGCCGATGAACTATTTCAAAGAAAAAATCAAAACCGGTTATGAAAAAACGATATTTTTCCCCAGTCCCCATTTCTTAAATATCGAAATTCTTACAGTTTCAAAGTATTTCAAAAAAAAAAAAAGCGCTGGATATGGGTACCCAACTAAAATCAAACAAAATGGGGAAGTCTATCAGGCTCCCTTTGTTATTTTATTTTGTCTAATAATAATAAAAATAAAATACTGATTTTAAAGTTTGAAAATTTTAATTATAGTAAACCACTACAACGTTATTTTGTCTAGCCGTGGTCTGGCCACTTTTTTTCATGGTTTTTGCTCCGGGAATGCAAGCACGTGTAGACATTCCTATCAAGTATGCTTATTTTTTGTAGCCCCTCTTCGTAAACATGTTGAAATATGCTGTCTAATTTTCTCACTAAAACGATTGAAAGGCTACTATTACTTTATTTGAAAAAAATATTATATAGGTACCTATTTAGATAATATAAGATAGTATATCCGTCAAAGAGTAGCCGATTTGGGAAAGGCTACTGTTTTACAATACCAAATTGATAAAAAAATATATTATTTATGTCAATGTTATCAAATAATATAATAATATCAATAAATAAATTTTACAGAAAAAATATATATTTTAGATTTTAGGGATAAACTAAAGCATGAACTCTAATAAAAATAACCAAAGAAACATCAACCTAGCAGCTCTTAAAAAAAACACTAATCTTTTTATGAGCAAGGTATAATCATTCTCAATATGTTTATGAGGTAGTTTTTAATCTACATTAATAATGTAACTAACGTCACTGTTCTAATATTATTTTATGTTAGGAGCATCAGCATTTAGTAACAATATTGTTTTCAAACAAATGAATTATATTACTTGGGAAAATATATGTATATTTACTGCTTGTATAGATGTTTATTCTGAATCACAAATGAGTATTATTATTCATTTTAAAATATAGATAATAGGTAAAATCGATTTACCTATTATCTTGGGCAATTTCGATTTTTTCTTTGTAATCCTTTGGAACAATTTAGAACAACCTAGAACAACCGTCAAAATTTCGATTTTCGAAAAAAGGGGCGCCAGAAAAAAAATTGTTTTTTGCCGTTTTTTCGGCCAATTATGATTTATTTTTTGAAATAATTTGGAACAATTGAGAACACACCTAGAGCAACCTGGAACAACCGTCAGAAGTTAGATTTTCGAAAAAAGCGGGGCTAATTTCACACTTTTTTAAAAACGTTTTTTTGCAATATCTTTTGAAATATAAGAGATACGGTTCTGATGTATAAGAATAATGTTTAGAACAAATCTATAACAACCTGAAACAACCCTCAGAATTTGAATTTTCGCAAAAAGGGGGTGCGTGGGAAAATCGTTTTTTTCTATTATCTCGGCCAATTATGATTTTTTCTTTGAAATCCTTTGGAACAATTTAAAACAAACTTAGAACAACCTAGAACAACCGTCAGAATTTCGATTTTTGAAAAAAGGGCCGCCAGAAAAAAAAGTTTTTTGCCGTTTTTTCGGCCAATTATGATTTATTTTTTGAAATACTTTGGAACAATTGAGAACACACCTAGAGCAACCTGGAACAACCGTCAGAAGTTAGATTTTCGAAAAAAGGGGGGCTAACTTCACACTTCTTTAAAAACGTTTTTTTGCAATATCTTTTGAAATATAAGAGATACGGTTCTGATGTATAAGAATAATGTTTAGAACAAATCTATAACAACCTGGAACAACCCTCAGAATTTCAATTTTCGCAAAAAGGGGGTCCGTGGGAAAATCGTTTTTTTCTATTATCTCGGCCAATTATGATTTTTTCTTTGAAATCCTTTGGAACAATTTAAAACGAACTTAGAACAACCTAGAACAGCCGTCAGAATTTCGATTTTCGAAAAAAGGGCCGCCAGAAAAAAAAAGTTTTTTGCCGTTTTTTCGGCCAATTATGATTTATTTTTTGAAATACTTTGGAACAATTGAGAACACACCTAGAGCAACCTGGAACAACCGTCAGAAGTTAGATTTTCGAAAAAAGGGGGGCTAACTTCACACTTTTTTAAAAACGTTTTTTTGCAATATCTTTTGAAATATAAGAGATACGGTTCTGATGTATAAGAATAATGTTTAGAACAAATCTAGAACAACCTGGAACAACCCTCAGAATTTCAATTTTCGCAAAAAGGGGGTCCGTGGGAAAATGGTTTTTTTCTATTATCTCGGCCAATTATGATTTTTTCTTTGAAATCCTCTGGAACAATTTAAAACGAACTTAGAACAACCTAGAACAACCGTCAGAATTTCGATTTTCGAAAAAAGGGCCGCCAGAAAAAAAAAGTTTTTTGCCGTTTTTTCGGCCAATTATGATTTATTTTTTGAAATACTTTGGAACAATTGAGAACACACCTAGAGCAACCTGGAACAACCGTCAGAAGTTAGATTTTCGAAAGAAGGGGGGCTAACTTCACACTTTTGGATTTGGTTTTTTTGCCATATCTTTTGATATATAAGAGATACGGTTTTGACGTATTCGAACAATGTTTAGAACAAACCTAGAACAACCTAGAACAACCGTCAAATTTTTAATTTTTGCAAAAACTGGGTCCGACTTCATACTTTTGGCTTTCGTTTTTTCCCATTTTCTCGTCTGATTTTGATTTTTTCTATGAAATACTTTGGAACAATTTAGAACAAACCTAGAGCAACCTAGAACAATCATCAGAATTACAATTTTCAAGAAAAGGGGGGCTGGCAAAAACTCGTTTTTTCCGATTATCTCGGCCAATTTTGATTCTTTTTTCGAGATTCTTTGGAACAATGTTTAGAACAACTAGAACAACCTGGAACAACCTTCAGAATTTCAATTTTCGAAAAAAGGGGGGCTGGGTGAAAAAGTCGTTTTTTTCAATTATCTCGGCCAATTTTGACTTTTTTTTTGAAATACTTTGGAACAATTTAGAACAAACCTAGAACAACCTGGAACAACCGTCAGATTTCCGATATTCGAAAAAAGGGGGGCTAACTTCACACACTCTCCGGAATGTAATATAAAATATATACCTATAAAAAATAAAAACGATAATAAATTTGCTATCTTACACATTGTTTACTTTCGAGCGATGTATATTCTAGCAATTTTTGAATGTTTGACATTATTTGAAAAATGTATTTTGTGATAACTGGACGAAAAGGGAAAACCTTTCTTGATTTAATATATGATATAATTAACTTCTTATAATGTTATCTAATTACGATTACATGTGTATTTATAATTGTACTGAAATAAGTAAAATCTGCAGTGGTACACCTTATATCTTGATAATCTCGTAGACTTAAACAATGCTTCTGCTCGTACTATTATCAGAATATAATATCCAAACAAACACATAAACATGGATAAACTAGAAGATGGTATACCAACTCTAGGTATATTTTATTTAGTCTATTTCAGAAAATTAAATAATTCTTGACGCACAAATATATTGAATTCTGCGACGGGACCATAAATAACATTTTTTACTTATTCAATAAATTTTGAGATTTACCGGTGCTTAACGCAAATTATCATTGTATACATTACTCTAAATAAATACTAATTCATTTATTCGTAGTGTATGATTAAATAATTAAAAAATATGTACCTATGTATTTATTAATAAGAGTCTATTTGAAATATGTAAATGTACAATAGCTTGAATTACATCAATAACTTACGAAAGTAATTTTTATATTATACACGTACACACAAACAAAGAAGATGCAAGATTTACTATTGCAGAGCATAACAAAATCTATATTATTCCTACTAATAATATTTATACGTCTAATTTGCTATGATTCCGATTGATAATTGGTAGAAAGGATTAAATATAATACCTATACATGATAAATATAATAAGCTTTTTAGAAAACTTTTTGGCTTATGAGCCGCCATCTGAAAAAACCGCTAAATTTTTGCACTATACCAGTTTTTACAAAATATCTTCCAAAGTATTCCAATACTTCCCGAGATAGACCTCTTTGAATTTAGAGATTTTTTCTTAAAAATGTAAAAATCACAGATTTTTAGTTGGTTTTTGCTCGATAGTAAGTATATAGTGAATCCTACGCTAAAGTTTGACACTGCATTTATAGTAGAGGTAAATAGCTAAAGTTCCGAAGTTCCAAATGTGGCTTGTCGTTCAGACACATTTTGTCTTATATAACAAAATATCACCATTTGGTTCTTATAATGTAAAGTTGTGGTATATGTGACACTTTTGTTGATGAAACTTATGTAGTATATAATTTATTTATAATTATTTATCAATTATTTATTTACTTACAAATTTATTGATATATAATTCACAGACCTATTGAATATATGAGATATACAAACTTAGCAATAAATGAACTTTTTTTTGTTTTTAATAAATAGATACATTGATTTTGTCAGTATTAAGTTATTGCGTAACGTGTCTTCCTAAAAAACTACAAAAATATTCAAAACAGAGTATCATAGTCTAAACGAGCTAGAAGAATCAGTTTGGTCTTAAACTTTAGCTACCTACCTCTACTATAAATGCTATGTCAGACTTTAGCGGAGAATACACCATTTACTTACTATCGAGCAAAAACCGATTATAAACCTTTATTTTGACATTTTTAAAAAAATTCTCTAATTTCAAAGAGGTCTATCTCGGGAAGTATTGAAGCTAAATATTCCGTTTCTGTATTAAATTGTAGAGAATTTTCTCTAGTTTAATAAGAACGTAAACGGCTTTTTTGCTCAAACTAATACTTTAGGAGATATTTTGTAAAAAGAGGCTAAAAAATTTAGCGGTTTCTTCAAGATGGCGGCGTCTGCGGTAGTGGGAAAAATAAGAAAACTTGGAACTTTGCAACAGTGTACCAATCCATACACCATATCAAAAAATCAAAAGTACCCTAATTAATGTAACTATGCGAGATTTTTTGGTATAGTTTGACTGGGCCATATGTATATTCTCCAAGGATATTACATCGGTGGTGTTTCTATCACAGAAAGTTAATATTCTACGTTTTAAATATCTCTTGAAGGTACTAGATTTGGTAGACCATATAAAATATGGCACAATAGGCTTAAATTATGTGTTCTGCATGTTCAACCATTTCGTCAGGTAGGTTCTTTTTCGGTGGTTTATACCAAAAATTCTGTATGTTGTCATTAATAGTGAAATATTAGGTAAGTCTATTAAAAGAATATAATAGTAGATATGTCATCTTTTTATAATATGAAAAATCTAAACCTTACTTTGGCAAACTTACTTCAGTTCGGTAAAATATATTTAGGTACGTTTAACAACTAAAATAATTACTTTCACTTCTGAATGTTGCGCATCTCCAATATTATTTAAGAAGATAATAAAATATGACTAATGTTAAGTACAGAAGCGCAGTTGATTTTTGCCAAAAACACTAGTGTCACCTATAGACAACCTATAATTAAACAGATTTATTATGAAAATTAATTGTGGACTAAAATACAAACGTAAGTAATTAATACCTATTGATCTTTTCTGGTTACATTCTGAATCATATCTCTTAAACACACAGTTAAAGTTACGAAAATCACAATATAAGCTGTATGTTTTAGTTCATATGTTCAGAGACCGAACAGAGCGGCCGATGACTCATCACCCACGCGAACTATTGAAATTTGGTATTTTTAAAAAGTTTTTAATTTTATTTATATAATTGGATAACAAGTGGGTTGTGATCTATAAAATACAAAATACGTTATTATTTGCTTATATTGTAGTTCAAATCGAGTAAATTCTCCGTACTTTATTAATCTCACGAAATATAAGGTAGGTAAATAGAAGAAAGGAATTTAACATTAAAATCGACTTTTTTGCTGTCCGTTTTCTCGACGAAACCAGATGTTGCGTCACCATACGAATAGTGCTATTCAATAACTGCGGGATGTTATACATTATTTCTTTTGTCCGTCGTAATTTCGGCCTCATACGTCCGGTCTACATTCATTACACAATGTTTAGAATAAAACTGCAGTCTATGGTCGACTGTTCTACTTTTTCTACCCTTTGTAACACATCACACAAAATATCACTTATAAATATTTTATTTTCATTAGTTTTTAACAGTTTTTGTGCGGCAATAGAAGCTTGATGGCATTGTCCATCATTATTTTTACAATGACCCATGTTTTAAATCCAAAATTCATTAAACACATTACAAATTAAGCGAGAAAGAATACTTCAACCACCTAGTGAAAATGATGAGGCATGGATTAGAAACGTCATGAGAATAGTTTTTGAATAATGAGTGGTGTCAGTCGACGAACAAGCTGTAGAGATGCATTCATACGAATGCACATAATGACTACCCTGCATTTACTTATTTCAATTATTTTTATATACAAAGAAAAATGCAAACAAGCATACTAAATTGAGCAGCTTTCATACATAGAGTACACGGAATAACCTATTATTAGAGATACCACGTCCAAAGATAGTGAGATAAGTCCAATGTACGAGTCTATAAGAATCTGCAATAAATTATTACCAAACAAATATAAAATGATGCCATACAGAAGGTTTAGAAATGATATTAAAAAACTTCGGCTTTTAAAAGGTTACTACTCTTTGGATGAGTATCTCAATGACTCCTCCATGTAATCAAACAGTTTTTTTATATGTACAACTATTATGCTGTTTTTTATGTATCCCATACCGAAAGGTGACTGGGATAAAATGTTTGTATTATTTAATTTTTATACATATATCACTGACTTGTTCTTTACCATGTTTATAGTCACATGAATTACTAAATATTGCTATTATTATTACTTCAAAAAATGTTTTTCCCAAACATGAATCGTTTTATTCCTATTTATTTTATAAGGTGTACCTACTTGAAATTTTATAAATTGCTATAAATGAATGCTTGTATTTATTGATGCTTAACTGTTGAGATTATTTCTATATAGTCAGGTTCGTAATAAATACTAGCATAAATTTAAAATGCTATAATTTTTTGTGCGTGTTAGTTTTTTGTCTGTCTATGTTCGAGTTCATTTAAAAGCCGGAGATATAAATTTGTTGCTGTAATAGCAATCTACATTTCTATTGCTTCATCTCTCATCCTCAATTAAATTCGACTATTTGCCAACATGAACCGCCACATTACCGACACCTAACCCTATCCCCCCCCCCCACATTATATTCTTCATCACCTCCAAACTGAAAACTAAACGCCAGCCTTGTTACCAACAGCCTCTTCCGATGGAAACAAATAAGACGTTTTCCCACAGAACAAGTCCAGGCCCAATATAAGTGTACATGTTTTATTCCTATCTTATCCCGTTCTTCCAGAATAAATTAAAATCCCAAAACATTCGTAAAAGTACAAATTTCGCGTAATAACCTTTTAAGACAATTTTGATACGAATCATAGGCTCCGCCCACAACCCAATCAGAATATTCGTGAAGTTAGAGAAATTTCGCGTAATAACCTTTTAAGACAATTTTGATACGAATCATAGGCTCCGCCCACACCAATCAGAATATTCGTGAAGTTAGAGAAATTTCGCGTAATAACTTTTTGAGACAATTTTGATACGAATCACAGGCTCCGCCTACGGCCAATTAAAAACGCTTAAATTTCTAATACACGTAGAAGACGTAACCCTGCTTAGGCCCCAAGGGAAATTACCGTGAAATGAATACTTCTTTGTTCGCCACCTGCGCCACTGGGGTTCCCAAATTAAAACGTAAACACATTTGGAAACCTATATAAGCTGAGGCAAATGCCTACATGATATCGAGTCCCATCTCGGTCACCAGCCGGCCAGCACCAACCTCCTGGACCAGCAGATAACAGGCCACCGATACCGAGCGGACTTTCCAGAAAGCCCTCCAGCGGAATTGTATTTACTGCTTACGTAATACAAGGGACCAAAAAGGCACTTTCCAGGTCATTCGAAGTATACGGCGAAACGTGTACAGGTGACCACACGGACCAAGAATCCACTAAGAATTCTTGAGGAATTCTTTATTTCGGACGCCTTCTTCGTCGGAATCCAAGTTCGCCGACGTCTGAGAGTATCTCCACGTGGTGGAATACAGCCGACGTATCGCCTAGTATCGACCGAAGAAGTTATAGGAGGATCCTACTACTGTGTACGTAGTAGCGGCCGTTTAGTTATTTATAGTGCGCTTATTTCGCGTAAAGATACCAAACTTACGGTCCCTCTTTAGTGTTCGCCCATAGTATTAACTTCAGTGCACCAGGACAAGCTACAGCTGCTTACGCTGTAGCAATTAACCGTAAGTGCAGTGAAAAACCTATTAAGCACGCGTTTTTATTTAACATTGTTGGTTGAATGCCAGCACCTCCACCAAAACATTTAAATTCAGTGTGCGCCTTTGTTAATGAATTATCATATTAACTTCACGTGGATTCATTAACAATATTGTTATTGCTAAAGTGTTAATATTAAATTCCACGCGTTAGTGAAACATAACCTTCAAATATCCAACCGATATCTACCCGTATACATTATATTTGTTTATAACAATATTATTATCCAAGTTCGTTATTACTGGTACCCATATGCAGCGTTTGTTTAACTTTTATTCCAGTAACAATCATTTTATTTAACATTGTTGATTGAATTCCAGCACCTCCACCAAATTATTTAAACTCAGTGCGCGCCGTTATTAATGTATAATATTAATAAATTCACGGTGGATCATTAACTATATTGTTGTATTCGGAGACTTAACCTTAAATTCATGCGCTAGTGAAACCCTAACCTCCAAATACCTAACCTATATTTATCCCTATGTACATTATTTGTTTATAACATTATTAATATTCAAACGTATCGTTATTAGTACCTATATTCAGTGTGTGTTTGACTTTTTAGCGGATAACTTTTATTTTATTATTGGTTAATGCCAACTCCTCCATCATTATTAAGCAGTGTGTGTATTGTTGCTACTTCATAATATTTAGTTGTTTCAAAGTGTACAACAACTATTACTCAGTGTGCCCGTTTGTATTTAAACCTCGACTGTTAACATTTATTCGCGACACGACTTGTTTTTTTTGGTTATAGTGTCGTTTATTAACACAGGTCGTTATTAACATCGGGTATAATTACGTATCATTAAGCTTTGAATTATTAAAATATTATAACGTTGTGGAAAATTATTGTTTTAATTAATAACATAACCCTACTTTACCCTAAAATCAATTAATACCTCCTGGAGGAGTCTTTTGCCGCGGCCCCTTTGTTTGTTTGTTTGTTTGTTTTACAAATTCCCAGGATTAAGGGGAGGTATTATTGTGGCGCCCAGCAACGTGGGACTACGAACACAGGATTGTGTCCGCGGATCCACCACCGACCCATCCACCTAAGCAACAGAGACACCAGGTTTCAAGATGCCTAAGAGGACAGCACGAAAAACCAGACAATCAAGTGACAGCGTGGAATTGGATGGTCCTAGCCCAAGACAATCGCCTTCGCTACGGACAACCACCCCCGGTGCCGCTAATCCAGCCCTGCAGCTTGAGATCATGTTACATGAACTCAGAAACATAGGTAGAAGGATGACGGCTCTGGAGGGAACGACTAAAGCCACCATCACATCCAACACCGCCTCAACGTCCAGGGTCGCATCACGTACCAAGGATCAAGAGGCTTGTACCTCCATCAGTTATGAATTAGGTGATGAGGATGACCAGGACCCGAAGGCTGCCATCGACTTCCAGGACCAGGAGGTCATCACCGCCGTCCAGGAAGAGGAGGCATCCACCGCAGCTGTCCAAACCCAGGATGAAGTCATCGTAGTCAGCAACCAAGGGGACGGAACGGTATCCAAGACGGAGGGTGTTCACCACCAAAGGCACTGCTGCAGTCCGTGCAGTGTCGTCACCAATATACCTACACCACCAAGGGTGTACAGTGGACACCTAGTTGAGGATCCAACCACGTTCCTAGCAAGACTAACCTCCCACTTGCAGACAGCCCGTCTTGAGGTGCCGGAGGATATAGATGACGCAGTCCGCCCGTTCCTGACAGGAGAAGCAGCCAACTGGTTCAAGAAGAACGAAGGAGGCTTTGATACTCTGGGGGAGTTTGACCACCGGTTCCGACGGGAGTTTATGAGTCCACAAAGAAGGAAGGCTCTTCAACAGGCATGTGAAACAAGGCAACGCTGGGATGAAGATCCAGCAACATTCATCACAAGAATGAAACGTTTGTGCCTGAGACTAAACCCAAATTGGCCGGAACAGGACTTAGTGAACCACATCATTATGCAGATGACGCAGCAGTATTGCGTTCAAATAACACAAGTGGGACCAAAGACATTAGAGGACCTACATGATACCTGCGAAAAGTGGTCAACAGTCTTCGAGCAGTTTAAAGGTAAGACAACAACAGTACCTTTAAAGAAAGAAGTTACAGCTCCTCCAGCGGTACCAAAGAGGGAACCAGTTGCCGAGAGATCGTTGCCCAGATGTTGGTTCTGCACTGGCAGACATTTCAACCGGGACTGCCCCAACCAGCCAGCAAGTTTTGCGGCTAAGCACCCAGCACCCACTAAGCAGTCGGGGGAAGAGCAGAGGGCCGCTCCAAAGCCAGCAGCGGAACGGCCCTAATCACCACGACACCCATAAACCAAACGGCATCCATCCAGTTACGGATTGATGGCCGCCCAGTGACAGCCCGAATTGACAGTGCCGCAAGTAAGAACCTGGCCAGACCCGAATGGATGTTTGGGTCAACCACCACGACAGCCGCCGTGGAATTTACAATGGCAATTAAAGGTAAAACTTTCGTCACTAATAAACTTGGACTGTTAAAGGCAACAGCGGGGCAAGAGTACGAATTCCAATGCGAAGCCCTGGAGGTGGAATGTCTCCAGGCAGGAATTATACTTGGGCACCCGTGGCTAACAGAGAACCATGCGGTCCTGGACTACCTGAGAGGATGTGTCCATGTTGGAGTTAAACGACGGCATACGATCTACTTCGATAAGACGCCACCACGAACTACTTCAGCAACGATGAATCTTGAAGATATTCCCGTTGACGTCCAGGATTGGACGAACCCACAAAGGGAGAAATTCAAGAACATCATCAACAATTTCCAGGACCTGTTCATGGAAGGTGGACGAATACAAACCACCACCACCACCAAACACACAATACGCCTGAAGGATAATGTGCCAGTGAGGGTGCCCACGTACAAGTACACCCCGCAGAAGAAGAAGGTCATCGCCACCCAGGTTGAGGAGATGCTTGCGGCCGGAGTTATCAGACCTAGCCACAGTGAGTATAACTCTCCGATAGTTATAGTGACGAAAAAGAATGGGGAGCCCCGGTTCTGCGTCGATTACCGCCGCCTTAACGACAAGACGGAAAATGAAGCCAGTCCACTACCACCCATTCAGGAATCATTAAAGGACCTAGGGACGGCGAAGATTTTCACCACACTAGATCTGCGCAATGGATATTGGCAGATCGAATTAGAAGAGGCATCCAAGCGACTGACCGCCTTCACGACACCAGAGGGCGCTGCCTATGAATTTCAAGTGATGCCCTTCGGCCTAAAGGGGGCCCCGACCACTTTCCAGAAGCTAATGGCCCAGGATGTCCTGGTAGGCTATCTGCAGAACTTCGCACTAGCCTACCTGGACGACATCATCATATACTCTGACAATATGGAGGAACATCTACGACACCTGAGTTTGGTGTTGGAAAGAATTCAGCAACACGGACTAAGACTTAATATGAAGAAATGCCGGTTTGCCAGTCCCTCCTTAGAGTATCTGGGCCATATGGTCACCAAAGAAGGGAATGAGCCCCAAACGATCCACATCAAAGCAATCCAGTCCCATGAAATACCCAAGACGAGGAAGGCCCTTCGCCGTTTCCTAGGCATAGTGAACTGGTTGAGAGATTACATACCAGATGCATCAAGAACAATGGCACCCCTTACGGATCTCTTGACCACCAACACCACTTACCGATGGACTAAGCCTGCCGAGGAAGCTTTCTTGGCAATTAAAGAAGCGGTAACAAGGCCCCTCTTCCTGCACCGCCCGGACTTTAGGCTGCCGTTCATTTTGCAGACAGATGCCAGCAGCATAGGCGCATCTGCTGTACTATATCAAGAGGAGGAGGACCAAAGAAGAATCGTAAGCTATGCCAGCCTACGATTCAACAAGACAGAAGTAAGGTACCATATTAACGAGCAAGAGTGTCTGGCCGTTATATGGGCCATCAGAAAATATCGGCCATACCTAGAAGACCGACCATTCCGACTCCGGACCGATAGTAAGGCACTCACATGGTTACATAGCTTTAAAGAAACCAGATCGAAGCTAATGAGATGGTCACTCCTCCTCCAGGAATTTTCATATGAAGTCCAACACATCCCAGGACGAGAAAATGAACTACCTGATGTACTCTCCCGCCATCCCAGTGACGAAACCACTCCACTGGAACTAGATGAAGTGGAAAGATTAGTGCCAGACACGCAGCAACCAGTAACCCGGGCTAGTGGAGAGTTTGTATGTTTGTTACAGGAGAGGGATCCCTTATACCATGTGATACAAGATGCACAGCAAGATGACCCAGCCATGAGGGAGTTACTCGAACAACTCCGTCCAAACCAACCCGGAGAAAACCATCCCGATTTTATATATCTCGATGGCTTCATAAGATATCGAGAGGGAACCCACCAGCCAATCTTGGTCCCAGAGACAGCCAGAGCCCAGGTACTGCATCAGTACCATGACGACCCAACGGCAGGACACCCAGGAACCGAAGAGACCTATGGAGCAATCACCAATCGCTTCCATTGGCCAGGAATCCGATCAGAAGTGATGGATTATGTCCGGGGATGTAGGCTATGTAATGCGTTCAAAAGGGGACCCCTACAAGCCAAGGCTCCTCTCCGACCCCATGCCCCGAGACGTCCCTTCGAAGTCCTGTCCGTCGACATCGTGGGACCACTGACCACATCAAGAAAAGGCAATAGGTTTGGTGTGGTCATAATGGATCTCCACACCAGATGGACCGAGGTACGAGCGGTACCAACTACCAGTAACCATGCCGTAATCGACGCTTTGGAGGAAGTGTTCCTGAGATTCGGCTACCCAATGGCTATCCTAACGGATAATGGCCCACAATTCACGTCCGTCGCCTGGGATGCTGCCTTACGTAAATGGCAATGCATCCATTGGACTACCCCAATCTACCACCCACGGGCGAATCCAGTAGAAAGGCGAAACCAGGAATTAAAGAAGGGCCTACGTCTCCAGTTAGAAGGGCAAACGCCAGAAAGATGGGATGAGAAACTCGACACGGTACTCTTTAATTTAAGATGCCGAAAGAACGCTGCGACGGGCTATTCCCCGGCAAAGGCATTGTTTGGGTTCGAACTGCGGAGACCTGGTGAATGGCGAGACCCACACAATGTCCCGCCAGAAACTGGGCCGCAGCGAATCCAAAATATACATACTAATGAACGAAGGTATCGTGACAGATACATAGAGCAAAATGCACCCATGCCAATTCAACCACGCATCGGTCAATTGGTCATGGTACGCACCCACCTCCCACCAGGACAGCCATTCGGCGCAAAATGGGCAGGACCATACCCAGTCCGGGAAGCAGCCGGACCAACAGCCGTCTGGGTGGAACGACCTGGCGCACAATGGACAAAATATCATATTGATCAAGTCCGTATAGCAAGACGCCCAAACCAGGGTCAACCACTCCAGCCGGCTGAACTTGATGATCATCCACCACCAGGAGCACCAGGACCCAGCCAACGTAAAATTCCAGGAGCAACGGGACTTTAGAGCGGCCCACCAGGAGCAACGGGACACATTGGGAATCGAAATTAAAATGTATTTTGCTAATTATGACATATTTTTTTTTGGGGGCCTGGAATGTCGTGTGGAACAACGTCTTTTTCGGGGGGGGGTCAATTGTTACCAACAGCCTCTTCCGATGGAAACAAATAAGACGTTTTCCCACAGAACAAGTCCAGGCCCAATATAAGTGTACATGTTTTATTCCTATCTTATCCCGTTCTTCCAGAATAAATTAAAATCCCAAAACATTCGTAAAAGTACAAATTTCGCGTAATAACCTTTTAAGACAATTTTGATACGAATCATAGGCTCCGCCCACAACCCAATCAGAATATTCGTGAAGTTAGAGAAATTTCGCGTAATAACCTTTTAAGACAATTTTGATACGAATCATAGGCTCCGCCCACACCAATCAGAATATTCGTGAAGTTAGAGAAATTTCGCGTAATAACTTTTTGAGACAATTTTGATACGAATCACAGGCTCCGCCTACGGCCAATTAAAAACGCTTAAATTTCTAATACACGTAGAAGACGTAACCCTGCTTAGGCCCCAAGGGAAATTACCGTGAAATGAATACTTCTTTGTTCGCCACCTGCGCCACTGGGGTTCCCAAATTAAAACGTAAACACATTTGGAAACCTATATAAGCTGAGGCAAATGCCTACATGATATCGAGTCCCATCTCGGTCACCAGCCGGCCAGCACCAACCTCCTGGACCAGCAGATAACAGGCCACCGATACCGAGCGGACTTTCCAGAAAGCCCTCCAGCGGAATTGTATTTACTGCTTACGTAATACAAGGGACCAAAAAGGCACTTTCCAGGTCATTCGAAGTATACGGCGAAACGTGTACAGGTGACCACACGGACCAAGAATCCACTAAGAATTCTTGAGGAATTCTTTATTTCGGACGCCTTCTTCGTCGGAATCCAAGTTCGCCGACGTCTGAGAGTATCTCCACGTGGTGGAATACAGCCGACGTATCGCCTAGTATCGACCGAAGAAGTTATAGGAGGATCCTACTACTGTGTACGTAGTAGCGGCCGTTTAGTTATTTATAGTGCGCTTATTTCGCGTAAAGATACCAAACTTACGGTCCCTCTTTAGTGTTCGCCCATAGTATTAACTTCAGTGCACCAGGACAAGCTACAGCTGCTTACGCTGTAGCAATTAACCGTAAGTGCAGTGAAAAACCTATTAAGCACGCGTTTTTATTTAACATTGTTGGTTGAATGCCAGCACCTCCACCAAAACATTTAAATTCAGTGTGCGCCTTTGTTAATGAATTATCATATTAACTTCACGTGGATTCATTAACAATATTGTTATTGCTAAAGTGTTAATATTAAATTCCACGCGTTAGTGAAACATAACCTTCAAATATCCAACCGATATCTACCCGTATACATTATATTTGTTTATAACAATATTATTATCCAAGTTCGTTATTACTGGTACCCATATGCAGCGTTTGTTTAACTTTTATTCCAGTAACAATCATTTTATTTAACATTGTTGGTTGAATTCCAGCACCTCCACCAAATTATTTAAACTCAGTGCGCGCCGTTATTAATGTATAATATTAATAAATTCACGGTGGATCATTAACTATATTGTTGTATTCGGAGACTTAACCTTAAATTCATGCGCTAGTGAAACCCTAACCTCCAAATACCTAACCTATATTTATCCCTATGTACATTATTTGTTTATAACATTATTAATATTCAAACGTATCGTTATTAGTACCTATATTCAGTGTGTGTTTGACTTTTTAGCGGATAACTTTTATTTTATTATTGGTTAATGCCAACTCCTCCATCATTATTAAGCAGTGTGTGTATTGTTGCTACTTCATAATATTTAGTTGTTTCAAAGTGTACAACAACTATTACTCAGTGTGCCCGTTTGTATTTAAACCTCGACTGTTAACATTTATTCGCGACACGACTTGTTTTTTTTGGTTATAGTGTCGTTTATTAACACAGGTCGTTATTAACATCGGGTATAATTACGTATCATTAAGCTTTGAATTATTAAAATATTATAACGTTGTGGAAAATTATTGTTTTAATTAATAACATAACCCTACTTTACCCTAAAATCAATTAATACCTCCTGGAGGAGTCTTTTGCCGCGGCCCCTTTGTTTGTTTGTTTGTTTGTTTTACAAATTCCCAGGATTAAGGGGAGGTATTAGCCTGAACATAGAAAAGTTCTAACGAACGGGTTAGGTGAAAAACCCTGAATATTCGTCTTCGTACCAAACCACGCTTGTGATCCTCTCCCATAACAACAATCCGGCAAAAAGATCCAATATATATGCTAAATATTTAGCAAGCAATGGGCTAAAGCCATCCTGTTGCACATACGTCGCTTTATGTGACCTTCACAAAGGAAAAACAGGCTTGAAAAGAAAGAAATCCTCCGATGACGTTTATCTTAATGCATGAGATAATGTGCGCGTTCACTTTGATCGTTTTTCTGAGAATCAATGACATATGTGTTTCTACGTTTTGAATACTATTTTTTTACGAAATGAATTAGAATAATTTCTTCTTCCTAGGAGATTAAAGAGCTTGTTGAAATTTGCACTGACTGATGTTGAACACAAGCGAAATGATAGAAATTAATGATTGATGAACAACAAAAATAGTAATTTCTATTAATCCAGATTAAGATTAAAGATCTTAAAGAGAAGGATCAGAAGTGGTTGTTTTATTAGAAAAAGTCTCGCTTTCCTATAATTACTACGTATCCTGACATAGGAAGTGTAGCTGCAATATCCTGTGGTCTGTTCTGACGATTCCGAGATGGCCCACCAAGTTTTGCTGTTAACACTCCATAGTCATATCCAGTTGACGCATTAAGTACCTTTGCAGAACCCACACTTAGCAGTTCTTGCCTATTCAGACAATTTCTGTAGGATAACCTACCTGTATCCTGTCTATTGCCTATTAGCGAATGCTGAACTAGTTACACTTTTAAAACACCCGTTTTGGTAGAATAAACACAAAACCATAAAGTATATACTTTTTTATGATAAGTAGTAGATACCTTTTAGAATCCTATCTCAAGCCGTTGCTTTTTATTTTACTTCAATCAGTCCATACAATTACAAATGCTTATTTAAATCAAGTGTTATATCTTTCACAGAAAATACTAATAGAGTAATTTAACCATATCGTAACGCCGTTAGGAATATCTTATTTACTTTAAAACGTAATTCTAACATTAAGGTATCTGATTGACGTCAAATTGATGATCGTAATTAGACACCAAGCTCGAGTCAATACATATCGAGAGATTTTAATCCACCGTCAGTGGTAACTATTAAATCCCACAAACATCAATTAATTAATCATTAGCTAATATAACTGAAACCATTAGTTAATTCAAGTAATGCTGTTACTAGTCAACTTAAATATTATATATATTAATAGCCGAGTCGCCAATTGCTACCAAACGATCGTCAAAATCGACGAAAATTAGTTACGCGGGGGAAGAACTCCTCTCTGGATACGTGAAATGAAAAGCTGTCGCTTGGCGTGAGGGTACGGGCGACATTGAATTTCCGGTCGACGGAGAGATTTTCTTCCCAAGTGGAGCGGTTGTAAAGATATGGGCTTGCGTTATGACGATTCCCGTGACGATCAAAAAATCCCGAGAAACATCAATCTGACAGGCGAACTGAGTTGTATCCACACTTTCGCTTTTAAGACTGAAATACGCAATTTTGAAGGTTTCGAGGGCCCAACAAGACTAGGGGTCTTAAGGAACCGGCTTTTTTGGGTACCTTTTAAATGCTTATTTCGAGTCGACAGTCGCACGCAATCGAAAGTATCGACAAATTAAAGTTCGTTTGCAGGTGGATTGGGTCAGAAAAACGGCCGTTTAAACGTACACTGATGTCAATGCATTCCGGACGGGCGAAAAATAAATAACAGATTCTCATGTACACTGCCGACCAATACATTACGGTCGGGCGAATGTTCTGCATCTCCACACAATACGTAACGGTCCCGCTTGATTTAATATTTTTATTTATATACAGGCGTCGATTAATATTTTAATAATAATTTGAATTAAAATACGTTAATTCCAGAACGCGTATGCCCCGTTTCCTTAATGGGGAGAAGGATTGCTTTTAACATCGATGTGCCCTTATGTAATAATTTTATTTAAACGATTACGCATACATGCAGAGTGGGCGGAGCTAGCTGACATTAATTTATCTCTTCTGATTAAAGTAAAACTCGGCACTTGGGAGTTTTTGTGGTATCATTGATCACGTATCCAAAGTCGAAATGTAAAAAAAAAACAAAATGGCCGAAGGATTTTTTGAAAACTGACGTATGAATGTGATATTTTAGGTACGGGGGTTTTGGGGGTCGCCGATCACGATTCCAAAGTCAAAATGACAAAAAAGAACAAAATGGCGGAAGATTTTTAAATATACTAAAAGCCAATTATTGTCTCGCTCTTTTTAACAAGAGCGATTAATACGGCACAGATATACGCCAAAATTGACGAATTGGGGCGACACTTTTCTGAAAACCTGGCCCATCTACGGTCGGAACGAAAGTGTCACGTGACGGGGACTACGGTCCCATGTGCCTAAGGCTATTTTTCACGTCTCCGAAGAGAGAACAAGGGCCCGAAAGAAATGTTTGAAAATTTTAGTACGTGCAGAAAAAGACTGTTCATCATAGCATTTTGCCATAAGGCCTACGTTTAGAATATCTTATCGTGGACTAGGTTCGATGTTAAAATGGCGGTGGATCGGCACAGATGACCGTGACACCTCAAAGTTCTGATAAGGTTAAGTTAAACGCACGAAAAATTCAATTTCAGGTTATCAATTATCAAAACCGTTAATCAGTTTGAGTTAGCGATATGGCATTTGCCGGGAAACGTCAAAATTGGCGGAAAGCACCAGTCGTGCAATACACACATAATGACTATACCGAATGTGTCAATTTTCATTAGGTATAGGGATTCACTGTTTACGTGCGATTTATACGTATACAAGTAATACGTGGCAACGTGGCATCCCTACTGTCCGTCACCAATCCCGGCAACAATCGACATCACAACGATTTTCTCCGATCTTCCCACTGCTCTTTACCAGATTTTACATTCAATGTTTAGCTGCGAACACGTTGCGATCTAGTCTGAAATAAAAGCCGTCTTATTACTGGAACGGGAAACATCAAATGGCCGCCGCGATCTCCTGATCTAGTAGTTTATTATTATTTTCAGAATTCTTTTTTATTTACCTTATTTTTAATTTTATTAGAATTACGCTTTTGTTTGTGTCATGCAGCGTGAACGCAGCTTAATAATTCTCTGCATTTACTGAAAGGAAAAAGAAAAACAAATCCTTTCATCTCGTAAATATTATTTCTGAACGCATTACAAACACCAAAGCCGGTGGTCGAATAGTTACTGGTAACCACGCTGACTTGTATTTACGAGCATGCATCGGTCGTGCTGGCATTGGAAAGGAAAGAAAGGGTACTATGTTGCCACGTACTGTATGGATTAATCGCCTATGGCTAATGAAAATTGACACATGCTGTATATTCACGTTCACTCTACATTGTCAAGTTTAAATGTCAGAAGGCCGACAAATAAAGAGATTACGAAGGAAAAGTGCATTTTTAATTGAAATGTGGTACCTTTCAGATACGTATTAGTGTTATTATTATCAATTGTTACTATTTCTTTTCTATATGAATATATGAAGAATGCCGACGGATATGATAAAATAAACTTAAAGTGTATTATCGCACGTAAGTACAGTAACAAATATAACAAACTTTCTATATTTTAAGATATATTAAATACAAAGACACTCTATTCATTATATATGTCATCGAAATGTCGCCACGATGACAGCTCGCGAGAGAAGTACGGACTATTTTTGGCTTAAAACTGGACGCAAAAAAATCAGACCAATTTCATACAACGAAGAACTTGAAGCAAGACTAAATAAAGAAGAACCATCTGAGTTTTTCCTTTTGGGCCTGCCAAATTACGTTAGATGCACACGATTATACAAAACCTAAATGTCAACAGAATGTTGGAAATATATCAGTTTTCAAGATGTAGTTATATAAATTTAAGCCATTTTACGAATGGGATCATTTAATAACATTTCTCATCGATCTTTCTACATACAAATAATAGGGTGAGTTTTCATTATTTGTCAGATGTGTCCGAAACACTTCGAAATAAAATAAATACATCAAATAAAATTCCCATAAGCGTTTGTGTAATTTCGTTTACCAATTCAGTTATAAGAGCAAGCATTTAAAGTATGCGACTGCGGTTGGCACCAACTAATCATAAGTACATTTTCGGTTAATTGGTATTAGGAGCCAGCAAGATTTTCGATTGGGTTTTACAAAGTATACTATTAAAGCGTAATATGAAAATTAATTAATTCTCTCAATGACCTGTAAGTTTAAAACATGTTTTGTTAAAGTTCATCATGTTATGTTGTTAATTTCATTTGACAATTGGAAAGACAATTTGGTTAAGCACTGTCAGTCTGACTTTTCGTTCACACAAGTTTATGTGTGAACGAATACACTACAACAAAGTATTGTCACGATGACAGGAGGAACGACAATATGGTTATACATTTTGACGTCAGCAGTCTGACTTTTCATTGTCGTATAAGTGTCACGTATACACTATTTTTATCGTAAACTTGACACAAAGCGAGGCATAGTACTACCAATTTTATAGAACGAATAACATGAAACAACATTTAATTGCCGAACCGTCTTGGTTTTTTTTTTTTGTCTGTCGACCTGCACTTTGGGCTAGATGCACACAAAAATTTTTTTCTAAATATCAGCGTTCAGTAAATTATATACAAATGTTGTTCGCTTTGTGGGCAAAGTCTTAATAAATAAATTCATTTGCCACTAATTATAAATGTCACAATAATATTTAATTTATTTCTAAGAGACATTTTGTTTAATATGTGTCTTCATTCATAAACAAGAACAAACTGAAATGCGGTTGTAATTACTCTACATTGTCGGTGATTCAGGTACAGTTTCCAATATCGTAGTTATAAAAATTAAAGCAAAGGCGTGATTAATAACATTTAACGTCCACTGAAAGAAATATTGCATTATCAATTATTATTATTATTACTATTGTATCGGTCATTTATCGTATCTTTAATGGCTTGGACACATTTCTGTCATCTTTCTACATACCAATATACATACTGCGTCTTTAGTTTACATTTAGAGTAGCTTATGATATCAATATTAATTTGGGAACACTGTGCTACAGTAATGTTTTTCATTCTGACTACTGTCATAGTTAAGTCAATTTATTGAAAAGTTCCACAGTGTACTCAAATTAATATTGAAATCGTAGGTTATTCTAAAAAAAAATAATTGAAGGCACGGTATGTCTACAATGACATTCATTTTGACAATTCATTCTCGCAATAGATCGAACTGTCGCCACGATGACAGTTTGCAAGAAAATTTAACGTATGGGCAACTTTTATCATAAAACTTGAGGCAAATAGAGTTATAGTACTACCAAATTTAAAAAACAAAGAAATTTATATATGATACAACAAATCTTTTCGGCCTACTTACATTCAACTTAGACTAGGTGCACAATCATTATATCAAACCTGAATGTCAACAAAATGTTCGAAGAAATCAGCTTTCAGTAAATTCTATAGAAATGTTAAACATTTTATGGGAAATTTTTTAATTAATAAATCCATTTGTCTATAATTATAGATGCCACAATAATGTATAATTAATTTCTAGAGACAATTTATTTAATTTGTATCTTCATTCATAAACAAATTAAAAGAAATTTTATAACCGTTAAAATTCAAGTGCCTCTGCGACTGGCAGTGGTCACGTTCCAAAGAGACACATTTATGGAGAAACTTACAGCGAAGAAGTGGACGCGAAGAGGCAAATCAAACTCGAAGAGTTTCATGGACCACTGTAATAACAAAAAGAGCAAGTATTCTATTAAATTAATGTGTCCTAAATAAAAAAAAAGGGGGGGGGGGAGTAAATTGAATAATCAGCACTTGATGACTTATATCGACATTTTATGACAAACATTATGGAGCACTGATGATTTTGATTATTTGCAAAGAACGTCATATAAATTTATTTCTATTAACTATTGTCCCGGAAGCCCTACGTTAATTGTAATTCAAAGAAACGAATACATTGTGCATACATATCACCTTGAATTTAACGATTTAAAGGGTAATGTAATTACTATTTTCAAAATGGAGCTACTACTACATATAAAGACAATGAGATTTCAAAATTTATCCTACATGGTAATTCACTAATTATCAGTTACTTTAAGATCGCGATCTACTTTATTACACAAAAGCATCCCTTCCTTAGAAAAAATAATTTAAGCATTACGCCCCAGATGCTGATCAAAATTGGTGAACATAGTATATTATTAAAATAAAATTAAGTAACAGTTAAAGGGTGTAGCGAAAATAAAAAAAAATAGTGCACATCTATGTCGCCATCTTTACTCATCTATTATCATTTTAACACCGATATATTTAACTAAAGTAGACGCGAAATGTTGGTGAACTCAACATTCACGTTAGGTGGCTTAAATGTTACAGGAAACGTTAGAATTGTCAGAAAAAAGTCCATCTGACTTTTGATTAATGTTGGCATTTTCACAAAAATTTAATTGCAGGTTATAAAACGTCAAAACGATCAATCGATTTCAGCTCGTGATGAAATCTAAAATGCTTTCATGCTGACAATTATTTCAAAAAAAAAAGTTAAACGCCCTGACATCTCTCTGATATTTCATTGTTCATGTTTTTAAGCTCCATCAATGTTTATTGTAGACCTTGACACAAAAAGATATGAAATTACAAATTTTATACAGCGAAATGACTAAAATATTAATAAGAAAAGTGCTATCAGATCCATTTTAGTTTGCCTTTACAGGGTGTAGCACCTAAGATGCCTCGGACCGTAGCTCCTCTATCATACAATATATCGAAAAAAGTCTAAGAGAAAAATTGTCCATAACTACAATCGCCATTTCCCTAAAATATTTTTGGTCATCAGTGCCGTGCCGTATTCCAGTGGCGTATCAAACCTATGTTTTTTTAAATGGAACAATGTATATTTTGTGGCTGATTCGGAAAGCCCCCAAAGAGTACTTGTTTTACTTATATAACGTCATACTCCTAACTTTAGCGGTTTCGCTGTTATAACGGTTTTTCTTCGCAGTTAGACCGTACTTCGACATTTTTTTTTTGGCAGGAACTAAATTGTACCGGCGTATTTTAAATGAATGGAACTTGTCAGTGTTCCTACTAATTTCGCGGACACTGATATGAGGATTTTCAACAGCAGCCTCCAGAACTTTCAACTCGTTTTCTACGGTCAAAACTGGCTTCGTTCTAACTCTCTTTGCTCGTTGAACAGTATCAGTAGACGTAAATCTATCCAACACCTTTGTAAACTCACGTGGATTTGGACACGTTCTGAGAGGATGTCTCTCAGAGTACACTCGTGACGCCAACAAACAATTTTTGAAACATTTTCCAAGAATAAACACATGTCAACCATTTCTTGTTGAGTTCCAGGCATTTTCGTAACGTTTATCAGATAACAATAATGCTTCTGTCAGTTTATTGCTATTTTTTCCGTTTGCATTGACAGTTGCACTTCTATTGTTTTATCATGACAGCTGACTTTGAAAAAAGACGTTTTTCGACAAATTGACCTAACAACTTTTTTTTCTTTTTAATTTTGTAATGAAATGTGTGTTTTTTTTAATAAATGGAAAACTTGGAATTTCGATTATCCAACGATATAATTATATTATATGGTTCCCATTTGATATTTTAGAGAAAAATGACTATTTGCAAAGCCCAATCAAAAAATATCTTCTTTCCTTAAACCACTTGAAAAAAAATTAGGAGTAGTTAGAAGAGGTCTTAGTCTATCCCTAAATTCAAAACCGAAACGCCGGGACAATTTAGTTCCTGCCAAAAAAAAAAATGTCGAAGTGCGGTCTAAATGCGAAGAAAACCGTTATAACAGCGAAACCGCTGAAGTAGGAGTATGACGTTATATAAGAAAAAAAAGTACTCTTTGGGGGTTTTCCGAATCAGCCACAAAATATACATTGTTCCATTTAAAAAAACATAGGTTTTATACGCCACTGGAATACGGCACGGCACTGATGACAAAAAATATTTTAGGGAAATGATGATTGTAGTTATGAACAATTTTTCTCTTAGACTTTTTTCGATATATTGTATGATAGAGGAGCTACGATCCGAGGCATCTTAGGTGCTACACCCTGTATATTAGACAATTACCTTAAAATATGATTTATATTATTATTACTAGGTGACAGACGAATCAAATTCCAATGTAATGACAATTGTTTTGTAACTATTCAATTTATTAAAGTGAATATTCCAGCCTAATTCAACAATTACTACTACTAAATAATTTGATTGTCAGTAGAAAGTTTGAAGTATGGGCAGAGTTCAATCATTTAATGGGATATGTCTGAAAATACACCATTAAATCAAATTGTTAATCAAACATTCTGATGATGGTTCATGATGATCGTATCCCAAGCTGGTGGCTCTTATTTCGATGGATTGGTTGTAATCATGAACTACCTTTTTGTGTTATTTTTCCTTAAATACTTAATAAGAATCACAAAATGATCCAACAATTACGAATTATATTCTTTTTACAGTGTGTGTAAGCAAAATGTTTACACAGATATTCCAACGTCGGTCTGTATTATTTTTGGTTATTGTTTTTAGTTCAACTACCAGCGTCACTACTAAATATTTAAATTATAATAGGATCGTCTCAGCAACCGACATAGCTAGAACACGATCTACAGGCGACGACTCAATGCCACTGCAAACTCACTTTGACAGGAACAATTTGAGAGCAGACAAATGATACTAATTTATTAATAATATAATATAGTTTATTGTTAGTAAATTCAAATCAGAACATAAACAGAGTCAAAATTACAATATTACAATAGTAGTCATACTATTCTATACCTACATTTTATTTAAAACTTGATTCTTCTGTGTAATGGGCATGCATTGTTCACAAATTTGCATTATAACAAAGCTCAAAAGGTATGTTAAAAGATGTATGACTATTATTAAAAATTACAGCCCAGAAATGACGTTTGTGGGCCATGATAATTGACAGGTCAAATTATGCAAAATTAAATTAAATCTGATATTACTTTTTCAGTAATGATTTAGTCCTTTTATTGTGTAAAACTAATAAAACTATGAATCTTTTAGTGTCAAGTCTTAGTATTACGCTAAATAGCATCTAAATTTCAAACTTCAACAATGAAAAGTCAGACTGACGTTAAGATGCTTTAAATTGTCGTTCCACCTGTCACCGTGACAGTGGTTCGTGGACAAAAATATACGTCTATACAACGTGTGCCAAAAGTTTAGAAAATCAAAAATGATTTTTTTGGCGTTTTACAGCGAACTGTAATAAAACTGTAAGCGGACGCGAAAGGCGATTCAAGCTCGAAGAGATTGATGGACGGCTAGTTTATTTATAACTACCAATTGTGCTTTTTCCCACTCTTTCTTTTAGCTTATGAGGATGTTATGGAATCCTGTATCGGGAAATATATATGGTGAGTGAGAAGGTTTACAAGCGTAAAGACTCATTCGCTAAAAGAAACATATCGATACTTACTGCGTCAAGACATCATTGAGCTTATGAGCGAGTTAGCAATTGAATTTCAGCTCACACCAGTGTACAGTAATTAAGCTTAGGATAAACACAAAAAAAGTAAAAACACATCATTCTCAAGAAACAATCTGAGACCACCAAAATATAGTTAAATCCACATTTCGTTTTTGGTAAAAGATCTACAATTTTCACGTTCAGGATATATCATGGTTCAGTAACCAAAGGTGACCACCCATTCTATTAGCAAGTTTATGTTGTTCAAGCTTAGCTTTAATGCACACTGAACAGTGGTTTATCTAATCTTCTTCCTTCGAAATTTGCGTACGTAGTGAGAGTCTGGGTAAGGTAAGAAATAACACTTGCAACTAAATTATTTTCTACACAACAAAAGTAAGAACGTCTAAAGTTCAAGTACAAAATATCTCCGGAAAAAGTCTGCTGTAGTAGTGTTAGACTAACTACTTCTGAGTGACGTGACGGGGCTATCCTTAGATCGCCAACCGTGCAAGCTTAGGAATCAGTTCAGTACTTACGGTTGCGCTAAATGGGTATGATGTGAGGTCACTTTAGCCACACGTCACAAGTCACTGGGAGGGTGTATCGGCACAGGTCTGGCACTTGAATAACGATCCGTGGCCTGGATCTTTGGTTGAAGCACTAACTGCACTCGCGAAACGTTCAACAACCTCTCTTATTTGGTTGGGACACTTTGTTCACAACCTCTCTTAATTGGTTGGGTCACTTTATTCACCACTTCACTAACAGGTCACGAATGCTCCTTGGATGTTGGTTGACGCACGCAACTACTGTTGGTTTCGGGCTCTTGGTCCTCCTCGTACATGTTCAGGTTCACTCGTAGAGACCTTCTCTCGGCCTCGGATATCTTCGTCCCTATGGACTCGACTAGTGCATCTACAGATAATTAACTCCTTCAAGGTGGATATACTTCGTTGGATGGAATAATCCTGCTGGATGAACTTCAAGTCTAAAAGAAAGGTTTCCTGCATGTTCAGACTCAGAAAATTCTCTTCTTATCTATCTGTCCACGTCTCTGGATAATCTTGGTAATAAAATAAGTTCTTCGTCTTTGGATAATCTTGATAATAAATTACGGACCTCGTCGATGGATAATTTTCAATGTATGTAAGTATTCTTGATAAATTATTATGAAACCTGTTTCAATATTGCTTTCTTTAACTATAAATCGTTCAATCTACGGTATATAATTGACTATATTTGATTACTTCACTCTCATATAAATTATTCGATAGCAGAGCTGGGCAATTACTTTACAAAAAGGAATTAGCCATTACAAATTACTTTAGAAATCAGTAATTGTAATTAGTAATTAATTCCTTTGCCTTTTCAAGTAATTTGTAATTGTAATTGCTTGAAAAATCGTGAAGTATTTGTAATTTGTATTTAAATACTTTTAGTTTTTTAAAAGTTCAATTACAAATTACTTTTCCAATTACTGGATTGATTTGGATTACCGTAGAGTCTCATCTGCTTTTTCGTGTGAGAGATTTATTGGTATGCATGATCATAAAAGCATTGCTGAAAAGTTCCGTAATTTACACAAAAAATTTAATCTCACTACAGAAAAAATTGTTGCAACAATACTGATAATGCATCTAATTTTTTAAAAGCATTTGCAGTGTTTGGTATTCATGAGTATAACCAACAACACATTCAAGGTTACGATAATATACCTGATTTGAATATTGAAGAAAGTGAATTACATGAAATAGAGTTTGTTTCCATCACAGTTTTCGTCGAGTCACAGTCAAATCAAAATGTATTTGAACCTACTATTACATTACCTCACAATAGACGGTGTACCACTCATTCAATTAATTTAATTGCCACAAAAGATATAAATAGAGCAACTGAAGGTAATGCTACTCTAAAATCGAGATTTACAAATACACTTGCAAAATGCAAACTGTTATGGAAAAAAAAAGCACTGCATACAAAAATACACTACAAAATGTGAGAAATGAAAACACTGAACACCTACGCGTGACATTTCCTGGTTTAATAATTATCTTAGCAGCAATAATTTTGAGGAAATACATATTGCCGTGATCTTTATAGTTTAAGAATTAGAAAAATTGTTAAATAGTTAAGCTTTAAAATAAGAACATAAAATTTTAATTTTGAAAATATAGTTTAAGGTAAAATAATCACAAGTCACATATTTAGTAGGTGAATAATGAGTTGCATAACCTTTAAGGGGCAATGTCATTATGAAAAATGTATATAGTAATTTAAGTTAAAAAATATTAAGAAAGGAATAATAATAAACACAAAATGAATCTATGCATTCTGTGTTTTGTAGAAAAGACGAGCACAAGGTGTGGTTTGCATATACAAAACCAGAACCAAACTTCTCGCAATGTGTAAGAATAGCATTAAATATTCTAAGAAATGGACCACTTTTCAAAAATAAAAATGTACTAAAAATAAGTAACACAGAGAGAGAGAGAGTGATGTTGAAAGACGGAACTGTGAGAGGGTGAATCATTTAAATGCCGTAAAATTATACGAGCAAGGTCATATTCGGCATGCTTGTTATGAAAACGTCTATTCAAATGAATAAAAAATAGATTTTAAATTTGTACAATGATTTTCATTTCTAAAAGAAATTTATGATCATATTTAAGAGTATAATAAATACCTGATACTTATATCTAAAAACATTTTAAAGGATATATATATATATACAAAAAGTGTTCTTTATCAGAGACAATACATTAATAAGTTTATGTATACTAGATGTATGGGTAGGAACACATTTTTGAATGTTATTTGTATAAATGTAAGGGCATCAAAGATAGCAGGATAAATCTTGCGTGGTTCTAATAATCTGTAAGAAGAAATAACATCAACATTGTTAACAGTTGTATGCAAATCAATTTACGAGAAGCCGAAAGGAACTGCGTAGAAAGTAGAGGAGATGCTGTAGAAGTCGGTATTGCTTGTGATGCAGTCCTAATGAAGAGGATTCCAGTGGTGTTACATTAATTTTTTTGTAAATTATGGGAAGATTGTTAATAGTGTTAAGGGCACAGGAGGTACTATCTGCAAATATTTGCTTCCTGTGTATTACTAGGCGTTATAACGATAGTTGTGGTAAAAGTTAATTAAAATTTCAAGTAGATGAATACGAATAGATAGGAATATTCTTGAGGGATAAGTGCCATTCGACGATTGGTATAGGTCATTTCCAAGATATTTTCTTCTTTGCACAGTTTTAGATCATCAAAGGTACTGTGTGCGAATGTATGTCTTTGTTGAAATAAAAATTAGCTTCGTGTTGTTTATTGAATTAAAAGATGAATATGAATATTTTATGAAATTTAAGAATTTATTTTAGTATTTCAATAAAACCAAGGCTGCGTGGAGTATTATTAACAACAAAAGAGGTAACTATGCGAAACAGTCGACTTTTCCTGATTTACCTATTGATAGATTAGCTCTAAGTGAATTGTTTAATGATAATTTTGTGTCGTCATCTGAAAAACTCATATCTTTCAATTATAAGGATGATAGTGTCTCTTTCGAGGAGATTGATAGTTTTATGACACCAGGTTCGCAATCACTTTATATGTTTCCTGTGAGCGAGGGAGATATTATTGAAGCTATTTATAAGCTAAGTTCTAGTCCGGCTTCTGGTGATGACTCCATACCATCGCTTCTTTTGAAGAGGTCATTTCCTTTTATAACGGGTGTACTGGCATACCTAATAAATATTTCTTATGAGAATGGTGTATTTCCGTCAAAATTAAAACATGCTACGGTATACCCGATGTTCAAGAAGGGTGATCCTAATAATATGAACAATTATCGTCCCATAAGTATAATAATAATAATAATAATAATAATTTATTTGTCCTCTCGACTACATTGTAGTATGGGATATGTCAACAAACAAAGCAATTATACATACAATATACATAAAAAAGACAACGTGAATATAAACTAATATAAAAACACAAATTCTGATTTATATCTCATTCAAGAACTCTGATAACGAGTAGTAACACTTCCGCAACAAAGATTCTTTTATTGTGCGTTTAAAGATCTTTCTGCACCCGATATTTTTAATGTTATTTGGTAACTTGTTATATGCTTTTATAGCTAGTAAGTGCGGATTCTTTTCATAGAATGCAAGTTTATGCCTTGGTATTTCCAACAGTAATGAATTCCGCGTGTTGTATGAGTGATAACTATTCAAATGAGGCAAATCATTAAGATCGCGTATAACAAAAGTTCCATGATGTAAACACATGGTAGCGGCAACACCCTCATCGAGGCAAAATATGATCTACAACTAGTTCATAGAATGCAAGTTTATGCCTTGGTATTTCCAACAGTAATGAATTCCGCGTGTTGTATGAGTGATAACTATTCAAATGAGGCAAATCATTAAGATCGCGTATAACAAAAGTTCCATGATGTAAACACATGGTAGCGGCAACACCCTCATCGAGGCAAAATATGATCTACAACTAGTTCTACTACCCACCCCATTCATAATACGTATAGCACGTTTTTGCATTTTAAATACTCTATCCAGGTCAGACGATGAGCCCCATGCCAAAATCGCATAGGATATCACCGAATGAATCTGGCCAAAGTAATATGTTAGGAGAATATCTGGGCTCACCTCAGATTTAAGGTTTCTGAGAACGTGACAAAATGAGGATATCTTTTTGCAAATGCTGTCAATGTGTTCATTCCACTTGCATTTATAGTCAATGGTAACCCCTAGAAAGCTAGTACTATCAACCTGTGCAATACTGTGACCGTTATATCTAATTAAATTCGATGTGTCTCTGTCATACGTTCTTGTTCTGAAGTCCATATAAGTGGTATTTTTACTGTTTATAACTAAGTCATTTTGAAACAGGTATTCGGTTACCGCGATTAAACTATTTTCCGCGCATCGCACAGCATCTGTCCCATCTGAGCCACTTATAATCATAGATGTGTCATCCGCAAACAAAACAGCCCTATCCACGTCCATATCATTGACATATATTATGTAGAGTAATGGACCGAGGATGCTTCCCTGTGGTACACCACGCCCCAAATGTAACCTGCCAGAGCAAGTCCCGTCAATTTCCACATAGTGCTTTCTTCCTACAAGGTAGCTATTAAACCAGTCCCAAACATTTCCTCTAATCCCATAATTATACAGTTTTTCAAGTAGCACTCGATGGTTGACAAGATCGAAGGCTTTACTAAGGTCCAAAAAGAATCCTATACAAGTTTTCCCTTCATCCATATCGCTGTACAGATATTTTAAAAATGTAATAATAGCAGTGGAGGTGTTGCGTCCATTACGAAAACCAAACTGATTATCGTTAAGCGTGTTATTTTGCTCTAGAAATTTTATTAACCTTACTGCCATGGCTTTTTCAAAAACCTTAGAAAAAGAGTTCAGTAAAGATATGGGACGATAGTTTGATATACATTGCCTATCACCGTTTTTGAATAACGGCTTGATTTTAGAGACCTTCAGCTTCTCAGGAAATACGCCTTCTATAACTGAATTGTTGATTATTTGTGCTAAAGGAACCGCAAGCTCATGTATACATTGTTTTAATAGATTAGAACTAATCTTATCGTCACCCGAAGAATATGTATTTTTTAGTTTGTTCACAATATTTACGAGCTCCAATTCACAAACAGGTTGAAAGAAGAAGGATGTACTGCATGTGTGATTTATACTTGTACTAAACATATTTTTCCCTGTAGAGGCAGTAAGCCATCAGCAATTTCATTGAAATAATTTTATTGAAGTGATCCACTAATATTTTCGGATCTTTAACAGTTTCATTATCTATTTTTATTGTTAAGGTGTTTCTATCTTTATGTTTAATGTTGCCATCACCTTTTATGATTGACCACGCTGTCTTGGTTTCATTCGCGGACCCAGTCATAAGTCTACTGTTATGCAATATACTATCCGTTTTCTCCAAGGTGTATGAATTTGTTGTAAATAAACGACTAATGAATTATTTTCTTCATTTTATGCTCATGTCCGAAAATCAGCATGGTTTTTTCCAGGTAAATCAACAGATACTGCTATGTTTAATTTGTTAAGCAGTATTCACACTTCCATCGACCACAATTTTCCATGTCTAAGTATGCTAATAGACTTGTCTAAAGCCTTTGATTCAGTTGATCACTTGATATTATTGCATAAGCTTGGTAGATATGGTGTAAATGGTGTCTGTTTGAAGTGGTTCGAGTCATATTTGTCGGGAAGGAGACAGAGAGTGAGTATCGACGGGAATTTCTCTGGTAGCACAGATGTACGTATGGGTGTTCCACAGGGCTCTGTCCTCGGGCCCACGTTATTTTTAATTTTTATCAATGACTTTCCTAACTGTCTAACAGGTATTGCTAAGGTGATGTTATATGCCGATGACATAAGTTTAGTTGTTTCATCAAACAATGTTGACGATGTTATTAGTGCTGCTGGTGTGGCCATGTCTGAAGTAAATAAGTGGGTTAAGTCTAATAGGATCGTCGTGAATATCGAAAAAACTCAGTGTATGCTTTTTAATAACAAAAAAAAATTAACATCTCAAGGTTTGTCATGGCTGACTCTGAAATTGATTTTGTTAGCAGTTGTAGGTTGCTCGGTGTCATTGTCGATGAGGGTTTAAAGTGGTCGGAACACATAGACCAGTTATGTTCTAAACTCGCCAAATCGTGCTACGCTCTCTTTCAGTTGGGCAAGTCTTGCAATTTGTCTACATTAAAAAGTTTTTATTACTCGGACTTCTATTCCAGGATGCGTTACGGAATAGTGCATTGGGCCATGAGTAGCGACGTTTCTCGCATTTTTATTTTACAAAAGAGGGCTGTCAGGACTATTTTTAATCTCCGACGGGGCGACTCGTGTAAGAATGTGTTCAGGGCCAACGGGATTTTTACATTTTATGATGTATATATTTTTGAGGTACTGTGTTATGTATACAGAAATCGCAGCAACTTTGATTTTAGTCTATCGCATGGCTATGAGACCCGCCACTATGATCGTGTTTTGCCTCCTGTACATAGAACGAATTCCTTTCAGAAAACCCTGGCTTTTGTGGGCCTTAAATTATTTAATGCTTTGCCAAATGAAATAAGAACATGTTCCGCATTAGGACTTTTTAAAAAAAAATTGAAAGACTCTCTCCTTCATATTTGTTGTTATAGTGTTCAAGATTTTATAAATTATTTTAAATAACTTTATATTGTATTGTATGTGACGTATTTCTTTTACTTTTTTTTTTGTACTGTGCTACATACAATGTCTGAAGTACTAAGAAATAAAATGAATTATTATTATTATTATTATTATTATTATTATTATTATTATTATTATTAACCTTATCCAAATAAAAACTTAAGTAAGAAACACACCAGAGGAAAGGAGGAAAGATCACTGCTAGAACTCACAAGAATAAATTGAATGTTAATGGAGATTAGATTTATAAATTTATAGGTGAATTTTTTAATAATATTAATACAATCTCAGTATTCATTGAATAGATGTGCAATTTTGTATCGTTAAAGCTACAACGTTACAATTGTAGTTGCATTATTGTAACCACAGCAATGTGATCCCTTATACTACTCCAAATTTGTCACCCCAGGATAAGTAATGTACCCTAAATTACCTTATTTTCATTCCTAATTATATGGTGCAATTTTTTGTTACTAATTATTGTAATCACATATTTTACGTTGTACTTCGATAGTTGCTTTATTTGTTTTGTTTCTTATATAATAAATTACATTGTTTTTTCTACTGGTGGGTTGGAATATAGTTGATTTCTTTCCCATTCCCTATTTTAAGTTTCGATTTGTATATTATATACAACAAAAGACTAACAGAAAAAAACGTTTTTCCTCGGATTTTATAAACAAATGTAATTGTAATTGTAATTAGAAGAAAAATTCCTTTCTTAATCTCTTGTACATTGTAATTGCAATTAATTCCTTTAAAAAAAGTATTTTATAATTGTAAGTAATTGCTATTTGAATGTAATTGCCCACTTGTAATTCTAACACTTTTAAGCACAAAACGTACTCGATTTGTGAAAATATCAATGAATTTCTTTCTATTCACCGATAAACTCAACCGCGTCGTATGAAAATTATGTTCATCTCCTATTTTTATTTATTTTCATTTCCCTAGTGATATTTCAAATTTTAAATCATCCAATTATCGATTAACACACGATTATTATAATAAATATAGATTTTAGATCTGTATTGTATCCTTAAACACCTTTTATAATTTAGTACTTCTATTATACTAAAACCATCCATGCATTAGTAAGAGTTTTATGTATTTTTGAATTTAATTAACTATTTCTCATTAATATTTCAACTAAATGTCAAATTGTCAAATGAACTGTCAATTCCCATATTTAATTTTAAGCGAGAGAATTTAATCGATTTTAACGATTCATTTTACCAAAAATTAAATTCTTAATACCTTTTCTCTTCATCAATGTCAATTGAACAAGTTTTAACAATATAAAAATACATGTAATACACAACTAATATTAAAATCTCTATTTTTCAGATTTTGGTGTAAATAGATGAACAATGAAACTTAGCCAACAATCCATATAAAGGCTCTTTATAAAATGACTGTAACTATAAATTACCTTCTAATAAATAATATATTTTAAGATTTTATCTCCGTTATAATATATTTACAAACTTTCTAACATATTATTCACAAAAAAATGCCAATACATGAAAACAACTTATACCTATATATTGTGGTTGTGTATCTATACTATCACAATATATTGCATTGTTTAAAATACATCACATTTAAGATAATCTAAATTTAACAGTTCTCAAATTCAATTGTATGGTATTGCGTTAGAAATATTATTTATCATATAAAACGGAATAATATTTAAATATATTTGATATGTTAATTACTATAAGAAGACATATTGTAATCTCAAATTTAATGAAAGAATAGGAAATTAACAAAATAGTATACATCTAAAGTCACAGTAATCATAAAATTAAAATATTATTAAGATAAGCAATTTTTCTTACTACATGAACAATTATGATACGAAAAATCAACTATGTTGAAATTTTAATGAGAGAGCATAGTTACGAGGAGAAAAAAAGAAGATTATTGGTTTATGAATTTTTGTAAAGTGAATGACAAATTTATGGGAAAAGAAAAGATTGATTATTTATTAAAAGAAGAATTTAATAGTGAAAAAATTTGATCTTCATAAATTGGAAACCATATAAGTAAATACTTTATCCAGAAAGAAGAAATTACAAAGGTGTTTATGGATATTTTCCAACCTTGATGGGTGAAAAGAACACTAATATTACAACTGATGTTACCTAAAATAAATTGAAATTGGACTGTAAGCTGAAAAAACAATCAAGAAATACATTATCTAGAAGAGAAGATTCCAGTACGAGACTACAAGATTTGACGTATCTTGTCGGATGAATTCTGTCATTGCTGTAACTAATTGAGGATTCCGGAAAGGGGACCGTACCAGTTTTGAATCAAATAAGGAAACGTAAAGTACAAAATATAATATTTTATGTGCAAGTTGCATTAGTAAGAAATTTAAATCAGACATTTATTTTCAATTTAAGAGTTAGAAATTGTCACAATATAATTGACTTTGTTTTGTTAGATTATTCTGTTTTGTATGTATTAAAGTTTGAAATCTAACATTTCTTAACGTAAAAGTATAGTTCACAATTCAAGTATAATTTAAATTGAACTTTTATGTTTAAATAGAATGATTACGTCGATACAAAATTCCTTGTAATGACAGTTTTGACAAATGATTGATTTTTTTGACATGAAAATTATTTAAGTTTCATTGATTTTGAGAATTGAAGTTGGTGTATATTTTAAAGATTATATGATACCACAATTTGAAATAATTACGTATCTATCTATTTTTCAATATTAATTGGATAGTATTTTGATTATTATTGACGATTAAATAAAATGCATATAAACCTGTATGACTTTATTTATTTTAATTTGACAGAATTTTTTGATGAATGACATATCACATTTTGTTATTTAAGTACCATTCACATTGGCTAATAAACAAATCAAGTAAAAGAACGTTTCACAGGTATTGATTTTTATTTAAAGGAATATTAAAGTAACTTTCACATTTAAGAACTCTAAAATTCCTGAGATTAAAAGTCTTATATTCATTCTTGCTCGTTTTAAAATATATTAAAAACCGACTGAGTATAGTTCAATTGATAATTAAATTAAAAGCCGGAGATTTAAATGTTTTGTTGAGATTTAAAGAAGATACATTTTTAAAGCCTCAATATCTTGTTGGATAGGTTTTATTTAGCAATGCTAGCAAGGTATAACAGTATATTTGTGGCGCCCAACTTAGAGGCTAGATAAAAGAATTACGTGGGTGATTTGAAACTTACTTTTCTATTTAAAAACGATTTAAGGTAAATAAAGGATATAGCTGTTGTGTATTTTATTGAATTGCTTATATATTATTTCTTGTTTGTCTGTTCATGGTTTTTGTGTTGGGTTGATATATAAAAAAAATGAACATATAACAATATTGTTAGTAGGGATTTCTTGTTTATTATACAAAACATATTAGTCATTGAATATGCCGAATACCAGGCAAGGGGTTGGATCTGCTTTAGGAAATTGTTCTTCAACAAGCTCAGAAGAAAACTTGGATATTAAGACTATTTTTAAGGATTTACAGGAGATCATACAATGTCAATTAGACATGCAAAAACAAGACTTGCAAAATATACAAAACCAATTTAACGTGCAGAAAACAAACATGCAAGATTTAAATACTAATATGCAAGACATAAATACAAATACACAAAACTTGCAAACAATACAAGGACAGTTAGATCTTAAATTTGACTCAAATAGTCAAAAATTAAATACTCACATCAAGAATATAGAAGAACAGCTGGATATACAAAAGGAGGAATATAGGAATAGTATAGATAGTTTACATGATTATGTAAATAATCTTAAGAAGGACATAAAAAAAGATTTACAGACTAATGTAAAGAACATACAAATAAATATGATTGATATGGAACACAGATTGGATATTCGAATTAATAAGAATGTAGAGAAAATTTTGGAATTAGAAGAGAAAACGAAGAAGAATATGGAAGATTTAACTACAAATATAACAAATAAATTAAAGGAAGAACAAAAGGATGTACAGAATCAATTTGATGTCATATCATCTAGAATTACGGATAATAAGGAAGAGACAAAACAAGTAAAAGGTGATATTAAAACTTTGAAGGAAGATACACTACTTCTACAAGGAAAAGTTAATTTGGTTGATGAAGAATACCGATCATCCATAAATAGATTCCAACAAGAAGAATGTGATTTCTTCGAAAATATAAGAAAAGAATTGGAACAGATGAAAAGAGCTGGTAACAGGATTATTTTTAATGAAAAAAGTAATTCTTATAATCCTTATTTAAGACCGGAAATGTGGCCTAAATATAAAGATAGTAGCGCTCAAGTTCATCCTATGACCTATCTAAAGAATATAACAAGACTGACAAGTGATATTGAAGATGATTTCCAAAAGATAAATCTTATTAGATTAACCTTAGAAAGGAGAGCGCTAGAATGGTTCGAGATGGTTGAAGAAAAATGTAACAATTTTAAAGATTTTGAAAGAGAATTCACTCAACAATATTGGAATAAAAATGTACAAGATCGAATGAAAGTGAAATTAATAACAGGATGTTATCAAGAAGGTGTGGTAAACCGAGTGAATTATGCGCGTGATATGTTTAATAAATCTAAACATTTACCAGATATGTCTGAAGAAGAAGTCATTAGACATATTTTGAATCATTTCATTTTAACAGATGGGGAAGTTGTTATAAGCAAGGATGTGAATAACATAGAACAATTGATGGAAACACTAAGACGATTGGATGATCTGACAGAAATTAAAAGAAGAAATTCCCGAAGTAATTATATTAATCATAATCCAGTAAACAGGGATAATTATAATTATTACACAAATCAAGGAAGAGGAAATAGTTTTGGAAACAATAATAGAAGTAAATTTAATAAAAAACAAAATGATGTAAGAGGAAATGAAAATAATAATTTCAGAAGTAACTTTGGTCAAAATAATTATTACAGGAGAAATGAAAATGGAAATGGAAACAGAAGTGAAACTAATCATTACCGAAATAATTATAATCATGATAATAGAAACAAGGACAATTATCCTAATTCCAATAGTAATTTCAAAGACAGAGGTAATAATAGACCACAGATAAATAATGTTGAAGTAATATGAAAATGGACCATGAATCCAAAATATATGAAAGAAAACTACAAGAGCCAGAAAAAAGAACGCCGATTTATTCAGATACAGAAAATCTGATAATTCCGGAGTTGAATCGGTGTCAACCGAGTACTTCTCGAAACTAAATTTATTACCAATAATATGTAGCTATTCCCTGGATGTGACCAAAAATAATCGATTTTATGACAATCCACACAACTTTATAAAAATCAATCAGGAATCAGAAATTTTAATTGAAAATGATATACCTGTAATTGAAATGACTATTAAGAATTTAAATCTTAGAGCTATTGTTGATACTGCTGCTGAAATTTCTTTAATAAGAAGAACAGATTTGAACAGGATTATTAATTATGAAAATTATGTAATTAAGATTAAGAAAATGGATATTATTGCTACAAATCAGAAGAAACTAGGAATAATTCAAGAAAAGGTTTGCATTGAAACAATGTTGAATAAGGAAAGTTATTTATTTGAATTCTATGTGTTTGAAAACATGAAATTTCAATGTATTCTAGGGATTGATAATATTAAAAAGTATGATATGGTAATTGATTTTGGGAATAATGTTTTATGTATTAAAAACAATGGAATAAAACTAGCAAAAGAAGATAAGAATATTAACATTAGTAATTATAATATTATAAGGAATATTGAAGAGGTAAAAGAATTAAGGGATAATGAAGAGGATATTTTGGAAGATGGAACAATACTTAATAAGAAGAAGAATTTTATATATGATGATTATGATGATGTTAATAATGATTTATATTATAGAAACGATGTATTTACATATGATAATGGTGATGTTAAGAAAGAAGATGATATTGAAGAATTAAATAAGAAAATAATTGGAATGGATTTAGAAGAAGGATTAACGAACGATATGAGAAGAATTTTGATGGAAAATAAAAGATTATTTAATGAAGAAGTTACATTTGCTAGAAACTATAAACATAAGATAATTATTGATAATGATGAACCATTAAATGGAAAGAATTATCCTATTCCATATCAATATCAAAAACAAGTTGAACAAGAAATCGATAAATTATTAAAACAAGGTATTATAGAAAGATCACCTTCCTATTTTATTAATCCTCTTGCAATCGTAAGAAAAGTGATAATAGTTCAAGAGTTTGTTTGGATATGCGCTGCATTAACAAACGAATCCGATCTGGTTTCGAAGCACCTATGAATATAAATGTGTTAATGTCCAGATGTGGAATGTGTAATTATTTTTCAAAAATTGATTTAAAACATGCATTTTGGCTAATACGTTTGGAAGAAGAATCGAAAAAATATTGTGCTTTTAACATTAATGGTAATATCTATCATTTTACAGTAGCTCCATTCGGCCTTATAAGTAGTCCTAGTGCTCTTATAAGATTTTTACATAAAATATTAAACAGATATGATCAATTTTGTAGTCATTATTTTGACGATATTTTAATATTTTTATAAAAATAAGGAGTATCATCTGAAATATTTAGAAACTATTGTAAGTGTGTTATGCTAAGAAGGAATGAAAATAAATTTGGGAAAGTGTCAATTTTTTAAATCACAAGTCGATTATCTAGGATATATTATAAATAGTTCAGGATTACATTGAATCCGGAGAGATTGGAAGAAATTAAGTCTTATCCACAACCTCGAAGAATCAAAGATATAAGATCTTTCCTGGGAATACTTAACTACTATCATAAATTTATTTCTAACTATTCTAGAAAGACACTACCACTAGTTAAATTGTTGAAGAAGAATGTAAAATGGTATTGGGGTGATAAACAACAAAAAGTTTTCCAAGAATTAAAAGATGCTTTTGTCAATTTTCTTCAATTATATCATCCAGATTTTGAACAGGAATTTATACTGCGTACGGATGCTTCAAACTATGCCATTGCAGCTGAACTGATACAGTACCAAAATGATGTGGAAGTTCCTATATATTTAGTATCTAGAACCCTTAGAAATAAGGAAATTAGATATGCCATATCAAAAAAGAAAATGTTAAGTCTTATATACAGTGTGGACAAATTAAGATATTTCTTATTGGGAAAACATTTTGTTATAGAATCAGACCACCAAGCTTCAGTATCTCTAATGCATACCAAGATTAATAATCATAGAATTTATATATAGAGCTTGTTATTAACAGTATATGATTTTGAGATAAAATATAAACTTGGAAAACAGATGATCGTGGCTGATATTTTAAGTAGAAAGTATAATATCAAGGATAAGAATGAAATCTTAATTACAAATATTAATCTTAAATGTAATGGAGTTTGTTCAAGAGAAAATGTAAAAGAAGCTCAAAAAGAAGAAAGTTTACTAAGCATTAGAAGAACTATAATGGAAAAAAGAAATTATAAAGGATACAATGATTTTTTAATGAAGTCGGTAGGAAGAAAAAACTTATATGTTATTAACCTTCAAAATACTTTGGAAGCATTCTATTGTAAGAAGGATTACCATATAATTAAAAATTGGATACAAAAATGTAAAACTTGTCAATTAACAAAAGAAAAGAATTTCACAAATACAAATTTTTCAGGAACCATAATAGTACAAGAAAAATTACATATTTTGGCAATAGATTACTTAACACAACTTCCAAGAAGTTCAAAAGGATACAAAAATATCTTGATTCTATACGACTTATTTACGAAATATGTTAAATTAATTCCTACTACAAAATGCGACACTGATACTACATTGTGTGCATTAGAAACATATTTTACGCAGTTTGGTATGCCGAGAATTATTTTAAGTGATAATACTAGCTATTGCACCAATGAAAGAGACAAGAAATACATGGAAAATATGAAAATTAAGATCTATCACATCACAAAATTAAAAATATTGAACAAGTTATAAATAATTCACCGAACACCGAAATTGGATTAGCACCAGTATTTCTTATGACTAACCAAAAACCTGAAAAACCTTGGAGAGATGAAGAGTACGGTAATTTGGAAGATATTTTTGAAAACATTAAACAACATTATCAAAAGAAGAAAACTAAACAAGAAAAACAAAAAGAAAATCAACATTTTAAGAAATGAAAGAATAAGAAATTATTGCGGATACATAAAATATCAGAAAAAGAAAAATATTGGGTATAATCCGCTGTAGAGCAACCGTAAACACGTGTTTCTGACTAATTGGTCGTCATCAGTACGGTGTAGCCAAGGAATAAGGTGGGATAACCTTGGAAATGTAAGCTAAACGGAAGACCATCAGATGGCACGCAGGTTGACATTGTCTTTCTCGTGGCGACGTTAGTTGTTGTCCTCAGAACCGAGGATCTTCTGGCTGAAGCTGCAAAGGGTGGTCTGTCACCTGATGGTCTTCCGTTTAGCTTACATCTCCAAGGTTATCCCACCTTATTCCTTGGCTACACCGTACTGATGACGACCAATTAGTCAGAAACACGTGTTTACGGTTGCTCTACAACGGATTATACCCAATATTTTTCTTTTTCTGACATTTTAAGAAATATAACGTTGGAGACAAAGTAATCATAAAGAACTTAAGAGTTACAGATAAAAATAAACATCAGGTGGCGAAATTTGTAAAAACTTTTATTGGACCTTATGTGGTAGAAAAATATTCGGTGATACTACATATGAATTGGTTGAACCTGAAACAAATTTAATAAGGGGTAGATTTCATGTGCCAATGATTCATGATTACTATGAATAGATGTTCGAGAGAAATTATATTATAAATGTTAAACTTGTACTTAAAAAAAAATAATTCCATAAATTATTTTTTTTTATTCTGAGAGGAAGGCAAAAATGCATTGTTTAAAATACATCACATTTAAGATAATCTAAATTTAACAGTTCTCAAATTCAATTGTATGGTATTGCGTTTGAAATATTATTTATCATATAAAACGGAATAATATTTAAATATATTAGATATGTTAATTACTATAAGAAGACATATTGTAATCTCAAATTTAATGAAAGAATAGGAAATTAACAAAATAATATACATCTAAAGTCACAGTAATCATAAAATTAAAATATTATTATGATAAGCAATTTTCCTTACTACATGAACAATTATGATACGAAAAATCAACTATGTTGAAATTTTAATGAGAGAGCATAGTTACGAGGAGAAAAAAAGCAGATTATTGATTTATGAATTTTTGTAAAGTGAATGACAAATTTATGGGAAAAGAAAAGATTGATTATTAAAAAAAGAATTTAATAGTGAAAGAATTGGATCTTCATAAAATGGAAACCATATAAATAAATTCTTTATCCAGAAAGAAGAAATTACAAAGGTGTTTATGGATATTTTCCAACCTTGATGGGTGAAAAGAACGGGACATTACACTAATATTACAACTGATATTACCTAAAATAAATTGAAATTGGACTGTAAGCTGAAAAAAACAATCAAGAAATACATTATCTAGAAGAGAAGATTTCAGTACGAGACTACAAGATTTGACGTAAGAAAACGTAAAGTACAAAATATAAAATTTTATGTGCAAGCTGCATTAGTAAGAAGTTTAAATCAGAAATTTATTTTGAATTTAAGAGTTAGAAATTGTCACAATATAATTGACTTTGTTTTTGTTAGATTATTCTGTTTTGTATGTATTAAATTTTGAAATCTAACATTTCTTAACGTAAAAGTATAGTTCACAATTCAAGTATAACTTAAATTGAACTTTTATGTTTAAATAGAATGATTACGTCGATACAAAATTCCTTATAATGACAGTTTTGACAAATGATTGATTTTTTTGACATGAAAATTATTTAACTTTCATTGATTTTGAGAATTGATTTTGGTGTATATTTTAAAGATTATATGATACCACAATTTGAAATAATTACGTATCTATCTATTTTTCAATAGTAATTGGATAGTATTCTGATTATTATTTACGATTAAATAAAATGCATATAAACCTGTATGACTTTATTTATTTTAATTTGACAGAATTTTTTGATGGATGACATATCACATTTTGTTATTTAAGTACCATTCACATTGGCTAATAAACAAATCAAGTAAAAGCACGTTTCACAGGTATTGATTTTTATTTAAAGAAAGATTAAAGTAACTTTCACCTTTAAGAACTCTAAAATTCCTGAGATTAAAAGTCTTATATTCATTCTTGCTCGTTTTAAAATATATTAAAAACCGACTGAGTATAGTTCAATTGATAATTAAATTAAAAGCCAGAGATTTAATTGTTTTGTTGAGATTTAAAGAGGATACATTTTTAAAGCCTCAATATCTTGTTGGATAGGTTTTATTTAGTAATTTTAGCAAGGTATAACAGTATAATATATATATATATATATACCGGGTGTCTGTTTAAGCTCGGCCACCGGCCATATCTCGGCAACCGTTTATCGTACAACCTCGCGTAAAAAATCTTGATAGTAAAATGGACGACGGAACTTACAACTAAAATATTTTTAAGTTTCCAAAATGATCGCAAGGGGGCGCAATTCTCAAGATAAATTAAAAATTCCATAATTTTTCATTAAATTCTAGATTAAGATAGATTGAAAATTTTTCTAGCAAAATTTTTAGACGTTTTTATACAACTTTCATTTGAAACTTTTTGATCTAACTCCCATACGAAGGGAAGAGGGGAGGGGGTTATGTCTGCGTACAAAAGTCGGTATAATTTTGGTTCACACAAACGGATTTTAATGTTTCTGGGCTCATTAGATAGAGAATCTTACAAAGAATTGAAGGACATGTAGCACGAAATTACGTGGTTGTCAAAGAAAATAACAGGGGGCGCTGTTCTCAATGTATGCATATTACTTGTTTTTTCTTTAAAATTTTAAATGGAATGGCATATTTTTAATATAGTAATATTGAAGCACATAAAGAACTGAAGAGAATGATGAAAACCGGAAGTTGCTAAGTTTTTTCTTGACGAAGATATAGTCATACGAAGACAATTTAAAAAAAAAATAAACAATTTTTAATATAAATTTATTTATTTATTGTGAGTAATAACTTTATTTTAATTTTAAGTGTCACTAGACAGTGTTTAGTTCGCTTTCACTTGAATTTTCATCATAGTCTTCCATAAATGTATTTATTTCAATCTTCTCACCGATTTTTTAATTCTTGCATATGTTACATTAGATTCTCTTCTTAAGTGTTTTCAAATTCTCTAGCTATTTTTAATTTCATGTTTTGTCTTTTTAGACATAGAAATAAAATAAAATAATAATAATAATATATCTTTATCACCCAACTGATATAGGTAAATCTAATTATAGGAAAACAGCAAAAATAATTACCATAACTCATGAACTAACTAGACAACAACGAGAAAAAAAAACAATATAATAAAATGCATTAGTTATAATCAAATCCTTTACTCATTAGTAACGAAAGGGTACACAAATTGATATCTAAATCATCCCCGCCTGAAATGAAAGTAAATAAAAGAACCTTTTATATACCTAAACATAAATAAGAAAATATATTGACCAAGTAATATAAACGAAAAGAAAATATATTTAAATCAGAAAGTAAAAAAAAAAACAAGAAAAAACTCCAACTTAACAAATATTCAAAGTGTTCACCTTCATTTTCAATACCCGTTTACTTGTCGATTAGTAGAGAGCAGAGTTACTTCCATTTCGGAGGCAGCAATTGTTGTACTCGGCTTTTTGTGATAAACTATGTCTTTTATTCTACCCCATAAATAAACATCAAGAACATCTGGCAAGGTGAATAAAAACTCAATAATGTCTTCTTTCGGGATGATTTAGGGAATATTTCCCCGAAGCAAGAATGCATTTTCAAAGCATTGAAAATACATTCTGATCATGTCATAAGCTTCAACGTTACGTTACGACAAGAATACGACAGCAAGAATGCATTTTCAAAGCATTGAAAATACATTCTGATCATGTCATAAGCTTCAACGTTACGTTACGACAAGAATACGACATTTTACAAACTTTATAATTATGTGCAGGTGTCCAAAAAGGCTTAATTTGCTAAATACGTACAAAAACTTTAACTACAAGTGACACTAATATTTTTGCATTTCGATTTTCATGGCCTACCTTGGAAATCTCATCATAATGTAATTTAGTATCACTGTGTATGCCATGTTGTATGATGAAAATTAAAAAAAAAAAGCAAACTACACTGTTCACTATTATTATTTTATTTCAATGTTGGAAAGGATAAGAAATTATATTTAAAAAATAATAGCTAGAGTATTTAAAAACATTTAAAAGGAGAATCTAACGTAACATATGCAATGAATTAAAAAATCGATAAAAAGATTGAAATAAATACATTTAGCGAAGAGTATGATGAAATTTCAAGTGAAAACGTACTATACACTGTCTAGAGACCCTATTAAAATTAAAATGAAATTATTACTCCCAATAAATAAATAAATTTATATTTAAAGAGTTTTATTTTTCTGGATTGTCATCGTATGACTATATCTTCGTCAACAAAAAAGGTAGCAACTTCCGGTTTTCATCATTCTCTTCAGTTTTTTATGTGCCTCAATATTACGATATTGAAAATATACCGTTCTATTTGAAATTTGAAAGAAAAAACAAGAAATATACATACATTGAGAACAGCGCCCCCTGTTATTTTCTTTGACAACCACGTAATTTCGTGCTACATATCCTTCAATTGTTTGTAAAATTCTCTATCTAATGAGCCCAGAAACATTAAAATCCGTAGGGACAAACCAAAGTTATACCTACTTTTGTGCGAAGGCATACCCCCTCCACTCTCCCCTTCGTATGGGAGTTAGATCAAAAAGTTTCAAATGAAAGTTGTACAAAAACGTCTAAAAATTTTGCTAGTAAATTATTTAATCTATCTAAATCTAGAATTTAATGAAATATTATCGAGTTTTTAATTCATCTTGCGAATTGCTCCCCCTTGCGATCGTTTTGGAAACTTAAAAATATTTTTGTTGTAATTCCCGTCATACATTTTAATATCAAGATTTTTTCCGCGAGGTTGTACGATAAACGGTTGCCGAGATATGGCCGGTGGCCGATTGTGCCTTTACGAGTAAAGATATTTCGAAGCGGTTTTTTCTTGTGGTAGCTGTTCATTAGGGGCACATTTTAAAAATATTTTGTATTATACAGAGTGTTCCATAACTTGGTGGCTAACCATAGTTATAGTTTTTTAAATGGAACACCCTATATATTATTACATTTTTGAATTTCCCGTATGATTTTTAGTCAAAAAGTTAGTATAGGCCTAAATTGTAAAGTTTTTGACTTATTTCCATTTTTCTGAAAAATTCAATGATTGTATAAAATTATATTTCTCGAAAACGACGTATTAGATAGACAAATTTTTTTGCAATATTGTTTACAATAAGAGGTCCTAATAGAAGCATGTTTTATTTTTTTACAGTTACTAACTGCATGTGCAGGAAACTGGATTAAAATTAGATGACACGTTTTTGTATAAAAGTCATTTTTTTTTAAATGGAACACCCTGTATATTAGTTCATTTTTTAATTGTTTATTAAATTTCGTGTCAGAAGCATGTAAGACGTTAATACAGTAAAAGTGACTATTACAGAGTTATTGTCGTTTTTAGATATGCTTTTGTTAGTTTTTGCAAAAAAGTCAATTTTTTTGAATGGAACACCCTGTATATTATTTCATTTTTGAATTTCATATTACATTTCCCATCAAAAACATGTAAGAAGTTAATATTTTAAAAGTGACTATTACTGAGCTATTGTCTCTTTTTGATATAATTCTGTCAGTTTTGAAGTTTTAATTAATATAGTATAGTACTGACAAAATTGTATCAAAAAGAGACAATAGCTCAGTAATAGTCACTTTTATAGTATTAACGTCTAACATGTTTTTGATGTGAAGTTTAATAAGAAATTCAAAAATGAAATAATATACAGCGTGTTCCATTTAAAAAAATTGACTTTTATACAAAAACGTGTCATCTAATTTTAATCCAGTTTCCTGCACATGCAGTTAGTAACTGTCAAAAAATTAAGCATGCTTCTATTAGGACCTCTTATTGTAAACAATACTGCAAAAAATTTTGTCCATCTAGTACGTCGTTTTCGGGAAATATAATTTTATTCAAACATTGAATTTTTCAAAAAAATTGGAATAAATCAAAAACTTTACACTTTAGGCCTATACTATCTTATAACTTTTTGACTAAAAATCATACGGGAAATTCAAAAATGCAATAATATATAGGATGTTCCATTTAAAAAACTATAACTATGGTTAGCCACCAAGTTATGGAACACTCTGTACAATACAAAATATTTTTAAAATGTGCCCCTAATGAACAGCTACCACAAGAAAAAAACCGCTTCGAAATATCTTTACTCGTAAAGGCACAATCGGCCTTACCCGCGTAGGTGACTCACACTGTATATATATATACATATATATATTCTATCTCCAAGGATATCCCACCTTATTTCTTGGCTACACCGTACTGATGACGACCAATTAGTCAGAAACACGTGTCTACGGTTGCACTACAGCGGAATTTGCCCAATATTCTCTTTTGCTTGTTTTATTTTATGTATCTGCGATAACTCCTTTATTGACTATCTTTCCTGGGTTCGGATGGCACGCAGGTTGACAATGTCTTCCTCGTGGCGATGTTAGTTGTTGTCTTCAAAACCGAAGATCTTCTAACTGAAGCTGCAAATGGTAGTCTGCCACCTAATGGTCTTCCGTGTTGCTTCTATCTCCAAGGATGTCCCACCTTATTCCTTGGCTACACCGTACTGATGACGACCAATTAGTCAGAAACACGTGTCTACGGTTGCGCTACAGCGGAATTTACCCAATATTCTCTTTTTCTTGTCTTATTTTATGTATCCGCGATAATTCCTTTATTGATTATCTTTCCTGGGTTTCGGATGGCACGCAGGTTGACAATGTCTTCCTCGTGGCGATGTTAGTTGTTGTCTTCAAAACCGAAGATCTTCTAACTGAAGCTGCAAATGGTGGTCTGTCGGCTGATGGTCTTCCGTGTATGCTTCTATCTCCAAGGATATCCCACCTTATTCCTTGGCTACACCGTACTGATGACGACCAATTAGTCAGAAACACGTGTCTACGGTTGCACTACAGCGGATTTTACCCAATATTCTCTTTTTCTTGTTTTATTTTATGTATCCGCGATAATTCCTTTATTGATTATCTTTCCTGGGTTTCGGATGGCACGCAGGTTGACAATGTCTTCCTCGTGGCGATGTTAGTTGTTGTCTTCAAAACCGAAGATCTTCTAACTGAAGCTGCAAATGGTGGTCTATCGCCTGATGGTCTTCCGTGTATGCTTCTATCTCCAAGGATATCCCACCTTATTCCTTGGCTACACCGTACTGATGACGACCAATTAGTCAGAAACATGTGTCTACGGTTGCACTACAGCGGATTTTTACCCAATATTCTCTTTTTCTTGTTTTATTTTATGTATCCGCGATAATTCCTTTATTGATTATCTTTCCTCGGTTTCGGATGACACGCAGGTTGACAATGTCTTCCTCGTGACGATGTTAGTTGTTGTCTTCAAAACCGAAGATCTTCTAACTGAAGCTGCAAATGGTGGTCTGTCGCCTGATGGTCTTCCGTGTATGCTTGGAGATAGCTCCAAGGATATCCCATCTTATTCCTTGGCTACACCGTACTGATGACGACCAATTAGTCAGAAACACGTGTCTACGGTTGCACTACAGCGGATTTTACCCAATATTCTCTTTTTCTTGTTTTATTTTATGTATCCGCGATAATTCCTTTATTGATTATCTTTCCTGGGTTTCGGATGGCACGCAGGTTGACAATGTCTTCCTCGTGGCGATGTTAGTTGTTGTCTTCAAAACCGAAGATCTTCTAACTGAAGCTGTAAATGGTGGTCTGTCGCCTGATGGTCTTCCGTGTATGCTTCTATCTCCAAGGATATCCCACCTTATTCCTTGGCTACACCGTACTGGTGACGACCAATTAGTCAGAAACACGTGTCTACGGTTGCACTACACCGGATTTTACCCAATATTCTCTTTTTCTTGTTTTATTTTATGTATCCGCGATAATTCCTTTATTGATTATATATATATATATATATAAGAAAGAGAAAAAAATAATTTTTTTCTCTTTCTTTTATTTCATGTATCCGCGATAATTCCTTTTATTTATCTTTCCTGGGTTTTCGGATGGCACGCAGGTTGACATTGTCTTCCTCCTGGCGACGTTAGTTGTTGTCCTCAAATTGAGGATCTTCTAACTGCTGCTACAAATGGTGGTCTGTCTCCTGATGGTCTTCCGTATATTGCATACATCTCCAAGGTTATCCCACCTTATTCCTTGGCTACACCGTACCGATGACGACCAATGAGTCAGAAACACGTGTCTACGGTTGCTCTACTGCGGAATTAACCCATTATTCTTTTCTCTTTCTTTTATATATATATATATATATATATATATATATTGTAGAAATACCCCCTTTTAAAGGTGTATCTATTACATTTAACAAAATCCTACAATACCTTATATATAAACTTGGGTTGCCAATATGTATTTTCAATTTCAATGTATTATTAATTTGCCCGTACTAACTCAGTCGTATAATTTATATGTACTTTTATATCTCTTCCTATCACATTCAACAATACTAAATTTCATAAATCTAACATTACATTTTCAATTAAATACATCTTTCATTTTTCCAAAACATTTACATATTCTTATACTATAATATTCCTCAGTCCGAACCTGTACCTTTTGGTTCACTTAGCAAATTATATATTAGTTGTGATATATCTTCTGGTAAAGTTGGTAACTCGGAAATTGACAATAGTATCGCTTCAAGTTGAAAATTATTATAACTAGATTTCAAATAACTTATTTCTTTTGATACAAAATCTATATAATAAGATTTATCTTATTACACTATTCCAACTCTTTTAATCTCAGAAGTAAGTATTTTTTTATCGGAAATGATTTACAGTCCATAAATTAAATTGATAATTTTATTTCTAGGTATTCCCATTTTTTATATGGTAGTGATTTTCTAACAAATATTCTATATTACCATTAAAACAAGGATATAAAAACTAACAAGCAATATATTCATTTGATAAATTATTTACAATATTTCTGGTGCTATGATGAAAATGCCACTTTTAATACAAATATCCTATCTAAACTTGTTCAACTAAAGAATATGGTTATGAAAAGAACAGATGTTAACCTCTCTTTTTTATAAGGTACGTTATTTAATAAATTTAGCTTTAAATTTATGGAAATTATCACAAACTTATCTGATTTATATTTTTATGCAATTATTTATGATCTCTTACTAATTTATGAATATAGTTTGTCATGTGGTTTATTTAATTGTACTCTTTCACAAATATTTAAATTATTATTGCAAAAACCAAATGGAAAATGAAAATAGTTCAATACAACCTTGGTTTATTTCACAGTCTTTTCTTATTTCGTAGCTCCTTTTAATATCTCCTTGTAACTTTTTAGCCTCAGATGAACGCAATTCCTACAGCTATAACTTCTTCGGACTATGTAACAGCTGTCTGTGCCTCCTAAAAGTGACTATCGATACAGGAACAATGAATAATGGTCCTATTAAGATTGGAATTTCTTTCTTGATTATATAACTAATACTCCAATGAATCAATAACTCCGTCCAGGAAGCTCTTCGTCTAATTATACAGCGTGTGATGCTCCAATTCCACTGTAACACCGTGGTTATGGATACTCCTTCAGGAAAATTACGTTTACTGCTCCTATTCCTTTGTAACCTAGTTAAATATGGATACTCCTTCAAGAAAATAAGGTATGATGCTCCAATTCCACTGTGACCTCGATAAACATGGATACTTCTTTGCTGGTAAGTACTTTTAAATTATATTCCAGTTTAATTGCACTCTTATCTTCTTCCTTTATTACAGTTTAATAAAAACTGTTGACATTTATTTTTTTTAGCACATTAATACTTCGTATTCTATACTAATAATATTCCCAAATGTTTGAATATTAATTTCCAATACACTAACACTTTTATCTCTCTTTAATTTATGAAATTATGGCTACTACAAATTGATCGCCAATTTCATAAACTCACTCTGCGAAAATTATTTTTCGAATTCTTTTTATTTATCCCATTCCCTTAGTGATACTGCCTATTTTTCAAATTGACCAATCTCCATTATCCACCTCTTTATTATACTCAATATAAATTCCATTATGCTAATCTTTTTATAAATACCTCTCCATATAACAATACTCTTATTATGATAATTTTCTCTATGAATTTAGTATAAAATTTATGTATTCAGAACCATTTAACACATTCTCCAATAACTTTTCTGTATAAAATGTCAACATTGACAACCACTGACAGTTCCTTCAAATATTTTAACGCGGGAAATTATAATCAATTTTGACAATGCCTTATAATAAAATTTACCTCTTAATACCATTTCTCTTCATTAAATTCAATTGAACAAGTTTTTACAAATTTTATATAACATATCGAATTATTAATTAAATACAAATTCTCTATTTTACAGATTTCTGTGTCATTTGACGAACCATGGACCTTACACAACAAACTATATAGAATCAAATAAGGACCATCAGTAACTATAAACACATTAATAAACCATTATTCTCTTTATAATACTATTTCTAATAATAAACATATATTTATATTGACGGTATGTACCTAGTACTACCTCAATATATATATATATATATAAATTTAAATATTTGTTTTCTTGGGGTAGCGGCCTATTTTCTTAGTGGGTTCTCTCTTTTTTAAGAACGAATAATTAAAACAATACTTAACGTTTCGACATATCACATGTCTTTATCAAAATTTTTATTACATAAAATCATACAAACAGGACTGTAAGAGAAAAACACATATTTTAAAACTTAGATTTAAAATACTTGAAAAACATTCTTGAAACTCACCAAACACATTTAACATATGTATACTTTTTGTCTTTGTACATTATGTATATTCAGTCTTCTTATAAAAACTTATCACGTATACTAAATTTATTATACATCTCTCTCTCTCTCTCTCTCTCTATATATATATATATATATATATATATATATATATATATATATATATATATATATATATATATTATATATATATATATATATATATATATATAATATATAAATTTGACGAAATTCAGTTTTTAACTGACGCTGTATTTCACTATGTACTATAAATAAATTAGTTTACCATTCCTAGGGAAATGGAAATTAGGGTTTGTAAAAAACTTGTAATAAAAAACCAACTCTTCTTAGCTTTGTGACGTTTCGGCTGCTCTTTTCAGCCTTCTTCAGACCTGTTTATTAGGAAAGACGTATGTGTTACAATTTTGTGGATTTACAAATCGTTTAACAAGATTTACGTATCAATATTATGACAGAAAACAACATTTTTTAAGACTTAATAATTGACATTTAATTAAAAAATAAAAAAAACTTACTCTCGCTAATGTTGTGCAGGTTTTGCTAATACCACACATTGTGTGAAAGGAACTGCTTTACAGATACATGTTAAAAAATCACAATTTTAAGATCAACACAGAAATACAGAAAAAAAAACAAACAAACGAGCGAACATCTAAAAACTATTTCTATTGATTACAGCATTGTTATATGCTACTATCATATATGTCGAAAAAATAAACGCTATTCGTTTCAGTTTAAAAACCTCAAGTTAATATTATCTATTGCATTGCTTTTATAATGTGTCAATAGAAATAAAAAACACAAACACTTGGTTCAGATTTACACTATATTTAATTAAAAAACACAACAGCTGTTTCGCTACAGTGTAGCGAAACAGCTGTTGTGTTTTTTAATTAAATATAGTGTAAATCTGAACCAAGTGTTTGTGTTTTTTATTTCTATTGGAATATGGATTTACATCAAGTAAAGGCCGAATCTATTGAATTTTTATAATGTGTGTTTTTTTTTATTTTTTAATTAAATGTCAATTATTAAGTCTTAAAAAATGTTGTTTTCTGTCATAATATTGATACGTAAATCTTGTTAAACGATTTGTAAATCCACAAAATTGTAACACATACGTCTTTCCTAATAAACAGGTCTGAAGAAGGCTGAAAAGAGCAGCCGAAACGTCACAAAGCTAAGAAGAGTTGGTTTTTTATTACAAGTTTTTTACAAACCCTTATTCCATTTCCCTAGGAATGGTAAACTAATTTATTTATAGTACATATATATATATATATATTGTTAAAGGTCTATTATTGACTCTAACAATATTTTTCTAAAAAATATTTATATAATAATTTAATTAGTTATTGAAGAAGTATATGATAATAATATGGACATATGTAAATGTATTAGACGTATAAATTTATTAATTTGTTGTACAGAAATATTTGTTAAGTATGGTACGTTACTTGGTGAACCGACCAGTATATTTTCTGAATGACTATTTTCTTCTTTTCATTAGAATTTACCATATCTGTAAAGAAGAGATTTAAATGCTAATTATTGTACTATAAGATATATTATTATTTTGTAAAAACTCATTTAAGTGACGTTTAAGGAGGTAAAAGATGATTAAAATTAAATATTGGAAGGTAAATACTTGATATTGAATTAAAAGTACAGTTTAAATATCGTACAACCGGATGGAGAGTAAAATGTCAAAAGTGACATCTGATATATAATTTTACTGAAAGTGTTTCATTTTTGAATATTAAAAGTATGGGAAGGTTTAATTAAAATTCAAAATGTTTTAAAATAATGAAATTCATAAAGTCAGTTAGTATAAAGAAATAGTCGAACAAATTTAAAAACTATATTGTCTGGGCAAAGTAAGAAAAGAAATTGATTGGCTGATTTAAAAATTTAAAAAGATCACTAAGGAGATTTGTTGAAACAGTGGAGAGAGAGAATTTTTATGATCTTGAACAGACGCGTGTGTCTTTAGAAAGAATTATAGTTTTTATGAATATAAATGGTTAAAAAAAACCAGAATTATTTCGTATAGTGTACGTATTAAATATTCATACATGCAAATAAATAGTGAATAAAATTAAAAGAAGGAGAATTGAAAATTTTATAAGAACTTAAGCTGGTTAAAATCATTAATAATTAAAGAATACTTACGATTTTGAAAGTCGTACATCGATAATAAGAGAATCCATTGCGAAGAGAAGTTACAGAAGTTCCTTTTAAATCCAGTATCCAGGAATTAGTGTTTTATTTCAGTAATATTTAAAAGTATACAAGAAGATAGAAATTAAATACGAGGTACAGAAGTTCCATTAGACGATCCAGTTCCTGATTTAGGATATTAATTGAGGGTCCAGGGTTCATAAATCCAGTGAAGTCAGAGGAGTTCAAGAGAGTGTTTGTCCTGCGAGTAGTAGCAGTCATAAGCCTAAATTCCATAGTGTGTGTCATTATTCCGAAGAGATTAGCCATTTTTTAACCGAAGTATTCAGTAGAATATCCAGTTTGAGAATACCATCCAGTATAAGAGAGTTCTAGGATCGAAAGGATTATATTAACATTATGGGAAAACAAGAAACATACATGCATTTATTTTGACCAAGGTTGTATATGTTATTGTATTAATACGAAATTTATTGAAGCTTATAGAAGCTCATAATTGATATTATAGTTATCTTGTTCATGTTTTAAATAAGGTTAGATTATTTTAAAAATATTAACATTTAAATTTCAACTTAATAGAGTCATTGAATTTTAATATACGAATCTTCCGTACTAAATAAATATTTATCATGCATAGATCTATCCAAAAACATTTATGACATTGTATATTTGTATACTTAAAGGTGTTTTATAAGTACAGTAAAATATTTACCTTTGTAATTGAGGAATTTCACTGACATAGAACCATATTATTATCATCTTAAACGTCAAGTAAATCTGTTTATGATCTTTACTTTATTGAAGTTTATTTTCCATGTCATATAAAGAAGACATTTTTTTATATTGATATCTATTCCATGTATTAAATTGTATCAGATTTGAATAGTTTCTTTTATTGGAGTTCATTAATAACATCTCATTATATCTATGGAGTTATAATCCATTGACACAGTCGATAACCTTGAAAGGACAAAAGTGACACGTAAAATTATTTAAGAATATTGGAAATTAATAGATTACTTACCCAATTCATATGTAGAAGATAGTGTTTGAATTTATTAAATATCATATTTTAATAAACGGACTACATTACATGACCTGAGAAATACTAACATTATTTAATTAAAAATAGTTTCTTAAAATTCAACATCAATGAGAATATTGAATAATAGAAGGTTATACCAACCGTAAATAAGAAATTACTAGAGTCAATGTATGACTGGTGGTATAAACTACAGGGAAATATTTGAAGTTGTTTTAAAAGAAAAGTCTCATGTTCTTAGTTATTAAAAATTTAAATTTGGAGTTAGCCGGAAGACTTATTTAAAAGGGATATCAATACAATCATTAGCGGTTGTATTTTATTAATATATATATAAATAAAATTATTTGTTCTTGGTCGTTTATTTTAAATAAACATCTCACTGTAAATTTCTTGGTATTTGCGACCAAATTATTGAAATTACCATTATTCAAAACATATTTATGGTAAATAAAAGTCAAATTTTAAAAAACGTTTCGACAATATATTGTCTTCTTCAGTTTTATATACAATCAACATATTAAAATTCATTTTCTTTGTTTTAATACTGTAATAAAAAAAAACACAAAACACATAATTAATTAAAAAAATTTCACTCCAGTACAAACACCTTGAAACTCACCGACTCTTGTATTACGTCATTGTTCTTCTTACTGGTGCACAAAAGAACTTCATTGTTGTATATTAATAATTTATATTTACAACTATATACATACTTTATCTATTGCGATTTTTAGCACCGTGTGAAAAATTTCCTTTTAAAAGGATCAATGTCAATTCAAATATTAAGCATGCGATTTATTCTAAAACGTTATTTCTTTATGTGTAGTTTGTTTTTGCCCTTTTTTGTGTTGTATGACTTTATATTAACATGTGAAGGACACCGAAGATTAAAGATAAAAAAATCAATAACACTTTCCAAAAAAAAGTAAGTAGTTTTAAACGTAATTTACTAAATTATTTAATCACTGATTGCACGAAAGAACAAAATTATACTGTTTCAACTTTAGATTTTCAATTCAAAGAACTATTTAAATTAATTAGTGTAGAATCTCAAAATGAGATTAAAGCATGGTTAGACAATAAGTATGAAACTGAGTTTAATAAAGCAAAAATAAAACAAGTAAATAAAGTCAAAGCCCAACAGACTAAAAAAGAATTTAAAACGAAACAAATTCACACAGATAGTTCAGATAATAATAAAAAAGAGTGGCTTGTAGATTTATCCGAAACTAAAATACCGGCGAACGTAGCAAGTGTTTTGAGTATGGGTCCAAAATTCACAATTGACTATGAAAAAAATGACAACTTACCAATTGACTCCATCGTGGCAAACATTGAATCATTTACGGAGAATATTGGGGAGCTCGAAAAAAACAATTTAAGATCAAAATTATGCAATACAATATTGAATTACAAACAGTCAAGTAATTCTAAAAACTCGATCTCCAATACGAAATTAAAAAAAGATATTAAACAAGCTAAGAGCTTTCTAAAACAAAATAACCACCTAATGGTTCTCAAATCAGACAAAAGTAACAAAACGGTTATTATCAAAAGAAAAGATTACGAACAAAAAATGGAACTCTTAGTAAATGACGAATTAACATATGTAAAATTAAAGAAAAATCCTACAAAACAGTACCAAAAAATTAATAACGATCTGATTAAAAAATGGGAAAATAAAAATCTATTTTCGCCCCAAACGGCCAACAAATTAAAAATAAACAACGCACAGCCGCCAAAAATGTATGGATTACCCAAGTCACACAAACCAGATATACCGTTAAGACCAATAGTATCGTGCATCCAAAGCCCTTTCTATAGTTTGTCAAAATATTTAGCCAATATCCTCGCAAAGATTAACTATTACATCAAGAATTCTTTTGAATTCAAACAATTTTTGGACAAAGTTGACACTGAAAGGGATCATAAACTAATATCCCTAGATGTGACTTCTTTATATATTAATATCCCTTTCGAGTTGGCAAAGACAGTAATACAAAAGAAATGGAATTGCGTAAAAGAGTTTACCGATTTACCTCAATCAGAATTCATAGAAGCAATGGAAATAGCTCTGTCAACAACTTATTTTCAATATAACAACAAATGGTATAAACAAATAGAAGGTGTCGCAATGGGAGCGCCCATATCTAGTGTGGTAGCTCAATTAGTATTGGAGCATGTCGAAGAGTGTATAATGAGTGATTTAAATTTCACCCCTACTTTCTTTAAGAGGTACGTAGATGATTGCATTGCTCTAATACCTGAGGAAAAAATAGATTATCTACTTGATAAATTCAATTCATTCAATCCAAAAATAAAATTTACGTGTGAAATAGAACAGAATAATTCGATTAACTTTTTAGACTTAACGTTGATCAAACAAAGAAACAAGATTCTAACCAAATGGTATAAAAAACCCAGCACATCAGGGAGATATAGTTTGTACAATGATGCTCAACCTATAGCATACAAAAAAAATGTTGTGATTGCATTAGTCGATAGAGGAATAGGATTAACTAGTCCCTGTTTTAGGCCAAAAATTTTGGATAATATCAAAAACATTCTAGAACAAAACAACTAACGTAGATCATTTATAAACAACATAATTAAGCAAAGATTACATAAATTTTATAACAATTCACGAGTGTTAAAGAACCCACAAAAATCAGATAACTCAATAAAGAAATATATACCTGTTCCCTATATAAAAGGGCTATCAGAAAAAATTAATAATATAGTAAAACCGCTCAATTTAAAATTAGCATATGTTAATAAAAATAATCTCGGCCACTTATATACTCGAATAAAAGATCCCATTCCAACATCACAAAGGTCCCATGTTGTATACAGCATTCCCTGCAATGACTGCAATAAAAAATATAGCGGCCAAACTAAACAACTTTTGGAAGAGCGAATAAAAGGGCACAAATACGCCAAAAATCCTACATCTTTAAAAAAACACAAAGATCGAATGGGGCACACATTCGATTTTAACAGAGTAAAAGTTCTCAAAAAAGAAAACAACTCAAAGGCTAGAAACGTCCTTGAAATGATAGAGATAAAGAGATCACAAGATGCAGTAAATGACAGGAACGAAATCGATGGATTGTCTAAGATCTACTTCCCTATATTATAAAATAGCACAATAAAGTAAATAGAGTACCCTGTATCTTCGGTGTCCTTCACATGTTAATATAAAGTCATACAACACAAAAAAGGGCAAAAACAAACTACACATAAAGAAATAACGTTTTAGAGTAAATCGCATGCGTAATATTTGAATTGACATTGATCCTTTTAAAAGGAAATTTTTCACACGGTGCTAAAAATCGCAATAGATAAAGTATATAGTTGTAAATATAAATTATTAATATACAACAATGAAGTTCTTTTGTGCACCAGTAAGAAGAACAATGACGTAATACAAGAGTCGGTGAGTTTCAAGGTGTTTGTACTGGAGTGAAATTTTTTGTAATTAATTATGTGTTTTGTGTTTTTTTTATTACAGTATTAAAACAAAGAAAATGAATTTTAATATGTTGATTGTATATAAAACTGAAGAAGACAATATATTGTCGAAACGTTTTTTAAAATTTGACTTTTATTTACCATAAATATGTTTTGAATAATGGTAATTTCAATAATTTGGTCGCAAATACCAATGTCGTGAGAAATTTCTTGAATTAGCGGCATTTTAAATTAATTGATGACAATTACTTGCATTATTTTAATTGTTGATGATTTAAGGAAAAGAAACACATTACTACGAGGACTAACACATATGCATCAGTTTCGTTTAACCACTACAACGTGAATACTCATCAGCTCGGCTGTGTAATGTATTCATTTTTTTTGTATATATAGTTACGGAGAGGATCTTTGCAAGCTTGAGAGATAATTTCTTATCATTCTCATTTAATGAAGGAACCATATTAATTACTATGTTTTCCCTCTACAAAAAAAAGCAATGTTGCTTTTTTTGTGGGTGTTGTTTTTATTATTCATAAATAAATAACATAGTTTGAGAATAAGGCACATGTATTACTATATGTACATGATCACGGGCTCGTAGTTAAGATCATATACTATGAGTATAATAGCATCGTTTTAGTGAATAAGATATCGAATGCAATGTACATGTTAATATGTAATAATATCATTTACGTTTCTTATTTTATGTATGTAAAAGAAAATTACGAAGGTAAACAAATAACTGTGGTAGATTTAAGGATTGTGTTATATGTGTTTTATTGTGTTACAGCTTTGAAAAAGTTCGTTAATTAAATGAACGAAACGTCAGCAGTGTAATTGAGTTGTTTTTATTTTTTATCCTAATACCGACGACTGGATACTTTATTAATTAAGTTGAGGATACGACAGTTGTTTTTCTATATATACAGGGAGTAACAAAATAAGTGTAAAACATTTCAGGGGGTGATTCCTTAGCGAAAAAGAGATAGGGTCTTTCATATAAAAAAACTTCAATGGAGCATCCCTTGTTAAGATACAGCCCCATAAAGGGGGTACATAAAATTTGTTTTACAATTTCTCTCACAAACACTAAAAATGTAATTTATTTCCAATGTAACTTTTTGTCTGACTATTTGTTTACCATTTAAAAATCTATTTCCAATACCTTGTTTCATTCGAAACAAAAAATGTCTTGAATTTTTTGCCCAAAAGTAATCAGTTCGCAGCAAAAAATTATTTTACGAACAACTACAGAGATACATCGTCATAAATGCGAACTGGATTAGTATTGTTATTTTGTAGTTACTACCTGCATCAAAATACATATGATTAAAGATGAATAAACAAAACTAATTTATTAATAACAAAACATAAAACATGTAGAAATCATAGTAAATGTTCAATATGTCCACCTTCAGTCATTACACATGCGTCTAGACGTCGGCGCATTGAGCCACGTATTCGCTCAAATATTCCTGGATTCTCTCTAATTACCCTGCACGCATCGATGATGCGGTTTCTTAAGTCCTCTACATCGCGAACAGGAGTAGGATAAACCAAAGTCTGTAAATGGCCCCAAGTAGAGAAATCGAGAGGATTGAGATCCGGGGATCGAGCGGGCCAATTCTGTGGTCCTCCTCGACCTATCCAATGATTTGGATATGTTTGGGTTAAATGCTGACGTGCTGCTTGACTAAAATGGGCGGGAGCCCCATCATGCATAAAAAACATATCCCTTCTGACGCCCAAAATGAATTCGATCGTCTTCAGAAAGTCAGGATTTCTTCTAATCATTTCCAGCATCCAATTGGAAAATTCAAGACGGTTCGGAAAATCTCGCTGTAACAGTGCCTGTACTCGTTGCAGATGGTAAGGGTTGCTACCCTCTTGTATTTAAATTCAAATGGCCGAGGCCTTAAACAAATCGGTACCCCAAAATTTCAAGAAGGTAGTGAGTTAGGCACCACCACGGTAATTAACCTTCTATTATACTTTAGGAGGACGCTTGTCTATTTATTTAATCACCAACTTATAACACTCTAGTCTTACCTCTTACTTCCCCAAGGGGTCGATGTTAAAGATGGGAGTCAGCACTGCCTCCAGCTACAGTCAGAGAAGGGCGAGTTCGAACACCGTACTAAGTCGAAGGTTAAGATGTCAGGGCGCCTATCCGTAATAATATGCTAAGCCCAACAGATATTCAGACCCCGGACCAGGTCCAATGTAAAACTCCCCAGGTGATAAGTAAATAAGACCAATACACACTCATTCAACTTAACAACAGTTTATTGAAATTTAACTAGACCTCAACAGTGTATTCCAGTTATGAACATATCCGGTTATTTTAATAGTCTTGATTTCAAAAGATATTTACAACAAAAGAAAACAATGATAGTGAAACACAAGCGCAACTCGGTTGCCAGTAAAAAAAAAAAATAAAAAGTCTGAAGGACTATTCAAAACTTAAATGGTCACCCCAAGGTGATCCACAATTCAAATTTCAGTGACGTGACATTACCAAAATTTTAAAAGTTCAAAAAAAAACAGGTGAACACAAGAATAAACTTAAATCTAACATTGATTCACCAACAATATTCTTACAAGTACACAATTATAAGGCAACTTGCCAGAAGTCCCTCCAAAGTCGAACAGTTTGATCGTATAATGCAACGCGACACCCAAAAATAAACACTCTGTATCCCAGAGGCATCTGACAATCTATTCGACGTTAGAGAACAGACTCTAAGTTGTAAGATATCTAATTCTATATAAGAAATAGCGCTAGTTAACTATGCTTTACAGGAAGAATATATGATCAAGTTAAAATTCAATAATTTCTTACGAGATTATACCAAAAATAAATTACAATCATAGACTAAAATGCATTAAATAACATCTAAGAATTTACACAAGTCCGATGTGAGGCTACACTGCCACACACATCCCAAAATTTAGTTCAATTCCTAAGTCCAAAATTAAAATGGCTACGTAACGTCTCCAAAAATGTCAAAGTAACCTCCAAAATGGGGTCACTATTGTTAATAAAACTACGTTAAATTAAATTAATTCAAAACATAAAGGCTCACAGGCCACAAGAAGTTAAATTAGGAAATTACGATTACTTATTTAATTATTTAGCCCGGAAAATTGAAAATCACTGTTCAAATTACACGATATTGACACAAAATTGGCCAAATTGTTGAGTCAATTAAACTCTACCCTCTGGATAATGTCAGAGAAAATTTACACAGTCACAATACCTTAAGAAAGTCACATGCAAAGCTTCCAACACGACACCTCCTACGGATCCACACGTTACATGGAATATGCTCTCCTATCCTCGGTTAACGACACCTCAAGAAATAGCGTTTGAAGGCTACAGTATTCCAATAATCTGCACCTTAAATATGCCCTAACCGCAGGATATAACAACAATTCCTTGGCACCGTAAGACTACAAGCACGTGGTTCTCACGTCTTAATCCCAAACCAAGAATGCTCAAATGAGGTTTATGTCAGGCCCAACACCAGCAGCTAAATTTGAATATAGAAACACACAAATTAAGATCGATTAGACACGTGGAAAACTATACTTACAGCAGCTTAAACAATTCCCAAGCCCAGAAGAAAATATCCTCGCAAGAATGAAATAAAACGCCAAAATTCACCAATAATACTTGAGAAGCACCATAACATCCGCTTTTGTAAGCGATTACCGACGATAAAACTCAACTCTCCAGCATTCTCAAGTAAAGCTGAGGGAAATGATTCTGCTCTGTGGCGTCTAACCTTTCTCGACGACCGTTAAAAATCAAAAGAGGAAGACTCTAACATGTCAAGCCCGATCATCAAACGCACAACGACAATTGTTCTAAAAGATCGAACGACCCAACTAATACTTTAAACGTACGACAAAAATACAGGTTCAAATAACCATAGGAAAATGGAAAATAATTATTAATAATTTGTTGCATAACTCTAGGCCGAAACGAAGTTTGAAAAACGAAATTAACAATAACTAAAGAAAACAAATTAATTAAATGAAACAACATACGCCATCTACCCGACAATGCCTGTATACGTTACACACACCTAAGGCAAGGCAGAACGCGTGCAATAGGAATCTTAAGCACTTCTACACCCGATGGCAGTAGTAGTAGGAAGACGACATAAATTTAATCAAAAACGAATTACGTATTCCGACAATTAAAATAAACCATTAAAGGATAAAATACAACCAAAAAAAAACGTAACAATTCCTCCCTTACCACAAAAGGTTATTTACTTGTAAATTACCGTTAAGCCAAGAGTTATGAAACCGGGAACTGGACTGTGCGTAACACAACATATAACATACGATACAAGGAACCAAGTAAAAATCGACAACGACTAGGCAAAAAGGAAGACGAATGTGCGCGACCATGTCCGACAGCAAACGCAGCATCACCAAACGCTTGACCAAAACCACCACGCGGTCCTTCGGCATTCAGCCGGTACGGGGAATTAACGAGGAATAAATAAAAAAAACATGGGTGTCGAGATTCTGCACAGACGCGCCCCGAGACCTGACCAACCGACAGCCCAGTACCACTGATAGCATCAAAAAGGAAATGGAGTAGACGGGTTAAGTTACGGTGTGCCCGGCCGGCGGCGATCCTTACGACGGTCGAAGGCACAGGAATTAGGAAGAGATACTACCAATAGACCAAGACGCGGGAAAGGCAACCCCCGGAACGACACTCTGCAGACACGCGAAGGTAAAAGAGAACTTTGGGTGAGGCCCTCGGTATCTCAAAACAAACACAAAAAAAAAATAAAAGGTGAACTAAAAATGGGTTTATTACTACAGATACGGGATACAAGCGGAATAAGGAGAGGTACTTAAAGATAGGGTACAGCGCAGAATGGTGAAACTACTAAAAGACACGGACGGCACGTCCACGCGACAAACGTACATTCCGGAAACACAACAACTGAAGATCGCCAAACAAAATAGACATAGCAAAAGGAGTTTAAAGTCTGGACCGGCGTTGTCCCGACTGAAATGCTGAAGGCGAGCGATAAAGCCATAAGGCGAAAGTCAATATCAAATCCTGGAGGTAACATTTTGACAATAACAACAGCAAAAGAAAGTCGCCAGGACACGACCCTTGGAAGGCTGAGAACTATCAAATAAAGACCGTTCTTCTTTATACCTTCGCAAATAAACGTCTAATCAGGAAGAGAATGTCAGTACGACATATCCAACACGATAGAATAACTATCAAACGCAACCTCTAGACCATACGATACGTAACATAATCCCAAAATGGTAAAGGTTCTAGAACTGCTATACGGTACGAAGTCATAAAATCGTTAATACTTAATCGTAAACGATACGGAAGTCATATTCGGTACGGAACGTCAAAATCAGTACGGTAGAGTCGAGATCGGAACAAAAGTCAAAATCGGTACGAAATACATAACTATAAAAGTTACACGGAAGTCGAAAATAACTTAACTAACGTAAGTTATACGGTACTCAAAAGTAACATACAGAGTTACACGAAATTAATCCACCCATTCAATCATCGCTGTGTGGGCTATCGACAAAACATAGGGAGAACATCCCAAATCAGAACACGTAAGGAAATACGTCGAACCCACGACAACTAAAATTGAAGATGTTAAAAGAAACGGGGTACACTGAGAATTTTTGGGACGCCTTTTACGCCCAGGCATTAAACCCACAGGTATATTCGTTAGGCCTACCTGCAAACCGAAAGACTTGCAAGAGTTCAATCATCGGTAGGTTGTGCTTTAAGATGTTCAACACTCCATATACCCGGACAAAAAAAACTACAAGCTCGGAGATATACTTCCTGGATCGATCACCAAAATTAAAGTCCAAGAAACATTAGCAGATTAGCAATAACTACAATAAACCAAAATAAAAGTCTGCTAAATTCACCAAAGAAAACACAAGTGGCTCATACAACACCACTAACTGGACTATAGATCATAACAGAGCTTAATCATGATGATAATTGACAACTGAACTCATACGGAAGATAACGAACAAAGTTCGCTACAGGAAATCAAAAGATTTCAAGACATACAACACACAAGTGTAAAAGTTACTAAGGACCACAAAACTAAACAATACATATGGGAAAACTCTAATAACCATAAAAGGAAAGATGGATACTGCTATCTCATGAAGCAATTAAACCAAGGTAAGAATACAATTACACCCGTTGACTTTTGACGTGCAGATACAAATTATCCCACATATGTGGTTGCAAAATACAATACGAGACGATATTCCAAAACGATACGATAACCTTCCATTTGGTTCAAAAATCCCGAATTATACGGCAACTATACGGTACTATACGATAAATTAGGTGAACAGGTAGAAGGCTCCACACGATAAGCCAAACTGTAAAAGTGAAATTCAAACAGGTTTACACTTCACGAAGATCGGGAAAAAGGGTCGAGAAAATTTAATTATCCCAATACGTAACTACAAATATTTCTCAAATTAGACCAACGAAAAATGATCCTATAAGGGACAATCACACACACTTTAAAAACATCTCTTTTGAACATTAACCGCCAAACTGCACACATGGCCTACCAAATTTGTTAGAGTACTCAACATAAGAAACATTGTAGCGCAATCTATCCACAACATAACAGAATGAACTAATGGTATCAACAACATTAACGATAACAACGGCATGAACGGTACGGAAAGGGTTATCGAAAATAATACGAAAATATACCAAACATCATAATTCATTCCAATCAACCATACGATAAACAGACTGTGAAAGTAATATTCACGAAAGGCCAAGACAACTGAAGACCACACAAACACAGCCAAAGCCAAATCTTAAAAGCGATTCAAATTATCCGCAATAACATTAAGAAGTGACAAATCCCATATAATCCCATATTATTATTATTAAACAACCTATTACACGATATCTATTATTACTATTATTATTACTATTAACTCAAGGGCGATACAACAACAAAAAAAAACTATGAGACTGGCTGCATAAGCGATGACCCACAGTGACGAAACAGATTCGAAAATATTAACTCTACCAACTAACGAAATAATTAAGTTCAAAACCAGATGATAGATTAACACATACAAGTCATACTACGAAAGATAGTAAAATCACGAAATATTATCAAACAGATCTAACAAGTACTCTAAACATTCAAACTAAACATTCAACCGCCATTTTGAAGGTCAGAACCACTATACCTGTAGCCTACACAAGATACACAAAGTTGTAAAATACAAAGTCACCACACAAGACTTAAACTCGAAATGTTTTACAGAAATATTACTCAAAAATATTTAAAAGACGAAAATTTCTCACAAACAATTTGGCTCTATACTTCGCAATTGGTTCTCAGATTTCCAATACTGTTATTTAACAATGTATACGGTAAGTGCTCAAATGTACGAAAATATTCAAATATACGGAAGTAATTAGATATACAGAAACATTCAAAAGTACGGAACATACATTAGCGATAAAGTTTTAAAATATTCTAACATTCTGTAACTAAGGGCCAAAAGTACACATAACACTCGAAATCACACATAACGTAAGACGTAACTGTGATATAAGCTGGTATATACTTTACTTTTACCCGGAACAAAAAAAAAATATGACAAGGTCTCCAAGCTAAAATTAACCAATTCCTGAAAATGCCCCAAAGGTTTCTGGAATTCCCAAATCTACAATTCTTGATTGATTTTTTTTTAAAACGAAATTCCTTTCCTATGGCCCCACGTTGGGCGCCAAAATACTTGCTACCCTCTTGTATTTAAATTCAAATGGCCGAGGCCTTAAACAAATCGGTACCCCAAAATTCCAAGAAGGTAGTGAGTTAGGCACCACCACGGTAATTAACCTTCTATTATACTTTAGGAGGACGCTTGTCTATTTATTTAATCACCAACTTATAACACTCTAGTCTTACCTCTTACTTCCCCAAGGGGTCGATGTTAAAGATGGGAGTCAGCACTGCCTCCAGCTACAGTCAGAGAAGGGCGAGCTCGAACACCGTACTAAGTCGAAGGTTAAGATGTCAGGGCGCCTATCCGTAATAATATGCTAAGCCCAACAGATATTCAGACCCCGGACCAGGTCCAATGTAAAACTCCCCAGGTGATAAGTAAATAAGACCAATACACACTCATTCAACTTAACAACAGTTTATTGAAATTTAACTAGACCTCAACAGTGTATTCCAGTTATGAACATATCCGGTTATTTTAATAGTCTTGATTTCAAAAGATGTTTACAACAAAAGAAAACAATGATAGTGAAACACAAGCGCAACTCGGTTGCCAGTAAAAAAAAAAAATAAAAAGTCTGAAGGACTATTCAAAACTTAAATGGTCACCCCAAGGTGATCCACAATTCAAATTTCAGTGACGTGACATTACCAAAATTTTAAAAGTTCAAAAAAAAAACAGGTGAACACAAGAATAAACTTAAATCTAACATTGATTCACCAACAATATTCTTACAAGTACACAATTATAAGGCAACTTGCCAGAAGTCCCTCCAAAGTCGAACAGTTTGATCGTATAATGCAACGCGACACCCAAAAATAAACACTCTGTATCCCAGAGGCATCTGACAATCTATTCGACGTTAGAGAACAGATATCTAATTCTATATAAGAAATAGCGCTAGTTAACTATGCTTTACAGGAAGAATATATGATCAAGTTAAAATTCATTAATTTCTTACGAGATTATACCAAAAATAAATTACAATCATAGACTAAAATGCATTAAATAACATCTAAGAATTTACACAAGTCCGATGTGAGGCTACACTGCCATACACATCCCAAAATTTAGTTCAATTCCTAAGTCCAAAATTAAAATGGCTACGTAACGTCTCCAAAAATGTCAAAGTAACCTCCAAAATGGGGTCACTATTGTTAATAAAACTACGTTAAATTAAATTAATTCAAAACATAAAGGCTCACAGGCCACAAGAAGTTAAATTAGGAAATTACGATTACTTATTTAATTATTTAGCCCGGAAAATTGAAAATCACTGTTCAAATTACACGATATTGACACAAAATTGGCCAAATTGTTGAGTCAATTAAACTCTACCCTCTGGATAATGTCAGAGAAAATTTACACAGTCACAATACCTTAAGAAAGTCACATCCAAAGCTTCCAACACGACACCTCCTACGGATCCACACGTTACATGGAATATGCTCTCCTATCCTCGGTTAACGACACCTCAAGAAATAGCGTTTGAAGGCTACAGTATTCCAATAATCTGCACCTTAAATATGCCCTCACCGCAGGATATAACAACAATTCCTTGGCACCGTAAGACTACAAGCACGTGGTTCTCACGTCTTAACCCCAAACCAAGAATGCTCAAATGAGGTTTATGTCAGGCCCAACACCAGCAGCTAAATTTGAATATAGAAACACACAAATTAAGATCGATTAGACACGTGGAAAACTATACTTACAGCAGCTTAAACAATTCCCAAGCCCAGAAGAAAATATCCTCGCAAGAATGAAATAAAACGCCAAAATTCACCAATAATACTTGAGAAGCACCATAACATCCGCTTTTGTAAGCGATTACCGACGATAAAACTCAACTCTCCAGCATTCTCAAGTAAAGCTGAGGGAAATGATTCTGCTCTGTGGCGTCTAACCTTTCTCGACGACCGTTAAAAATCAAAAGAGGAAGACTCTAACATGTCAAGCCCGATCATCAAACGCACAACGACAATTGTTCTAAAAGATCGAACGACCCAACTAATACTTTAAACGTACGACAAAAATACAGGTTCAAATAACCATAGGAAAATGGAAAATAATTATTAATAATTTGTTGCATAACTCTAGGCCGAAACGAAGTTTGAAAAACGAAATTAACAATAACTAAAGAAAACAAATTAATTAAATGAAACAACATACGCCATCTACCCGACAATGCCTGTATACGTTACACACACCTAAGGCAAGGCAGAACGCGTGCAATAGGAATCTTAAGCACTTCTACACCCGATGGCAGTAGTAGTAGGAAGACGACATAAATTTAATCAAAAACGAATTACGTATTCCGACAATTAAAATAAACCATTAAAGGATAAAATACAACCAAAAAAAAACGTAACAGGGTATAACAGTTGTTCCTTTAAAATTGTAAAACAAATTTTATGTACCCCCTTTATGGGGCTGTATCTTAACAAGGGATGCTCCATTGAAGTTTTTTTATATGAAAGACTCTATCTCTTTTTCGCTAAGGAATCGCCCCCTGAAATGTTTTACACTTATTTTGTTACACCCTGTATATATATTGTACTAAAGTGGATATACTAGCTTTCTTAAGATATCCCACAAATTAGCAACTCAATAATAAAATTTTCAAATTATAAAAATGTTAAGTTTTATAATATTTAGCTCAGGGTAAGTATTTTATCTTTTGTACTATTATATTTATTTTAAAATGCCTCGGACTAGTTCAGTATAATTTTCTAATATCTACTGACTATTTTTTTAAAACAATAAGAACATGAGACTCACTTTTCAAATTATTTGTATTAAACACCTACTTGATGTACTTAATCCGGTCCTGGATACTTAGTAGCAATTTTTGCTTGTAATAGTATTTTTATATTTTGTAGTTGGTATTCTGAATTCAATGGTATTATATCTCTTATTGAAACCAAACTGTTTTCGTTTACTTTAAGTATAATAAATTACACTTCTAAAATTCTATATCATAAATATGATGACTATAAATTATCATGAACTTCTCATTAGGTAATTATAACTCAATCTAATATACTATTACCAAACCTATAATTTTTCTCTTAATTTCTTTTAGGAATGTGATCTGTCAATTCTTTACATAACCTTGATGATGATAAAAAGAACACTGGCTATAATAGAACAATATATTCGTTTTTTCATAAACACATATACATATATAAATTAATATCCGGATTATATATCATAAAACTATTTTTAATACTCATAAAACTTGTTCAAATATATAAATGGACTATTTAGGATGAATTTCTTTTCAAGACGACGTTTTTTACCAAGTAAGTAATTTAATATGACAGAAATTGTTAGGATGTTTACAAACTTTACTAGTTAACGAATATGAAATATATTATTTTGAGATAGTTAATTATCTGACTTTAAATAATTGAATTCAGTAATTTTATGATTACTTGACTTTAATACAGAATTAAATATAAATTAAATTTGTCTTTTCATTGACTACTTAAAATTCTTAGTATACTACAAGACTTTATACGACCTTTCAAAATATTTGTCCAGTTGTCACTCGAATTCTTTCATGTATTTAAGATATTTTACTTGTAGCTATAAATCCTACGTTCCGGATGGTTATGAAGATATTTGCCTTCCTTCCTGATGTATCTCTGGATTCTGGGTCTTGAAATTCTTGATGTTAATAGTTGCCTTCTTGATGAAATTTGATATCTGCTATTACACGTACTGAATCAGAAAATTCTCAGCTAACTCTTGATATACCTATGGACACTATAGATTTTGCAACTCGATCGTAACCTATGGATTCTTGAAGTCAATGGTTTCCTTCTAGAAGAAATCCGCTATTTTCTTTCACACGTACTGTATCAGAAAATTCTCTGCAACACTTGAACTACCTTTGGATTCTGCACTTCGATAAATACCTCTGGATTCTAGAAGTCGATAGTCATCTCTGGATTCTTGATTTAAATATTAACTTCAAGATTCTGGATACACAAAATAATCCTGAAGAACAATTTCCTGTTTCCTCCTTCTTCTCTTAATCCAAATTGGTGAGTACTTGTTATATTTGTATAGAATTATAACTTTTCTTTTTAAAATTTTACAATTCACTTTTTCTTCAATTATCTATATGTTTATTAGTGGATTCTATCACTTTCTAATTATTTTAACACAATTATAATGTAATTATCTGAGAAAAAGATTAATTTCCCGATAATCACATCCACACCTTATTTGAATTCTCAAAATTCTCTCTTATTTATTTTGCAAATTACCTTAGTGATATTACTTAATTCTTTTTGAACCAATAAATTACTTCCACATTAAACTCAAAATCAATACAATTTATAGATATGTAATACTTTTATAAATACCTTATATAATTCAAAGTTACTATCAAAATAAAATATTCCACGAATTTAATAAAGTTCTTTACACAATCTTTACCATTTTTAAACTTTGCTTCATTATTGTAATCAAATCTGTCACATTGACAATTACTGTCACATCCAAAATACAATTTAAGGCGGCAATTTCTTATCAAATCTTTATCGATTTGTTTTCATATTCTAAAAACTTTTTATCCTATTCTCATCATAAATATTATTTGAACAAATTTTTTACAATGCTAAAATACATTTCTAAACAATTACAATACTAATATAAAATTTTCTTTACAGATTATTGGTACATATGCATAGAAAATATACCACATCTCCAATAGTATTCATTTTCTACTTAGTCATGTAACGATAAAATTTCCTTTAATTCTATATACACAATTCTTTCAAAAAATACAACCAGCTTAATTAATATTTGCAAATTTAACTATTTCTGTCATAATCAAATAAAATTCAAAACTAAGATTAACTCATCCTTAATAGTTTTAAAATAGGCAACTCTTATTACCTCAGTGTATAACCTGAATAATTTTAAAATAGGCAACTCTACCTATATCAATATATATATATATATATGGTCTGTCAGGTCTGTCACCTGATGGTCTTCCGTTTATGCTTACATATCCAAGGTTATCCCACCTTATTCCTTGGCTACACCGTACTGATGACGACCAATTAGTCAGAAACACGTGTCTACGGTTGCACTACAGCGGATTTTACCCAATATTCTCTTTTTCTTGTTTTATGTTATGTATCCGCGATAATTCCTCTTTTTATTATCTTTCCTGGGTTCGGATGGCACGCAGGTTGACAATGTCTTCCTCGTGGCGATGTTAGTTGTTGTCTTCAAAACCGAAGATCTTCTAACTGAAGCTGCAAATGGCGGTCTGTCACCTGATGGTCTTCCGTTTATGCTTACATCTCCAAGGTTATCCCATCCTTGGTTACACCGTACTGATGACGACCAATTAGTCAGAAACACGTGTCTACGGTTGCACTACAGCGGATTTTACCCAATATTCTCTTTTTCTTGTTTTATGTTATGTATCCGTGATAATTCCTCTTTTTATGTATATATATATATATACATATGTATTGAAAAATTGAAAATCTTCTTGGTAGTAGTGGCATAAAATGAATTAAAAGTAATAACAATATGACAACTGGTTGTCAATTAGAAAACAATGACAAATATAAAATGTAAATCAAAATGTATAAATGAAAATGTAATCAATAAGCATAGGACAGTCGAGATTATTTCTATAATCACATTAAAAGGCTTGAACAAACTGTTCAATCAATCCAAATATACAAATAACAACGATGCAACTATGTAAAGAAAAATTAAGAGTGGAACTGTTGATAATATAACAATATAGAATGTAAAATAGTCAAGTATAAATGTAAATGAAAGCAAATAAGCATAGGACAATCGATAATTACTCATGTAATCCTATCAAAATGGCCTAGGTATTTATACTTGACTATTTTACATTCTATATTGTTATATTATCAACAGTTCTACTCTTAATTTTTCTTTACATAGTTGCGTCGTTGTTATTTGTATATTTGGATTGATTGAACAGTTTGTGGTAGACCCCAAGCCTTTTAATGTGATTATAGAAATAATCTCGACTGTCCTATGCTTATTGATTACATTTTCATTTATACATTTTGATTTACATTTTATATTTGTCATTGTTTTCTAATTGACAACCAGTTGTCATATTGTTATTACTTTTAATTCATTTTATGCCACTACTACCAAGAAGATTTTCAATTTTTCAATACATTTGTATAATTGGCAAAGAATTGTAATATATTTTATATATACATATATATGTTTCTACCTCATTTGGTTTCTTCAGTGTGACACAACTTAGAAGGTTTGTGTTATTGAAAAAAAATGTGAAATTAAAACAAAATTACCTTAATAATGTTAAAAACCATAGATGCCCAATGTGTAAAGCAAAGTGGTTAATAAAAAGTAGTGTGATAAGCCAATTTTCAACCAGGCTATTAATAAAAATATATTAAAATTCTTTGCCAATATACATCAAATGTATTAAAAATGGTCTTAATACGTGGTCGTAGAGGCATAAGTGACAAATTAAATTTGACAATAAGATGTCAATTGAAATTTAATTACTAATGTAATGTAAATATAAAAATTTTTGAACTGTAGAAAATGGAAATGTACACAGTTACAGTACATTAATAATAGCGATAGTTCTATTATTAACTGTGTACATTTTCATTTTCTACAGTTCAAAAATTTTTACATTTACATTATATTAGTAATAAAACTTCAATTGACATCTTATTGTCAAATTTAATTTGTCACTTATGCCTCTACGACCACGAGTTACGATCATTTTTAATACATTTGATGTATATTGGCAAAGAATTTTTATATTTTATACCGTATGTGTCTATTTTCATTAGCTATAGGGATTCAATGTTTACATGCGATTTATACGTATACAAATAATACGTGGCAACGTCTGTCTCCCGGCAACAATCGACATCACAGCGACTTTCCCCGATCTTGCCACTTCTACATTAAATGTTCAGCTGCGAACACGTTCCGAGATATAGTCTGCAATAAAATCCGTCATCATCAAATGGCCGGCGCGATCTAGTTGTTTATTATTATTTTCAGAATCCTTTTTTATTTACCTTATTTTTAATTTTATTAGAATTACGCTTTTGTTTGTGTCATGCAGCGTGAACGCAGCTTAAGAATTCTCTGCATTTACTAAAAGGAAAAAGAAAAACAAATCCTTGTAACTCGTAAATACGTAAATATTTCTGAACGCATTACAAACATCCAACCCGCTGGTCGAAGAGTTACTGCTAACCACGGAGCATGCATCGGTCGCGCTGCATTGGAAAGGAAAGAAGGGGTATACTATGTTGCCACATACTGTATGGATTAATCGCCTATGGCTAATGAAAATTGACACGTGCTGTATATAGGTATAGCGCAAGCAGGAATTCAGCACAAGTAAAGTGAAATAGCAATGATAATCAGCTATACGTTTAGTTGGATTAAAGAACAAAAGCCAACGTCAACAATGATCATCAAATTTTTGAAAATTTCTTTATAGTCGAGTTATCCTTCTCCCATCTAACTAAGGATTAATTTAATTGAGTGTTGTGAAAATTGTACCTGTATCCATAACTATATGTGTGTTAAAATATTAAATTATTGGTAGCTATATATCTAAAAAATATAAATAAATTTGTTTATAATTCTAGCTACAATATCGCTATAATAGTTTGGCTTTACTTTGAAATTATAAAAATTAGTTCTAGCTTACCTTTTCCATATCGACTGCGTAAATCTAAATCCTTTTTTTATTTATGTTATGTGGAGTCTTATGTAACTTCGGCGAAAACCTACCTGCAATAAAGAAAGAAAAATTTCAGGTCAAAATTGGATAATGAAAGCCAAGACAAATATATTATTGTCAACATTCCTTTAAATTGATAGGTGTCAGCCTATATTAAATATAGTAGGATATCTCATTCTTTCCACAGAACACCAATAAATATATTCTTATGAAAAATGCATTACATCAAATACTACGATCGTCAAATATATCTCCCAGGATCACGTAAAAGATGAATTGACATGAACTCTCTTTAAATCCTCTTGAAAGAATATTTTTTCGCAGCATGTAGAATAATTTTGAATGTACAATATTTTATCTTCCGTAACCAACGCTATGCAGTGGTCAACATATGTTCTAAACAACGCAGGTTTGAAATAAAAGTTTTTTATTGTTTGTTTGTCAATATGTTCTAATACAATTTGAACCACCACACTCGATACAGGTGCTCCCATGGCTAAATCCTTAATTTGTTTGTAGTATTTGGTTCTGTATTGAAAATATGCTAATGTTATTTTGATAGCTTCTAAGAAGTCATCAAGAGGTATACGAGTAAAATTTTTGATTTTGTTCCACTTCTTTTAATTATATCTTTGGCTAGATTTAGTGGTATATTCGTATACATTGATTCTATATCTAAAGATAATAGTGTATAATTCTAATTTTTGTATTTTTCAGAACGTCTTTAAGATCGAATGTGTTTTTTAAGTAATATTCATTTCTACCAATTACATTTGGAAGTTTGTCCGCCAGGTATTTTGACAAATTATAAAATTGGCTTTGTATGCACGACATGAGTGTCTAAAGGGAGGATAATCATATATTTTCGGAGGCTGTGCATTATTAATTTTTGAAAAAGCTGCCGTATTGGTTCAAATTATTTGATCGTTTTTTCAGTTTTTAAGAAATGAGTTTTCGCTGTTTGGTATTTTATTGTTGGGTCATTCTGCAAACCTACATACATGCTGTTTCTTCGGTTAATAATTTATTTATTTTTGATAGTAGCCCCTCTATTCATAATAACTGTTTTATTGGTTTTATCAGCTATCAATACCATCAGTTATTTTGTTTTTTAAACACAAATTGTGTTTTGTTTATTTAAAACAATGTTTTCAGTTTGAGATATTTGTAGTTTATTGAAAGTCATGCTGCTGTTGGAACTTTAAGTTGGTTAAGTGACATATACAATTTTTCAATAAAATAAAAGTACAAAAAACACACCAAATACCCAAACAATAAAGAAATACTGAAGAGATATAATCAACAAAAGCAGTACACTGCTTACAGAGTCAAAAAAGCAAAAAAAGATTTCTACATGAGACAATTTGAAAAATATAAAAAAGAACCATCAAAAACATGGAACTTAATTTCAAAGCAGTTAAACACAAGCAACAAAAAAACCAATACCATAGAACAAATTCTGAAAAAAGACGGAATCAAAACAAGCGAAAGCACAGAAATAGCAGAAGAAATAAACAAGTACTTTGCTAACATAGGAAAAGAACTAGCAGAAGAACAAATTAACAGCACCACAAAAAAACCCGTAACCACAACCTACGATAAACAAGTACATTTATATTAAAATATATAAATATACAACAGATGAACGCAATAATAGATGACATGAAGAACACAGCTCCTGGATATGATAAAATACCATGTAAAATACTGAAACTAAACAAACCAGCATTAGTACCAATACTAACTAAATTAGTTAATGCTACATTTGCAAAAGGAAAATACCCCCAATGTCTTAACCTTTAGCCAACTGAGTGTTCTTCCCCTACGTAAAGTGCGAAGTGGGGTAACTCAGTGACCTCTGTTTGAAAACTGCTTAATCAATATAGTAAGCTGATATATATAATTCTAAGGTTGATTAAAAGTTAATTCATAAACTTGAACATATATATTTGAAGCATACAGAAATATTAACTTATAAAAAACTCAAAAAACATTATTCTGCATTGGCGCAATTTTCATAGCAAGTGTAATTTTTTTCAATTCGTCGGTGTCTTGAGCATATGAATTTTTGACATCTTGAACATCTAAGAGTACTTTCTTTGTCATCTTTTCGTGTGCAGAAGTAACACCTACCTCTCTTTCTATCGGTAGGTAATGGTGCGAGTGGTAGAATTTCTTCATTTTTGCACACTCCACAGGCAGCCAGAGCTCGAATGACGGGCTTTTGTAAGTTCTCATTGGTTTCAAGTCTTCTTTGCATATTAGGCAATGCTAAGGATTTTCCTAAATCCAGCAGGTACTGTCGCCGGGCCCTCATTTTTCCACGATTCCAATGTGGATTTTGGTGAATCCAAATTATAAAACTATTTAGAGATGCTATGTCAAGCATATTCAAAGGCCATCTGGATGTCCTCCTAGAGCATGTATACTCTCTTGTTAGTTTGTCAGCATTGTCTACTGCTCCATTTGATGCATTATAATCTAAAATCATACGTGGTTTCTTTTGTTCTTCATCACTTACTTCGTCAAGTAAATGTTGGGTTGAAAGAACATGAACCATTTTATTCTTCTTTGGCATATAAGACACCATAGCTATTTTTTTATCATAATAATCAAAGCGAGATGAAAATTCGTCACGTCCTGTGGTTGAACATGGTTCAGAAGGTGTGAACAGTTCCCAGGAGACTAATTTGTTTTGTTACAAGAAATTCGGCCAATTCCATAGATGTAAAAAAATTATCTGTTGTGACGACTCTGCCAGAATTATATATTGGTTTCAAAAGGTCACACACTACACGCATTCCTTGGTTTTTCTCAGGTTTATTACCTTCAAGTTTACCAGTATAAACTTGAAGATTATGAATATAGGAAGTCTTGACATCGGCAGAAATCCAGACTTTTATGCCATACTGAGCTGGTTTAGACTTTATATATTGTCTGAACGGGCATTTTCCTCTGAAAGCCACCAACTGCTCATCAACGGTAATATGTTCGTACGGACTAAATGATTCTTGACAATTTGTAACAAACATATCCCATAACTCTCGAATAGCAGCTAGCTTGTCAAGTTTTCTTCACTCTTGGCGAATATTTTTGTCATCAAATCTGATAAAACGATAATTTTGAATAAATCTATCTCTTGACATTCCAGCTGTAAATATTGGTCTTCTGTAGGTTTCACCTGTTGACCATAGTTCTGAAATAAACTGTTTTCTGCAATGGAGAGCCCCACAGGTTGCCAAACGCTAATTTTATCAGGATGAGTATTATTCCAAATGGTGACAACCCGTTCGGCTTCCTCATTTGTATGGATGACTATACCATCCAGGATATTGTCAGTGAGAAATAATTTAAAGCAATCACCGATTGAAGTCACATTTTGTGCACAGGTGGTAGGTCCAGGCTTAGCTTTTACTATATTGTGTTGCAGCCGTCGACTAGATTTTGGTGGAACTGCGTTCCACGGTTTACCTGTAAATAATTACTCCTTGCGCAACTCTGCAAAAATAGATGTGATTTTTTATTTACCTGATTTGGACATATAAGTTGTAGTAGAACTATCTGCTTGGTTGACTAAATCTGTGTGGTCTTCAATTTCATTTTCACTTTCTTCCGACAGCTCTTCAATATTATCTTCAGATTCTGAAGCTTCACTCTTTGTTATTATAACACTTGTGTTATAATAACACTGTCACTGTCGAGATTATCGTCGACGTCACCTTCAGAATCATTTTCGTACAATAATTCCGCATCGGATAAACCTTGACGACACATATTAGCACTTATAAGAGCACAAAGAAATAACAACAAGTCTACGAAAAAGTAAGGCTATGTTATATGTTGTGCGAAGGTTCTGTCAAACTGACAAAGAGTGTTCTGAATTAGAGAACTCATTTGCGCATAACATACTGAGTGGGGTAACTCAGTGACCCCCACATATATATTTATATTTTACATTTTGTTTTCATTTTTCAAAACTCGTGAGTAAATTTTTAGTTAGTAACTGACTAAAGTGAGGATTACATAAATCAACAACACAAAGAAAAAAAAAGTCAATCAAATATCAAGTAAAATGCACTCCTGGGGTCACTAAGTTACCCCACTTCGTCTGTTAAAGGTTAAAGAAGCTATCGTAATACCAGTATATAAGAAAGGTGACAAAGCAAAACCAGAGAATTACCGACCTATATCTTTACTTACCACATTAAACAAGATAATGGAAAAATGCATACAAATACAAATTTCTGAACACCTTCGAACACACAATATAATACACTCAAAACAGTATGCATTTCAAAAGAAGTCTGGGGCTACATCAGCGACTAATGACTTATTAAATAGTATAAAAGATAAATTGAAAGGAGGAAACACAGTTATAGCAATCTTTATAGACATGAAAAAAGCGTTTGATACAATTTACAAACAGAAACTATCAGAGAAAATTGAAAAGATGGGAATAAAAAGTAAAGAGAAAGACCTAATAGACTCTTATATCACGGGAAGAAAACAGAAAACAGTAGTAAATAACACTCACAGTAATTACCTTGAGCCAGAATATGGAATACCACAAGGGGGAAATCTCCCACCCATTTTGTATATAATGTACACAAACGACATTTGTCAATTAAACATAGATGGAGAAATATACTCATACGCCGACGACACCTGTTTGGTTTACTGGGGCAAAAGTGTTCAGGAGCTGCAAGAGCGCGTCAACAAAGACCTCGGTACAGTCGAGGATTGGTGCTATAACAACCATCTGACCATTAACGAACATAAAACAGAATTCATGACATTCTCGAACAAATTAAATACTCCAACATTTGACATAAAAATAAAAGCCCAGGCCATCAAGCAAATAGACCAAATAAAATACTTAGGATTAAACATACAGAGAAATTTAAAATGGGATCTGCACGTAAGCAGCCTAATGAAAAAAAATGCAACAGCAATAGCTGGCATCAAAAAGATAAGAGCCATTATACCTGAAAACCTGCGAAAACCAATTTACAATGCTGTTTTTATGTCTCACATGAATTACTTAATAAATATATGGGGAAATACAACTAACAGTTAACAAGTTACAAAGACAGCAAAATAAGATCTTAAAATTAATTTATAAGCTAGATAGAAGAACATCCACCGAGGAAGTATACGATAAGACAAAGGAACTGAATCTTGAACAAACAATAAAACTAAAAAATATAATACTGCTATACAAAATAAAACATAATTTCATAAAAACTGAAGTCAAGTTAATCACTAACACACATATACATATGCACGCAACTAGAAGAAAATCAAATATAAGAACAGAAATATGTAAGCAATTAAAATATGAAAAAGTACCTACACCAGACGATATAACACATTATAACAAATTACCTAAAGAAATCAAGAACTTAAAATATCTTCACTTTAGAAAAGCAATAAAGAGCATGCTTTTAAATAAAAAGATATAGACAACCGCTGAAGGTAACCAGAGTAAGAACGGATAGGAGTCCTCAATACTATTAGTCCGGGATAGATGTACCGACCAGGAAACAACCCGTGACGAAGATGTAGGACCGTATACAAGCATATATATATGCATCATTTGTAAGCTTAGCTTTACTATGATATGTATTACATATGTTTTTTTTTTCAATAAAGTATATAGTTATATTATAAGGTCATCATCTGCATGCGATAGAAGTGTAAACCGAAATTAAAATTTGACGACTACGGTATTTTATTAGCATGAAAAGTTTAAACTCGTAATTATAAGTAACCTACCTGTGAATATATATGATCTAGAAATAAACTAATTTAAAGCTGAAATACACCATAAGGGAAGGTATATAATTATAAACGTACATCAGGATGTACCATAAAGTTGAACTTCAACAGAAACAAAATACATGGTGCATCACTAAAATAACAATACAAATTACTGTTAAGGAACTGCATTTGAGTATTCAAGACGTAACTGCTGTATATATCTTCTTTTGTAGCATAAAAAGGCTGATTGAATAAATACTTTTTATCTTGATTTACATAATGTTGACGTATTCATAGGAATTCTAAAGTAAGTATATGTAGATGAATATTCATCTATAACAAATAAAAGGGACATAGATGTATTATTGATGTGCAGATAAAAGTAAACAATAAAATGCAGTTAATCGGACAAACATTACTACTAATTAATAGTAAGTTCAATACTGTTGGGTTATATTTTAATTAGCATAATTAATCTATTCTTCTAGTATTATAGCAGCGAGTTTGGATCAACTGACCATAGATAACCTAAACCAAAAGATGTATATCAGTCATAGTTTACACGGATGTTAGACAAACGGCTTATCTTTTGAATGTGGACAGCTGCAACACTGGCCAAAAACTCACACATATAAGTAAAATAATATTCTCATAGTCTATATATGGATCTTGATTCTAGATATTTGTATAATAACGTTATATAGTAAGATTATGAAAATTTTCAAGTTTAATGTTTGTGTCATCTGACAGATTTAAAAATACAAGTATAACCTCATACACGGAAAGACAGACTTTGTTGGGTCAATTGTATATTTGTCGAATGAAACTTATATGTTCAAACAAGTATTTGCTAACCGACCAAGAAAAATTTTAGAGTTTCATGTTTAATTTCTAGCTTCAACCATGTAAAACGTTCACGGAAACAAAGGATTTATTGACACAAACAAATATGCTTAGTTAAGAGGTTTTTTTCTGAATCAAGCAAAGTCTTATTTGATTTTAATGTTTTACATGCTTGAAGGAAGGAATTGCACATGAAATTCTGAAGTTTTTCTTGGTTGCGGTTATGAGAATATTTATGAACTGATATCGTGTTTAGTCATTGACGTCACAATAAATAATTATGCTGTCAAGCTTGACATGTTACAATTTTGTCAAGTATTCATATTTTGACGAATAAACAACTCTCATTTAGGATATGTACACTATGCACCATAATTGCAATATTATAACCACGATGGCGGTTATACATTTCGTAAAACCGATATTCAGGTAATAACTCTTTTTCTTTAATATTAGTGTTTACGAGCGCATAGACACAACAACGATTAAAATATTGCATTTTAGGTATAAACCTTCATTATTCTTTTTGTATTTATCCTGTAATGCTCTGGTGGCTCGGTGTTATCTGAACTTTCGTCATGCTTGAGATGGCAAATAAAGACATTTTTAAGCCATGCTAGAGACGCTGGACAATCCAGTAACACAGGAAATTATTGTACAAGTTGTAGACATAGATAGTAATCATAATAATATATTAAAGAAAGCCTGCATGTAAAATATTTTTATAGTCTACTTAAATAGAAAATAAAGTACTAAAACAGGAGCATATTGTCTATATATAGAGTATTGTATTTCTCTTGTGCTAAGTGCATTAAAGTCATTATAAGTATATATTTCATTATTAACTATGCTTATATACGTCACTTTATTACAATATAGTTAGACAATATTCTAAATATTTGCAATTATTAAAAGCAATGAATTATATAAACCATTATGATCTAAAAAATAACATATTTTGCTTTACATGGACATAAATTTGTTTTTTCCCAAATTAAAAATACTTACAATGATGGTAAATGAAAGAGCATGCAACATAATTAAATATCATTTTTAGCTCTCCAATTGCCAAGACTTTACTTGAAACTATGTGTTTGGCGTCTCCAAATCATGATATACTATAACCTCACAATAAGAGTTCTAGACGATCACCCTCATTTTATGCAAATAAACACTAGATTTTGAAGACTGTTGGCTTTTTATTGCTACATGTTTTATTCGATATTTATTTGGGAAAGAATGTTGTATTACTTACAGATATACAACTAAGCTCACCGAAAATTTTTATGGAATTACACACATACTATCGGTCCATCGGATCTTTTGAGTCACGTGATTAATTGCGTGCGTTATCAAGGACATCCGCACCTAGAATGTATATATACTCATTTCTTTCCAATCTCAATGACTAGATAAGGATAGAAATTTTAAACTTTAAGGTGGGGTTGTCTTCTCCATAAGAGTAATAAGACAGACAGAGAAAATATACCGCCATGACATGTTACTGCGGTAGTCAATTTATTAAATTTTGACATATAACATTGTGCTTTGCGTTTTGGCACAGGTTTTGGTTTAATTTCGTTATATTGCTTTTCTAATTATCTTTTCAGAACTAAAAAAAAAATACCTATTTAATACATTTTCTGTAAGTATTCTAATCACTAAATTTATTGGTTATAGGTTAAGAATTTATATTTATTAAAGAGATATGCCTGAGAAACGTCTGAATTCACATTCTCAACAACTTGTATTAAATGTCCTGGACTTTTTTGATAGAGAAAAACAAAGTCGTGCACTTCTCATAAATATAAATGCACCTCTTGAGGTAAGAATTATATAATATATTTTTTGAAATCATAATAAATGTTTGAATATTGCAGAGAACAGCTGCTGCCCTTAAAATCTCCGCACAAACTATCAGAAATATAAAACAACAAAAAGGAAAAGACCGAGTACTTTCTTCACCCAGTAAGAAAAGAGCTCGTGTCAAACCCAAAACAGAAGATTTACGAGAATCTTTAAAGATGGAAGTACGAAACACTATTTATAACATGTATAAAGAGAGTATGTTATTAATTCATTTATGTTTCACAATTTTAATATATTTGAAATTATTTCAGAGAAACATGTTAGTCTGCTTACATTGAAAAACGAATTACACACCAAAGCAGTAATCGATATTGGAAAATAAAAGCATGATATAGCCTTTTACCGAAGCACTTTTTTGAGAAAGTATACAGATAATTTAAAGTCAAATTCTCCAAGACCGGTGATATTCCTTGATGAAACATGGATATATTCAAACGATAATTGAGGAAGATCTTGGCATGATACATCTACAAAAAGTGTTCGAAAGCCAGAAGGTTATGATGGCAAAAAGTTTATAGTTTTACATGCCGGAGCTGAATCAGGGTTTATTGAAGGTGCAAGTTTGATATTTGCATCGAAAACCAAAGCAAAAGACTATCATGCTTAAATGAACAGTAAAAAGTTTGAGGAATGGATTAAAATACAATTCATGCCACATTTACCAAACAATTCACTGGCTGTCCAGCAATAATAAGTTTTTCCGGTGAATTCACAAAATATGAATTGTTGGATTTAGTTAGGAGAAACAAACCTGAGAGACTGTATTTAATCCTAATGAAACATCCAGTTCAGATTCAGATTTAGAATCTGAGTGACGTTTTTGTAATATAAAACAATGTGTCTGTTGAGTTTATAAACATGATAATGCAGAGTGTTTACCTGAAGAAGTTCTTATCTGAAAATCCATTTATTAACAACTTCTTTATTTTATGTGGAAATGTACGTGTTTTTGTTTCGGTGAAACATTTATAAGAAGTTAATTTAAAACCAATGGATGTGTAGTGCATTATTATGAAATGTGAATCAATACTTTCGGCTCACTCTACATGCATGGCTGGTAACAGCCGAACATTGTAGTTATGTTGGTGTATTATTATTTCTAGTATACGAAGAAAAAGAAAGCCACTCATGCACTGATTAAGGATTAATTATTTAAACTTGTCTTTAAATTTACAATACCTAACAAAATAATCAGAGGATTGTTTAATAAGATTTATTTATTAAGATAGTTTCATTTAATTATAATAGAAGCAATAGTAAATAAATAGTAATATGAAAATAAGGTTTATCATATAGAAATATTATCTGTGAGATTATAACAGTTTATTATAGATATTTAGCATACAATATATAACAGTTTAAAAAAATGAGGTGTGGCCACCACACGACTTTCTTATACATTTGAGCGTTTCAAACTGCACAATTTTAAGAATTTTTTTAATACAAAACTTATTCAAAATCCTATTCTAAGAACTTTCATTCTCTTAATAAATCGCTATAGAATGCATACTTCGCAAGATATCAAAAAAGTGCTCCTCGCTAAGAGTAAAAGTGCTACTTCCGGTCCGAATTTTGAAATTTCATATATAGAACCACACGACTTTCTTATACGTATGAGCGTTTCAAATTATAGAATTTTAAGAATTTTTTTGTACAAAAATTATTCAAAATCCTATTCTAAGTACTTATATTCTCTTAATAAATCTCTATAGAATGCATACATTGCAAGATATTATCAAAAAAGTGCTACTCGCTAAGAGTAAAAGTGCTACTTCCGGTCCGAATTTTGAAATTTCATATATACAAAAAAATATTGCAAATTCAGTTCTAAATACTTTTGTGCTCTTGATAAATATATATAGAATGCATAACTTACAACATATTTGCAAAAAACCGTTATTCGATAAGAGTAAAAGTGGTACTTCCGGTCTGAATTTTGAAATTTATTTTATACAAAAGATATTGAAAATTATATTTTAAATACTTTTATACTCGTAATGTACTTGTCTAAAAAGCAAGACTTTTTAAATAAAATTATTTTCAATTTCAATTTTAAGTATATATGAATTCTTTATAAATTTGTTTAAACTTAATAGTTGACGAAATATTATCAAAATTCGATTTTTCCGCTGAAGTAAACTGCTACTTCCGGTCTACCGATTTTACTGAAAAACTAATCAGATCTCAAGAGGGAGATTATACACGTAAATACAAAATTTGGAATTGATATCTACAGCGGTTTGATCGCTATCGTGGTCACACACACACAGAGAGAGAGAGAGAGAGAGACAGACACACACACACACACACAGAGAGAGAGAGAGACATTTTTAAAAACCACTTTTTCGCTATCAGGGGACTTCAAAACGTGGACATCTGCAAAAATCTCGAGGTCGAAAATTTTCATCATCACAATACTTCCTTATACTACGTATAAGAAAGTAAAAATGTAAATAGATTTCCAATATATTAATAAATAAATTTAACTTATTATTAAAGTTTTGTGTTTTGTCTGTAATGAAATGCCTATTTAAATTCTAAAATAATGGCCACATTGTACAGGAATAAATTAATATTGTATAGTGCCATAACTAATTATAAATACAAAATTATTTAAAACGTACATATGTTAATTACAGCATTAAATACAATCACAATTTTATCTACTGTTTAATTTTTGCATATTCTTACACTTTTTTAACACATACTGAAATGAGATACTTTAAGGTGCTAACGAGTTCTTCTTTTAGAATAACTAAAATTCACTTGCAGAATTCCTAGTGCTTCCTTTATTAAAAATGCTGTTTCTCCTAGAACAACATATCCTGGATTAAGATTGTTGCAAAAATTACTTCTTCCATTCATTTTTCAGATGTAGGTCACCCCGAGCATCACTAATGTAGCACATACTTCACTGAGGAGTTATTGCTATTAAAATTTCTATCATGCTTATAAATAGAACAGTAGTACTGCTGAGCTAAATTATTATCTGGTTTTCCAATGATAATTACTCACAAATTGTAAAAATAACCATAAAACAAAAATTATTTTGAACTGAACTGATTTTCCACAAAATAATTCCATTAAAAAATTGTCACTAGAAAATAGGTAGAGATGCATTTAAACATTTTATGTGTTCTATATTCAGACTGACATGATATGTTGTTAAATATTTTGAGATATTATTCCACTATTATGTTTTTTTTTTCATACTAAGGAACTATACATAACCCATATGTTGTAAGATGAATGAATGACAGACCGGCAAATTTTGTTCATAACCCCAACGGTTATTATTGTTTTACACTGTTTTATTAAATTTCATTATGATAGATATAGCTAATTTTAAGCAATGAATAAAACATGGTATAAAATATAAAAAATATTAGATATAAGCATTATAAGTTCTTTATTTTTAAATGTTTAATTCTATTTTGTAAGGAATGAATTTGAGCCAGAAGTGTTGATTTAATTCATACGGATCAAAATTAATCACGTGACTCAAAAGATCCGATGGACGGATAGTAGGTATCTATCTGTCAATTTGACGTTCAGAAAGTTATTATAATTGACAAGTGTAAAACGCTTTACTGTCAAAATTTGGTGACTTCGATTTCTAGTTCAATTTTAAGTTCAATTTCTAGTTGAATGTATTGATAGATGTAAAACGAGCTTTAGAGAAATCATACTTAGATTTAAAACTTCAGTTGAAAAGCAAACCGTCAATACAAGTACTTAAATGTACGTTATTATGAACTTCTATAACTTTCGCAATATCTTGAAGTACATATAAGCTAGTATTTTCAAGCATCACAGTAACCCTAACAGCAAAGATTTTTTAATTTGTTATATGATAACTTATAAAAGTTATCATATAACAAAGTAAAAAATCTTTGTTGTTATAGTATGTTCCTACTTTTTGGCATTTGAAATATTAAAATATGGAAACAAATACGCTTACGATAAACTCAGTAACGTAAAAATGCTATTTATAAGATCATTACTTATAAAAGTAGCTTCATCTCAAAATAAAATCTGAGATAAAACATTGTGGTTGTGATTTATTTTGTACAACATCGTATTATAGAAGGCAACCCAATTTATACAAATTTTCCTCTGAAGATCTTGATGTAATACAGATAGAATTTAAACTTCTTTAAGGTTTTCTTAACAAAGTTTTTGCACACGTCATGGACTCTAAAAAGTTTACGCACGCTTGTACTAGAATTTTCTTGAACGCATAACAAAAGAATCTTTTGTGCATCTGCGTTTTCTACGGCAGCAGTTTTTCATACGGATACTGCCAGTTACTTCAAATCGTGTTAACAATTTTTGAAAAGCATTCATCGATGGCAGTCGCATATTTGGATATTTTTGGTTTATATCACTTTCCCCCAAAACATAGACCATATCTACTAATTCCAATTTTAAATATTTCATTTTGCACTTAATGCTCCTCGATAGTGGATCTGTGAATAGTATCAGATTTTTGATGCAAGATATTTTTGTTGATTTTGAATTTGGTGAAAACCTTTAATCGTCAACTTATGAAGAATTTAGTAATTTACCCCGCTGAATAATCAAACTTAGAAAAAAATTATCTGGTTAAAGAAAATTAATTAATATGTCAAAATATTTAAAACAAGTTGTCTCAAAAATCCTTTGCAGTAGATTTGTTTGCTTTAGTTCACGTTAAAAAATGAATAAAAAGCTACCCCGATCTGCACTTATTTTTCGTTCAACTATTCTTTAGTTTGTTTTAAATGTATAATAATAATAATAATATTTATTGATTTCAGAAAAACAGAGAACTACATATGCAGTATACATGTGTTGATGAAATCTTGTCAAACATAGCTACACTAAATCAAAAAAAAAGAATATATACGACAATCATTTTATAGACATGTCTTGTAGACACTCATCCGTACTGTAGTATCACTTTTCCAATAAAAAACCTTTTAACCTGAAGCCGGAATTTTTGAAAATTTGTTTCTTCTTTGAGGCACTCTGGCAGTTTGTTGTAAAATCTGTAGCTATTATAATAGATCCCCTTTTGATATAACGTTGTGCTATGTTGTATTGGCATCATTAATGTTTTATTTCTGGTATCATGACAATGGTCAACAATTCGCTGCTGAAAAATTTTTCTATTTTTATGGACAAAACAAAACAGCTCGCATATATAAAAATGCATGGCATGGGCAAAATACCAAGTTCCTTAAAGGCCGGTACACATAAATCCATTCTCTTAAGATTTGCAACAATGCACACAGCACGTTTTTGTGTCAGAAAAACTCTGTTGAAATTCGATGACCTACCCCAGTACATAATACCATACTTCGAAATGGTATGAAAACAGCCAATATATAACGGACGCATGATTGCGCGGCCACACTGATTTGATGATATCGCTAGAGCATAGCATGTTCTCGACAACTTTTCGCAGACATAAGCGACGTGTTTTTGCCATTGTAAGCTGCTATCAACGATTAGTCCTAACATTTTTGTTGTGTCGTTATACTCTATACAGCTACTGTTACTTAGGTGTAGTTGATCATGAGATGTTAGTCTGGATCTAGATGTCTTAAAAAGAACGCAAATAGTTTTGTCGTTATTAAGACACGGTTTATTCGCTTTTGACCACACACATGTCTTCTTGTACAAGCCCCGAGCATGTTGTTCCGCGTCTGTTATACTATTACTTGTTATTAAAATATTAGTATCATCTGCATATGATACAACCACTGATTGCCCATTTTCATCCTGAAGATGGAGAAGTAGGTCATTTATGTAAATAATTGTGGTACACCGGTATTAATACCTCTGAGCACAGAAACACAATCCCCAATCTTCACCTGCTGGCTACGATTTGTTAGATACGAAGTAAACCAATTTAACGGTGTGCCTCTTATACCATACCTATCCAGCTTATGCAGTAGTATCCCATGATCCACACAGTCAAAAGCTTTAGAGAAGTCAATAAAGAGACCCAGAGCCACATGAGATTTATTCAAAGCAGTTGTTATTGTATTTATGTATTCACCCAATGCAGTATCCAAACTTCTTCCCTTGGTAAAATCGTGTTGTGACGCTGACAAGAAGTTATATTTAGTTAAATATTCAATTAATTGATTGTTAATTACAGACTCAAAAACCTTCGATACACTAGTACAAAGACTTATGGATATGTAATTCGTAATCATGTCGATGTCGCCCTTTTTATGTAGTGGAATTACATTAATGGTTTTCAATTTAGTCGGAAAAAGACCTTGTGATATTGACAGATTAATTATATGACTCAGGAGATTCCCAATCAAGGATGAAATTCTTTTTAATAATGTATTAGAGATACCATCACCACCCGAAGAAGATGATTTTTTAATTTACTAATTGTATGTACCACATCATCACCCGGCACAGGTTGCACAAAAAATGATTTCGCTGATACTCCCAAATAGCTATCCAGAATATCCGTATCCACATCAGCGGGATAGTGCTCTGCAAGTTTGTGGGCTGCTGTCGTAAAGAAAATATTAAATCTATTGGCACATTCCAAATCCCCCAAAACTCTACCATCCTCTCTAATCGTAATATCTGAAGCTCTAGATTCATTTCTTTTATCGAATAATTTATAATTTGCCACATAGCTTTAGATTTAGTAGCAGATTTTTGAATGTAGGTATCGTTTGCGATCCTTTTAGAATCCTGCAGTATCTTTTGGTATTCCCTATTTGCGCATGTAAACATTTCCTTAAACTCGGGATATTTCCTATACAAGTCTCCATTCAGAGAGACCCTAGCTTTAGCTTCATAAAATTCGTGCGTACCAATATACCCCAAGTGCCCACACGACCGTCCCCTAATTTTTTTTAACAGGAAAGCATTTATTAAAATAATATTCAATAGTAGACATAAACAAATTAAAAGACATATAATCATACAATTAAATACATCGTGCCAAAGCTCGTTACCAAGATAAAAACAACAATTGTTTATGTTGTTCTCACTGAAAATAGACCTATAAATAAGTTTACTACTAATATTAGTCTCTATCTCAATTAACTGACCAAAGTGGTCCGATAAATTAGTTCTTACCACTCTTATAGTAGACTGGGGGTCAACAAAGTTAACGATTATATTATCAATACACCTACGACTCACGGAAGTTACACGCGTAGGCTCGTTAAGAGTTGTGAACAGATTAAAGCGGTTCAGGGTGTCTCTAAGTCTACACGTAGCAGGAGAACAGTCATTAAAATCAGATTTTTATTTATGGGGCAGAATAAAAGACATAATTTATCACAAAAGCCGATTACAACAAGCCTCCGAAATTGAAGTAACTGTGCTCTCTACTAATCGACAAGTAAACATGTGTATTAAGAATAATGGTAACACTTTGAACATTTGTTAAGTTGAAGTTTTTTTTGTTTTATTTTTCGTACTTTTTGATTTAAATATATTTTTTTTCGTTTATATTGCTTGGTCAATATATTTTCTTATTTATGTTTAGGTATAATAATAGGTGCTTTTACTTACTTTCATGTTATAGGCTTAGTTCATGAGTTATGGAAATTATTTTTGCTGTTTACCTATAATTAGATGTATATCTGTTGGGTAATAAAGATATTATTATTATTATTATTATTTTTAGTCCATTTTACTAGCATGTTTTTTCCCGCCAGGTTGTACGATAAGCGGTTGCCGAGATATGGCCGGTGGCCGAGCTTAAACAGACACCTGGTATATATACTATTCGTATTTACGGTTTATAGTTGGTAATAACATTAAAAAAGACCTTCTGTTTGGTAAGAATATCAATGCAGGAGCGAAAGGTCAGATCTGTTCGAGATTCTTGATACATTCATATCTGAAAATAATTTGAATTGGCCTAAGTGCGTTGGTGTCTGTGCTGATGGAGCTCGCTCCATGTCTGGTTCTTTGAAGGAATACAGGCACGTATTCGAACCAAATAACCAAATGCACTGTCGACCCATTATATTATTCATAGAGAAGTGCTTGCGACAAAGCATCTAATTCCTGCACTGTATCAGGTGTTCGAATGCGTGGTGAATGTGGTAAATATTTTAAAATCTCGTCCATTGAAAGCAAGGCTTTTTAAAAAACTGTGTGAGGATATGGGAGTCGAACACTCGTCTTTGTTGTTCTATAGCAGTGCAGGATCGCTCTCTCGTGGTATTGTTTTATTCCGTACGTTTGAATTGCGGCAAGAAATTTTTATTTTCCTTAAAAAGGAAGAGATGCAAAAGATTTCGCTGATGCCGATTTTTTAATAAAACTGGCAAATTTATACGATATTTTTGAAAAACTGAATTCCCTACTGCAGTTTTTTAAAATGGCAGCAATTATTGACGTCAAATGAATTTGATTTTTCTCAAGATATAAAAAACATGTTTGAAGGGCACTTATCATAGCTAACTATCTGGTTTGAGAAACACTTTCAAATTGAAAATTTTGATAGGTTGGCATGGATTCAAGATCCATTTAACACTAGTGCTCCGACTGAATTTACTTCTGCAGAAAAAGATACTCTTATCGAGTTATCTTGCGACGACGGTTTGAGAGTAAAATTTGGTAACATGGGATTGATAGAATTTTGGATATCACTAAAAGATGAATATCCCCTTCTAGGTGATCAGTCTTTGCGTATTTTAATTCCATTGTCGACGTCGTATTTGTGCAAAGCTGGGTTTTCGGTGGTCTCTGTGATAAAAAGCAAGTATAGAGCAAAAAAGAACGTGAAAAAGGAAATGAGACTGGCCGTGTCCAGTTTAACTCCACGATTTGAGAAAATATGCAGTGTTTGCAGGCGCATCCATCACATTAATTATTAGTTTAATATTAATAAAGCAAAAAAGATGTTAAACAATTAAGATGCACGAATTATATTTATTTTTATTTTTTCTTACGATCAGTCATACTTTTACTTAGGGTAGGGCGCCAGAAAAAAAATTTAATTGAAGAAAAGCGCCACGACTCGGGAAAATTTGGGAACCACTGGTTTAGTCTGTTTATGAGTATAAGCGATAGCATTATACTTGTACTTGCTCTTATTACTTGCACACATATACTGACGTTGCTATATTTTATTACTTTGGCTGAAACTATAGCTAACGTCGGTATGGTATGTATTTAACAATGGCTTTAACCATTAATGATATAACAACTGAACACTTATTATTTGTGTGTTCGTAATCCCAAAAATGCTCTATATATTATTTCAAGGAAAATTTTATATCTATCTACAGAATATCTGACCCTTTTTTGTTCCCAGTGATTTATTTTTAACTGAGTTCAGCTTTTTCCTGTTTTTTACTCAGTATCGCGCGCAAACAAAGGTGAATGTTTGGTCTTTAGTATAAATTTAAATTTGCCGCCAACTCCTTGAAGAAAAGTTTATTTTGGTAGCACTGGAAAGGGAGAAAAAGAGACATTATTATTACCGCCAAGATACACAAAACAACGCAATAAAGTTTTGTATCGTTAAAATTGCATTTTTATTTTGAATGGAATATTCTACCCCAGTAGAATCGCAAAGAGAAAATCTCGAGAATAACGTTCTACATATTGGTCCTTCGGCATCGGATTAAGAGAAAAAAGTGTTGACGGTAGAGGTTAACCACGTGCATCGCAAACGAACGTAACAGGGATATACTCAGTTTCTAAAGGAATACAAGTATATGGCATTTATTACTCATCGTACAACGAAACAGCGAAAACATCACTCCATTGGTATAGGAAAATCAAGAAGAATCGCACATCGAAAAGCAAAATAACGTAGAAGCAGTAGTTAACCTAAAAAACCAGTTAATCGATATTGGAAGCAAGGTAGCGGTAACAGCGGTTTTGGAGTGCAACACAGAAACGCAGACAACGCACGTGAATTCACAGTAAGTCCTATCCTTTTTTACCTATTTGAAAAACGAATTTTTAGTTGAGTAATCACGAAAAACAAAATCATTTTCATTGTCCTTGCATGTTTCAAGATATTAAAAAAAAAAAAATCTTTAGATACAAATTCATTATTATCCCGTCAATTGTTTACTTTGTGGCTGACTTACAATGACCTCCAAACAATTGAAACAACAGCGAGAACAAGTTTTGGGAAAAATTACACGGTTCTCAAAATTTTTAAACGCGTATAACGAAGACAAATATTTAGAATTAAGCGAACGTTATGAAACTCTTAATCAAATATCCCTAGAATTTAACGAAATACAATCAAATTTAGAGGCGTTATTAAAAGACAGGGAACGTGAGCAGCAAGAAACGGAGCGTGAATCGTTTGAAAACATGTTTTATCAAATCAAAGCAAAAGCGAAGGGATTTCTTGTACAATACGAAACGAAAACGAATATTGAAAACGGGAATCATAATGTAAAAAAAGATACTTTAAAGTTACCGTCTATGAGTTTACCGGAATTTAATGGTGAATATCATCAGTGGCTTCAATTTCACGATACCTTTGTAGCATTAATCGATAACAATACAAACTTAAGCAATATCGAAAAGTTTTATTATTTGAAGGGATGTCTCAAAGGCGAGGCTGGCGAGATATTGCAATCATTAGAAATATCTAACAATAACTATCAAATCGTATGGGAATTATTAAAGCAAAGATTCGAAAATAAGCGAGTTATAATTGAAAAACATGTTCAATCATTATTTGAATATCCATCTATGAATAAAGAATCCGCTAATTCATTACGAAAAGCGATAGATGATTTTAGTAAACATATTAGGGCTTTAAAAGCATTAGGCGAACCCACCGAACAATGGGATCGATTATTGATTCATTTACTTACTTCTAAATTGGACATAACAACCAAACGCGAATGGCAAGAGTTTACCATTTCTAAAGAAAAAAGTACATTACCAAAATTTTCGGATTTAATTACATTCTTAACAAATCGATATCAAGTGTTAGAAACGATCGTGGTGGCAAATAATCCAAATAAATCGTCAAACTTTAAACATGAAAAAAAGCGGTATTACGAGCACACTCATACGCATTTAGCAACGTCAAATATAACATGCGAATTTTGCAAAAACTCACATTATATATATCAGTGCGAAAAATTCAAAAAACTTCCCGTCAAAAAGCGATATGAGGAAGTAAAGCGAATCAAATTATGTATTAATTGTTTGCGCAATAATCATTTTTCTCAAAATTGTAAGGCATCGGGTTGCAAACATTGTCACAAGCGACATAATTCATTATTACACATGAATAACGCGGAGGAAATTGGTAATTTGGGAATCAGCCAGGCGTGTAGCAACAAAGGGGTTGACGAAGAGGCAAATCCTGTTTCGAATAGCGAGGGTTCAGCATCAGTAAACACACATGTTACCAGCATTAAACCTGAAGCGCGCGTATTGCTTTCAACGGCTTTAGTTTATGTGCAGGATAATATCGGAGCTTATCATAAGGCGAGAGCGCTTTTGGACTCAGGGAGTCAATCCAATTTCATTTCGGAGCGGTTATGTCAAAAATTAAAACTACCCATGAACGAAATATGCCTTCCGGTGACAGGTATTAACCAATCATCGATGGAAATCACAAATAGTACGCAAATCAAAATAAAATCTATATATAATAACTTCCAGACAGAACTTTTTTGTTTAATTATACCACGAATAACCAACGACTTACCGAATTTTACATTTAACACAAATTCAGTAAATATCCCGGATAATTTATCACTAGCAGATCCGTCATTTAGTATACCGAGCAAAATTGATATTCTATTAGGTGCAGGAATCTTTTGGGAATTGTTATGCGCTGGTCAAATCAAAACGGGACCTGGACAACCAATATTGCAAAAGTCAAAATTTGGGTGGATTCTTTCGGGACCGATAAATATAGTATGTCACAAATCGAATGAGATTGAAAATGGCGTCGTGTCAAATTTAAGTCTCCACGAACAAATAGAAAATTTTTGGAAATTAGAGGAAACCAGCGATACACCAAAAATGAGCAAAGAAGAATGGGAATGTGAAAAGGAATTTCTGGAAACGACCAAGCGAGAAGAATCTGGTAGGTTCGTCGTTAAACTGCCAGTGCGCGAAAATTTAAAAGAACTAGGAGAATCGGAAACAAATGCCAAACGGCGTTTTCTGAATCTAGAAAACAAATTAAGCAAAACCCCAACCATGAAAGAACAGTACAACAATTTCATGAGCGAGTACGAAAGCCTAGGGCACATGGAAAAAATAAGCGAAAAGGAGTTACAAAACGAATGCAAACTCACGTATTATATTCCACATCACGGAATATATAAAGAAAGTAGCCTAACAACGAAGTTAAGGGTTGTTTTTGATGCTTCGGCGAGAACAAGTTCCAACTTATCATTAAACGACGTGCTGAAAACTGGCCCAAAGTTACAGGATGATCTATTTGACATACTACTAAGATTTAGAAAACATAATTTAGTACTCACCGCAGATATCGAAAAAATGTATCGACAAATAAGAATAACACCAGAACAGCAAGATTTGCAAAGGATACTTTGGAGAAAAAATCCAGATGAAGACATTCAACATTTTCGTCTAACAACTGTTACTTATGGATCGGCAAGTGCATCGTACTTGGCAATACGGGCATTGCAGCAAGTAGCGCACGAAAAAAAACATTTACAGCCAGACGTTGCACAAGTCATTTTGAAAGATTTTTATGTGGACGATCTAATCACAGGCGCGGAAACCATCGAAAAGGCGATATATTTAAAGGACAAATTAACACAGTTACTGGAGAGTTACGGGTTCCATCTAAGGAAATGGATATCAAACGAAAAGAAAGTATTAGATTCAACAGTTGACAAAACAGAATTGTTAGAGTATTACATTAACGACAATGACCAAACAAAAACTCTGGGTATGAGATGGAATGCAGGAACGGATTTATTGTCATTTGAGATAAGTAGCAGTAATATATACACGAAACGATTAACCAAACGCGTCATTTTATCTATGATAGCTCAAATTTTTGACCCATTGGGACTAATTGGACCGATAACGATCAGAGCCAAGATAATAATGCAAAAACTCTGGCAGCTAAAGCTAGATTGGGATGAGTCAGTTCCATTAGACATATTCACGGCATGTTCAAGATTTTTCAATCGGCTTCTCGAACTAAACAATTTAAACATCGAAAGACAATGTGTAATAAGAGGTGCCAACAAAATTAGTTTACACGGTTTCTGTGATGCTTCGGTGCAAGCTTATGGGGCATGTATTTACGTAGTATCAATCGATGCCAATCATCAAACAAAGGCAAGTCTCTTATGCGCAAAATCTCGCGTCGCTCCTTTGAAATCTATCAGTCTTCCACGTTTGGAGCTTTGTGGCGCACTTTTGCTTGCACAATTAATTCACTGTGTTGTTAAGGCCTTGGATTTGAAAATCAGTGACATTTTTTATTGGACAGATTCGACTATTGTGTTATCGTGGTTGATGGCAGAGCCGTCTACATGGCAGACATTTGTTTCTAATAGAACATCGCAAATCCAGGAATTGTCAAATGTTTCGCAGTGGAGACACGTTTTCTCAGCGGATAATCCAGCTGACATTATTTCTAGAGGTATTGAACCTCATTTACTGTTGAAATCTGACCTATGGTTTCACGGACCGTCTTGGTTGTGTTTACAGGAAAAGAAGTGGCCCGGGTGTCGTCCTATCGGAGTCATCGACAACGTTCCCGAGAAACGGAAAGCGAAATTAGTTAACTTAAACATTACCACCGATTTTGACATTTTTCATCGATACTCAACATTTTATAAACTAAAAAGAGTGGTTGCTTATTGTTTCAGATTTGTAAATAATTCAAAGGTGTCTTCTGAAAATCGTATAACGGGTTGCTTAACTAGCGAAGAAACAAATCACGCAACTGAAATATTAGTAAGAATTGTGCAACAGCGGGAGTTTTCGCAAGAGGTTAACAACTTAAAACAAGGGAAATCCATATCACGTAAGAGTAAACTTTCACAATTGAACGTCTTTTTGGATGATCACGATTTATTACGAGTAGGTGGTCGAATTAGTAAAGCCTCAGCTGTATATGATAAAAAACATCCAATCGTTTTACCTCAAAAACACAGTTTAACAAAACTTATTATAAAAGATGAACATCATCGTCATTTGCACGCGGGCGCACAAGCAATATTGGCCGCCGTTAGATTAAAATTCTGGCCATTAAATGGCAGGCACGCGGTTAGAAACGTCATAAGAAATTGCGTCACTTGTTTTAGAGCAAATCCATATTCTGCTGAACAAATAATGGGTGATTTGCCAAAAAATCGAGTTAGCATGACAAGACCATTTTTAGTAACGGGCGTTGATTACGCGGGTCCATTTGATTTGAAAGAGAAAAGATTCAAAAATCGTAGCCTCATTAAGGGATACATTTGTATGTTTGTTTGTTTTTCCACTAAAGCCGTCCATATGGAGGTGGTTGGTGATTTGACTGCTGAGTCTTTTCTTAACGCGCTCAAGCGATTCACGGCCCGACGCGGTATCTGTAAAATTTTATACTCAGACAACGCCACTAATTTTGTAGGTGCTAATAATAAGCTAGTGCAAAGTTGTAATCACTTAATGAAGACGGACGTCAACTTTCAATCATTTTTGAGTAAAAATCAAATTACGTGGCAATTTATTCCGGCGCGGTCACCACACCATGGGGGTCTTTGGGAGGCAGCAATTAAGTCCGCCAAATTTCACATAAAGCGGGTTATTGGCAAGGCCTTATTACATTATGAGGATTTTTGTACTGTGATTACTCAAATTGAGGCAGTTTTGAATTCCCGACCTTTAATTCCCTTGACAAACGACCCTAATGACCTAGTAGCCCTATCCCCTTCTCACTTCCTCATAGGAGACTACTTAATGGCGATACCGGAAGTAGAAGTGCAAATGCCCACAAATCGATTACGTCATTATCAAAAGTTGCAGCAAATGGTTCAACATTTTTGGCGACGCTGGTCGCACGAATATCTGACTTCCTTGCAGCAACGTACCCGGTGGCAGAAGTCCTCGTCAACACAGTTGGGTGTAGGAACCATGGTGCTATTGAAAGAAAACAACCTACCTCCTCTGTTGTGGAAAATTGGAAGAATAGAAGACGTTTATCCAGGAAGTGACGGTGTAGTGCGTGTTGTGAGCATACGTACTGCTAATGGAACAGTAAAACGTGCAATACAAAATATTTGTATTTTGCCAATCAACTATCACTAACAATTTTTAATATGAATATTCATTAATTACTGATATTTGCAAAATGTTTGAGTTCTTTTATTATCTTGTTTTATCTGTTTTGAAAGTCGAGCCTTTCAAGGGCGGCGGTATGTTTGGTCTTTAGTATAAATTTAAATTTGCCGCCAACTCCTTGAAGAAAAGTTTATTTTGGTAGCACTGGAAAGGGAGAAAAAGAGACATTATTATTACCGCCAAGATACACAAAACAACGCAATAAAGTTTTGTATCGTTAAAATTGCATTTTTATTTTGAATGGAATATTCTACCCCAGTAGAATCGCAAAGAGAAAATCTCGAGAATAACGTTCTACAGTGAATAATGTAAAGAAAAAATGCTTCTGGTTGGAGGGTTTCTCTGTACAAAACCGGTTCTTGTAGATAACGGTTTGAATAGGAAAATTACTTTTTGTTATAATGGACAATTGTACTTAGCACAAAGAAGGAAAAAGAGGTTAATAGAATCTGATGGGGCGGGTAGTAATACATCTTCCTTTCAGCAAATTTAAAAATTAATTGTTGTGGGAGATGTTTCTACTATCTTCTTTAATAAATGACAAATTTATTGACGAACATGAAAAAATATATACATAAATACATAGGCACACAACACACATGCTGGTGTTTGGATAAACGTGTCTTGTTCGTTTTTTAGTGTTATTTTTTTGAATTAATTTTATTGTTTTATATACTATAAGCTTACAGTTATTTAAGTAATAAGCAAATGTTATAAAAGTAATGTCGGTAGAAGAGAAATCATCCAACGACCATTCTCCTGTATACTATTAACAGGTTATATGTGTAGATTAATTCTTCTGGGTTCTACTAAGTTATTCCTGTGTCCTTCTAGAACTCCCAAGTAATTTGTTGAGAATCTTTTGCATCTATACCGCTGTAAGTTTGCATGTCATAGCAATCAATAATCAATAATCAAAGTGCTCGCACAGAATTTAGTTTAAGTTTTTAGTTTAAGTACTTAGAAGGTAGGTATTCTTGTACTGAGAAAAAAAGCCTATTTCTCAATTTTTTCTTTGTATATGTTCAACCAAGGTTTACAAAAAAAGACCATTATGTACTTCGTAGCTTTTATGCTCTTTGTATTATTTTTCTTTCGTAACTTACACAATAAAGGAATTATTATTATTATAATTATTATTATTATAATACAGGGTGAAGTTGAATACGAGGGAGAGTTGGTATTCAACCTTAAGTATTTTGGATTGCAGTCTTTGATTTATTTTCGCAATGAAGAGTTTTGCGCATCCCCAACGTATGTCGATATGGTCTTTATAATATATATATAATGTCCTATTTTTAAACTTTTAACGTACCCTATATATACGTATATATTTTGCTGCCAATCGGATATTTTATTTACAATTATCCTCGAACTTAGTTTTACACAAACCATTACGTGTAAACACTGCAAAGCGAAAATGATAATTTAACGTTAAATCTAAGTCATGTTAATAACCATTTTCATTGAGACAGTCTACAATACGCTCCTGAAGTAACAATGGAAAAGGTGGCATTTGGCATCCTACTATCGTTGAGTAAAATACAAAAATATGTCGATAACTCAAAAACAATTTAAGCATACACAATAATAATAAAAATGAACCAAAAAATTCAATTTGACATTGTATTTGGCACCAGAAAATAGAAACCATTTATAGTGAGATACGCTTCATCTTGATTATTTTAAATGGAAACGCGTTTTCATTTTGGAATTTCCGAGAGCAGTTTTGGAATATTGGTCTGTCACCTACACAGAATTATTTCGCACACTATTTCAAATTAATGATTCTTTCTCTTGGCAATATTGCAGCATATTTTGAATTTTCAGTCAATTACATTTCTATCCGAACTGCTTCGATCTTTCTAGTGATAGAATCAATATTATGCCATTGTGTATACTACTTGCCCGCTATCGTGGGCACGACTTTCTAATTGATAAGCTCAAACAATACGATCTTTCTTGTATGTGTAGTATATACATCGTGTCTCAGATCATAGGAATCTCGCTTATTATAAAAGATACAGGTCTTGTAAAATTAGATAAATCATTCCTAAGGATTAGTGAAATTATACGATATTCTCCAATTTCCATGTATTGCAAGACTAATAGCAAGAAAAAAATGTCCAATTTCTTTTTCTTGTAATAACTTTTTTGTTTTAGAAGACAAATAATTTTTATTTGCATTTTCTTTGGGTACTTTGTATGCAGAACTTAAATATTGACTTAGATTTTTCACACTTTAGCCCTTAATTTAAATTTTTCTTATGGAACCTCAAGTCAGCTTTGAAAGAATTGAACGTGTTTTTTATTCTCTTTACTGCATATATGCTATTTATTTAAAAGCAACAAAAAATTATTAAAGAAAAATATATACCAAACACTCTAATAAGTAAGCCGTGATATTTGAAAACACAATCGAATTTAATGTCACTTGAAAATTAATCTGTCCGCAATATTGTCGAACATGAATTCATTAACTAATACTGAAAAGTTTGACATGTTGAGTTGTTACATTCTTTTTCATAAAAACAGTGTAGAAGCTGCACAGATGTATTTGAGCCTGGATCCTTAAAGAAGGCAGGCTAGTGCTCGTACGTACAGACATTTGGTATCTAATTTACAAGAATATGGTTCATTTTCCAAACCTACAAAAAATCCGAAATTAATGAATCCTTCAACATCTGTTAGAGAAATTGAACATAACACTGGTATTTTAGAAACTACAGCACAAAGAATTTTAAAGCGTCACAAATACCACTCGTTTATACGAGTAATTATTTACACCATTCTACAGAGACTTGAAGATCAGGAGAGAAGATTACAATTTTGCTAATGGTATGTTTACCAATGTGAGAATAAAATAATTTTCCTGCTACGGTTTTATGGTCTGAAGAAATCAGATTTACAAATAATGACTTTTTCAATAGACAAAATGTTTACTTTTGGGACAGAAAATCCGCACGTTGTTAAGGAAAGTCGACATCAAGTGAGATTTGTTTTAACGTTTTAGGCGCTAAACTTATTGGGCCCATATTTCTTAACAAAACACTACATAGTGAAAGCTATTTGAATTTATTACAAACTGATTTAGAAAATAGACTTGATGATTTACCATTGATTGAGAATATTAACATCTGCTGCCAATAAGATGCCATGTCGCCCCACCCCAGATTTTAAACATATTCAACGATTATCTTAATAATCGGTGTCCATAATCGTGGATTGGTAATCGAGGATCAATTTTGTGACCACCTAGACCTCGAAACTTAACGCCATTAAATTTTCTTGTTTGGGGTGTACGTGCCAACATTTGATAGTGCCGAAGATGTTCGTGAAGAAGCTTGTACAGCATTTGGAAGCATTCAAAGGCAAAAACTACGCAATGCGGTTACGTCGACACTACGCACAGCACATTTATGTTTAAAACGAAAATTGAAAAACTGTTTTCTTTTAATAGTATTATGTTTACTGTTCTTATTATTTTTTTTTATTATTGTTATTTATTATCTGTCGTTTTCTCTTGCATATACGCCTACTGCAGTTGATAGGGTTATCATCACTTCACAATTTAAAAATATATACTCTTATACAGGGTGATACATAAATCCTTTGTTACGCTCAGCCCTCGTCTTTGGATCGTCCTGGCAGAGATTAGGCGCAAATGGCGCTGACGATAACTAAATTAAGGTCATCCGTTCGACAATTAAGAATGTGCCCGTTTGTCGGTGTTTCACACCTGTAGCCTCGTCCAACTAAATTTATGAAAGTTTCGGAAATTTATTGTGTGTCACCTTCAACCTGCCTTACCTTACTTCCCTAGTGTGCGTTGGTAAAAATGGGGTGGAGCCTGTGCCTCTAACTCTCTGATTTAGGGGTGGGTCACTCAGATTACTGAAGGTGGATGACTCTTAGGCGCCAGCTGTCATTCTAACTCAGGCCCACTCCAACATGTTAGTTATTCCGACAGCAAAAATAATATTGGGTACACTAGGTGTAGTAAGACATTCATACTCAAAGTAATCAACAACAACAAATTTATTATAAGCAAAATTATGGATCAATTGTATGTTTCGGCAAACTGCCAAGAAAACAAAATTTATCAATGATTACCCATACAAAAAAAAAACAATAGGCTTAATCAATTTCAAACATGAATCACAGTTAAACATTAAACATCAGCCCGACACATGTAACTAAATAAATCATGAATCAGGGGACCCACTTAATCAGCCTGTATATGGAAATTTACATGAGCAGAATAACTAGTTACAGATTCAAATCGCTCAATTTAATTTAAAAAAAAAACATGACAACTATTATTACCATCAGCTCGAGATACATCGCACCTTACAATGTGCTTACATAAAATAAATCAATCTGTATCTGAACAGGACTGATACAAACAGATATTAATTATTATTGTAATGTATATTGGAAACTAACAATTAAAGTTCATTCGTCTGAGGGTATTTACCAGTTGACGAATCAATAAACTAACTGACACTTGTCCGAGAACCCTCGTAATTCAAGGATAAATCAGTCGTTTCTACAGTCATGAACTATCAGTAGGCTTAAAAAGTTCCTAAACAACTATTGAAATTGTAACTTCAATTCAGCTTCCGATACTGAGGGTATGAAGCTGGCAATTAACTCAAATACTTAAAATTTAACCGCACCAGGTGGTGTCGGCACCAAAGCTTAATGAAACTGTTCTATTAATTCTTAAGAAACTAATTTTACATAGCCGATTGCCACTTGTGCAAATATAAATTAATTAAACCAATCAATTAAATAAATTTAAAATGAAAGAAAACAAACATAGTAGTATACATAGCTTAAACAGCGCATCCATAACATCCACAGGACTTGAACTTCACAAAAGGCGTTTCCCGGTGAGGATTCAATTATTACCAGGTGTCACTCTAGGAACTCCTGTACATCAGGCGAAAGAATGCGGGCATAAAGGCCGGTCAAAATGGCTGCCGGAAATCAGCATCCACATGCAATATAGATCGATTCAAGTCGTATATTATAAAAAGCTAAAAGTTACACGAGAACAAATACATTAATCACCACCAAGAGAATTAAAAATATAGAAATCTTACCGATCTTACGCACCATTCCAATCTCAAACAAAAATCCTGCTTAAGTCGCAGTTAAAGTGTTAAAACTTCCCAGAAAAATAAAATAAAATGCTACCATTTAGGCATCCATCCTTCGGATGTATGTTACGTTACGATAGATTATAAATGGACAAACCCCAAATTATACAGTAGCATAGACTGGACTGGCTCAGATCGCTTTTCAAACGTGCACACGAGATGTTCGAGATGGTAAGAATGCCGGAAAAATGCACGAGTACCGATCAGAGAAAGACGCTTGCGCTGGTTCTCACGCAAGTGCTCTCGGTCGGCAAGTTAGACAGAGCTCCTAAACTACACAAATATACAGTATCGCTCAAAGAATTGTGTCAAAATTAAATGAACTAAAAATTCTAAAATATTAATAAGTCCACTAAAAGGAAACGACATATGGAGTAAAAAAAAAAAACAAGGTGTAACACCTTGGCACAAAGAAGATTTATTTTATGAAATTAAACAGCCGATATATAAGTTCAAATTTGGATTTCAATTTAGAATAGAAATTCTTTTTAATAAGAGTAATTCTTCATTAAAGTTAATAGTTTTTAAGTGATTTATGATTAAAGTTAAAAGTTTACTGCTGTGTTTTTAATTGCATATAGTTCAAGAGCGTCATGATAGAACACAAAATAATTTGGTATGCCATACCATGTACCAAGTGATACTAGTACCTGTTCTAATTTAATGGGTGTTCGCGAAGCTGTTGCGTAATGAAGAAACTTTAAACACAAAAACTTATTTATTTCTAATGGAACGTCAATATTTTTTACAGAATTATATTAAGTCCTTCAAAAGCCACTTTTTTTTGTTAAATATGTCCTTTACTTCTCTTCGATATTTGAGAAGATACTAAAACTTATTTTCAAATCGTATTCTTGACGCAGTAAAAATAATAGTAGACATGGAAAAACATAGATGCCACAATATCACATTGCTAAGATATATTATACTTCTATAAAACTGCCTATTGTTACTGTTATTGTTTTTTCTTTGTTTTTCGTGTTATTTTTATCAGCGTTTGCTTTTTGTTGTTTTATCATATTTATAGTTTCCCCCAATAATAATGAATTTTCCAAAAGGAACACTTAATTGACAGTGGAAAACCTTGATTGAAACGCAGAAAAATTCTTAGATTGTTTCACGTATTTAATGATGCCGAATAAACCCGAATAGACGTAATTTACTAACTTTATAAAAATATAAACACATGATGTTAACGGAAAAGGTCAATATGATTCGGAAAGTCTTCTTCATGTAACACAAAATCGACAGGTTAGTAGTAGACAACTACGTAAGTGCTACTGCAGAAATAGCCACAACAATGTCAACCAGTTGTTAAACGTTCCTTGCTCTGTGAGAGGAATTGGCCAAGGTGGTTTCCTAGAATGGTTGCCGACATCAAGTGTTCTTACCCCGTTGGATTTATTTTAATGGGGATATATTAAAGATAATGTTTATGAGAAAAGACGGATTAAGAATTGTTTGCTGAGAAATATTTACCGAAACTATCCAAAGATCAGAACAACATTCACAATGAATCGGTCTATGAACAATTAAGATGATTGCTAAGCGTAGTGTTCAATTTTCTTTTTTTTAGAATTAGCAGCTGCTAATAAAATATATCTTTGATAATAACACTGTCATCTGTGAATCACTTAAGGTACGTTTCAGTTAATAGATTGCAGTAATTTTAGCGAGATGCGTTCGTTTGTGTTATGTCAGTTAAATGGCGTAGGTTGTTATCTCGCATTTAATTGTTTAATTTATTTTTCTCATTTTTCGAACTGTAGTAAAATTCATTCTTAATCATTAATATTTTAATTTGTAAATTTAGCTCTGTTTATTTGCTTTTGCTAACTTTATTTTTACCTTTTCAATCGTTAGTTGATATTCTGCCCACCTTCGGATTCTTCTAGTAACCAGTGTCATTTTTTGATTGAACGTTCATATTATTTATTATTGCCACAGATCTTACGTCATTTTATATGTGGCAAGGATAATTTTGAATTTTGGCGCCCAATATGGGGCCATGCTTTTGAAAGGAGGCCTTATCTTTTTCTAGTTTGTTGAGTCATTTCATGTTTTCGGCCATTTTGAATTGAGAGCCTTTCCTTTTTTTTTTTGATAGATACTCTGGTCATTTTTAATAGCATCTTATCCACATTCCGAACATCTTTTAAATACCCAGTATATAACAATTCCACTGTTATGAAACATCTCCAGTTTTTTTTTGTGTGTGCTCATATTATAATATTGTTTCTCTCTGACTTATTGGTGACGTGTATGTTTAGGTTGACTCACAAGGTCAACGGGTCGAAAGTCATACTATTCGGTATATCTAGCAATTCTCGTGTGGTCTTGTTCGTTTTTTGTGTGGTGAATTATTAGCAATAAGTTGCACATAATTCTGATTTAGTAATCCTCACGTTGGACTTCTCTATTTTTATATTAGCCTCTACTTATTATCGTCATGGAGACTAAAGTCGTTTATCCAGGGACGAGCTGGAATATGAATTGCAGATTAGGGGTGCAGTCAATACCGATACTGTCGAGGAAATGCATCGAACTCTTCGACGTATGAAAAAGCTTGCGTCTTCAACATCCTTTGTTATGCCCAAGCATCCTTTCACCTTAGCTTAAGATGCTGATGCCATTACGACCAAAATGGACGAAATTAAGTCCTTGTTGAATGACTTTCCTGAATCTCGCCAATCTTCAGCGTTCAAAAGGATTTCATTAAAACTTGTATTTCTTCAAGGTAGAATTAACCATAATCCCCCTGTCTATCAAAAGGAAATAAATCAAAGATCTGATTTGCTGGTTAACACTGTAGAGTTGGCTTCTAGTTTAGCTTCCAAGGCTAAAGCTCTTGATCGGTCATCTACTGCTGCCAACGTTCCTTTATTGGATTTATCCCTTATTTCTCGGTCGGTGGAGTCTCTTAGTGAATCGGACTCAGAATCTGAGTTTGTTACGCCTGAAATTTCTGTCGCAGCTTCACCTTAACCTGTACCAGTATCGACTTGGGGTGTAAAATCCGGAATTCCTACTGATTTTTCGCTTAATGATTAGAACGTGTTAATGAATTGAAGATGGCCAGACATTTTAGGATGAAATTTTGTTTTGGTCTGCCGTGTATCTTTTTACTGGAAATGCACTTATTTGGTATAGGACTAATAAGGACAACTTTTCGACTTGGACAGAGTTAATTTAAATTAACTCTGTCCAAGTCGATAAAAAAAAATATTTATAAAACTGATTTTATACAAATATATGCTAATGCGCCTTATTTTGCATACATTTCATTCTTCTTCTTCTTCTTATTTTAAATAATTTAAATTGTTATACTGACGATCAATATCTAACGGTATTTAAAATCTATCTTTTTCTACATATCTTTATCTAGAATTGTCTGAAATTTACTTTAGGCAGAATTCACACCAAAGCGATAAGCAACTAGCAACCAGCAACACGCGATACGCGACATATATCGTTTTCAAAAAGTACACAATGTTTTATGTATCCATTCACATCGGAACGACGGTGATATCGCGCAGAAGAATATCTGTCGACAACATACGATTTATATCGCTAACAACATCGAGTGCCAATTGCTAGAGACACGCGTTGCGTGATCGTCGAAGTTTTGTGCTGGATTGTGTTCAAAATGGGAGAAAAAGAAAATATAATATTTGTGCAAATTGTGGAAAGATACCCGTGTTTGTACGACTATACAAACCCTGACTATGCTAAACGCCAAATCACCGAAAAAACATGGAATTTAGTAGCAAAGGAAGCAAAGATATCAGGTAAGTAAAGAGGTTATGTTTTTTAGTTTTTTATTATGGTTATCAAACGGTACAATGCAATCAATTGTGCTTTGTTCTTATATTATTCATATCATGTATTAATACAGTAAGCCCACTGCCAAGGGATTGCTGCTTCAGGGTTTAAAAAATAATCAGCTAGATAATCCCGTAGTGTGATTGCGGAACTGTTTTCATTAATTTCGGAAGAGACGATTTGACAATGTGTAATCTGATTTTCTTGCAATCTATCTTCATCATGCACTAGACCAGGTCTTGTTAAACGTCCTTCCTTTGTGCGGATAAAATTGTGTAGAACACAAGCAACTTTTATAATATTGTCAACGCATTCCTCCCCACAGGCAATAGGAGTTTCAAAGACTCTAAATTTACTGACCAACATACCAAAAGAACATTCAACACTTTTGCGACCACGGGATAATCGATAGTTAAATATTCGTTTTGTATCATCTAAAACTCTCTGTGGATATGGACGCATAATGTTTTTCCTTAAAGGAAACGCCTCATCAGCACAAAAATAAAAGGGAAATGCATTATCCTGTCCATCATGTGGAAGAGGTTGTGGGGATGGTATATTCAAATTGTTTTGATTGAGCAGTCGTCCCAGCTTGCTTGTTCTAAATACTGCGCCGTCACTATTTCTACCATAATCACCAACATCAACTGTTACAAACATTCCGTCTGCGTCAGCTACTGCCATCAAAACAACAGAGAAGTATCCTTTGTAATTGAAATTTTGTGATCCTGTGTTACGGAACTTTTTGATTCGAATATGCTTTCCGTCGATTGCCCCTAAACAGTTTGGTATATTCCAAAGCTCATAATACCGATTAGCTACAGTTTTCCATTTTGCTGCGTCCGGTACCGGCATGTAGAGGGGTTGTAAACATTTCCATATTGCGGCTGTTGTTTCTCTAAGAATGTAGCTTATTGTACTACATCCTCGAAAGAATTGAAAAGATAGCGCCGCAAAGCTACTTCCCGTTGCTAAATACCTGCAACAATTATAATATCAATACACTTAACAAGCACCTATAATATTAACACATAATACAATAACTATCATTGTTTCAGTTACACAGTGCAAGGAAAAATGGAAGAATCTTAGAACTGCTTTTGCTCGAGCTCAAAGAAAGCCTCCATCGGGATCAGGAAGCATCAAGCAGAAATACTATCTTCAAGATGTGATGCAATTTATTCTACCATATGTAAAATCACGACCTCAGACAGGAAATTTACCATCCCCCAGTAGTGACGACGGTCCTGTGGATGAAACGGATGCAGCCACTCAGAAACTTGATGATCAACATCTTGAAAGTCAACACGAAGCGGAAGCTCCAGCGAATGTTTTTGAACACCGTGAATACCATACGGTAGAAAACGCAAATGATGACAGTGTTAGGCGCTCTGAACTTGCTTATCATCAAACTGCACGGAAAAAGTTTCGTCCCGCTTCTGCAACACCTTCAACTTCAGCTTTAGAGAATGAAGCTGATAAATGCTTTATAGATTATATAAAGACACAAAGTAAAGCAGATGCCGATTTAACGTTTCTCCAGAGTCTTTTACCGGATGTAAAAAAAATGAACTGTAGCCGAAAACGAAAATTCAAAACGTCTGTACTTCAAATGATTGATAATATTTTGGATGAACAAGAACGTGGAGCACTTGGTACACCCTCAACAATGACATCCTGGAATAGTAACGATCCACAAGATTTGGAACGCCCAACTACCTCTTCGACGGTTACATCCTGGGTCATTAACTCTGTCGATACCGGAAGTACTCCTTCCTCACCTAGAGCCCAATATTTTGCATCATACGAAAATAAGTGAATAACTCCATATTGTTGTACCTTCGCGTTTTTTTAAATAAAATAATAAACTAAATAATATATAATTACTTTTAGTACTTTACGGATCAATAAATATTATTATTATTAATTGTGTATTACCTTACCTTAGAGTAATAAGAAGGCGTTCTTCGGCACTCACTGCCTCTCGGTAATGTGTATCTTTTTTCGTAATTGACTGGGAAACTAGTGCAAGTAATGACAAGTAATTTTCTTGATTCATCCTATAGAATCCTTTAAATTTTTCCCTGTCTACATTTAACTCTCTTGCAACTATATTTACACTGTATTGTATACTTTGTAGATTAAATGGACGTATCCAATATTGCCGTTTATGTTTCTTGTTGATAGACTTTCGTCTACGCATCCGCCGAAGCATATAGTACGCAACTAAAACCTTATCGTCGGACATCTTGTCACAACTGAACAGATTTTGCGTGATTCTAGTTGCTGATAGCTAATCGTTTATCCTTTTGGTGTGAAACTAGAACCGATACTACATCGCACATTGCGTGTTTTTAGTTGCTGGTTGCTAGTTGCTTATCGCTTTGGTGTGAATTCTACCTATAGTCGTGTCGTGCTTCTACATTTTCTGCTTATTTCGAATCAAGCAATATTTTATTTATTTTTTAATAATTAATTCTACAAAAATATTCCCTCAAGGGTCTTAGTTCGTATTTTAAACATAGTCTCTTTTGTTGTGGCTCTAGTACGCTTGCTCAAATGCTTAAGCGAGACACATTTCATCTGTATTATTTTAAATATAATAAGTGATAAATTTAGTAATGGAACAATTTATCTATTTTGTATTATTTAAAGTAACAGAGGGACAATTGTGTATAAATCAATTTTTCCACTGAATAATATTTTGTTTAGAATATACGAGATCTCGGATTTCGTTTCTTCATATTTTATTACATGTTCTCAAGTTGGACTAGAAAATGTACGCCACTTGTTTTTAGCATTAATATAAAAATAAAAATGAGGTGTGGCCACCACACGAATTTCTTATACATGTATAAGAAAGTATCAAATTATAAAAAAGTCCTAACTAGGATTTAAATACTATTATCTTCTGAAAAAAAAAACAAAACCCTACTGTACTACTTCTATTCTCTTAATAAATCTCTATAGGATGCATACTTGGCGAAATATTCGAAAGAAAGTGCTATTTGCTAAGAGTAAAAGTCTTACTTCCTGTCCGAATTTTGAAATTTCTTTTATACAAAAATTATTGAAAATATAGCTCTAAGTACATTGGTACTCTTGATAAATATATATAGAATGCATAATTTACGAGATATTTGCAAAAATCACTGATCGATAAGTGTAAAAGGTCCAAATTTTGAAATTTTTTTTGTACAAAAGATATTGAGAATTAAGTTCTAAATACTTTTATACTCTTGATAAATATATATAACGCATAATTTACGAGATATTTGCAAAGATATCGCTATTCGGTAGAAGTAAAAGTAGTACTTCCGGTCCGAATTTTGAAAAAATTTTTATACAAAAGGTATTGAAAATTAAGTTCTAAATGCTTTTATACTCGTAACGTACCTGTCTAATAAGCATGGCTTGCGAAATATTCGCAAAAAACTGGTTTTCAATATGAGTAAAAGACCTACTTCCGGTAGGAATTTCGAAAAACTTGTTGACGAATAATTGGCAAAATTCGATTTTTTCACTGAAGTAAACTGCTACTTCCGGTTTACCGATTTTACTGAAAAACTATTCAGATCTCAAGAGGGCGCTTTTAGACGTAAATACAAAATGTGAAATTGCTATCTACAGCGGTTTGACCGTGGTCACACGCACATACACGCTGTAACGAAGTCCCTTAGTTAATTGAATAAAATATCATGTTTTTAAGTTCATAATTAATTTGTCATGTAAATACCAAATTATGTATGACTGCTATTTCATTCAATCATCAGTAATAATGTTTTCATACTGTATATGCCGCTGTAATTATTGTATTTGATTTGTTTGTACATTTGTTATTGATTTATTGTATGAGAGAAATGCCTCTATACGTCACAATCGTATTCGCGCGCTTCTACATCACGTCCGAGTGCAAAATTCAATGCTTTCGTGCTAGTTTTTGTCGATCATAAATGATATATAAAGCCGACCGTTTTCCAGTCAAAAGGCAGAGTCCCGCCGGTCCTTATCCTAGCCACAGGTCAATTATCGTGTGACGTCCTTCTTAGCAATATCAGACCTATCGTCGTGATTGCGCTAACACACCGTCTCCATCTGGGCACAGACCTATCGTCGTGCGCCCAGAGGAAAAGTCCGCTCATCTAAGTCTTGTCAGGTCAATTACCGTGATAAAGACTTGGTGAAGTTGTATATACCTTAGCCACTTGGTTTCCAGCAGGCCTATTTGCCGTGTAGGAAACTAAGTACCTCCACCTCCTGAAAGAACCTCTTGACAGGTCCATTACCGTGTAGAGTGTCGATCCGTCCGATAAGTTACCGCTCCCGAAAATTTAACTATAAATTTTGCATATTATTACAGGCCCGGGTAAGAATTCACTGCCGCGAATATTAAGGTATTTATCAAACGAGATACAGGCCGCGTATCACCGTATATCGACTACCGTCGTATCGAGAATAAACTAAACACTCGTAAATACCGCGATAGACATTATCGTATAATATAATCTGCACTACAACTCCGAATCATATTTTTAAACCTAGTTTCAGTTCAAATTAAACAATGTATTGCATATTCCGCGAGAATATACCTTTTGTTTGGGAAATTCAAAGATTTATAAAATGTTATTTTTATAGGTTATGTATGTAATGATAGGTTAAACTTCCGTAATAAAAGAATGACATAATTCTTTCTTTGCTATTGACTTCTCCGCTGTGCAAAACCTTAAAATTCTATGTTAATACTTTGCATTGTAAATGTTGTAATTTTTGAAGTATGTTTGTATGTATATATTTGTGTAAATATATTGAGTTCTTTTAAAGAATAAACATTGATTTAAAATCATTTGCCGATTGTCTTGTTGATGTTTTGTTTTGATTATAAGAGAGATACATATTACAGTTTGAAGATTAGAGACATCTTATATAGAGCAGCTCTGTATCAAGTTGTATCGGTACCAACAAGGATTACTAATACTAGTGAAACAATTATTGATTACGTTGTAACTAATAGGAGAGACATTACCTTTGAGGTTCACTTGACACCTAAAATTAGTGATCACAATATTTTGACCGTTGATACACAAGAGCTAATGAATACGGAACATATAAAAACGTTTAAAATTAGAAGTTATAAGAACTACAACATTAATGCCTTTCATGATAGGATACTAAGTTGTGAGTGGTCGAATAATACTAGCGAGGTGAATATTTTGGCTACACAATGGTTAATGATAATTGAGGCAGCAGTGCAGGAATTATGTCCAATCATTGAAATAACCGTAAGGTCTGGTTTTCCAAAAAATAAATGGATAAACGCAGAAATTATACAAGAAATGAATATAAGAGATAATAAATACAAACTTGCAGTGATAACCAAAAATGAACAACATTGGGAAGAATATAAACGCAGTAGAAACAAGGTCACGGGATTAATTAGATCAGAAAAAGAAAAATATTTTGTAAGAGTATTAGACAATAATAAATATAATCACAGAACATTATGGAAGAACCTAAAAACCCTTCTTCCTGGGAATAATGAATTATGTGACAAAGCAATAATTTTTGAAGACAAAGAAATCAGTAATAGCTTCGAAATATGTGAAAATTTCAATAAATATTTTGTGACGAGTGTGGATGATATTGTGGCTGCTATACCAAAGAAAGTAGGTTTGGTGCATAACGACAATACCGGTAGTTATGATAACGGGTTCTGTAATTTCGAAAACATCACAATGTATGAATTAAAGAATATATTAAAGGAACTCAACAATACAGGAGATGCAACTGGAAATGGCATTAACACATCCTTGTTGAAAGATGCATGTCTAGTAACTGCGAATAGATTGTTAGATGTATTAAATCAATCACTAAAGAGTGGAGTATTTCCTGAAGGATGGAAGACATCATACATTATACCAGTGCCAAAGGTGAATGGGTCACGAAAATGCGTGGAGTTTCGCCCAATAAATACAGTGCCGGTGTATGAGAAAGTCTTAGAACGTGCAGTAAAAAATAGACTTAGTTCGTATTGTAATGACAATAATATAATAAGCAAAGACCAGTCGGGCTTTAAAGAAGATCATTCATGTGAAACATTATTAGTGAATTTAATTGATAAGTGGTTAAAAGAACTGGATAAAGGTAACATTATCTTAGCAGTCTTTTTGGATTTTCGTAGAGCCTTTGAAACAATAAATAGAGACACTTTAATTAAAAAACTGGAATCAATAGGTGTAGGTGGTACAGTTCGAAATTGGTTTTCTAGCTATTTAAATAATAGGACACAAATAGTAAAATATAATAATAGTGTATCAAGTGCGATAGAAACTAGGTATGGAGTGCCCCAGGGAACTGTTTTAGGCCCCGTTCTATTTAATATTTACGTGAATGATATGTCGTCGTGTGTCGGCCGCTGTGACGTGTGTATGTTCGCGGATGATACAATGCTCTGCGTATCGGGCGATGATATGGAAGATATGGTTAAAGTGATGAATGAAGAACTGGAAGCGTTATATATATGGCTATGTAGAAATAATTTAAGTATAAATATTGATAAGTCCAAGTTTATGTGTATTGGAAGTAGACATAAATTACAACACAATGATAAAGATAAGATTAAAATACTAATTAATAATGTTTAATTAGAGTTAGTAACACAAATAAAATACCTTGGCATAATAATTGATGAAAATTTAAATTTCAAAAAACATTTAAGCTATGTAATAAGTAAGATATCTAAAAAAGTAGGGTTTTTAAATAGAATAGGTAAAAACTTGTCAAACTATGTTAAACTTATGTTATATAAATCGCTTATAGCACCACACTTTGAATATTGTTCAACAATTCTGTTCAATGCAAAGCAAAATGAGATACAACAATTACAAAAACTACAGAATAAATGTATGAGAGTAATACTGAAATGTAGTAAATATACACCCATACAGATAATGTTGGGTGCACTACAATTAATGAACATTAGACAGAGACTAGCATATAGAGTACTCGTTTTTATACATAGAATTAAGTTAGGTCAGGCACCTTCATATTTAACGGATAAGCTAGTACAAGTAGGAGATACGCATAGTTATAGCACACGTAATGTTAAAGACTTTTATATAAGTAGATATCAACGAAGTCAAACAACAACAAGTGTATACGTTGATGGTTTGAAACTTTATAATACATTACCCAATAGTATAAAAGAATGTAATAGACTAAGTTTATTTAAGACGTTGGCTTATAAGCATATACACTTGAATTATTGACTTTAGAAGTTGGTTTGTAACACATATATTAAGATGTTATATTTGAACATATATTTATCATGTATACATAATAGCAAATTGCTAAATAAAGACATTATTATTATTATTATTATTTATAACCCCGACCGTAATGAATTATTTCTAGTGTTTGAATTAAATCTACGTGTATTGATAGATATTTATAATAAAACAAGGTACTCACCCCATAAGCTCGTACTGAAGCAAGCCTGAGGAGTTTTGTATTTGTTACACCAAGATTAACAGCACATTCACCATAACATTTTTCACGTTTGACAGTAAGATATCATTATCCGCAGTAGGTTAAGTTACCGGCATATTATACGGTCAGCTTTGCTTTGTAGGTGACTGGGTATAGGCCACCCAGAGTACGCTGATCGTTCGACTCTCGTTCATTGGAAAAGTAGCAGATACGTATAAATTGTAATTGTTGTTGTCCCGTACCATTGCTAAATATTAAATATTAATATTTAACGTAGCCAACACGCCAGCAGATTACAAATGACGCCCAATCGTGTTAGGCCTTGTTTTTATTGAAAAGTTAATTCAAATAAAAATAAAATAAAATAAAAATAAACATTAAACTACAGGATGGTCTGAAATTGAAAAACTGTAGTTTGGCTTTGATATACTAAATTTAAAGACTAGCAGAAGTAATACACATTATATACATACATGCATGGATTAAATATTAAGGAATAAAGGGTAATAAAATAAATAGAAACGGGAATATAATTTTATTTAAACAATTTTGTACATTACATTATAATTATGGCGGAGCCAGATAAACCAGATAAAACGGAAACTCAAACTTTTAGTGGGACAATATACAACCTTAAAAAGGATGATTTAAATGCAATTACGAAAGCATTAGGTTTAGACGCTTCCGGTACAGTAGATGAAGTGCGTAAACGCCTTAGCGCATTTTTGAAAGAATTTAAGCAGGGTTCCGCGAGTAAGGGAAATATTCCTTTAGTACCGCCGCCTGTAGACGCTAACGTTGACAAGTCTCCGGCTTCAATGATTGTATAAGAAAGTGGGGAATTCACTTTAACGGGAATTCAGACGCTGTTTTCTTTTTAGAAAGAATTAACGAGCTAAAATGTGCTATGAAATAAACGACGAGCATATGCTCACCGCGTTGCCTGAACTTTTCAGGGAAAAAGCGCTTCTTTGACTCCGGAATAATCGGTCACTCTGGAGAACATGGAACGAGTTTCTTGAAGATTTTAAACTTCAGTATCATCCTCCAAGATACGATCTATCAGTAGAAACAGATATCCGGTCTCGATTGCAAAAACCTAATGAGTCTTTTAAAGATTACTTAACCGTGATGTTGACGTTAATAAGACGCGGAAAAGCGATGTCAGAGGAGGATACACTGGAACGAGTGTACAATAATATGTCGCCGGCATACAAAATGTACGTACGTCGGGACGCGATACAGTCGCTTAGACAATTGTCCAGATCCGCCGCCGAGTTCGAGTTACTCCAGGAAGAGCAGGCGCGCTTCGGAAAAAAAGAAAGTACGCTGTCTGCGCCGGGACGAACTTTCGATAATAAGCCTGGTACTTCATCAGCACCGTCACGTCCGTACCAGCTATCATACGCGACACAAAGCTCTAAGCCTCGGGAAAATCTTACACAATACTTCCTTATACTACGTATAAGAAAGTAATATAGATACGAATTTTTGTTTCAGAATTTGATTGGTTAGTGGTTTCATAACAGGATTTTCCTAGGTTGGGCAGCATTATACTATGTGCAAATTTACATATTAAAGGGTAGTAAGATAAACGCAGACTACTGTTTTGTAAGGTTGTCAACAATACTTTTGTTTTCTTTGGTAATCGTTTTACAATTTATCCAGTGAAAAGATCATAACCTGGATGTTACAATTATTTTGCTGTATTTTATCTCTGAATTGAGTATTTTAGTTTTATCGTTTGAATACTTAAATTATTTCGGATTAAATAAATCATCCTTCTCTTAAATTAATGTTATCGACTCCTTCTGCCATCTAGGGGAGAATTCCATAAGAGTCCTACCGCCGTGCGTTTTGCATTATCTCATGTGTGTAATGTATATGTGTTGACGGGTAGATGGCGCACGATGTTTTATTTAATAGATTGGGTATTTTTAATTATTTTCTAATTTAGTTTTGGAGTTTCTTTTTGGGCTTAGAGTTATGTGACAAATTAATTATAATTATTTTCCACTTTTCTATTGTCATTTGAATCTGCGTTTATGTCGTGTGTGTAAAATATCGGTTTAGGTCTCGTGGTTATTAGTTCTAATGTTGTTGATAACGCTTGAGATCGCTAGATGACAAGTGGATTCTTTCTCTTTTTGATCTTCGACTGCCTGGGTAGAAGCACTTAAAACATCACAAGAGCAGATGCATTTTCTTTAGCCACTACTTGAGAAATTAGTGGAATGTTGAAGTATATCGTGTGTAATCGCTAGTAAAAGGCGGATGCTATGATATTTCTCAAGGGTTAATGTGGATTTGGCGTTATGATTATAAACTTGCTGAGGATATTGTTTGTCGTGGCTTAAGAATTGTTTAACTGCTGTAAGTATAATTTCCACGTGTCTGATCGATCTTAATTGTGTTGTTTCTATATTCAATTATAGCTGCTAGTGCATGGCATAGATCTCATTTGAGCACTTTTGTTGGGTTAAGTCTAAGAACCACGTGCCTGATGTAATTTTACGATTCCAAGGGAATTAGTTGCTGTATCCTGCGGTGAAGACATAATTTGAGGTGCAGATAGATGTAATGCTGTAGCCTTCCTACACTAATTTTCCCGAAGATGTCGTTAGCCGAGGATATGTGGGCAGTTTTCCTTTGCAACGAGTGTGATCTGTAGAAGGTATCGTGTATGGTAGCTGTGGATGTGGTTTTCCTTTAAGGTACTGTGACTGTGTAATTTTCCTGATATTACCCATAACGCAGAAATTATTGGCCAAACAGTTTTGGTAAATTTATGTCAATTTTGAGTACTTCGTACAGTAAATTTCAACTTTCTCGGCCTAACTAATCAAATAAGTCATCGTAATTTCTTAAATTAACTTCTTGTGGCATGTGAGCCTTTATAATTTGAATTCATTCAATTAACGTAGCTTAATTAATAACAGTGACTCCAGTTGGGAGCTACTTGTCCATTTTGGAGACGTTACGTAGCCTTTTTTTTTGGATTTAGAATTTTGGAACAAATTTTAGATGTGTATTGGCGTTGCAGCCTCGCATCTGTATTGTGTAAATTTATAGCTTGTTATTTAGTGTAATTAGTCAACCATTTAAATTTATTATTGTACAATCTTGTAAGAAATTATTGAATCTAATTTTAATCACGTTTTCTTATGTAAAGCATAGTTAACTAGCGCTAATATTTATAGTATTAGATACCATATAACTTAGAGTCTGCACCCTACTGTCGAATAGATTGTCGGTTGCCTCTGGTATACAGAGTGGTTTATTTTGGTGTTGACGTGTTGCAAATTACGATCAAACTGTTCGACTTTGGAGGGACTTTCGGCAAGTTGCCTTATAATTGTATGCTTTTGTAAGAATATTGTCAGGTAATTATTTTAACTTTAAGGTTGTTTCATGTGCTTCCATTTTGAATTTCTTAAATTTTGTAATTATGTGTCATTGGTAATTTGAAGTTGTGGATCACCTGGGTGACCATTTAATATTTTATTCATTCCTTCAGAAGTTTATTACTGGCAACTGAGTTGCGCTTTTGTGATTCATATTTCATTGTTTTGTGTCTTTTGAATATATTGTTGGAAACCAGAAGATTAGTTAGTAATAGCCGGTTTTGTGCTCAATATTTAAAACGAACTGTTGGTTCCATATTATAAAGTTTTCAATAAACCGTTTGTTAAGTTTGAATGAGTGTGTGTTGGTCTTATTTTCTTTCCACCTGGGGAGTTTACATTGGATCTGGTCCGGGGTCTGAATATCTGTTGGGCTCAGCATATTTTAACGGATAGGCGCCCTGACAACATAACCTTCGACTTAGTCCGGTATTCGAACTCTCCCACATTACGACTGTAGCTGGAGGCGGTGCTGACTCCCATATTTAACATCGACCCTTGGGAAGTAAGAAGGTAAGGCCTGAGTGTGTTATAAGTTGGTGATTATTTAATAGACAAGCGTCTTCCTGTATTCAAATAGAAGGTTAGTTACCGTGGTGGTGTCTTACTTCCTACCTTCTTGGAATTTTGTTACCGAGTCTGTTTAGGGCCTTTTGCCATTTGATATTTTAAACACAAGAGGGTAGCATGGTGCTTTACGCGATTTTAGTTTTTATTTTTTCTGTTTCTTTCTGGGTGTAAATGCCCTAATTCAGGTTCTATCTATTGACGGTATCTTAACTTAAAGTTGTTTGAACTTCTTTTGTGTTCTCCAAATAGTGCGCTTATATGATATTCAAATGATGCATTTCTCACTTCTGCTAGCTTGTTATGTAATATTCCTTTTATTCTGTTGTGTGTTAGACTATCTTCATTACTTCTGGGCCATGTCCTTCGGATCTTGCGTTTCTCACTTACCAATTCTCTTATTTGTAAAGAGAAATTTTTATGTTAATTTTTCAAAAATATATGGTGTGGGATACTCTATAGTATAGTTGTGGGTGGTTTTCTCAATCTCATTTTGATTGGCTACGTTCACCACTTTATTCTTGAAGTTTTAATTCAGCTCCTGTTATTCTTTGGGGATTAAAATTTCTTGTTTGACAATTAAAATTTTAAAGCCGGGTTGTACTTTTGTAGTTTCTTAAATAGCAATTTAAAATTTAATCCATACACCTTTACTTCTTTTAATTTAATTTCATGATCAGCAATTGCTGCTCGTAAGTGTATTGAATACATTCAATAATGTCAATATTAGGTCTAATGTTTTTCTTGATTTTTATTTTTTTTGTTACATAATCAGTTAGAACTTTTGCACAGAGGGTACCCTAATATTTCTTAGTATAAGTACAGATTGTTGAGTTGTTAGCTTGAGCCGATATACAAAATATATTGATTGACGCACCGAGCACGAACGATCTCGTAAACTCAGTTGGGTACTATTGTTACTTGCGCACTAGGATGCAATACTTGTTTATTTTGAAAATTTTAATAAGCAATCAAATCTGTCCTCTTCAGGAATTGCACCTGTTTTTTTTAAATCGATTTGCCAAATTTTGTATTAATAATATTTATTTTCTTTCTTAAATTCTTTTATTATGTAGGCTGTGCATTAGAAAATTTTGATTTATGTGAATAATTTTTTAGTTGCATCATTTTAAGAATGCAGTTTATACAGGGGATTATTTCAGGTTTCTTTTTGTTAACTTACTTCCACTAGTTTTCAAGTGTGAGCTGACACTACTTCACACCTACTTGATGTACCTATGTATAACACTTAATTTGCCATTTCTTAATTTAAATAAATTCTTTTTGTTGTTGTGGTTGAACACTCTTGTTAATCTCCGTACCTTCCTCTCGGGTAAAATACTATCAGGCAACTTCTCAATTAAGTGTATGAGAAGTGGCGCCTTTTTCGATCGTCGATTTAAGAGACATCTTTGAACAGCGCTTCCCGCAACGAGCATAACGACGTCGAGCAACCCTGTATTGAAAATCGATGGAAGTGTTTTGATTATGGAAACAATTGAGCAATAATATAGAGGGTAAGGTACATAGAGATCATGACACATAAGTTTCAGTAAAATTAAATGATAGGTTTTCGAACCGCCCTATTTGCCCTTGTTTACAACGAGGGGGGTAACAGTACACTAATTCTCAACTTGTAGACCGTTGCAGTAACAATCGTTAATTATCATTGAAACTCAAATCCTTCCACATTCCATTTAGTGCTCTGTTAGAACGTTCGACAATCGAACCTTTTCTTAGTAGAATACAAACAGTAGTGATTAACCCGGTAGCGGTCCATCAGTTTCCGGAACGTTGCGTTGTAAAATTCTTTACCGTGATCAGTTTGAATACTCTTAGGCGTTCGCTTACGGTCTGTTGTTAAAACAGCGTCCATAGAATTGGAAACTTCTACCGCTGTGTGCTAGTGGTCTAGCTCACGCGCACTTCGAAAAAGCATTAATTCGACCGAGAATGTACTGGAAACCTTCATTTTCTTTAGAGTAGGGGATCATTTCCACCTTGTAGCTTCATTTTATACATTTATTTTAAGATACTGACTATGAATAATTTAATGTTTTTACTAGTACGCCAACTACGATTGGTATTTACACAGTAAAGAATATATTACTGACTACTATTGCTAATACTATGTAACCTAGCTGGCTTACTTTTATTATACACAGTGCCATTTGCTTATATAACACCAAGGGCAACCTCGCCGGTTACAGAATTGGTCTTCTGAATGTCGTCCAGACACCAAAAATACGCACTCCTGGCTGCCTATATGTTCAGGCTTCAATGTTATGATCTGGTAAAAGTACGGCCGTTGACCTTAATGTCAACTTGTTCGGGCGGTTTAAAATAAATCAAAGTTATGGTGGTTTTAGAGTGGTGCCTTGGGACAAAAGACCTATTGCTCACAGCTGACTCAGCGGAGAAAAATAACGTGAGTACTTCTTATTGTTTTAATATGATTCGTTACTCTTGAATATACTACTTTCTCTATCTCACTAGCAAACGGTAAAGGTAAGCAAAAAAAACACACGGTTAGAAATTCATTTGAAAAGTACATAATAATTAACTTTTATTTCTGTTAAAACATTATACAATCATATCAAACGAATAAACAATTCAGCAATTAAATTATGGTCACAATTGATACACTTTATGGTTTAATATTAATTATATATTTACAAAATCTATGTACATAAATAGAATACAAATTAAATACGCGTCAACGACCTCTATATGTCGCGTATAAAATCAAGCAAGAACGTTTGTACGTTCCTAGTCCCTGAATTAACAATTACAATCCCAGAATATTCCGTTAAAGAAAAACATAAATAAAATGGTGTTTGAAATAAAATACGGATGATCAGGTTTGCTTAAATTATATTACAACTAAGTTTTTGTACGTTACCCTGCTCGCAGAAGAACCTTATATATATTTCGTCGCGGAGAACAATTTCAATCGGTGCGGACTTTCGCGCGTCTATTCGGAGAATTATTATTATATCTTTGTTTATGCTACAAAGCGCGGACAATGTATTGAATTTATACGCGCGTTACAAACAAAATTTGAAATCTAACGTTTCTGAAAATGAAATACATATATTAAATACAGAGATATATACATAGTCATGACATTTATAGTCTGACTCGGACGGGAATTATAGGTAGTAGCGGTAAAAATGTCTATTCCTTCACGACCCCTGGTCTGAATGAAACAAACACTTTCGGACGGATTTTAGCGGATTTTGAAACGATTACTCCACGGCGCATGAGACCTGAATGTAATACGTTTCTAGGATAAACACCTATCTTTCCCACGCCATCAAGGCTGAGTAAAGAAAGGTAAAGGCAGCAGAAGGATAGGAAAATAAAATGGAAGAGACACACTTGGTGGTGTCTTTATATATCCGTAAACCCCCCTATTTCTGTAGGAAAAACTCGTTTTAAAATATACAATTTGCGCGCGACTATGAGCATGACGTATACATCCTTATATTGAAAAATAACAAATAACTTGAATGATCGTTGCACATGAATACATATACAGGTCCGTCCAAAACATTTTATACAATATTTGAGCAAAATAACTTACATTCTATTAATTTAATATTGTTAAATAAATTAATAATGGACTAAAAATGTTAATTTGAGCAATTAACGAGGAACTTCGTTACAGCCCCCTCCTTAAAAGTAAACAACGAACCCTAACAACTAAATATCAAAAGTACAGAAACGGAAAATTAAAATTTAAACAATTAATCCTTGAAAGTCTATCATCTTAAAATTAAAAAAACTAAAACTCGTCAGTTTATCATCACTCACGATGTCTATGACGCACGCACTATCACTGCTTGTTCTGTCTTTTCAGATTCGCGTGGTGGATCTCAGCTTCCCTGCGAGTCATCACGACGCTCACTCCGTCGACCCGCACATGGACTCGCTTGTTCCCATGTCGCCTCTTACGGACTCCTTTCCCCAGCGAACCTTCCTTCCTCACCCAGGCCCCAGGATTTGCCAGACGAGGTTTAACGGTCGGCGGCGGAATCGTCGGCAGCGGCGGAGGGTCTGAGCAAAGGAACGGCATGTCCAAGGAAAAATGAGGCAGAAAAGGAATAACTGGTAGATTTGAGGTACCATGTGCGGGAGGTGGCGAAGGAATTGAGATTGTCGGAGGGGAGGCATTGACAAAGGGTGCTTTCTTCGCTTCAGGCGTTGCTGGCAACGGTGACAATAAGTCGGGCACTGGAGAAGCACCGAAAAGTTGTAGAAGCCTGAAACCCAGATAGGCTTCTGCGTCGGGACTGTGTAACGTGGGTCCCACATCGACTGTTGTCTCATCGGAGGGCGGCACGGAGACTACTGGCTTGGGAGGTGTCCTGCAACAATATGTCTGATATTTCTCCTCCATGAGGGCAACGGTCGCTGGTGACACCAGATAGCGAGGCGTTATTGGTCGTTCGGGCGTCTTCAACCCAGGCGGTGTACCCCACAACGCTCGATATCGATCATCCATGGCGGATGGCGGCGGAGATACCAAGGGACGGGGAGCGGTCATCTTGCCTGGTTGCTTGGAAGTGCCCATTGCGTCGACTGTGTATACTGGATGGTACGTACGAATTTATATATCCTCCTGGCCTTCCCCCACTACTTCCAGCGGATTTGGAGGTGGAAGATCGGTTTGGAGTTCGTCTGCGGACGGAATCTTTACATCTTTCACATGGACTTTCACGGGTTTTCGTCTGTTTGGTACCTGTAACATAAGAATAGACGGAGACAGGATCTGGATAACTTTAGAGGGACCTTCAAATTTCGGAGCAAGTTTAGCGGTAAATTTCTTAGAGGCGTCGGATAAATTATGGGTCTGGTGATACACCCATTGTCCAATTTGAGGGCGGTAAGGACGATGTCTCAGATTGTAGGGCCTACTTTGCCTCTGGAACGCTTGAGCCAACTTTATCCTGACAATCTTGAAAAAGTCGTCCAATTTCGACAGTTCTTGAGCCAATTCTTCTGTGTTCGGTCGAGCAGGATCCATTAATTGCCCATCAGCGGTTCTCCGCAGAGAGCTCGGCGGCATGAGTTCTCTACCAAAGTTAAGAAAGGCAGGTGTGAATCCTGTAGACTCATGTTTAGCGGTGTTGATGGCGAAAACGAACTGAGGTAGGTATTGGTCCCATTCTCTATGATCTTTATTGATGTATTGTGCAATCATAGGTCCTAATACCCTATTTGTCCTTTCCACAGGATTCGATTGCGGAGCATACGGAGCATTAAATCTTATCTTGACACCTAATCCATTAAAATAACTGGTGAAACTGTGACTGGCAAATTGCGGACCATTGTCAGCCAACAGGATCTTCGGACAACCAAAACGATAGATTACCTTTTCCTTCAGTGCCTGGATGATGGTTCGTGATGTGGCAGAGCGTAGCGGCTGGCACTCTACCCACTTCGTGAATCGATCATGTATTACCAATAATGAAGTATATCCTCTCTTGGAACGCGGAAAAGGTCCGAGGAGGTCCACACTCACTTGTTCCCATGGACAATCAACGGGTGAGAATAACATCTGGCCTAGAGGTTTTCCCTGATTAAATTTATAATGTTTACAGGATCGACATCGATTGACGTAGCGGCGGACATCTCTGAACATCCCTGGCCAATAATATAACGAAGCGGCTCTCGCTATACTTTTGGCGACCCCAAGATGTCCAGCTTCAGGAGCGTCATGGATTTCCTTCAGGACGTCGTTTCTGTCAGGCGTAGCTACACACAATTTCCATGCGCGCACTCCCTCGGTATGTTGTGTATCAGGTATGTGTCTGTACAAATTACCATTCTCCAATCGGTATTCTTGAAATTTTTCAGGATCTGACTGAACGTCCGCAGCCTTCTTGTTATACCAAGAACAAGACGTTTCTTCTAACAAGGCACAGGTATCTTCATCGGTTTCGTGTTTGAAAGGAAGCGGTGCTCGGGACAGAGAATCGGCTAAGTTATTCATTGCTCCTTTACGGTATTGAATGACAAAATCATACTGTTGTAAATCAACAGCCCATCGACTGAGTCGTCCTGACGGATTCTTCAAGTCGTTCAGGAATCTTAAACATTGATGATCGGAAATAACGGTGAATTGGTAAAATTCTAAATAGTACTTAAATTTTTTGATACCCCAAACGACGGCAAGAGCTTCTTTCTGGGTCGTCGAATAATTTAATTCTGCCTTACTTAAAGTCCTACTGGCATAGGCAATCACTCTTTCGGCACCCTCTATTATTTGTATTAAAACGACTCCTAAACCTTTCTCACTGGCGTCGGTATGCAATTGGAATGGTTTGGAGAAGTCCGGACACGCGAGAACTGGGCTCTCTGTTAATGCTTTCTTTACGGCGGCGAATGCGGCGTCTTGTTCCGTCGTCCATTCCCAGCGCACATCTTTTTTAATTAATTTTATAAGCGGAACGGTAAGTTGTGCGAAATTCGGTACGAACCGACGGTACCATGACGTTTGTCCCAGAAAACCACGTATTTCTTTCTTGTTTCGCGGCGGCGGTACATTTAATATAGCAGCGATCTTGTCCGGGTCTGTACGGATTCCGTCCGGTGTTACAACATGACCTAAATATTTTATGTCTTGTTTGGCAAAAGTACATTTGTCTGGTTGTAGTTGAAGGCCTGCTTCCCGTAAACGCGCGAAAACATTACTTAAATTTTTCAAATGCTCCTCAAAAGTCTTGCCTAAAATAATGATATCGTCCAAATATACAAATGCGTACTCTGCCATTTCGGGACCTATCACCGAATCTAATAGGCGTTGGAACGTTGCTCCCGCACTATGCAATCCATACGGTAATGATACAAAATGAAATAGGCCCTTTCCCGGAATTGTAAAAGCTGTCACGGGTCTGCTATCCTTTTCTAATTCCACTTGCCAGTACCCACTTTTAAGATCAAGCGTCGAAAAATATTTACTGTCGCGGAGTTTATCAAGAATATTTGAAATATACGGCAAAGGATATGAATCTTTAATCGATACAGAATTAATTTTTCGGAAATCGACGCAAAACCGAACGCCACCGTTCTTTTTCGTGACCACGACGATTGGAGAACTCCACGGGCTGTTACTGGGTTCTATTATACCGTCTTGTAGCATCTTGTCTACTTCGGCGTCGATTAGTGCTTGCTTCTTCGGGTTGCACGGATAATAACGTTGTTTTATTGGGGCGGTATTCGGTTGCAAACGGATTGTGTGACGTATTAGATTCGTCCGACCAGGCACGGTAGTAAATTTACTTAATTCTTGATCAAGGAATTTTTTTAAGGCGGTCTCGTGGCGGTCCTGTACTCCGGAGATCCCACAGCTCGCGGCAAAGACTGCATTGTCTCCCTTAAAGTACAGTTTCCTTTCGGAAAAATCGAGAACAGCCCCAATTTCCTTGAGAAAATTAATTCCGAAGATGACTGAGCACGGGCTCTTCGGCATAATTATAAAATTTACGTCTGTAGTTCGGCTACCCATGCGGACCGGTAACAAAACTGAGCCAGGCGATTCTACAACGTCTCCATTTGCGAGGCGGACTTTAGATTTTCTATTTAAGACGCGTTGTGTATTGTTTTCCAACAACCGGGCAACTAGCGATTCGGACAAAAACGATGAAGTCGCTCCGCTGTCCACGAGGGCTCGTAAATTCTGGTTATGTATGTGTACGCGGATCCAGACGCGATTGTCTGGCACTGTCGAGTCTTTGATACCTGTGTTTGCGGATTCAGGCGGCTTTACTGCTTGCGGACGGTCTTTGCCTGCAGACCGCCCTTCTCGGCGTTTCCCTGGCATCGGCAGTCAACGGAACGCACATTTAACTTGCCACACCGTGAACAAAACATTTTAAATGGGTTACGGCAATAACCACGCGTATGCCCCTCTCTGCCACAGCGCCAACAACGGTTTTCCGGGTGTGATAATTTTTGTGACGGCGACGGCGGTACAGGAAATTGGCGAGGCTTATTATCCTGGGCGGCATATGACAAATGATGCGAACGCGAAGTACTCGGTTTATCGCTGGGCGGACGTTCCGGTGCTGATAGCGTACTCTCTTTCTTACAAAAGCGCGCCTGCTCTTCCAGCAGTAATTCGTAGTCGGCAGCGAGTTTAGATAATTGCCGGAGGGATTGTATCGCGTCCCTACGTATATACATCCTGTAACTAGGTGACATGTTACCGTATACACGTTCCAATTTATCACCTTCGGACATATCTTGGCCGCGTCTCATCAACGTCAATATGGCGGTTAAATAATCTTTAAAAGATTCTTTTGGTTTTTGCAACCGAGCGCGTATTTCTTCTTCGATTGAAAAATTATACCGAGGCGGAAGATATTGAAGTTTGAAATCCTCTAAGAACTCGTCCCATGTACCCCATAAAGTTTTATTATTCCGGAGCCAAAGCAGTGCTTTGTCTCTAAAAAGCTCAGGCAATGCATGTAGCATATGTTCGTCTTTAATCCCATAGCATACTTGGAGTTCGTTGACTCTTTCCAGGAAAAATACAGCGTCCGAGCTGCCATTAAAATGAATCCCCCATTTCCTTATTTGAGCACAGATTTCCGCGGAAGAAATCTGAACGTTAGTGTCCCTTTGCGGTGGAACGTTTCCCTTATTCGTTGAACCCGTTTTATCCTCTTTCAGAAAGGTACTAATGCGTTTACGTACGTCCTCGACATTACCGGTAGCGTCTAACCCTAAAGATTCTGCTGCGGCATTTAAATCCTCTTTTTTCAAAGTATATATCCACCCAAGAGGGTTTGGATTTTTGCCTTTGTCCTGATCGGTCATTTTATAATTTATACTGTACAAAATAAAAATAAAATAATAATAAAATGAAAATGTATTGTAGTTGCAATTTTATTCTCCTATCCTTTTACTCCCTCACAATTAATAAAGAATATGTACGTTTTACTATCCTTTAATAAAAACTTATCTCTATGTATGTACGTAAAAATGTGTATCAATTTTCCTATCTTACTATTTACAAAAAATAATTATACATGTATATCTAGCGGAAAACTGTGAAATTATTCAAACAGTTTTATTAAACGCGGCGGAATTTAATTTTTTAAATCTCTTAAAACACGGCCAAACGTTCTGGGCGCCATCTGTAACCTAGCTGGCTTACTTTTATTATACACAGTGCCATTTGCTTATATAACACCAAGGGCAACCTCGCCGGTTACAGAATTGGTCTTCTGAATGTCGTCCAGACACCAAAAATACGCACTCCTGGCTGCCTATATGTTCAGGCTTCAATGTTATGATCTGGTAAAAGTACGGCCGTTGACCTTAATGTCAACTTGTTCGGGCGGTTTAAAATAAATCAAAGTTATGGTGGTTTTAGAGTGGTGCCTTGGGACAAAAGACCTATTGCTCACAGCTGACTCAGCGGAGAAAAATAACGTGAGTACTTCTTATTGTTTTAATATGATTCGTTACTCTTGAATATACTACTTTCTCTATCTCACTAGCAAACGGTAAAGGTAAGCAAAAAAAACACACGGTTAGAAATTCATTTGAAAAGTACATAATAATTAACTTTTATTTCTGTTAAAACATTATACAATCATATCAAACGAATAAACAATTCAGCAATTAAATTATGGTCACAATTGATACACTTTATGGTTTAATATTAATTATATATTTACAAAATCTATGTACATAAATAGAATACAAATTAAATACGCGTCAACGACCTCTATATGTCGCGTATAAAATCAAGCAAGAACGTTTGTACGTTCCTAGTCCCTGAATTAACAATTACAATCCCAGAATATTCCGTTAAAGAAAAACATAAATAAAATGGTGTTTGAAATAAAATACGGATGATCAGGTTTGCTTAAATTATATTACAACTAAGTTTTTGTACGTTACCCTGCTCGCAGAAGAACCTTATATATATTTCGTCGCGGAGAACAATTTCAATCGGTGCGGACTTTCGCGCGTCTATTCGGAGAATTATTATTATATCTTTGTTTATGCTACAAAGCGCGGACAATGTATTGAATTTATACGCGCGTTACAAACAAAATTTGAAATCTAACGTTTCTGAAAATGAAATACATATATTAAATACAGAGATATATACATAGTCATGACATTTATAGTCTGACTCGGACGGGAATTATAGGTAGTAGCGGTAAAAATGTCTATTCCTTCACGACCCCTGGTCTGAATGAAACAAACACTTTCGGACGGATTTTAGCGGATTTTGAAACGATTACTCCACGGCGCATGAGACCTGAATGTAATACGTTTCTAGGATAAACACCTATCTTTCCCACGCCATCAAGGCTGAGTAAAGAAAGGTAAAGGCAGCAGAAGGATAGGAAAATAAAATGGAAGAGACACACTTGGTGGTGTCTTTATATATCCGTAAACCCCCCTATTTCTGTAGGAAAAACTCGTTTTAAAATATACAATTTGCGCGCGACTATGAGCATGACGTATACATCCTTATATTGAAAAATAACAAATAACTTGAATGATCGTTGCACATGAATACATATACAGGTCCGTCCAAAACATTTTATACAATATTTGAGCAAAATAACTTACATTCTATTAATTTAATATTGTTAAATAAATTAATAATGGACTAAAAATGTTAATTTGAGCAATTAACGAGGAACTTCGTTACAACTATGGACATGAATAGGGTTTTGAAGTTTGGGATTCTTAAGAGTAAGAGTTATATTAGGCATGTTATTATTTCAACACGCACTTTGGTCGAGCTATACTGAAAATAATTGAGAGTTTGATACACGTGCCTATAGTAGCCACTCACTCTTAGTAGTTTCCGTTTTCATTTTTACTTTACACACTTACGTATTATTAATTTCTATATATTGTCACACGTGTCATTTTTACATAGGCTAACATTGTCAACTATCTAGTGAAGTTGGTTGTTATGTATAATAAATTGTGGAACTCCCAGCAGAAGCTACAAACTAGCTCTTGTTTTACCAATGCCAATTCTCAGGCAGGCAATTAGTAATTACATTAACATTCTTTGCAAGTTTGTGTTATTGGATGTCATTTTTGATTACTCAGGGGTTTATTTTATTTAGGAATACAGAATTTAAAGTTTAATCTGGAACAGCCTCTCTATATACATATCGGAACGCACATACGTATAAGAAAGCCGTATGATACCCACATCTCATTTAAACTTTCTTATACGTAGTATAAGGAAGTATTGTGATGATGAAAATTTTCGACCTCGACATTTTGCAGATGTCCACGTTTTGAAGTCCCCTGATATCGAAAAAGTGGTTTTTAAAAAATGTCTATCTGTCTGTCTGTCTATCTGTGTGTCTGTCTGTCTGCGACCACGATAGCGGTCACACCGCTATAGCTATCAATTCCAAATTTTGTATTTACGTGTATAATCTCCCTCTTGAAATCTGACTAGTTTTTCAGTAAAATCGGTGGACCGGAAGTAGCAGTTTACTTCGGTGAAAAAATCGAATTTTGCCAATATTTCGTCAACTACTAAGTTTAAACAAATTTATAAAGAATTCATATGTACTTAAAATTAAGTTTGAGATAAATTGCCTGAAAAAAGTTTTTCGAAATTCCAACCGGAAGTAGGTCTTTTACTCTTATCGAAAATCAGTTTTTTGCGAATATTTCGCTCTTTTGACAAGTACGTTACGAGTATAAAAGTATTTAAAACATAATTTTCAATATCTTTTGTATAAAAAAAATTTCAAAATTCAGACCGGAAGTACCACTTTTACTCTTATCGAATAGCGATTTTTTGCAAATATGTCGTAAGTTATTCATTCTATATATTTTTATCAAGAGTACAAAAGTATTTAGAACTGGATTTTACAATATTTTTTGTATATATGAAATTTCAATATTCAGACCGGAAGTAGCACTTTTACTCTTAGCGAGTAGCACTTTTTTGATAATATCTTGCAAAATATGCATTCTATAGAGATTTATTAAGAGAATAGAAGTACTTAGAATAGGATTTTGAATAATTTTTGTATAAAAGAATTCTTAAAATTGTATAGTTTGAAACGCTCATACGTATAAGAAAGTCGTGTGGTGGCCACACCTCATTTTTTATTTTGGTTTGAGTATATTTTACAACCCCTAAACTATGAGGAGGAATTATTTTATCAAACGGCTTAGAAAACAAACCATATTGACATAGCGGCATACAATACTTAAATAGTAATCAATAACAAAAATGACAATAAAATAGCAAGCTGTCATCCAAACAACTGCATTGCAGTAAGATTAATTGAAGGTAGCAAACAACAACAAAAAGTGTTTACTCCGGCCCGAATTTTAAGTTTTTCATATATAAAAGTTTACTCGAACTCTAAATACTTTAGGCTTCTTAATAAACTTGAGGCTGTATTACACTTACCAAGTTCTTGACCAAGTTATTGGCCAAGAAATTGTCGGCAAGTTCTTGATTAAGTTATTGTTGACCTTGTCTGTTTTACACTTACCAATTTTTTGACTAAGTTTTTAGGTGAATTAGCAGTGCCAATAGTGCAAAAGTACGAAATAAAAAAAATAATAAAGTTACCGAAGATTTGTGTTTGATATTGAATGTCAAAATAACTGCACAAGAGATACAAAAGAAAATAAATAATTTACGCATACAATTCTTTCAAGAAGTATCAAATTAACATGTCATTTTTAACAGTATTCTAAAATGGAATTTGTGTATACATTTTACACAGTTGGCAAAAAACTTTATAACATGAATATTACTAGAAATCACTAAAAACTTGATCAAGTTGAGAAGAAAAATAGAACATATTCTAAGCCACCAAGTTCTTGGCCAAGAAATTGACCAAGTCAACTTGACAAGTGTAATACACGATTTGTCGTCAATTTTAACTTGATCAAGTTCTTGGTCAATAACTTGGTCAAGAACTTAGTAAGTGTAATACAGCCTTTGTATAGAATGCAAAATTTGCGAGATATTTGCAAAAAACTGCTGTTTGACAAGTATTACTTTCGGTTCTGATTTGGAAATTTCTTTTACACAAATATTGTTTTAAATCTAGCTCTAAATACTTTCGTACTTAAAATAAATCCATATAGAATGCTTAATTTGCACTGCTTCCGGCAGGAATTTCTAAAAAGTTTTTTTTGTAAAATCTTTCTAAAATTCACTTTATAATAAAATGGTATTCTTTAAAAAATTGTCTAATCTTAGTAGTTAACGAGATATTAGCACATTTTTATTTTGTACTCAAGTAAACTGCTACTTCCGGCCGATCTATCGATTTTATTGAAAATCCAATCATATTTCAAGAGGAAGATTATACTGATTAATATAAAGTTTGGTATTGGTACCTGTCTCCGTTTGGCAGCTATTGTAGTCGTACACAGACAGACAGACACACTTTGTCGGTATCAATGGACTTTATAAGGAAGACATCTGTAGAAATCTCGAGGTCCAAAATTTTTGTGACCACAATACTTCCTTATACTACATATGAAAAAGTAAAAGTTAAAACGTTTCGATAGTACATATAGAAATTATATTTGTCAATTAACCTACATTAACTAATTAAACATTCACAACTATTAATAAACATGTAACATATTGCAGTGACCTTGAGTTTGGTGGTAGATTATAAATAAGTATAATCAAGATCACTTCAAGATTTTATTTAAATTAATTTTTATTTTATTTATTTTTATCATGATGTGTATATAAATATTCACTATGTCAATAATTTGCCAAAATTTACTTTTTATTTAAGTAAAATAATAAAAGAATGTTAGTATAAATTTTATAAAAGTCATAATATTAAAATAAGCATAAAATGTTACGTGAAGGATAACGAGAAAGTGTTTTCCCGCACGAAGAATACTGGTACCGGGAGAGATCGATAGTATGGCCCGGCGAAAACAATATTCTTCGCTAGATACATTAGATGAGTCATGAATACGTAAACAAGTTTATATTTACATATTTGTTTACCTTTTTCAAAGATTGTTAATACGCTGCTTTCCTGAGTGGTGCAGCACTGCAGCTATGTATTTCTGGAAGTGGAAACGTATCATACCGAACTGAACCGGACGTTTTTGTGAAGAAAAATATCTATATAAGACTGGGACCGTGAAGAAAACGGCAGAGTTGCTTGGTGTAAACCGCACTCAAAAGAGGAAAAAGAAGAAGGTGGAAACCTCTTCTTCCTCTTAAAGGTTATATTCTTTTAAAAAGATTATTCTTGAATCTGAACTTAGAATATTTTTAAGATTTTTCAATACTTATAAAATTTTCAACAAGATTTAAAACTTGTAATATTTTTCGTAATAGTCATGCTGCACAATTTACATTGAGATTTGTAATTATTTTAGAAATAATTATTTATGTACGGGACAATGTTATTTTAATTCGAACTTTGAATTTATTTAATTTTATTTATTTTTCTGGAATGTTTTGTTTTGTATGTAGGGTTACTACGCCATGCATTATGATAAAACATTTTAGTGATTGTAATGATTAGGTTGAATAGCGTAATAATTTTATTTTAGTGTAAAAATTTTCTTTACTACTTTATTTATCAGATTAAAGGATTTGTGGCTAATAATTTTGTTTTATGTATATACAAAGTAATTGAACTGTGATCAATAGTTAAATCATGGACGAATTTGAAGTGATGTATGAAGAATTAAGGTGATTTGATAATGTTTGTTATAAATGTGTGTATAGTGTTGTACCAATTTTCTTTTAAGTGGTGTTTTGTATTGGAATCTCAAAGAAGGTAAAGTTTTATTTTAATGTATATATTTTTCTTGTATGTATATCAAGTATATTTCATAGTACTTGTGTGTTTGATGTTAACGTGTTGGGTAATACATCAGGGATGTGTGAAATGAATTAAGTAGTTATTTAATTCATAGCATGGAGTCCTGGTGAATCCTTAAAACACGAATTAGTCTTGGTGGTACTGTGTTGGGAGCGAGAAAAGGCGCCAGGCAGAACTAATCAGGGCTGAGTTAATTAATTGAATACACAAATACTTTTATTTTATTTCATTTTTATTTATTTAATTTTAAAATTTATATATATACCTTAAGGGGTGAGCACATTGTGGTGTATGTTCGGGTTGTGTCCGACGAGTTAAACTCGTAGGGTGGAACTTTGGGGTACCTACCGGTGTGAATTTGCTTTCTGATGGTACTGTGTTGGGAGCGAGAAAAGGCGCCAGGCAGGACTAATTAGGGCAAAGCCATTCCCTTAATGTTTATATTTTGTTCGTAAATGATAAATCGTGTAAATTTTTGGTTATTCATATTCCAGTACAATTCATCATGTGTAATAAAATTTTATTTTTTTTTTATTAAAGATGTTGATTGTTTACATGTATCTATGGCAAATATAAATCATGATAATCACGTTCACACTTTAAAACATAAGATTTTTCTCGACGTTATGCTTTTACTTATTTTAATTTCTTTATTATATTGACTTGTTGATTATGATATGTGCAGTTTTAAATGATGTTTGAAATATTAATTTTTTGTTTGTAAATATATATATATATATATCTGTGTAATTTGAAATTTCTAATTCATTAATATTTATTTTAATAAATTAGATGATAAGATTTATTTTGCATTTTATTTTCTTTACCTGACCTGGAGACAATTAAAGAGCATTCAAAATCAATTGGAGAATTTATTTATATTTTCTGCCCCTGAGAGAATTTTTTTTTAACCATTTTAAACTGAGCTAGTTAAATGTAAAATTGCTTAACCTACTACTTAGCAGAAAATTTGTTGTATCCTAGTCTAGCATAAGGCCTCGCACTAGGATGCGTGCTTGATTCTTAACTACTCATTGATTGAATAATTTAAATTTATTTTATATAAACCTCAATTTGTAAGAGTCACAGCAATATGTTTGACAAATATTCCATTGACAAATATATTGGTGGAAAATATATGGTACAGAGCAAATAATATTGGTGTGTCCTAGAGCGCATAGCAAATACGTAATTGCAGCAAACATAAAATATCTTAATAAATATCTTAATAATTGAAAGGTATGCTATCGCCAAATTTTGAATTGATAGCGATAGCGATAGCATAATTTTGAATTTCCTTATTTGTATTGGTTCTACAATATTTCTACTTTTGTTGTTTTGTTCTTTACATAAAATTTTGTTTTCAACAAATCTAAAGTGATGTTTCTCTAAAGCAGTAACGTTTTTAGGATATTTGTGTCAACTTAGTCTATCCGAAAAGTATTGCATGTTTTGACCTATAGATATGCAATTACAATCTCCACATGGAATTTATTATATTAGGTCTGCTACATTTACGTAATTGCGTAATGTTTTAATTAGTTCATATTTATTAATTGACAAAAATATACAAGGTCCTGCAATAGTGCGTCAGGCTTCCATAGCTTCTTTACGGATTAATTTAGGAATTTCATTCATACGGCAACTTATACTGTATTATTTACTTTATCTCAGGAAAATATTTTTAGTAAAGGTGTACACGCGGTTGTATCGGAAGTAGATACCAACTTTGTTATTTTAAATGGAACACTTTATTTCACGATAGATACGTATTGCAAAGCACCGGCTACCTTCTTCTCCCATTTCACAGGCTTGGGACTGGCAGCAATATTACTGGCATGCTTAGTGGCCAACATAACACAAAAGGACCATTTGAGACAAATAAACAAAACGGTCTGGGAGATACTTGAGATATTTGATAAATAAACGGCATCTTTAAAGTTAAGGTAGGCTTGGAAAACTACATTTGAATTAAATTTATTAAACAAAGTTCATATTTTTATAGATGTTCGAAATATGTTCCACTTTGGTATTTCAAACATCTATAAAAATAAGAACTTTGTTTACTAGTATTAATTCAAATGTAGTTTTCAAAGTCTACTTTAACTTATCTACCGGAAGTAGATACCAACTTTGTTATTTTAAACACCGGCCACCTTCTTCTCGCATTTCACAGGCTTCGGACTGGCAGCAATATTACTGGCATGCTTAGTGGCCAACATAACACAAGAGGACCACTTGAGACAAATAAACAAAACGATCTGAGAGATACTTGAAATATTTGATAATTAAACGGCATCTTTAAAGTTAAGGTAGGCTTGAAAAACTACATTTGAATTAAATTTATTAAACAAAGCTCTTATTTTTATAGATGTTCGAAATGTCTTTCAGTTTGGTATTTCAAACATCTATAAAAATAAGAACTTTGTTTACTAGTGTTAATTCAAATTTAGTTTTCAAAGTCTACTTTAACTTTAAGGATGATGTTTATTTACGAAACATATCAAGTATCTCCCATACCGTTTTGTTTATTTTTTACAAGTGATGTTGTGTTTCGTTGGCCACTTTCTAGCATTCCACTATTGCTGTCAGTCCCAAGCCTGGTGAAATGTGAGGGGAAGGTGGTCGGTAGTTCGCAACACATATCTATCGTGAAAACTGAAAACTCGGGAATACCTCCAAAACCGTTAGAGATAGATACAATGATACTCGTATAAAATCGAAATAAAACTCAATTTTACATCCAGTTATGTAGAAATTGGTATACCATTCTATTAAAAAAAATCCATTTATCCATGGTTTTACATTGCGAAAATTATAGATCCCTATTTAATAACCCTGTAATTTAAACGCAATAATTTTCTAATAAAAGATGTGCTTTTTCATGCTTGAGTAGAAACTAAAAACCGCAACCATTACAGTTTCGGAGATATTTTCAAATTTCCACAAAGTTGTAAAATTGGTATGATGGGCCATGTGTGGGTGGATATTTAACAAGTAAAATTAAAAAAAAAGAAAAAGGTCCAAGGTCCCACAGATTCTTTATTTGTATTCGGCGACCGGTTTCGTGAGTGTTGTATTGAAACTCACGAAACCGGTCGCCGAATCATTTTTTTTTAATTTTACTTCTTAAAGTTGTAAAAGTATTTTTTTTCGAAAAACATCATGTAATTCCGAAACGGTGCGATTTAGATCCAATGTATACTGACAAAGTACAATTTAAATTTAACAAGGAATTCAAATGTACATTAATGCATAGGGTATTCCATTTAAAATAACAAAGTTGGCCTACTTCAGGTACAACTAGAAGCCCGTCAAATATTTTCCTGAGATAGACCCTACAAAACAGTGCATGTTTCCATATGAATAACATTTCTAGCTTAATTCGTAAGGGAGGTATGGAAGCCTGGCGCACTATTGCAGGACCCTGTCTTATCGAAACGTTTTAATTTCTTATTTTGTTTGAGGTCATTTACACAGCTAAACCACGAAAATGAATTATTTTATATATACATATTGCTGTGGTGGCTGCTACACTGTTAAAAATGGTAAATTTCTTATTTGAAATGAAAATGTAACATTGCCACACGTTGGCTACAGCCATTTAAATATATGCTGTAGACTCAATAATTTAAATGAATGCTGATTTATGATAGAATTATTATAGTCTATTTATAAGTTTATTCCTTAACAGCATAGTATTTTGAAAGTTCTTATGAGTTCTTGCAGTGATTTTTGCTTCTTCTATTCTGGTATACCTCTTATTTAGTTTTTTGTTTGGGATAAGGTTAAAAAAATAAACCGAAGGTGTAAATCTCATGTAGAAATTGTATTCATATTTTATAAGAAAGTCAATCATAAATAACATTATTATATTGTATCTATATCCATTTTTGTATTGCAAATAATGAGGAAAGAAAAATTTATACTCATTTTTGAGTTATAATGTTTGTGTAAAGCTTATAATGGGTGTCCCAACAGGAACTTGGGGATTTAAATATCACAGTATTTTCAAATAATGTAACATATTAATCTAATATTTGACATGCGTCATCTAGAAGCTAAGTGTCATCATGCAACGTTTCACGACTGAAGAACGTATCCAAATTGTTCAAATTTATTATGAAAATGCTCGTTCTGTTATGAACACAATTCGTCGACTACGCGTTGTTTTTCATCAGAATCATGTTCCCAGCGATACAGCAATTAGGAATTTAATTGCAAAATTTGAAATAACTGGTTCTGTTCTCGATGTAAAGACACCGCTACGACATCATAATGTTCGGTCAGTTGAAAATATCGTTAGGGTGAATCAAAGTGTAACAGAAAGTCCAAAAACTTCAATTCGTCGCCGGTCACAGCAATTGGCCATCTCAAGATCATCTCTGCAACGCATTTTAACCAAAGACCTACGGCTACAAGCATACAAGATGCAGTTAACACAAGAATTGAAGCCCAGGGACCATCAACACCGCCGTATCTTTGCAAATTGGATTTTGGAGCAAACAGAACTTGATAACGAATTTGAAAAGCGAATCATATTCAGTGACGAAGCCCATTTTCACCTAGGGGGTTACGTAAATAAACAAAACTGCCGCATTTGGGGGCTCCAAAATCCTCGAGAGATTATTGAAAAACACATGCACCCACTACGTGTCACCGTATGGTGTGGTTTCTCGACCAACGGTGTTCTTGGACCTCACTTTTTTGAAAATGAGAATGGAGAAGCAGTAACTGTCAACGGGGAGCGGTATCGACAGATGTTGAATAACTTTCTATGGCCTCGTTTGGAAGATATGGACCTCAACAATCTTTTTTTTCAACAAGATGGGGCCACTTGCCACACTGCCAGGAAAACTCTAAATTTACTGCAGGAGAAATTCCCTGGTCGTGTGATTTCTCGTAATGGTGACGTGGATTGGCCTGCAAGATCCTGCGACTTAACACCGCTGGACTTTTTCCTTTGGGGTTTCCTTAAGGATCAAGTATACACAAATAATCCCCAGACAATTGATGAATTAAAAAATAACATTCGTGCGGCTATTGCCGAAATTAACTTACATATGTGTGATAAAGTCATCGAAAATTTTAAGAAAAGAATCACTATGTGCAGACGGAGTCGCGTTGGAAATTTCTCCGATATCTTGTTCCACATATAATTTTAAGGTTTCCACTTTGTTTTTATGTTAATAAATCGTTGAATTTCTAAACACTACGCATGTTATTTGGACTTGAAATCCCTAAGTTCCCGTTGAGACAAATTAATTAAATTAATGCTGGTTAAATAAAAAAAATATTATCCTGTTCTTTTAGATAAAAAACAATTATTGGTTCTTGATAATAAATTTATCAATACTAAAGCTAATTCTATTTCACCAAAAACATACATAGTGCCTTGGTGATCTTAAACTTTGCAACTCGAATGCCCTGATACTCGCCTATACTAATCACTAGGTGTAAACATTCTCATGTAGTACATCTAGCGGCTTAGCACCTGCCCATCAAGAACATCCCCGTTTATTCGTATTTATTTTGTTTGAAATATTAATTTAAAATAACCATATAATCATTAATGATGCCTAATGATCTACTGAAAACAAATATTCGCATATAGTACTCTCAGCACAACCAACACCATTAAAAATCCTTTTATTACTTAAAAAAATGAATCATTATTACTGAACAAGATAATATTCATACAATTAAATTTTACTAAAAGCAAATATCTTCACATAGTACTTTCAGTATGTCTTGCACCATTAATTAATCCTAAATTGAATAATTTATTTCCAAACTTACTTTAATTCGTCATATATTTTATCAAATTCAGCTTTATTAACATCCTTCACTTTAAACTTAGTAAATAAAAAAAATTATTGAATGTAAATTATTTAAATAAAAGAAAACTAAATTAAAATTGAATTCAAAAACTTAATACATTTAATCTAATTGTGAGTTAGAAGTAGTGTATTTCAACCCTACTCTCACTTTTTCTATCTCAAGAATTTTTTATTCTTTTTGAAAATTTGTGTCTTTCTATCTCGAAGTACAGATTTAATCTTCTACCTGTTCATTCTTGTTTTCCGCGTATATATGAAAACAAATGCTATCGGCAATTTGTAGCGCCTCTCTTGTCAAACTAACTATTGGGTTGGCATTGATTTCTTGAAACATTCTTGATGAAATTTCTATTGTTTGTTTTCTTCAAGTTGTCATATTCACACCAAAACGCGCACATCGTGTTTGACAGTTCATACACTAATGGTGGCACATTGAATTATTTGTTGTTTAGAAGTCTTTCACCTCTTATTACATCCCATTTTGAGTAAGTATATCTTCTTTTCTTTCTTCTTAGTATAACTCTTCATTGCATTCGTATATGAATGCATTGATTTTTCATCATTTGTTGTATATTTCTTCTTATGCTGTAATAATTTTATTCTAATTCTCCTTTTAGTAATCCTTTGGTCTAATAGTACCAGAAAGACGTTGTGTACGACGGAAATCCCTCTAACCGAGCTCACACTGCAAGGATCGGTGGTCTGCGTCACATTCTCCCGGACTTTTCACCATGTTTCTTCTACTCAAGTAACACATCAATTGTAACATGTTACCACCAACATTAACATTGTATTTTTCTTTTTGCAGGTTTTTAAACCACACATGACCATTTCCATAGTCTTTGAAGCCCTTATGTTATGCGTACAAAAACTAATAAATGTATTTTTAATTTATACAGTTACTGTTTACTTAAAACGTTGTAATTTGTCACTCCGTACAAGGAATGTTTTACTTTATATCCTTTTTTCTATTCATAGATTTAAGTATGAGGTATTTATTATATGTATATTATAGTATGATTATTACAATCTTTCTTATGAATTGGCACCATTATGCATGTCTGAATTTATATTTATTCGTTTAAAATTGTGTTTTGATCTCGAGCATACCTAATATGGCCTTGCTGATATAACTTAATGGCATTTAAATGATTCAGTCTCTTTATTGTTCCATCTTTTAACTTAACTCTTTCTCTGTTATTTACTTTCAGTTCGTTTTCGTTTTTAAATAGTGGTCCATTTCTTAAAATGTTTAAGGCTGTTCTAACGCCTTGTAAGAAATTAGGTTCTGTCTTTTTATTTTCAAACCATATCTCATGATTGTCTTTTCTACAAAATATAGAATGCATTGATTTATTTTGTATTTGTTTTTTATTTTATTTTTAATTCTAATTTTATTCAACTTAATATATATTCTAACGTATACCTTTTTGTAATAGCATTACGCCTTGAATGTTGGCAACCTATTTTACTTATTGTAACTTGTTTTGAGTAATGCCTAAAATCTTAAAATAAACGTCTTAAAAATAAAATTAATATTCTTTTTCAACAAGTCAACTAATTCTTAACATTATTATTTTTATTTAATGTGAAGGTCACAGCAATATATATATTGAACTGGTCTTGAATATGAGCCAAGACCAGTCAAATACAAATACAAATGATAATTCACCCAATAACCCCCTCACTACATGCAACCAGGCATACATCAGTGATGCTTAGCACACAACCCTAGTATTAAGGAGTATAGGTAAAAGTCCCTGAATAATAATTTAAAAATGCTATTAAAATTAGTATATTTTGACACCCCAATCAAATATTTAATGCTAGAAAGCAAAATACTCCCTCAATTACAAAAATCAAACCCATGATTACTCGTTTCAGGAACCCCAACTGATACCCCCCCTATAGATATATAAAACTAGAATTAAATACTTAATTAGCTTAGTACACAATTAGTATAATCTTTACATTCATAATAGGTATATTTTTAGAATACAACAATGACAAATATAATTTATTTAGGCAAACAAATAATTTGAAATGAATTTGACAACCATTACGAATGGTCTATTTTGATTCCACTTTTTAACAATTACCAAACATACTATGCTAATGGAAATTACTGCCATTTTAAAATTTAGACGTGTATGAACAAAAGTCACAAAATAGTTACAGGTCATAACTTGAGGCAAGTTTGAATTCTACGAAAGCATCATTTCAAGTAATACAAAGTTATAGCACATACATGGCTAATTTCTAATTAAAAAACCAAAATGAAATAATGTTGAGCACCAGAAACATTTACCTCATGAACCAATTGTCAATTTACAATTATTGTACTGAACATTAAGTCTATTATATTCACATAATTAATCCAAGCATCATATTAGTGCTGAATTATGATTCGCCATATTGAACGAATCATAATTAATTTCAGAAATTTCACATACACATAATTAAAGTTAATTTTAAATCAAACTAAACAGATACAAAGTTTTCAAGGTTTATTTACGTTGCAATAATCCTCAGCGACATATTTATAATTTAAATCCAAATATTTAAATGCGTATATTGGATAGTTTGACAGTTGTCAACATGAGTTTCAAAAACGCTTAAAAATACAAATTACAAGCCATGTAGATGTTACAAAAAGGTACTAAAATATTAAGAATAGGTCATAGATCCATGTAATAGCAATAAATCATAAATAAATTAAAAGCCCATTTCGAAATAGCAATTCGAAAACTAACCACACTAATTTTGCATATAAATAGAGAGTTTTGGAAGAATTCAAAGATGAAAAATTATAAAATGTATCTAAATGTATATTTTGTGAAGGATAGGTTCTACTGAAAAGGCATATTAATAAAATTTTGATATTTTAATTATTTTTATTAGCGTCCATTACGTCATCAAACATATGACAGTCGAAACGCTAAATTGGCCCTTTAATCTTTAAAAAAGGTGATTTTCTAAAAGAAAACTAATTAAAATAATTTTATTGCACTAAATGAAAGATGAGAAAAATTAATTGTTAAAAAACATCATTTCACCAAAATGCAAAAGTAAATTTGTCCATAATAAGACTTTGAAAATAATTACTGTATATGTTGTTATGGAAACAACAATGACAACATCAAAATCATATAAAAAACACATACGGCTTAACGCCGAGGTTCTTCAATTTTTTTCTTTGGTCGTATATGGATGGTCCTGTATCGATCATTCATTGACGAATTAATTTACACATGCGATACAAAAATAAAGTTGTGCGACCTTCAAAGTGACGCAAGAAGGACACCCAATTGGACACGTACCCGCCGAGTAGAAGTTCAAGGTCGAACTTATTTATTTTGAAGCTGAAAAGATAAGAGAAATTTTGGAGGTTAGATTTCTATAAATTACCATTATTTGAAATCAAATACATCGACACCGCAATCAAACAGAAGAAAAAGGGGTTACTACGAATAAAACTATCAAAACAAAAGTAGGGAATATAAATAAGAAAAATTACTCACCTGTCACCTGTTAATCTACACCAGAGAGGTACATTTCCACCGCAGAAGGATAAACTACGGAAGACCTAGACGCCCACCTGTCCAAGCCGTTACCGGGATGCCGGACGATATCTGCTAAGCCACTTGAAGCACACCTCAAACATTCCAGGATACCTGCTCTAACAATCAAGGTGTTAGTATCTGTCTAAGGTACAAAGTCTATTTACTGTTGATTTAACAATCAATGCTAAAACTATGTCAAACATAATAAATGTAACATCTTTCAATCTCAACTAAATCACGGTCCTAAATAAAATTCAACTCTTCAAGTACACATACAAAAAACAATTAGGTCATTTTGCTATTACAATTACATTAATCTATTATTAGTAAAATATCAGGATTTACTTACAATCAGAATATTTGTATCCTTTAACACGTTCACGTTTTAAAGGAGTATTTCTTTTCGTTCAACATAGATCATACGAATAATATTTTCACACCGATAAGGTTTAAAATTGCTTACATATGCCATAAAGATGCTTTTACAAGTAGAGCCTTGCCTATAGTTGTGTTGTTATAAGATTCGAAGTTCATTGGATAGATCCATATCCACATTATTTATTATTGTTTTTACCATTCGTTTAATTCATATCCCGTCATTGTTGTACTTTGTTATCGAATTTTACCATTTTAATAAATTGAAGTTTATTTGTTCATAAATGATGTGTTTGTTTCTACCATCGATCAATTCTGTTTCACAATAAAGCAAAGGTACACATATTCCATTTGTGCATTAGCATTAGCGCTGTGCCACAAATTAATTTTCTAGGTTATGATCTCCCAGATCTTCAGTACGGAAGAGAGCTGATTATAAGTTCTAAGGTAAAGTCGAATCCTTTAACGGCCCGAGATAAATATTTAGAGTCCATTTTAGAGCACCCACCACTGAAATAACACCAATATTACAAATTAACTTCATATTCACTGTAACAATTTGCACACACGAGTTTTCTTGCAGTTTCCCGCTAACGTTAAAGCGTGGGTCTCTCCCACTTGAATTAATTCTAAACGAAACTTATCAATTTGTACGCCGAATGCCACGAAATTTGGAATATCAATTTAAATTTACTTTTCATCTTATTGCGATTTATTAATACACATATGCCCATAAATTTAGAATATCGTTAATTCAAAACTTGTTGAATGTAACCCATTAGAGCTAGCCCGGTAGATTTAACATTGTCCACTGTATTAGAATTTATATATAAAAATATTAATTATTCTACTTATCGTTAATACATCCCCCCATATCAATATATATTGTTATAGTTTGGATTTGTGTCACAAATATACTATAGTAAATTGTTTTCATGGAACAAAATTTCTGTGTTGAATACTTAATGATTTTAGATTTGTGAATTCATATTGATTGGAATATAAACTAAAAGTTTGAATTAATTAGAAAAGAATAGTATAGTTACATATTTTATAACCAGCCTGTATATGGATACATGTATAATATACATTGTACATTGAATTTCACCAAAATCTGAAAAAAAAGAGATTTGCATATTAGTTATTGAATTATGATATGTAATAAAATATATTGTAAAAACTTGTTCAATTGACATTAATGATGTGAAAAGGTATTAAAAATTTAATTCTGAATATGAATAGTAAATTGGTTAAGAAAAAACGCGGGATGTTTTATAAAGTGTAATTGACAGTTGATTGTCAATTTGACATTTCGCTAATAATTTTATGAGAACTGTTTTGTTTAAATACAAATATACTTAAAATCTTTACTAAATATATGGATTAAATTATCAGAAAAAGAACACTGAATTTAGGAATAAATCTTAGGTAATTAAAGAATGTTAAAATCTATTTTGATTATATTTATCATGTGTAAATTTGCAATTCGTTATTTTCAAAATTTGAATGATCACCAGGGAAATAAAAATAAATAAGAAAAGATTAAAATAATTTTAGAGATGAGTGGTTGTAATTTCGGTGAAAGCGTTGCTTCCCAAGTGCGGTGAAAAACAGAGACAAAGATTATGCCGCTAGCTCATTCGTGTAGGCATGGGTTCTGTCGAGACAGAGGTGGATGAGATACCCGGCGCCATCTCTTTGGAAATTAATCTCTATCCTAATGAAAATTGACCCAAGAGCATGATCAATTGAAGGCACTTAGGTAACAAAGTGATTCAAACCAACACTCAGATATCAATAAACAATTTTATTCCTGCGCAAGTGTTCCAAGAATAATGCATCACAATTCGTTCCACTTGGTAACGAAACTGAGAATAATTCATAAAATAATCTAAAGCATTGAAAACCTGTAACAGCAAAGCCCTAATTTATAACATGAAAAGACTGGATGGATCACCCAGTATACAAATTAAACATACTACTATTGTAGGTAAATCTAAACTAATTGTAAGGTAAGTTAACTGCCTAAATGTGTAAAAGCGAACTAAAATTAAATAACCCTCGTGAAGTAAATATGAGCTTGAAATCTAATTAAATTCCCCGGTAATTATATTAACCCTAGTTAAAATTGTAAATAGCTAAACAAACAACAAAGTGCTCTACTGTGAGGTAGCGGGTACAAGATCTTGTATTACAGGCTTCACCATGAGGGCTCGACAGATTAACACCGTGTACATATATATATATATAACACCTACCATAACAACTAAGTAATTAACATTTGCAACAGCCTACTAATCAATCAAAAGCTGTTCCGATTAAGGTTAACTAAATCTAAATCAGGTCGAATACCAGTGAAAAATCACAGATTAAACATTAAATTGAACGATCCCTAACATGGACAACGCAGGTTCGGGTAAATCGAATATTATTTACAAAATAATTACATGCAACAGACTTCAACTAGCACATATAGTACACGACAATTACTGTTATCAAGTCACTTATCTTAAGAAATTTTGCCAGTGCCTAAATGTGACTTATCCATCCGATGCAACTTCATCGGGTTAATTCTTGCACTTAATTGAATACAAAACTTATAAACATTGACAATAAACAGTGCTTTGGCTCACTAGGCTTTCATTAACTATACAATTATAAATTTATCTCATTAATTTTCTTATATACAAAATATATAAAAGCAACTCCTTTGTGAGGCCTTATTCCCCTCCGGAACTGGAAGTTCCTAGGGCTGAATCCCTGCAGACATCCACCAATAACAAAAGCCGGAGCTGGAACAACTCTCGGTCACGATGAGGATGTGGGATTGACCCATTTGCTTAAATTCAAAGTTACAACCACGATGTCCAACAAAATGGCGCACTGGCGTCAATGTAACACATGGCAAATGCGGCACAGGAAAAATTGCATCAGCGGTAATAAAAACTTAGCATCCGATCATATAAGATACCATTCGGTAATTAATAGGTAGTAGAAGCTACAATGAATAGTAAACGAGACAAAACGTTAGTTAAAAAGGTCCAAATAAGAACAGAAAACATACCAGTGCGTAAACGTCCAGGAATTCATCCGAACTAATGTCGATAATTGAAACGTAAACGGAAGCACCCTTACTTAATCATCTGCTAAGTAATAGCCAGATTGCACTAAATACGAAAATGATTACATCAAACTGTGCAAAGGTACTCGAACATTTACCACTGCTTCAATATTAACTGTTAAAGACCGAATAATCCACGCTCGTCCGAAGAGAAAATCCCAGCGTCCCCGCATGAACCAGCCAATCAGGTCGTTCCACGAAAGGCCGCTGACGTCCGGTAAGGCAGATACAATTAACCGTGAAACGACAAATAATTACAAGAATGGAAAAGGTACAAATAGAGGGTGACTGATAAATGAAATAGATGAATAATTAACTCTAGAAAATTAGAAAACATAAACCCTAAATAAAATAAAATCATACTACATCAGGTAGAACTCTACTAAATAGATAATAAGACATACTAAACCGCTCACTACAAGATGTCCCAGCATGTCGCTTCGCCGAATGAAAGGAAGGATAACCATTAATTTAGCCAACCTTATTTAGAAATTAAAAAGCACCCAATTATAAGGTAAATACATAAATAGGAGTAATTGCAAATAAAATACCGCAACTCCACGGAATAAAATAAGGCAATCGCAAAAAAAACAAGCAGCAATGTATGGCTTAAATTTCTACATGCGGGAATACAAAGATATATACAGTAACGTTCAAAAGTAATTGACTAAAACTCTAAACGTAACAGTAAACCCCACTAAAAGATAGGACATACAGGGTGATCGGAAACAACGGGTAACAATTTTTAAGTTATTTAACTAAATGGAAAACAAAGTGTAACAGCGTATATTTTAGCCGATTCTACTTAAAATAATAGCTTAAGTATTGTTAAATGGTATAACAATACGTTTATCTAATATAAATTGTGAGTAAATTAGAGAATGGTTATCATTTAAAGTAACATAATTTCAATATCGAGGAAGCATAGTGTATTTAGTATATGGTAAAATAAATAATTATATAAAGTATTTACCACAAGGGAATTGAAGAACAAAGGATATAATTTCCAATCCAGATAGAAGGTGTTATTAAAATGGAAGGAGTATTTTACAAGAGCAGCAGTTGGTGTCTAAGGATCACATTATAAGAGAGCTGTTATCTTCATAGAAACGAGGTATTTTCATGTCCATATTGTAGAAGCAGTTGGTGTCTGGGATCACATTACGAGAGAGCTGTTATTTTCATCGAAACGAAATATTTCCAGTCTATATTGTAGAAGCAGTTAAGGACTAAGAATCACATCACTAGAAGGCTGTTTTCTTTGTTGGAACGAGTATTCCCAGTTTATCTTGTTGGAGTTATTGATGCTTAAGAATCAAATCAAGAGAAGTATTTAATTTCATGGAGCGCAGGAAGCTGTTTCAGTTGTAGTTGTGAGAAGTTTCAAATGGGATCCAGTATATCGGTGGAAAGAAGACATCTGAGGTTAATTCAAGATATATCATCCCAATTCAGTATAATCTACAAAGAAACATTCTTTTAATTCACTCCAAGTGCAAGTAATAAAAGGAACAGTTGTATGTGAAAAGGTCGTATATATTTTATTTTTTTTTGTAAGAATAATCTAGAAAAGAATTATACGATAATCCTATTATATACTATTTATAATAAGATATAATTGAGGTTTCATTATATTGAACCATTCGTAAATGGTAGTATACTTATTTAGAAATTATAATGAACAGATTTTTTCAAGTTTTGATTTATAGACTGATTTTGATAGTATTATAAAAATAAAACAAAGCATTAATCCATATACATAGTTGAATTAAAATAGGAAATAGAAGTATTTATTTTGGATGAAAAGTTATATCTACCCTTTTATTATTCCAATTAAATATATGAATTTACAAATTAATCACACTATTATCTAACTTACCTTATTATATGTGGAGGATATATTACTTTATTCAAATCGTTAAAAGAATAAAATAGTGTTGTTGAACAAGTTTGAATAAAATTTGTTATAACTGGCATTTTCTTATCCGTTATAAATGTGAATTGTATTATAGATGTTAAAATAAATCTATATATTTTGGATATTGAATCTTATGTGTATATTTTGTTTTCTGTACATTCTATCCACACAGATTGTCTTCTATAAAAAAAATAGACGCTAACCTAAAAATATAAAAATAAACCTAATTAAATTCGTTATAATCATAAAGAAAATGATATACTTACTCAAATCATTTATGAATGGGAATATCTAAGATAAATTATTACCTATAAATAAATTTATCGGACCACATTTACACGTTTTTCCCTAAGAGAGAATTTGAATAAGATTGGTTATATTTAGAAATTATTATACGGTAATTTCCAAAATAATAGCTGAGCTAGTTGGAGGTTTCATAAATTTCGTATTTAACATTATATAAATACTAATTATTAATACAAAGTATACTCTATACTCTAATACTAACTCATATATAATAATGGGTAAATTCCGCTGTAAGGCAACCGTAGACACGTGTTTCTGACTATTGGTCGTCATCAGTACGGTGTAGCCAAGGAATAAGATGGGATAACCTTAAGCTATACGGAAAACCATCAAGTGACAGACTCCCATTTGTAGCTTCAGCTAGAAGATCCTCAAATTTGAAGACAACAACTAACGTCGCCACGAGGAAGACTAATGCCAACCTGCGTGCCATCCGAGACCCAGGAAAGATAAATCAAAAAAAAAAGGAAATAACGCGGATACATTCAGTAACAAGAAAGAGAATAATAACGGGTAAATTCAATTTATTTTTCCTGGGTCTCGGATGGCACGCAGGTTGGCATTAGTCTTCCTAGTGGCGACGTTAGTTGTCTTCAAATTTGAGGATCTTCTAGCTGAAGCTACAAGGTTATCCCACCTTATTCCTTGGCTACACCGTACTGATGACGACCAATAGTCAGAAACACGTGTCTGCGGTTGCTCTACAGCGGAATTTGCCCGTTATTATTCTCTTTCTTGTTATTGAATGTATCCGCGTTATTTCTTTTTTTTTGATTTATATGTATATATATTGTAACAATACCTTTAATTAATAAAGGTACGATTACACTCAGATAAATTTAATAATATTTATTCTTACTATGTGTTTGAAACCTGTACTTATTCTCGTCTATATATAAAATTGAAATCTTTATGTACTTTTTAAATCTATTTTCAAATTCTCTCAGGTAATTTTTTATTTATGCCCTCACTAACTCAGTTCTTATATAAAATATTTAAACTAATTATTTTATATGTTGCTAACTTCCCTTGAATCATCAAAGCCCAAACAGTTGCCTATATGTAACTTTTTCAATATCTGCCTATATCATAGGATATTTACGTTTTATATTTCTTAACTTTATAAATCAAAGTTTACAAAACAGTTATTCTTTAGTGAATTATGATGTGTATTTCAACTTTATCTTCAAATAACAATACTTACTGTGAACTCAATCTCAAGGTATATATTAACATACTATTCAAATAATAATATAATCACTGACAGTTGTTTTTTCTATTTATAGGTTACGGTTCTAAGCGTCATATCTGTTTCATCAATTTAATTCAAAAACCTTCTTTATATACCAAATAAAAACAAATGTATCAAACTAATTTGTTTAATAAATCAGGCAAATTATAAATTATATGGTAGTTCTCAACACACACAACCAAATAAGACATTCATGGAAATACCAAGCTTGTTTACGTAAACATTCTTTTGTAAATTTATATGTGCATGAAAATACACCTTTCGTGGATCGAAAAATATACAAGTAAGTATATTAATTATATTATTTTAAAAATACTGTATAGTTTTTGTATGTAAATCAAATACCCACACAAATTAATCAGTTTTAGTTTGCCGATCAGTTTTTTTTTTGACTTCTAAAAATTATACAAATGATGATACAAATTAATGTTGTGCACAGAACTTACAAAATATCTTTTCTTGATTATCAACACAGTTATAATGTACGTATAAATAATAGATCTCTAAATTTTGATATACTTTTCAATTCGAAACTGATAAATTCAAATTATTTCAAAGAATTATACGACCTGTTATTACTACTGAACTGGTATTCTTATTTATACACCAAACGATTTTCTTTTTAGCTTGTCGAAGACATTTCCTGGAATCAATGAGGGAGATCCTTTCCTTTTCCTAATTGTCTGGAATGCTCGGAATGTGGACTGTAATGACTGCTATCCTGTAATACCTTCAACCTCTGCAATCAACTAGAATCTCGAACCGTCGAACGCTTTCGTGAAGACCTTTGAAACCTGCCTTTCCTCTACTGGACTGGAATACCTGTGTTAGCTGCTATGTTGAATATCTCGTATCTTTCAAGTCCTGGACTAAACTATTTGTATAACTTCAATGCAGTAAGTTTATTTTTAAATTGTAATTATATATTTCTTCGCTTTCTTCTCAAGTATGAATATTCTTCAATTATTTCTTTATTCGTTACCGAAATTCTTTCTTCTAATTTATTTTTTATTATATTTGCATGATACAAAAAATGGTACTATTCTGGAAAATGTTGCAATCACCTAAAAAATATCTGCTTTCTTTTCTACTATCTCCTAACCACTTCTTTTACACTTTTGTATAATGATGAATCTCTTAATTATATGTTTTTCGGAAGGAAAATTTCGTTTTCCGAAAACACATCTACCGCTTTTCTTAAATTATTTTTGAATCCTCTTATTTATTCCCCATATCCCTGGCAATAATTCCTTAGTTTCTATCATATCCAATCATATTGTTCCACACATTATAATAATCCAAAATATGTTTTATTTGTAATTGAATATTTATAATACCTTTTTGTAATTCCAAAAATTTATCAATTTAATTCTTTACTTTAATTTTCACAACCTTTTATACCCTTCGGCAAACCAAATACTCAATACTTTAACTATATTATTTTAAATGTCAAAATCTGACACTTCTTACATTTGAATTTTAGCGCGTAACTATACATCATTTTCCAACCTTTATGATTCAAAATCCATACTAATATTCTCTATTTTTTCAAAAGTGTTAATTAAACAAGCTTTAACAAATAATATTACATATAAAAATACAACAAGTAACATTTACAATTCTACTTTCAGAAATGGGAAATATTACTACAACAAAGAAACCTGATAGGCAACCAACCACTCGATGCAAGGCGAACTTCAACATAACCCGATATGTAACCAACTTTACACGGTTCACAAAAACTATAGGGAAATACCCAATTAATATTCTCACAATTATTTTAAGTATAATTTAAATATTCTCACATCTATTTATTTAATTATAGTTTGGTCCATAAAATATTACCATCTTTTATTTTTTTTAATACTCACTACAAGAACATATACAGTATATTTTATTAACATTAGTACTTCCATCATATCCTTACTCATCTAAGTTAGTGAACTACCACATATGCCCCTTTTTTAATAAATCTAAATTTCTATAGAATATATAAATTTATATTTATTCAACAATCTATACTAAAATGATGTACTTCAATTTGTACTACTTCTGTAGCATAACTATACATTCTCATATAAATCCATGTACATTTCTTAATATTTGGTATATAAGATAATTATTTACCTCACTGTATCTATTTTCATTTTTAACTCTCAATTATTTACAACAAACCATTTTAACTAATCTTATTCTCATAAATATACTAATTTATACCAACATATTCAAAATTTACATCTTTATCCATTTGTCTTCATCAATAATGTCATAAAATGTATCTTTTAACATTTCTATGCTTTCTATATAAGTAACTTTATTCCTTTTCTTATCCAATCTTATACCTTCTTTGTATTATCCTATTCATGATTTTAAACCCTCTAAAAATTCTTATCAATATTATAATCGAAACTACTTTTAACATTTACTGGTGATTACTATTAAGTTGTATCTGTTATTTCTTCATATATTAAATAGCCTCTACAAAATATGCTTTACATATGCTCACTTATTCTTTATTATTTTATTTTATATAACTGTTCCTAGCTGAACAAAAACCCTATACCTATAATAGACATTTTCGTCTACCTTTTCAAACTTTCACTTTTGGAAAGTACACAAATTATATTTTCGTTTTTTTAAGGCGTACGTGACCTACATATTTCTTTTATACATTATTATTCTATATATTTATTATCATTTTGGGTTTTATTTACCCTTTCATACATAATCTCTATAAATTATTCCATATATTTTTATGTTTCCCTTTTATTATTTATTATACATAGCAAGCATTCATTATTATCTTTTCTATACATATTTTATTTTATAGGCTTCTTCTATTTGTATATCACATTTTTTTTTTATAACTCTTAATGACTTTAATATTTCTTGACCATTAAATGCTTTTATTACTCCGATAAATATCCTTTAAAAAAATTTTTTTTTTTTTTTTTTTTTTTAATAAGGTTCCTTCTTACTCATCTTTCATATATCTACTTTATACATTTCTTCACATTTTTATACTCGTATGTTTCTTTACTTACTGTAAAGTTACTTATATACTCCTCTAACACTTATATTTACAAATTTTATAATGTAAGGAATGAGGAAAATAAATTAAATATTACTAATTTCTTCATACTAACTAATCTTTACAACTTTTCTTCGTCTAAATAATTCTATCCTGATTCAATTAATTTAGAGCAAGGAAATAAAATACATAAACCTTTGTTAGATCATTTTAGCTAAAATTTCTTACATGATTAACTCAATTATAAAAAAAAAATTAAATGCACATACTTATATCCCGTTTTTTTTTATGACATACTTTTATAGAAACAAAATACATTAACCATGCCCCTAAATTTTGGTTCTATTAACTTTGATGTAGCTCTGGTGGGTGGTAGCGCTATTTACCAACGGTTGTCGCCCTATGAAATTCAACCGCCATGCCCCTAAATTTTGGGCTTTATTATATACAGTGTAGCTCTGGTGGGTGGTAGCGCTATTTACCAACGGTAACTGGCCCTTCAGTACCGCCATGCCCTTAAATTTTTTAACAATTATACTTCATCAATATAATCATGTAACATTGAAATATGATAAGTTCCTTTAAGATATCCCGTTTCTTCATCAATTAATTCATAATTGTTTAATCCTATTTTCCGATGTATTAAATACGGTCCCGAATATGGCCTTATGAGTTTTGCTATAATTTTGTTCCTTCTATCCGTTACTCGTAACGCGCGTACAATAACTTTATCGTTCTCATTATACACCTTATATTTACGTTGTTTTTCTTTTTTCTTCTGCTCCCATTTAATTTTTCGTCTCATTAATTTTTGTTTAATTTGTTCATATCTGCCTCCTATTTCTGCAATTTCATCATCTTGCCAAGGCCTTTGTGGAGGTTGTCCTGTGAAAATAGTTATTGGACAAGCTTCATGTACGGTACTTGGTGTGTTATTCATTACAAATTCAATTTGTTTTAAACATCTGGCCCATTTATGATGTCGATCTTCGAGTAATATCCGTAAATATTTAAGAACTTCTTTTATATACCTTTCCGATGGATTAGCTTGTGGATGACGAATCGATATGTGATGAGATTTAATATTTCTTTCATCTAAAAATTCATGATATCTCTGATTCATAAAATATGTTGCATGATCAGATAATATTGTTCTTGGAGTCCCATACTCAGTTATATATTCTTGTAACGCCTGTAATACAGTATCTGTATCACATTTCTGTGTTGGTATTAATCGCACATGTTTCGAAAATATATCACATAACACTAAAATATTTCGATATCTTCTCGTGCTCGGAATCAGATTTGAAATAAAATCAATTGCTACTAATTGTAATCTATCATCAGCAACAATACTTAAACTTATATTCTGATTTGTATAATTCTTTTCTTTTGCTAAAATACAAGTTTCACACCGTTTAATTTCTCTTTTAATTATCTTCTCGTCATTCCGGCAATAATAAGCTTCTCGGAACATTAACCAACATTTCCTAGCTCCTATATGTGTATACATTACATGTAAATGTCGTATAATATTAATCGTGTGTTCTTCATTCGTAACATATACCTCCAGATCGCCTATCTTCTTTAAAATTATCCCTTCATTCATTCTCATTCCTTTATATGTACCTATTGTCCGTAATCTATTTTTAATTATCTCCAACTCAGGTGTATCTTGAGCTTCTCTGATTCTTTGTACTGAAAAAATACCTTCTGATCCCAATCTTACTAAGTTTATATGTACATTTGTTGTTTTTGTTTCACCATGTTTTCTACTCAGTACGTCAGCTGCAATCATTTCTTTACCTGGTCTATATATAATTTCCATATCATACTGCTGTATTAATAACGTCCAACGGTAAATCCTGTTATTATTTAATTTCGTAGTCATAATATTCAGCAACGCCTTGTGATCTGTCTCCAATCTGAATTTCTTCCCTATGAGGTAATAGCGTAACTTAGTTAAAGCATAAATGACAGCAAGCATCTCGAGTTCTGATATCCCAAATTTCCTTTCGCACGGTTTTAAAGTTCTTGACGCGAAATATATTGGAACCTCGATACCATCTTTGATCTGTACTAATTCGGCTGCTACGGCTACACTTGATGCATCTGTTCGTACGATGAAATCTAAATTAAAATCCGGATGATACAACTTAAGATTTTCTACAAAATTTGATTTTAACTGTACGAAACAATCCTCACATTCTTCAGTCCACTTCCACTTCGTTCCTTTCTTTAGTAGATTTAACAACGTACTTGTCTTTTGGCTATAATTAGATACAAATTTCCTATAGTAATTCAACAACCCAAGAAATCCTCTCAACATTTTGAGTTTATTAGGTCTTGGATAATTTTGTATCTCTTCTAATCTTTGAGGATCTAATAAAATATTTTGTTGGTTAATAACGTAACCCAAGTAATTGACTTCTTTTTGGCAAAACTGACACTTAGATAAATTTAATTTCATACCATTAACTTGTAATGTATTAATAATAATCTCTATATGATTTATATGAGATTCTATGTCATCCGAAAATATTATGATATCATCTAAATAATGAAGGGCGAATTTCTCATATTGGTCTAGTATTTTATGTAGAAATCTAATCAATCCGGCAGGACTACTTTTTATGCCGAAAGGGCATACTTTAAAATGGTAAGTAATTCCATTTACGTTAAATCCACAGTACTTCCTAGAATTCTCGTCCAATCTTATTAACCAAAATGCATTCTTAAGGTCTAATTTGCTATACCATTTTTTATTACCGCATTTTGTAAGTAAAACATCAATATTTTGTGGTATTTCATGCTCAGGCATGATCCTTAGATTAATTAAACGAGCGTCAATGCAAAGGCGAATAGAATTGTCCTTCTTCTTAACCAACACAACAGGACTAATAAAATAGGTGTTCGATCTCTCGATAATATCAGCTTCTTCTAATTTTCTAAGTTCCTCATTGACACGATCTTGGAAAAAATACGGAATAGGATAATTTTTACACGATAACGGCGAATCATCATTTATCAATAATCGATGCTCATAATCTTTTGCAAAAACAACTTCATCATTAATTAATTTTATATTCTTAGCTAAAATTTCTATTAGACTTTCTTCAATCCAAGGTTCTGGTAATTTTTGTTGTAAAATAAAAGTTTGAATGTCAGCTACATTTCTTATTACTTTAACTTCTTGTTTATCTTCTATTATTACAGCATTTCCATATTCGTCATTTATTTCCGATCTAGGTAATTCAAACATTGCTCCTTCCAAATGTTCTTGAGCATCATCATTCTCTGCACGATCAGCTATAATGACATTATTTACCTCGTACTGTATATCCTCCTTGTATTCAATATAAGCGTTTATTTCTTTTAAATCCACAACCTTATCTAATAAAATTTCCTTTCCTTCAATTTTAATCTTGTTTTCTTCAAAATCTAAATTCATTCCCAGCGCTCTCATATTATCTATCCCTAATATGCAATCATAAAACAAATTCCCTAACAGATAAAATTGCATAATAAATTTGTGTCCATTAATCACTACATCTATACATAACCGCTTATTAATACAACCCATTTTTCCCCTATTCGCAGACATAACATTAGTATTTTTGACTTTAATAATATATTTAGAATATTCAGGTATATTCATTATCATTTCTTCTTTTATGAGTGATATTTCAGCACCAGAATCTAACAAAGTTTTAAATTTAACATCTCTAATACTAATTATGCAAAAAGGTAAACTTTCAAAATTATTAATTATATTTCCCATATCTAAACCATTCTGAACATTCCCCATTCCTGTTATTTTACTACTACTAATTATATTACAACTAACACTACTATTAACAAAATTATTTATTAATGAGATGTTCCCGGGATAGCATTCTGATATGGATCCAATTTCATTTCCAAAATTGGCGTTTTTTTTTCTTCCAAACCAACTCCAATTTCATTTCTATCTTGATTATGAACCTGACTACCAGTAAATCTCCTATCTGATTTTCTCCAATCTTGCATTTGTATATTATTCACCTGTCTAGAATTATTATTTCCATAATACCTTTTATTTTGTTCTTGATAGTCATTGTTATGAGGAACTTGTCTTGCAGATTGATTAATAAAAGGATTATTCCTATTTGTACTCGGTCTTCCATTCCCTCCATTTGATATACTTCGATTATTGTTCCAATTTGAGATACCATTCCCTTGTGTATTATAACTTCTATTATAATTATTACTCTGATGACTATTAAATTGGTAAGGTTGTCTTGCTCCAAAATAATTATTCTGACTACTACTAGGTTGATTATTCCTTGGATAAGCATTCTGTTGAAAAGGGGTATTATTACGAACATAATGATTATTCACACCACTATTATTTGACATACGTTGCTGATTATTCTGAATATCATTTCTTCCATTTAATTGACGAGATTCCCTATATTTAACACCGTCTGTATAATCATCTAAACGTCTAAGAATATTAATCAACTCATTCATATCCGTGACATTCTGACAAATAATTGCATGTGTGTCAACAGGAATAAAGTGTTGTAATAAATGTTGAGATATAGTTTTTTCGTCCAAATGAGATATGTATCGACAATAGTTAAACATTCTTTGTGCGTAAGCCTCCCTCGAAGATTTACCTGGTTGATATCTTCCTGTTAACAACCTCTGATGTGCTCTGCTTTGTTGCGTCTCACTCCAGAAATTATTTTTAAATAATTCCACAAACTTACTTAAATCATCGCAATTGTCTTCAACCCGTTGAAACCAATCCGCTGCACCACTGTTTAAAGTCGCTCTAATAATATTCATTTGGCTCCTAAAATCCTGTATCTCTTCTATATATCTTAGAATATTTGTCAAATAGGCCATTGGATGAGTGGACATTTTATCCCCACTAAAATGAGTTATATTCTCAATTCTGATACCATTATTTAAAACATTGTACACCGGAGGACATGTTACATGAGGGATGTTAATATTCTGAGTCTTTAATAAAAGATCTTGTATTTTCGTCTTCTGTTCTTCACATTCTTTCAGAATATCTTCCATACTCAACTTCTGCGCAATAGTAGTATCAGTCGATAATTTTATTTCTTTTAAACATCTATCTTCTGTATTTTCTATTTTCTTACAAAAATTCTCTTCTAATTTTTCTGTTTTGTCGGAGACTTCTTTATTTACCTGATCAACTTCATCCCGTATGCGTTTCGCTAACTCCTTATATTTCTCGCTACTATTCTTATCTATTTGTTTTACATTTTCTTGTATTACCTTAATTTTACCTTCAACCTCTTGTACTTTATTTCTAATAATATTTTTAACTTCCGTATCCTTAATTTGTAACTTTTCGTCTACTTCTTTCCGCATTTTCACTTCCCTGCTATCCATTTCAATAGTAATTTCTTTAACCTTTTCTTCTGTATCTCTCAGTAAAGATTTCTTTAATTCTTCCAGATTTCTTCTATTTTCTTCTCTAGTATCAATGCTCGCCTTTTCCAACTTATCCAATTTTTCTCCTAATTCTTTTTTATCCTCCTCTCTATTTTTCTTATTCTCTTCACTAGCCTTGTCAAGTTTATCCATTAACTTCTTATTATTCTTTTCACTATCCTTGTCAAGTTTATCCATTAACTTCTTATTATTCTTTTCACTATCCTTGTCAAGTTTATCCATTAACTTCTTATTATTCTCTTCACTAATTTGTTTAAACATTTGTAGAATTAATTCCATATCTGCTGTTGTATTCGACATTTCTGTTTTAGAAGTCTCTCCTAATATTTCCACCTTATCACCTCTATCCTGTGTTTCTCCTGTCTGTTGAATACCTTCCTGAACTTGTAATATAATTTCTCCTCCCTCTGGTACATTCACATCCTGACCAACCTCCTCTTCACTATCGCTAGACGATTCAGAACTATTTAATCCGAAATTACTCTTAGATCTGGTATTCATTTTCAATAATTGTAGTACACACTTCCTTATACCTTGATATACTTTAAACTGATTTTATTACCTTTGTAAAATGTATACTAATGTTATCGCTATTATTATAATTAATAAAATATTTGAAATATGTTTTTGCGAGTCTTATTTTAATCGCTCCACGTTGGGCACGCCATAAAATGTAACAATACCTTTAATTAATAAAGGTACGATTACACTCAGATAAATTTAATAATATTTATTCTTACTATGTGTTTGAAACCTGTACTTATTCTCGTCTATATATAAAATTGAAATCTTTATGTACTTTTTAAATCTATTTTCAAATTCTCTCAGGTAATTTTTTATTTATGCCCTCACTAACTCAGTTCTTATATAAAATATTTAAACTAATTATTTTATATGTTGCTAACTTCCCTTGAATCATCAAAGCCCAAACAGTTGCCTATATGTAACTTTTTCAATATCTGCCTATATCATAGGATATTTACGTTTTATATTTCTTAACTTTATAAATCAAAGTTTACAAAACAGTTATTCTTTAGTGAATTATGATGTGTATTTCAACTTTATCTTCAAATAACAATACTTACTGTGAACTCAATCTCAAGGTATATATTAACATACTATTCAAATAATAATATAATCACTGACAGTTGTTTTTTCTATTTATAGGTTACGGTTCTAAGCGTCATATCTGTTTCATCAATTTAATTCAAAAACCTTCTTTATATACCAAATAAAAACAAATGTATCAAACTAATTTGTTTAATAAATCAGGCAAATTATAAATTATATGGTAGTTCTCAACACACACAACCAAATAAGACATTCATGGAAATACCAAGCTTGTTTACGTAAACATTCTTTTGTAAATTTATATGTGCATGAAAATACACCTTTCGTGGATCGAAAAATATACAAGTAAGTATATTAATTATATTATTTTAAAAATACTGTATAGTTTTTGTATGTAAATCAAATACCCACACAAATTAATCAGTTTTAGTTTGCCGATCAGTTTTTTTTTTGACTTCTAAAAATTATACAAATGATGATACAAATTAATGTTGTGCACAGAACTTACAAAATATCTTTTCTTGATTATCAACACAGTTATAATGTACGTATAAATAATAGATCTCTAAATTTTGATATACTTTTCAATTCGAAACTGATAAATTCAAATTATTTCAAAGAATTATACGACCTGTTATTACTACTGAACTGGTATTCTTATTTATACACCAAACGATTTTCTTTTTAGCTTGTCGAAGACATTTCCTGGAATCAATGAGGGAGATCCTTTCCTTTTCCTAATTGTCTGGAATGCTCGGAATGTGGACTGTAATGACTGCTATCCTGTAATACCTTCAACCTCTGCAATCAACTAGAATCTCGAACCGTCGAACGCTTTCGTGAAGACCTTTGAAACCTGCCTTTCCTCTACTGGACTGGAATACCTGTGTTAGCTGCTATGTTGAATATCTCGTATCTTTCAAGTCCTGGACTAAACTATTTGTATAACTTCAATGCAGTAAGTTTATTTTTAAATTGTAATTATATATTTCTTCGCTTTCTTCTCAAGTATGAATATTCTTCAATTATTTCTTTATTCGTTACCGAAATTCTTTCTTCTAATTTATTTTTTATTATATTTGCATGATACAAAAAATGGTACTATTCTGGAAAATGTTGCAATCACCTAAAAAATATCTGCTTTCTTTTCTACTATCTCCTAACCACTTCTTTTACACTTTTGTATAATGATGAATCTCTTAATTATATGTTTTTCGGAAGGAAAATTTCGTTTTCCGAAAACACATCTACCGCTTTTCTTAAATTATTTTTGAATCCTCTTATTTATTCCCCATATCCCTGGCAATAATTCCTTAGTTTCTATCATATCCAATCATATTGTTCCACACATTATAATAATCCAAAATATGTTTTATTTGTAATTGAATATTTATAATACCTTTTTGTAATTCCAAAAATTTATCAATTTAATTCTTTACTTTAATTTTCACAACCTTTTATACCCTTCGGCAAACCAAATACTCAATACTTTAACTATATTATTTTAAATGTCAAAATCTGACACTTCTTACATTTGAATTTTAGCGCGTAACTATACATCATTTTCCAACCTTTATGATTCAAAATCCATACTAATATTCTCTATTTTTTCAAAAGTGTTAATTAAACAAGCTTTAACAAATAATATTACATATAAAAATACAACAAGTAACATTTACAATTCTACTTTCAGAAATGGGAAATATTACTACAACAAAGAAACCTGATAGGCAACCAACCACTCGATGCAAGGCGAACTTCAACATAACCCGATATGTAACCAACTTTACACGGTTCACAAAAACTATAGGGAAATACCCAATTAATATTCTCACAATTATTTTAAGTATAATTTAAATATTCTCACATCTATTTATTTAATTATAGTTTGGTCCATAAAATATTACCATCTTTTATTTTTTTTAATACTCACTACAAGAACATATACAGTATATTTTATTAACATTAGTACTTCCATCATATCCTTACTCATCTAAGTTAGTGAACTACCACAATATATATACAGTGCGTTTTTTTTAACTGTTGCCATAGGGAATTGCATGGTAAAAATTCAACCCCGTGTTAACTTTTGTTCTGATGATAATATTTAAACCATTTTTGGAACAAAGCTGGAAGATTCTTTAAACTATCGGATCGATTACAATTCAATATTCTAAACTGTCGCAAAAGTTTTGAAAAAAATATTTTTGTGAAAGCGTTTTCTTGCTACTCTCATTTCTAGCAGGCTTTGTTTTAAAAAATAAATAGCGGAAGCCCCTCACGGCTATGACTAATTAGCTTTTGGAGGACAGAACATGTAAACATTTATTTATAAAAAAAACAAAACCTAGAAACCATTAAAGCTCAAATAACTCAACAAATTAACAAACATTATCAGTAATTATCAAAGGAATTGTTCAAAGTGGTTTCTTTAGACTGCTAGACAATGTCCCAAGCGCTCTTGAAAATTTCTTCGAGTGATTTCTAAAGTTCGCACTGTAATGGAATTACAAGCTTCAGTTATTCTTGCCTTTAGTTCCTCCACAGTTTCTGGTTGTCCTCTTATGAGGTCATAAACTTGTGTTCCTAAAAAAAACTCTTTGACGATGGCAGCAGAATGGGCTGGTGCCCCATCCTGTTGAAATATTATTGCTCCGTTGCATCTCAAAGCATCCACCTGCGGGCCTACCTCCATTTGAAGAAGATCTAAGTATTTATGCTGGTTCAAATTTCCGTCAATAAAAAATGGTCCTACTAAGTGATTCCCTAAAATTCCAATCCACACGTTAACTTTATCACGATATTGCGTATCTGTTTCTTGTGTTCTGTAGGGATTTTGTCTTGCCCAAACCTGTCTGTTTTGTTTGTTAACTTTGCCATTTAATGTGAACGAACTCTCATCAGAAACTAGAATGTTATTTAAAATATTTCGATTTCCATTAATTTTTCTCATCCAGAATTCACAAAATTCCATTCTTGGAAAGTAATCACGGGGCAATAGTTTCTGCACATTTTTAATTTTGTACGACTTGAACTTTTCCATTTTCAAGGCTTTAAAGCAGCTGCTTCTTGATGCGTGAAATTCTTCTGCCAGAGAAGTAAGTGTGATAGTGTCATCTTCTTCAACCGCCAGACAGATATTCATTCTTAAATCTTCTGTAACAACATACGAGTTTCTTTTCCGTTTTTTGTGCTCATGATTTAAGCAGCCCGTGGCACGAAAAGCATTGTAATATTTTAGTATTATAGTTTTACTCGGAATAGCATGATCGGGATATGCAGCAGCAAAATTCTGGCTGATTTCTCTACTGGACATACTTTTAATGAATGCTGTTTACAAGTTCAACACGTTCTTTAGTTGTGAAAACAGACATTTTTAAAGAATTGTTCACAATAACCGGGTATTTGGCAGAACTTGTGAATAAAATGACATTTGTCAATTTTCGCTCTGATCTTGCCTACTAAGTTTTTTGTCAAATTATGTATGTTCATTACTTTCAAGTTTGAAGAGTAAAATTAGTCAAATAAAACTGCTTGAGGTTGTTCAAAGTGTATGCATTCTGTACTCTTATTGGTGATTTATTACTAAAAGAAAAATCAGCACCAAATCTGCATCGCATCATAAGTTAACAGGGGGTATAATTTTTACCATGCAATTCCCTATGGCAACAGTTAAAAAAAATGCACGGTATATATTAATTTAATATGTACTTAATATTCATTAAACGCATATATCAAACTATTAGCCGCATCTGTTAATACACATGAACCACACACACGTATATCTATATACATGCGAGCAGATTTCTTGAAATTAGCGGCTTATATGAAATTGAAAAATTACTTGAGCAAGTAATTTTTCAATTTCATATAAGCCGATAATTTTAAGAAATCTGCTCGCATGTCTATAGATATACGTGTGTGGTTCATGTGTATATATATACAGCATGTGTCAATTTTCATTAGCCATAGGCGATTAATTCATGCTATACGTGACAACATGGCATTCCTACTTTCCTCTCCAATGCGAGCGCGACCGATACAACCTCAAGTTGTAGCAGTAACTGTTGGACCATTGAGTTGGGTGTTTGTAATGCGTTCAGAAATAATATTTACGCGTTGCAAGGATTTGTTTTTCTTTTTCCTTTCAATAAATGCAGAGAATTATTAAGCTGCGTTCACGCTGCATGACACAAACAAAAGCGTAATTCTAATAAAATTAAAAATAAGGTAAATAAAAAAGGATTCTCAAAATAATAATAAACTAGTAGATCAGGAGATCGCGGCGGCCATTTGATGTTTCCCGTTCCAGTAATAAGACGGCTTTTATGGCAGACTAGATCGCAACGTGTTCGCAGCTAAAGACTGAATGTAAAATCTGGTGGAGGAGATCGGAGGAAATCGTTGTAATGACGAGTGTTGCCGGGATTGGTGACGGAGAGTAGGGGTGACACACGTTGCCACATATTATTTGTATACGTATAAATCGCACGCAAACATTGAATCCCTATAGCTAATGAAATTTGACACATGCGGTATATATATATATATATATATATATATATAAATAGGAGAAAGAATATCGGGTTAATCCGCTGTAATGCAACCGCAGACACGTGTTTCAAACTCGTTGGTCATCGTCAGTACGGTGTAGCCAAGGAATAAGGTGGGATATCCTTGGAGATAGAAACAAAAGGAAGACCATCGGGAAGACAGACCACCAATTGCAGCTTAAATGTCAGAAGATCCTCAGGTCTGAGTGACAACAACTAACACCGCCGCAAGGCAGACATTGTCAACCCGCGTGCCGTCCAACCCAGGAATGATAAATCAATGAAGGAAATATCACGGATACATAATAAAAATAGGAGAAAGAATATCGGGTTAATCCGCTGGAGTGCAACCGCAGACACGTGTTTCAGACTCGTTGGTCATCGTCAGTACGGTGTAGCCAAGGAATAAGGTGGGATATCCTTGGAGATAGAAACAAAAGGAAGACCATCGGGAAGACAGACCACCAATTGCAGCTTAAATGTCAGAAGATCCTCAGGTCTGAGTGACAACAACTGACACCGCCGCGAGGCAGACATTGTCAACCCGCGTACCGTCCAACCCAGGAATGATAAATCAATGAAGGAAATATCACGAAACAAAAGGAAGACCATCGGGAAGACAGACCACCAATTGCAGCTTCCCGATGGTCTTCCTTTTGTTTCTATCTCCAAGGAATTCCCACCTTATTCCTTGGCTACACCGTACTGACGATGACCAACGAGTCTGAAACATGTGTCTGCGGTTGCACTACAGCGGATTAACCCGATATTCTTTCTCCTATTTTTATTATGTATCCGTGATATTTCCTTCATTGATTTATCTTTCCTGGGTTGGACGGCACGCGGGTTGACAATGTCTGCCTCGCGGCGGTGTCAGTTGTTGTCACTCAGACCTGAGGATCTTCTGACATTTAAGCTGCAATTGGTGGTCTGTCTTCCCGATGGTCTTCCTTTTGTTTCTATCTCCAAGGAATTCCCACCTTATTCCTTGGCTACACCGTACTGACGATGACCAACGAGTCTGAAACACGTGTCTGCGGTTGCACTACAGCGGATTAACCCGATATTCCTTCTCCTATTTTTATTAAGTAGGGCTTAAAATCCTTGCTGGTTCTTTCTTTTTTCTTAGCCGTATCTATAATCTAACGTATTCTTAATATTCTTTTTTGGACTGCGGCTTTATTTTCCATCACTCATGGAAATGGTAGATAGTACTCAAAACCAAAATTAACGTTTAGACAAATTTTATTGTCTTCATCAGAATTACTTACTGTACAGGGTGTTTCATCGGTTGGGGTATCGCGAATTAAAGTGCCTAAATATAAAAATGTCGACTTCAAATTTTAACCACTTATAGAACTTTTAAACCGCTACCAGTAGGTTAGGTTGTTTTTGATAATATTATTTTATTTAATGCGTAAATAAAAAAAAACCTTCGTTCAAAAAATCAAAAGTACTCAGATTTTATTGAAATTCAGGTGTTAAAAAGATATGTCTATAAAATCAACTATGCAATTGAAAAAAAAATTAAAACTTAATCAATTATTGAATATTTTACAATAATTTCAAAATTAAAGGCAAGACGTTGAAGAATTTATGGGTTTTTTATTACAGTGTTGTGTGTTGAGTTTATAATAAATTTTTATTTATTATCCGTCATAAATTTAAAAGGAATACCTGTTTGCGGACGTTGAAGAATTTATGGGTTTTTTATTACAGTGTTGTGTGTTGAGTTTATAATAAATTTTTATTTATTATCCGTCATAAATTTAAAAGGACTACCTGTTTGCGGACAGCACAATTAGAAAGTTAAGTACCATAAATCTGTCGTAAGAAAAACGACATTATTTAATATTGACTTTATTTGACAAACGGTTTCGTTTATAAAAATTCTGATTGTGAAGTTAATATGGGTGATATTTCCACGTATCACCATTCAAATTTGAACATTTTTTGAGCACTTTTAATTTTTGATAATACGTTTTTTTTTAATTTACGCATTAATTAAAATAATATTATCAAAAACAACCTAACCCGCTGGTAGCGGTTTAAAAGCTCTATAAGTGGTTAAAATTTGAAGTCGATATTTTTATATTTAGGCACTTTAATTCGCGATACCCCAACCGATGAAACACCCTGTACATCATCTGGAAATAATATTCGCTATACTCATCGTAATATTCTTTTTTTTAAATACTAACATATTAAAATAATATATCTAACGTATTACAAACATATTAAAATAGTACCTCTAACATACCTGACAGTGACAATTATATTCATTCCGTGTAAATATTAATTTATTCCAATTCATCTTCTTTATCATTTTATATCAATTATTTGTTCAGTGGATTTATAGTCATTTTTGATGTTAAAACTACGGAGCAGGACTGATTTTCAAGAAGAAACACTTGGTATTTTTTTATTTGTAAAAACCAACAATTCCAAACAAACAATTCTATTTATGTATATTTGAGTTGTTTCTGTTAAGATATTGACGTTAAAAAATTTGTAACTATATAGGTGGGTTTTGGGAATAGTATTGGTGTTATCGTATAAGTGGGAAATAATATTTTAGACAGGCTATTGATTTCATTACTGTCGTTAGCAGCTAGATTTTCATGTTCTTTGATTTCTATTAAGTCTAATATTTCTCTTGATTTTGTGTTTTTTTCTACGTGTAAGATTTTGGTTTTTTCGAAGTCAAATGTATGCGACATTCTGTTACTGTGTTTTTTTTAATGCAGTGGTGTTCTTGGAATATTTATGGCCCTTTATTCTTTCATTAAGATGTTGCATGGTTTGACCTATATAAACTATATTGCACGAGTTACATGGGATACTGTAGACAACATGGGTCATTTTGTTTTGTTTTTTTTAATTTTGTCTTTAAGTTTGGTGTTAATAAATTTTACATTGTTGTGGCTTTTGTGAGCTACTTTAATATTGTATTTTGAAAACATTTTTTGATTTTTTTTACACAAATCGGGTACATATGGTAAAGCTAAATATTTCTTGTTATCATTATTTTTATTAGTTGTATAGTTTAAGATGGGCTATCAAGCTGTTTATTTTATATTAAAAAGATTCGTTCGTGGGGTTCGAAATACCTTCAGATTACACACAATACCTGTGCTTATGTTCCTGATGTCCGGATCCTGTGGGGTGTCTCCTTGTCTCTACGAAGTCAACACCTGTGAAACAAATATGCTCTTCTCGTCTAATGAGATAGGCGTGTATACGCACAAGTTGATAGTACTTCTCACAGAGCAAACAACAAACACTTAGGCAAGTATGTACACATGAAAAATTATATTTATTGATTCCAACAGGCCATAATTACATTTATTATTAAACAATGTATGATTGTAGATTTTTCGTGATGGTCACAAGATATAAATATTTGAAAACAAAGAAACGTTTATAATAATGAGGATTACACACACAGTGGTCATCATACAGTCCTATTTGCAAGTCTAAATTTATGAATATTGTGTTCCAATGACACATGAAATGTCTATGCTACTACTGACGGACATATGGCTACAAGTAAGTAATTATTTGTATATTTAAACTGCTAAATTGTATGAGTGAAGTGAGAAATATAGGTTAGGTTACTATATACTTGATCGAATAACTGAACTTTCTATATATGTGCTAAATTTGAATTGTAATTCGAATGAATGCAAGTCTAACTTTAGTAATATGAATTATAGTCAACTAATTTTGACGGAATGATATAACTTTTACATCTGTATTGAACTTAGACTGACTTTAATCCTAATAAAATTAACAGATTACATTTTGTGTTGACATAATGATTGTTTCTTCTAAACTTTGAACCTTTTGGTTCTGGAAATTAATTGTAAAGTGGTCAAAATACTTTCGTTAATATAGAAATTGCTCTCTAGGGTTCAGGAAAATTCAATGAAAAAGGATGACGAGTCCGGAGGAGACTGTTGAACTTCACGGGATGTGCGGCAGGTGTTCGGTGGAAAATCTCAGTTTCGCTGGTTCTAGTTGTTCAGCAGCTATATGTTCAGGATACTCAGGTTGTCTTTGTACTTGTAGGATACAGGTGATTGGGTTTACATTTTTCTTGAGGTTGTGTTTCAGCTTCTCTCATTCAAAGGGTAAGTTAGGTTAGGATTCTTGTTGATATATTTTTCCTTCTAGGACGGTATGTATCACTTGGCGCCTTCAATGTCGATAATGCAGTGCTGGAGCTTGATCGATCGTGGCGCCGTGGTTCGATATATTTAAACTGGATACCGGGCTATATGTAGGTAGCCATGGACGTTCGATGGATTAAAAGTCGGTGTGGTTTATTTTATGAATGCTCGAACTGAATGTCAATAAATGAATGCATGACCTGATCCCTAGCGGTGTTCGGTTGGCCTTTTTATAGGTCAAAGCAATGTTTTGTCTTTAATCTCTAACCCAAAGCGCTTTTGGTTTTTTATTTAATTAATTATATTTATATCAGCTTCTTTTGAGGCACAAATTGATATTCCTTAGCAGTTTTTATATTTATGAAGTCTTTTAAAAATATTTCCAGAGCGTATCTTTCATGAATTCTTGGTTTTGAGAATATTATGCGTATTGATAATTTTAGCGTCGTTTTTCGAGATTCTAGTACAGTCATGTTCATAAAAAATATTGAATTTTATAATTTTCAATTTCTATCCAAAAAAATAATATATGATACGTTGATGAACCTGTTTACATGTTTGCTTAGTTTCTAAGTACATATTATTTTATTTCCGATTTTTACCAGGTTAAAAACCATTCATAAATAACTAAATGTCTAGTAGTGGTTATAAAATTTCAAAATAAAGTCGAGCTCTTTTTAATATTTGAATAATCGTCACCTGAGTTCCACAGGGTTCTAAGTACATTCTGAAAAGTTTTGCAGTAGAGCAATTTTTATGGTTTGACTTAATGTCAAATTTGATACGGTCTATACTGCTACGATTTTTGACTGGAACGGATGAGTATATTCTATTATGAACAGGTTTAGTGTAAAAAACCTGTCAATTTTAAAAACCGAAAGAAGTTACGAAGGTCATTTAAAAATTCTACACGTGTACTTAGAACCATGTGGCATTGTAAGACTATGAAATTATTATTGTAATTAAAATTTCAATTAAGTAGTATTGTTTTTATTGTCTACTGAAATAGAGGAAACGACAGAAATAAACAAGAATTCTTACAAAAGTAACATTTTTATATGAAAACTGGACATTGTAACTTTTTTATAATTCAAGTTTTTTGCTAACGTATGGTAATCAAGAAAAGAGTGGTTTTTCATTTGTATCACTTGGAAACGTTTCTTGCGATCAATTTTTAATAGTAGGCGCGCACAAGGCCCAAAGGAGACCATACTTCGGCAACTCTTAATTGCTTCTCGATTCTTGAATGAATATTATCGACTTCTTGAATGCAAGAATGTCCGGCAATAGAGTATTTCATGGTTACACTGTCTATGTCAAGATTCAAATGAAGAAATCTAGCTACGACACAGGATATTATAGAGTTTCGGAACTGAGGGACACAATTGTCGCTCCATGTAATTATATTTTTTATATTTGTTTGTAAACGACAGACTTTATTAAGAATTGCAAAGAAGGCGTTTGCTATATCATTTCCTGATCTACCACACATATTACACATATTTTCTCTTTTCCTAAAGATTCATGGCCTGCCAGTTTGTAAACATTCAATTTTTTTTTGTAAAATAGTTTACCTATTTCACAGCTGGGCAAGTTTATTACATTTTGTAAATCGAAACACACTACAACAGTGTTTGGGTCTCCTATTACTTTATTATTTTGTCTTTCTTTTCTCATATTTTTCATCAATTCAGTATGAGCATCGTTCGTTTCTTAGTTCTTTTAGGTGTATAGGTGTATAGGTGTTTTTTCCGTGTCACTCTCTGATGTAGAATACGCAACAAGACAAGCGCTGAAATTTATATATGCAAAAAAAATTGTTTGTTTACACGATCATTTTTAACATACCGTTTTATGCCTCCATCTAATTGCTCAGTACTACAGTGTTGTCTTGAAGCAGACGGACTACAAAAGATTTGATAATATAGTTAAGTATAAAAGATCAGTTTTGGATTTGACAAACTGCTCATTCAATAATATTAATAAATTGTGAATTTACTCACGCAGCTTTATCTTTGTTAGGCGAATTAGTTGGAAGTTCACGAATTGGTGCGTGTTCAGATTCACCTACTTATATTGAGAAATAGCTGTAAATATAAAGAAAAAATAATTATAATAATATATTTAAAAAAGTGAATTTATATTTTAACTTCTTACTTTCTTTTGGGTAATTTTCTTCCACCTCTGTAACTTTGTGAAAGATAATCGGATCCAGAGCTTGCACAATCGGACCAATTCTCCAAATCGGACATATTTAGAACAAAAGCACAACCAAAACTATGCACAACTTTTGTTAACAAAGTAAACAGTACTTAGAACCTTGCAAATTTTAATCAGCCTTTCCGCAGTGTTACTTAGAACTATGTGGAATACAATATTACAGCGCCATTCGTGGACCAATTGCGGTCATTTTAAAATTAAACGATGCAGATTGATTCTTTGTACCTACCGTGTAGAAATCTCATTTTTGAGCAAAAGTATACTTAGAACCCTGTGGAAGTCACGTGACGTAATAATACTTTATGCCCAATTTAATATCAAAGCTTTACTAACTCAGTCATATTTATTAATTCATAAGATTATATTAAATGCCCTATTTGGGTGTATTTGTAAACAAAATTTTCTTAGTCTTTGGAATTCCTTTTACCTTCTGATTTTAAGAGAAATTTCTTTCTAATAGCTTTACTTCAATAGTACATCTATTCCTGTATATAATTCATACTGTCAATTGGCTTCCCATGCTTATATTTTGCGAGTTTGATTGAATATAAAAATCAATGTTTGACATTTACATGATGGCTACCAAGCCTATTTTTGAAAAGATGCTTTCTATGATAAAGCATTTGCAATGGTGTAATTCATGACAAAACCCTATTCTAGTTGTACTGTGATGTATAATGTTTAAGTATTTAACATCATACATCATGTACTTTTTATATTTGGGTCTGAAATTTTGACTTTAAAATGACATGAACTTGGTCCAATCGTAATACTTCAAATGATGTTTGTACTTAAATTAAAGTCGTTCATGCCCTGATTCTAACATGTTCTTAATATAAAAGAGGCTGTGTTTAAATTATGTTTCCATGTAAAAATTAGTTTCTTTACCGAATTAAAAATATATCTGACATAATAATGGGCGTTCATGGTGGGAGTCAATTTTTTACATTTTATGATGCTAACGAATTTTTCACGGCCTTTAAATTTCTAAATGCTTACTAAAGCCTGTGATATATAAACAAATAACTTTGGAGTATCATTCTTCAATTGCAAAATTAACAATTATGGCTGGGTTTTGTCATAATTCGCACTTATATATCGGCCATATCTGTATGTTCAAAACGTATGAATTGTGTGTAATAAACAGATGCTTTGCTTAAATTCAATGTATAAGCATAATAAAAGGTTGAAAATAGTATGAGTTTCCTAAATATAAGACTGCACAGTAATCTTTTATATACTTTAGATTAGACCTATATTATATATGTATTCATAGATATTCTGTGAAGAAGTGTGTTTCTTATAGCTATTACAAATAAATTTATGGACAAGATATACCTGTTTCATATCTTTATTATAGGTGATGAGACTGTGTGTAAGTAATGATGTTGTTGACATCATTTGCTGGTGGAGATTAATAATAAATACAATTACTATCATGTACGAGGGTTCGTCCCTAAATGAATTTTAAAAATGAACGAAATTGCATAGTTATGAAACAAGACCTAAATAATCATATTATATATTTGACTGGTTTTGGCTAAGATACAAGACCATTTCAATATATAAATATATATATATTGAATAATATTAGCGGGTATATAATTTTAATATCCACTAAGTACCACGTTGGGCTAGTTAAATGAATTAATGTTGGAATGTTGAAATATTCTTTAAATACTCTTTATTATAAATGCCCTACTATTTTAAATAATCCTCTAACTAAACTCAAATAAAGCAAATCATAATATTTTTTGTCTTTCCTTATATTTCATAAACTGGCGGGACTATACTTTAAATCAACTATACCTATATAATATAAATGTGGGGGGGTTCTTGATGTACAATGTCTCTAACCTTATTTGTAAATCGTGTACAACCGATTCGTTTTACAAAAATCTTTAAATAATACGTCTTTTAATCTCAGGGGAAAAAATCTATGTGAGTCCGTTGTATCTGGTTATTTGCTGTTAAATATGTTTACAACTAAGCATGTAAGTATTTCTAATTTTATATAATCTTTTTCAGATGACATTTAATTTGATATTTGTTTTCTTCCTAGGGTTATGTAGCTTTCATTACCAGATGATCCATTAAAGAATAAAAATAAATAGTACTTCTAATGAAGGAAAAACAACAATCTCAAGATAAATAATGTATATTGATTATGCTCAATAATGCAACAATAATAAAACAATTATTATAAAAATTGTTTAATGACGATGAAAATATGTACGTTCGAAATTATGGAAATAAACCGTTATATAAAGTGATGCATTTATGGTAAGTATGTTTTTTATGACAGTTTGTGTATTTTTAGCAACAGATAAATAATGCTTCGTAATTCTTAAAATAAATATTCAATTTATGACGATATTCCCATGAAACATTATTCTCAATAAGGTATTTTCTTTATATAAAATTTTATAATGCGTTTTTAATTCGGTGAATCTTAAATGATTTTGAATATAGTTTTAAATATGAATTTTAAGTTAATATGATTAATCTCGAAAGACAAATCTGTTATTTTGTTAATAAATAAATATCTTATAGAACCTTGAGTTAGATACAATATGAAGTTTCACACGATTTGTCCAATTGACCATCCTTATTATGTTTTATAGATTGTTCGAACCTCGATAGAGCCTATATCCTTGACAAGGGTTCTTGTTCCGGAGTGTTACACCTTCCTACGTGCTTAAGATTGATGAATACTACAAAAACTGCCAACTACTAATGTAGTTGGCAGTATGTGTATCTTGAATAATGACAAAATGGCTGTTCCTAAAAATAAAAGCACTTCCTCGAGATATTATGGATTCCTGGATCTGGATTATAATCTGCAACACCTCTACTGGTTAATCTTGAAATATTCTCGGATACACGTCCTGAATTATGATTATCTGCACATCGTATGGTTAAACTTGTAATGTTCTACGAGCCTCGTCCTGGATTATGAATATCTGCACATCGAATGGTTAAATTTGGAATATTCTCGGATTCTCGTCCTGGATTATAAATTCCTGTACATCAATTGGTTAAACTTGCAATATCCTCAGATTCTCGTTCTGGATTATAAATTTCTTCACATCAATTGGTTAATCTTGAAATATCCTGCGACTCTTAGACGGGTTTGGATCCGGATTTTATTAATATGCGGTAAGTTATTTCTTTATATGCAATCAAATCTTCTTATTAGTCGTAGTATTTTGCTATTAAGTACATATAACTCTTTCAATAATAAATTGCTTACTTGAAAATCCTCTGAATAATAGAGATTTATCAGAATATTCTTATTAGTTTCTAATAATGCTCAATAAGCTTTTAAACACTTTAATCACTATTTTAAGATTATTATCGCGTCAATATCGGAAAAGATATTTCCTTTTCAAAAAACACGACTACAGCTTTTTAGAATTAGCAAAATTCTCCTTGTTATTTTTTAAACAAATTGCCTTGGCGTACCTTATTGCTTATTTTCCAATTCTCCAATGAGATATCTACACCTACCTTTTAAAAATCAACATGTCTCTTTACTATTTACTTTTTGAATATTTATCCATCAAATTTTATATTACACACATTATTTATTCTTTTCTCTATTTAAAAAAACCTTCTTTTAATGCATTTTTTAACACTTACATACTATTTAAAAACACCTACCACAGGAACTGTCAAAATTAACTGTCACTTCCACCTGTTCAAATAACTGCGGGAATCTTAATTTAAATTTGTTTGTACTCAAAATCAATTGGTTTTGTCTATTGTACTTGACATATCATCGTAAATTATACAATCTTATACAAAAACATAATACATAATATTTTGTAACTATACTTATATTATTCCATTTCTTTTCTAACAGATTTTACAAATATGACATAGAAGAAAGAAAACCTTATTATTCCACGACTATACCGGATGAACCAAGGAATCTCAACAAATATTTATGACCGTAATAAAATTATTACTTAAACAATAAATTCTACACAAACACTAAAATCATTATTTTAAGAATCTAAACATTATGTTTTCCAAATACTTTAACCACTATAAATATGGCATGGTTATTTAAACCATGTCATTTGCCCCTTTAACAAATGGAAATTTTTACTGCTAAAAATTTATCTTTGTTGGACAATTAATTTAACCAACGTAACAAATCTTATTAAGCATAACTTCACTATAAACTTTATCACAACCCTGTATATACATTATTATATTTTTCTTCTTATTATTTTTTTTCGGATTAGGAAGTGTGGTCAATCACCTTGATAGTACAATCTATTCTAATACTATGTCCTGCCTGAAATATTTGTCTTTGTCTATATTTTTTTTTAAGTATTTAACTTGGTTCGGTATAAGGTAGTGATGCCAGCCACTAACATGATACAATCTCCTCAATACCATGTCCTACCTAAAATATATGTGGATGATTTAACATAACTCAGAGAGGAAATGTCGTTACTCATTTCACAGTACAAACTCCAAATACTGTGTCCTAACTACAATATATGTGTGGATGATTTAACATACTGATTCTACATAATCATGTAACATGGAAATATGGTATCTACCTTTAATTAAATTAGTCTCCTCTTCTATTAATTCATACGTATTCATACTTAGTCTTCTAAATATGACGTAAGGTCCTACATATGGTCTTACCAATTTACTTATAATCTTATTTTTAGGATATGTTACTCTTAGTGCCTTCACGATGACTTTATCACCTACTTCATATGTTTTAAATTTCTTTTGATTTCTCATTTTCTTCTCTTCCCATTTAATTTTTCTTTGATTTAATCTTTCTCTAACTAGTGAATATTTTTCGTATAAATCTACTTGTTCATCCGACAACCAAGGTCTTTGTGGTAGTTGACTAGTAAAAACGGTTATTGGACAAAGATTATGAACACTACTAGTGTTACCTTACGTTTTTCTAATATGATGACGGACCGCGGCTTCGACTCGTAAAGTAATATATTTCGTAATTATTATAGTATCACAATATTAAATACCTGAATAAGTCACGAGTAAGTTATACTATGAAATAAATCGAAAGACACAATCATAAAATAAACACTGAAGTCTATATTTTAAAGTAATATCTATTCTCGAACAGAAATGAACTAACTTACTAATTAAATGTCATTTGACAACTCTCTGACATTTTGTCAACTGACTTTTTCTATTATTTTAATTGAAATGTCGCTTGACCTGGAGATCATGTCGAGCAGCGTCGTTATGCGACGAGGGTGACAACGGTAACATGCGTCCCCCCTCTGAAAGACGCTGTTTCGATTGCTTCTCCAGGTCCTGTGTCACTATCACTTTCACTGTCTGTGGCTGGGTCCGGGCTGAGGTTCCAGTTCTGGATTTGGTGGAGGTGACTGATCGGGATCTTCATTCTGTTGAATTGGGCGATGTGCGTTTGGTCGTCTAGCAATGCGCACCTGGTCCAAATGATATTTGGCGCGCTGATTCCCTTGTCGCTCTACCCAGATCGCCGTCGGCCCTGTCGCTTCTAGAACTGGGTATGGACCTGCCCATTTTGGCCCGAAGGGTTGTCCGGGCGGGAGATGTGTTCTCACCATCACCAAGTCACCTGGGTTTGGCTGAATTGGCATGGATGCATTTGGTCTAGCGTATCTTCGTTCACGGTACCTTAACTCATTGGCGTGCACCCTGTGTGTGCGCTGTGGTCTGGGTTCAGGTTGTTCTTCCACCGGGTCCCTCCATTCTCCCGGTCTTTGCAACTCATATTCAAATAGGGCATGAGCCGGAGAAAAATTGGTTGCGACGTTTCGTCGAGATCGCAGGTTGAAAAGGACCTGACCTAGCTTCTCCTCCCAACGTTCTGGCGTTTGGCCTTCAAGTTGGAGCCTCAGGACCTTCTTAAGCTCTTGGTTCCGTCGCTCCACTGGGTTTGCTCTGGGGTGATAAATCGGGGTAGTCCAGTGAAGACATTGCCACCTGCGCAAAGCGGCGTCCCAAGCGACGGAAGTGAATTGAGGGCCATTGTCCATGAGGATGGCCATAGGATAACCATAACGCTGGAACACCTCCTCCAAGCAATCAGTCACGGCGGCGGTCCCAGTGGTTCGGACCGCTTGTGCTTCTGTCCATCGCGTGTGAAGGTCCATGATGACTATGCCGAACCTGTTGCCTCTGCGTGACTTGATTAGTGGACCCACGATGTCGACAGAAAGCACCTCGAATGGTTGTTTTGGTGCATGTGGTCGTAGGGGAGCCTTGGCCTGGATTGGCCTTCGCTTGAACGCGTTGCATAACCTACATCCTCGGACGTATTCGACTACCTCCATTCGCACTCCCGGCCAATGGAAACGTCTAGCGATGGTTTCGTAGGTTTCTTCCGCCCCTGGATGGCCGGCGGTGGGATCATCATGATATTGCTGAAGAACCTGGGCACGGACGGCTACAGGCACTAAAATTGGTTGATGCATACCTTCTCTGTATCGTACGAACCCATTAATGAATACAAAGTTGGGGTATTGATCTGCGTTCTGTTGGAGTTAGAGGCCTAGCTCTCGGATTACTGGGTCCACCTGTTGGGCATTTTGGATGACGTGAAATAGTGGCTCCCCATCTTGCACCAGGCATATATGTTCTTGTCTGGTTTGTTATAGTGGTGGTTGTGTATCGGGAATTAATCTTTCCACCTCATTAAGTTCCGTTGGAGTTACTTCGTTGCCAGGGTTGCGTGAGAGGGCATCTGGTAACTCATTTTCCCGCCCTCGAATATGCTCGACGGTATATGCGAATTCTTGCAAAAGGAGCGACCAACGCATCAGTTTTGACTTGCTCTCCCGGAAGTTATGGATTCATATCAGGGCCTTACTATCTGTTCGTAGTTTGAACGGTTTATCTTCTAAGTATGGGCGATACCTTTTTACTGCCCAGACAACCGCCAAGCACTCGTGTTCATTAATATGGTATCTTTGCTCTGTCTTATTAAATCGGAGACTGGCATAACTTATTATTTTCCGTTGATCGTCCTTTTCCTGGTATAGTACCGCGGATGCCCCTATGGCGCTGGCGTCCGTTTGTAGTACAAATGGCAGTTGGAAGTCCGGTCGGTGCAAGAAGAGTGGCCTGGATATGGCAGCCTTAATGTTCAGAAAGGCCTCTTCGGCTGGCCTTGTCCATTTATAGGTGGTGGAGTCTGATAATAAGTCGGTTAATGGTGCCATAAGTCTAGATGAGTCTGGCACATAATCCCGCAACCAGTTGATGGTCCCAAGGAAACGTCGAAGGGCCTTCCTAGTCTTGGATGGCTCGGCATTCTTGACGGCTTCAATGTGTGCCGTTGAGGTCGGTTACCCTCCTGGGTGACCACATGGCCCAAATATTCTAGGTTGGAGCTGGCGAAGTGACACTTCCTGAGATTAAGTCTCAATCCATGCTGTTGCAATCGTTTGAAGACCAAGTGGAGGTGGCGAAGGTGCTCCTCCATAGTATCGGAATAGATTATAATATCATCCAAGTATGCCATTGAAAAATCTTGTAGGTAACCCACCAGTACATCATGGGCTATCAACTTCTGAAAGGTAGCTGGAGCCCCCTTAAGTCCGAACGGCATAACATTAAATTCGTATGCCGCCCCATCTGGCGTAGTGAAGGCGGTGAGCCGCTTAGATTTCTCTTCTAACTCTATTTGCCAATAACCATTTCGGAGATCTAAGGTGGTAAAGATTCTGGCTGTGCCCAGATCCCTCAGGGATTCTTGAATTGGTGGCAATGGGCTCGCTTCATCTTGGGTTCTTTCGTTGAGGCGGCGATAATCAATACAGAATCTAGGTTCCCCAGTCTTCTTGGCAACGAGGACGATCGGAGAATTATACTCGTTATGACTTGGTTTAATTACTCCCGCAGCAAGCATCTCCTCAATCTGAGCGGCGATCGTTTGTTTCTTCTGCGGGGTGTATTTATATGGTTGCACCCTCACAGGCACGTTATTCCGCAGACGAATCACATGTCGAGTTGTCGTGGTGGTTCTGATTCGTCCGCCCTCTTCGAATAGCGTTTGGAAGTTTCTGAGGAGTGTCCTGAAGTCAGTTACTTGCTTTGGTGTCCATTCTTGGACGTCAACTGAGATGTTGGCCAAGTTCAGGCTGGGGGCGGTGTGTTGTGGTGGGATCCTGTCGAAGTAAATCGTGTGCCTTTGATGTACTCCGACAAGGATGCAGCTCCGTATATAATCACTAACCGCATGATTTTCTTGTAACCAAGGGTGCCCAGTATAACCTCCGCTTGCAGGTCTTCCACAACCAGGACCTCACACTGGAAACGGTACTCGTTCTCCACAGTTGGTTGGATATGCCCATGTTTATTTGTCGAAAACGTTTTGTCATTAATTGCCATGCAAAATTCTAACGGGCCGGTGGTGGTTATCGGCCCGGACGTCCATTCGGGCCTTGCTAGATTACGACTGGCGGCACTGTCGATGCGGGCCTTCACATTTCGTCCACCAATATCTAGCCTTATGGATGGTGCCTGGCTATTTGATGCTGTTATGATTAGGGCCGTTCCGGTACTGGCTTTCGAGCGACCCCCTGGCCTTCCCCCGATTCTCTCGAGGCTGGTGGGTGGCAACTCGTAAAACTTGCCAGTTGCTGGGGGCAATCTCTATTGTAATGCCTTTCTGGGCAAAACCAGCAACGAGGAAGTGATTTTTCGTTGTTTGGCCCTTCCTTAGGTGTAACTGGGGTCCTGTCTGGTTTTCTTTCAGTGGGTACAGGTTTAGATTTAAAATGTTCGAAAATGGTTCCCCATTTGTCGCACGCCTCTCGGAATTCTTCCATGGTTTTGGGTGCAGCCTGGGACATCTGTACACAGTACTGCTGAGTCATTTGTGTCATAATGTGCTTTACTAGATCTGACTCAGGCCACTGAGGGTTAAGCCGCAAGCAAAACCTCCTCATCCTGGTAACAAAGGTGGATGGATCCTCATCGGGATTTTGTCGAGTTTCACAAGCTTGCTGTAGCGCTTTCTTACGCTGAGGGCCAAGGAACTCTCTCCTAAAACGATGGCAAAACTCTTCAAATGTTCCAAAACCACCCTCATTCCTTCGGAACCAGACGGCAGCGTCCCCCACCAAGGACGGGCGAACAGCGTCATCCACATCTTCGGGTACCTCAAGACATCTTCCTTGAAGGTGGACACCCAGCCTAGCTAAGAAGACCTCTGGATCTTCAACAAGGTGTCCATTATATGGTCGGGGCCGTGCTGGTACAGGCTGCTGATGATGGCAAGGGCTGCAGTAATAGGTGGGGTGTCCTTCCGTCTTGGAGTACGGGGCGATAACTGGTCCCACGGCGGCAGCTGCAACGGCCTCCCCGTAAATCCTTGTGCCAGGAGCACCGGTGTGTCCGAGGACGGGGGCAACCTCCTCGTGAAGATCAGCCCTAGAGGTGGCGGCAGATACGGGAGCGACAACCGGTCCCTTGCTGGAGGCGGCTCCTGGTGCTTGGTTGGGAGCGGTACTGGAGCTGCTGCCATTGGCGGTGGTGGTGGTGGCCTCCTCCACCCTTGTCAATCTCGAGTTCAGCAACCGTATTTCCCTGAGGATGATGGACAGCTGTAACTCCGGATTGGCCGTCCCGGGGTTTGGTGTCTGTAACGGCGATGCTGGATCCGCAACTTCTGCCAGACTGTTGCTCGGGTTGACCGTCCCGAGGGTTGATATCTGTGACGGCGATGCTGGATCCTCAACTTCTGCCAGACTGTTGCTCCGCCTCAACTTCCTGTTCCGTCTAGTTGGCATCTTTTATTTTTTTTTGTTATGGGAGAAGGTTCGCGAACACTACACTATGTTCAATGCCACTTAGTTGAGCGCCAAAATGTTACCTTACGTTTTTCTAATATGATGACGGACCGCCGCTTCGACTCGTAAAGTAATATATTTCGTAATTATTATAGTATCACAATATTAAATACCTGAATAAGTCACGAGTAAGTTATACTATGAAATAAATCGAAAGACACAATCATAAAATAAACACTGAAGTCTATATTTTAAAGTAATATCTATTCTCGAACAGAAATGAACTAACTTATTAATTAAATGTCATTTGACAACTCTCTGACATTTTGTCAACTGACTTTTTCTATTACTTTAATTGAAATGTCGCTTGACCTGGAGATCATGTCGAACAGCGTCGTTATGCGACGAGGGAGGCAACGGTAACACTAAGGGAGTTATTCATGACAAATTCTATTTGAGATAATTGTTTTGCCCACCTGTTATGTTTATTGACTAATAAAATTCTCAAATATTTTAACACTTCCTTTATATATCTCTCTGTTGGATTAGATTGTGGATGTCTAGTGGATATATAATAGCTCTTTATGTTCTTATCCTGTAAGAATTCCCTATACCTGACATTATGGAAATATGTAGCATGATCTGCTAATATCGCTAATGGATTTCCAAATGTTATAAAATATTCATGTAATGCCTGTAAAACTGTCTCGGTATTACACTTTTGTGTAGGAATAAGCCTGACATATTTCGAAAAGATATCACAGATCACTAATATGTTCCTAAATCCATTTGTACTAGGAATTAAATTTGAAATAAAATCAATTGTTATTAATTCCAATTTATCATTGCTACTATACTTTGACTAATATTTTCGTTTGTAAAATTTTTATCTTTAGCCAATATGCATACCTGGCAATGTCTTAATGTATTCTTAATAATCTTCTCATCATTCTTGCAGTAATATGCCTCTCTAAACATCAACCAACATTTTCTTGATCCGATATCCGTATACCAGTTATGTAAATATTCAATAATTTCTTTAGTATGAATTTCATTTGTCACATAAACCTCTAAATCACCAATTTTCTTAACAATTATTCCATCTTTTAAATACATACCCTTATAATTTGGTTCGTTACTTAACTTGTCCTTCAACTCTACAAACTCCTCTGTTTCCTGAATTTCCTTTAATTTTCGTAAAGAAAATATTCCTTCTCTCCTTAATTGGACTATATTTATACTAACCTCGTTCTTCTTAATTCCCCCATCTTAACGACGCAAAATATCAGCCACCACCATTTATTTTCCTGGTCTATAATGTATATCCATATCATATTGATAAATTAACAAGGCCCATCTGTATATCCTATTATTATTTAGTTTAGAATTCATAATATTAATCAAAGCCTTGTGATCTGTCTCTAATCGTATCTTAATTTGGACAATGCGAATATGATTCCAATCATTTCTTTTTCTGAGACTCCATATCGAACCTCGCATGGTTTCAAAGTCCTTGAAGCAAAGTAAATAGGAATCTCCTCACCATCTCTTATTTGTACTAACTCCGCTGCTACAGCACTATGTGATGCGTCAGTTCTAACAATGAACTCTAAATTAAAATCTGGGTGAAACAATTTCAAGTTCTCTACAAAATTTTCCTTAAGCTTTTGAAAGCATTCTTCATGTTCTTCCGACCAACTCCATTTCTAGTCTTTTTTTAATAAAGTGAGCAATACATTTGTTTTCGGACTAAATTTTGGTATAAACTTTCTATAATAATTCAACAAACCCAAAAATCCTCTTAATTGTTTTAATTTGGTAGGTCTTGGAAAATTTTTAATTTCATCCAAACGTTTAGGATCCAATAAAATGTTCTTTTCGTTAATAATATACCCCAAATAACTTACCTCAAGTTTGCAAAATTCACATTTTTCTAAATTTAACTTCATCCCATTTATTCTTAAAGTAGAAATAATTATGTCAATATGTTCCATGTGTGATACGATATCATCCGAAAAAATTATAATGTCATCCAAATAATCTATAGCAAAATCTTCATATTTATCTAAAATTTTATGTAGAAATCGGATTAATCCGGCAGGGCTAGTCTTTATCCCGAACGGACAAACTGTGAAATTGAATACAGTCCCATTGATATTAAAGCCACAATACTTACGAGAATCTTCATCTAATCGAATTAACCAAAATGCATTCTTCAAATCTAACTTACTGTAAATATTCTTATTTCCGCATTTGGTTAATTTTGGTTACGTCTATGTTTTGTGGAGCTTCGAACTCAGGTAAAATGCGTTTATTTAGAGCGCTAGCGTCAATGCAAATCCGTATTGAGTCATCTTTCTTCTTAACTAACACTACTGGATTAATAAAATAAGTATTTGAACGTTCAATGATCCCTGCTTCTTCCAAAAGTTGAATTTCTTTATTTACCCGTTCCTGGAAATAATATGGTATGGGATAATTTTTACACGTTAAAGGAGAATCATCTTCTACTATGATTTTATGTTCATAATCTTTTGCAAATACTATTTTCTCATTAATCAATTCTATGTTCTCCTCTAAAATATTCTCCAAACTTTCCCTAATCTGTTTATTCTCAATCTTCTGTTTATCCAAAATTTTAAATATATCTTTTCTTTCTCTAACAACAATTTTTCCTGTATCATTTTCTTTAACATTTAAATCTTCATCCAAATACGATTCATTATATAATTTCGGAAGTTCAAACAAATCTCTCTCTAATAAGTCTTCAGGACTGTTAAAATATTCATTTCTATCTTCTATAATCACGTTATCAATTTCTTTTCCAATTAACTCTCTATAAGCCATGTATGAATTAACTTCCAATCTGTCTTCCATTTTTTCCATTTCGAACTTATTTCCATTTATATTTATTTCATCTTTATCAAAATTAATGTTCATTCCTAACATCCTCATGTTGTCGATACCTAGTATACAATCGTAAAATAAACCTTGTAATATGTAAAATTGCATGATATATTTCTTAGAATTAATCTCCACTTCAATAGTAACACGTTCGGTAATAATACCCATTTTCCTCCTATTTGCAATTACAACACTTGTACCAATATTCTCAATGACATTTGCTACTTCTAATACCTTATTTTTATTAATTAACGAAATTTCCGCTCCTGAATTAATTAATGTTTTAAATTCTATTTTTCCTATGTGGATTTTAATAAATGGAAGTACTACACAATCTTCTACTATCTTTCCTAACTTTTCTAAGGAATCTAATTCAACAAAATCTCTATCTAAACTAATACTATTAATATTGATGTCCTTATAAACTAATTTAAAATTATTTTCAGCAAATTGTTCAGAATTAAATTCCAAGAAACACTTGGAATGGGATTCCCATATATCCCTGCTTCTGATTCTAAAATCGGCGTTTTTTCTCTCTCATTTACCTTATTTGCTGTTACTTTTTTTTTCTAAAATAAATTTATTTTCATCAGGATTTCTTCCTTTATCAACTCTAATATTATTCACATTCCGAGTTGTATCCATGTTCCTATTTCTGTTATTATCATTTCCTCTCATATTAGTATCATTATTTCTACTCCAATTATTATTTTGATTTGCGTTTTGATTATAATAACGGTTATTTTGATATTGATAGTTACCAAATTCCCTTCGTAAATTCCCTTGTCTATCATTTTCATGTGTTCTATTAGAAGAAAACTGTCTTTGTCCATTATTGAAATTTGTCATCTGTCTATATGGCATTCTATTAGCTTGTGGCTGAAATCTACGTAATGTATTTCCATTGTAATTTGAATAATCTGAATCTCTTGTTCTATTATTATAATCATTACGATTATTCGACATAGTAGGATTATCGACACCATTTCTTGATATTTGGATCACATTATTGTTTCTGCTAGAAATTTGTTCCATATTCCTTCGCGAACTAAACTGTAAATTTTCACTGTGGTCATCTAAACGTCTTAATATATCAATTAATGAATCCATAGTAGTTACATTTTGACATATTATCGCATGAGTATCAGTTAAAATAAAATGCTTCAACAACTGTTGAGCAATAGTAGATTCATCGATATTATATATGTATTTGCTATTGTTGTATAATTTAGATGCATACGTTTCCCTAGATAATTTTTCTGGATGAAATCTTCTACATAATAATTTAACTCTAGCCCTGTTTTGCTGGTTAATGTTCCAATAATATGACTTAGACATATCTACAAAACTCTCGATATCATTGCAATCATCTTCAATACGTTGGAACCAATCTAATGCACTGTACGAAAGAGTAGATCTGATGATATTCATTTTTGTTTTAAATTCAGTAATGTCCTCTAGATACCTTAAAATATTATTTAAATATAACATGGGATGTATCGAAGTTGACGAATCTCCATTAAAATGAGGTAAATTTTCTATTTTAATCCCTGTGTTAATAACATAATTCGGAGAAGTATTAACTAATTGCGAAATCCTTTTGTCTTCAATTATCTTCAGTAAACCTTCTATTTCCTCTCTCTTGTTCTCACACGCTGTTAATAAATGTTTCATTTCCTCCTTCTGTTGTATATTATTATTTTTAACCAGAGAAATTTCTCTAACGTATTTCTCATCATTCTCAGCTAATTTTCCATCTACTATTTTTAAAACTTTTTCATTCTTTGATACTACCTTTCCCAATTCCTCTTGTAATTTCTCCTTTATTTCTTTCTGGTTATTATCGCATGAATCTATTTTTTCCTAAACTACTTTTTCTACTTCTCCAATTTTATTCTCTATCGTTTCTAAAATCTCTACCTTACTACTTTCATTTTTCTTCTCTATTTCTTTTATAAATTTATCCTCTAAAATGTTTAATTCTTCCTCTAAATTTGTCTTTATATTATCATTCGATCCGACAGGAAGTTTTCTCTAACTGATAGATCAACGGGAGGTGGAGTATTTATTGCATGGAGTAACACCCTCAACCTCGAGCAAATCAGCACTGATGTTGTCTCATCTATAGTCCCATTAGTGGATTTGGTAGCTTGTAAGTGTACTACAAATAATTTTTATATTGTTGCCGTCTACATTCCTCCTGATATCCCGCAGCATGATTTTGAGCTGTTTTCTGAAGTCTTGGAGGTTTTCCTTATAGATAAACCATGCGTTTTGCTTGGGGATTTCAATATTCCACAATTTTCTTGCAATCTTTCTGCCTGTGCTAAATCTACAACCTTTCACCTCTTATGCGCCTCACTTCAACTGAAACAATACAATAATATTGTTAACTGCAATAATCGTCTTTTAGATTTGCTACTGTCTAATACAATACATTCAGCCTCAATTGAAGTTGACGAATTTCCATTCGTACCTGTCGACCCATATCATCCACCTTTATCTATCTCTTTACATGTTTCAACTGCAGAAACTAATTTTCCAAATTTTCCGTCAAATGACAATCTTAGATATAATTTTCAAAAAGCTGACTATCAAAAGCTTTGCTCGGATATTTCGAATGTTGATTGGACTTTCCTTGAAGAGCATAATAATGTCGATTGCGCTCTTGATGACTTCTACACTACATTATACAATATATTTGATGATTCAGTACCGAAAAGTTCAATCAATTACAAATCTGTATATCCGCCATGGTTCACTAAGCAGATTATACATCACTTGAAGATAAAATCTTACTACCGACGAAAATGGAGAGCTACGAAGAATCAATTTTATAATTGTGAATTTAAAAGGTTGAGAGGAATCTGCAAGACGCTTATTAATGAATCCTATAAATCCTATATGGACAAAGTTGAAAGTTCTATTTTGAGTAATCCTAGAGAGATATTTCGATATATGAGAAGCAAAACTGGATCTTCGCGTATTCCTAGTACTTTAACTTTCAATGATACCCCAATAGACTCCCCTCAAGGCATAGTCAACAGATTTGCGGATATGTTTTCATCTATTTATCATCCTAGTACCCCCTTTTGCGTGGAAGATTCGGAATCCAACCACTTACCGTTTACTTTGCATGGTACCTCTGAGGATGAATTGCTTAGAATTATGTCCGCATTACCAGATGATTTCAGTGCAGGTGATGACCAGATCCCTAGCAAATTGGTGCGTCAAGCAGGATCCTCCTTATCAAAGCCGCTGGCGCTTATTATAAACCTATCCATCAAGACGTCGGAATTTCCTAGCCGTTGGCGAAGAACAAGAATCTCTCCCATCTTTAAAAAAGATGAAAATACCAAAGGGGAGAATTACAAACCGATCTCGATCATTTGCAACTTTGCGAAAGTATTCGAAAGTGTACTTTATTCATGCATATATTTTAATACTAAATCATTGATTTCTCAACACCAACATGGATTCGTGCGGGGGCGTTCGACAGTTACTAACCTGACTGCGCTAACACAATTTACCTGCCGAGAGTTGGACAATTCAGGACAGGTGGATGTGATTTATACGGATTTCAGCAAAGCATTTGATACGATAGATCATGGATTCTTAATGAACAAACTATATGCACTGGGATTAACGCCGAATTTGCTCAAGCTTATCCATTCTTATCTCACTAAGAGACCTAATTACGTTTTTTATAATGGGTACAAGTCGCCAGAATTTTTTCTTTCATCTGGGGTGCCACAAGGCTCAAATCTAGGTCCTCTTTTATTCATATTGTACATAAACGACGTACTGATGCAATTAACGTGTCCGGTACTTGCTTATGCTGATGATCTGAAAATTTACAGTTCTATAAAATCCTGGAATGATGTGGTCCAACTCCAAAGTAATTTAAGTGTCTTGACTGACTGGTGTCGCAAATTCAATTTAAAGTTAAATATTGATAAATGTTGCTTCATATCTTACACACGTAAAATAAACAATGTATCATCAGTATATATCCTAAACAGAAATACATTGTCTAGAGTTAATGGTATTAGGGACCTTGGGGTATACTTTGACACTCGGCTCAGCTTCTCTAACCATATAGACTCGATGTGTGCATCTGCGTCTAGGACGTTGGGTTTCATATTGCGTTGTTGCAAATTTTTTAATAATATTCAGTTGATGAAGACACTTTATTTCAGTCTAGTTGTGAGCAAATTGGAGTATGCATCTCAAGTATGGTCTCCTCAATATCTTTACTTACAACTTTCCATTGAAAGAGTGCAGCGAAGATTCCTGAAATATTTGTCTTTTAAATGTTCCGGTACTTATCCTCAGCGTGGCATAGATTATTCACATTTATTAGACGCACATGATATGCAAGCCTTGAGTTACCATCGTGAGATACATGGTGCACGATTTGTATGGAAACTATCCAGTGGGCGTGTTGACTGCCCTTATTTGCTCTCATGTCTGGATTTCTTCATTCCTAGAATCTCCTCTCGTTTTACCCATACCTTCCTACTTCCCTTTTCTCGCACTAACCTTCTTAAAGGATCTCCGCTGGTGGTGATGTGCAGAGCCGCTAATCTTCACTATGGGGACATATTTTTTTGACATATTTTTTTTACTTTACTTAATTATATTGTTTTCATATTTATTATTACTCACAATTCTGTTGTATATTTGAGTTATTAGTATAAGTTATTGAGTAGTACGTTGTACATTATGTGTATATTTAATACTGTCCTATAACTGGGTAAACCGTTGGACAAATAAAGCTATTATTATTATTATTATTATTATTATTATCATTAGTCTGATTAATTTTTTCATTTAAATTAACCATATTTTCATTTATCTTCTTATTCTCTTCTTTGTAAAATTCCATATTTTTCTGATTATCTTACTTAATTAATTTCCTATCCAAATCTTCTCTGACTTTTTCAAACATATTCTCATTTCGTTCACTTATTTTCAGGTTTACTTCTTTAATTGATTTTTCCATATTCTCCAATATCTTCCGATTGTCTTCTTTAACTTTTTCAAACATATCTACAATTAGTATCTTATTTTCTTCTTTAAGAGATTTCTCGAAATCTTCTTGATTTTTCTTATTATCCTCACTAACTTTCTCTAACATAATTTCTAACATCTTCTTGTTCTTTTCTTTATCTTCATCTCTATTTTTCTTATTCTCGTCACTATTATCACTAATTTTCTGATTTACCTCTTTAATTGATTTTTCTAAACTCTCATATCCCTTATTGTTTTCTTCTTTATCCTCCTCCCTGTTTTTCTTATTATCTTCTCTAAACTTTTGATTTTCCTCTAAAATAGCTATTAACATATCTTCCACGTTCCTACTTGGAATAGTTTGTTGTATATCTTCTCTTTCCTGTTCACTTTCCTCTCCACTTTCACTTGTACCTGGAGTCTGTTTCTTACCAGATTTAGATCTTGTATCCATTTTTTTAAATATATTTTTAAATATGTACTATTATATCAACTCTATATAAAATATTAAATATGTATTCCAATGTACCAATGTATCACATGTAATATCAAATTCCAACAAAATAAATAAATGCACCTAATAAATTTCAGTTTTTACTATTCTACGAAATACACAAATAACCAGAAACCTTTCTTTATCGTGCCCCACGTTGGGCGCCAATTGAACTAATATTAGCGGGTATATAATTTTAATATCCACTAAGTACCACGTTGGGCTAGTTAAATGAATTAATGTTGGAATGTTGAAATATTCTTTAAATACTCTTTATTATAAATGCCCTACTAAACGCAAATAAAGCAAATCATAATATTTTTTCTCTTTCCTTATATTTCATAAACTGTCGGACTATACTTTAAATAAACTATACCTATATAATATAAATGTGGGAGGGGTTCTTGATGTACAATGTCATCGATTTCTAACCTTATTTGTAAATCGTGTACAACTGATTCGTTTTACAAAAATCTTTTAATAATACGTCTTTTAATCTCAGGGGAAAAAATCTATGTGAGTCCGTTGTATCTGGTTATTTGCTGTTGAATATGTTTACGACTAAGCATGTAAGTATTTCTAATTTTATATAATCTTTTTCAGATGACATTTAAATTGATATTTGTTTTCTTCCTAGGGTTATGTAGCTTTCATTACCAGATGATCCATTAAAGAATAAAAATAAATAGTACTTCTAATGAAGGAAAAACAACAATCTCAAGATAATATAATATGCTCAATAATGAAACAATAATAAAACAATTATTATAAAAATTGTTTAATGACCATGAAAATATGTACGTTCGAAATTATGGAAATAAACCGTTATATAAAGTGATGCATTTATGGTAAGTATGTTTTTTATGACAGTTTGTGTATTTTTAGCAACAGATAAATAATGCTTCGTAATTCTTAAGGGCTCACATATACCTGGGTAAATCGGGAAAATCGACTTTTCAAAAAGGTGCTCATTCGAAAGTAATATCCTTCCATAAGGAAATTCGCAATTATGACGAAGTTATAGCGTTTTGTAACTGACCGGGTAAGCAACGAATAACGGCCGGGGGGAAGGTAGACGCAAAACAGTATTTTCAAAATCGGTACCAGAAATATCTCCGCAACTACTGGACCGATCGGGATCAAGTTTTGCACAGTTATGCTTCACACAATAATCTAGTACTTATCGAGCCGTTTTTTCGATATTTCGCATAGCTTTTTTTTGTCATAATTACTCAACAATTTTAAGGCGAAAAACCGCCAATTTTATAAATGACTGCCGTGACCCGAAAAAATTGAATTCGCAAATTCCGGCTCGATAAGTACTAGTTCTGTCTATCTACTTTAATAAAATAATTTTTGTTTTTTTTTTCAAATAAGAAATGGCAGAGGCACGTCTGGTACCGCGAACGCTGTCGACAAAAACCAACCCAACTCAGGAAAACGAGTGTAATTTTTTTACCGTTCGAAATTTTCGAACCCGATTTTCATACAATTTATAATAAATGCCATACTTCAAAATGTATATTATGGTTTTTAAAAAAAAATGCAGTTTTGTTACACGGAAAAAAAAATCTTAAACGGGACCCTAGTTTTAGGTGCTCAGGTATATGTGAGCCCTTAAAATAAATATTCAATTTATGACGATATTTCCATGAATACAATGTGAAATATTATTCTCAATAAGGTATTTTCTTTATATAAAATTTTATAATGCGTTTTTAATTCGGTGAATCTTAAATGATTTTGAATATAGTTTTAAATATGAATTTTAAGTTAATATGATTAAGCTCGAAAGACAAATCTGTTATTTTGTTAATAAATAAATATCTTATACAACCTTGAGTTAGATACAATATGAAGTTTCACACGATTTGTCCAATTGACCATCCTTATTATGTTTTATAGATTGTTCGAACCTCGATAGAGCCTATATCCTTGACAAGGGTTCTTGTTCCGGAGTGTTACACCTTCCTACGTGCTTAAGATTGATGAATACTACCAAAACTGCCAACTACTAATTCTTGTGTATCTTGAGTAATGACAAAATGGCTGTTCCTGAAAATAAAAACACTTCCTCGAGATATTATGAATTCCTGGATCTGGATTATAATCTGCAACACCTCTACTGGTTAATCTTGAAATATTCTCGGGTACACGTCCTGGATTATGATTATCTGCACATAATATGATTAAACTTGTAATGTTCTAAGAGCCTCGTCCTGGATTATGAATATCTGCACATCGAATGGTTAAATTTGGAATATTCTCGGATTCTCGTCCTGGATTATAAATTCCTGTACATCAATTGGTTAAACTTGCAATATCCTCAGATTCTCGTTCTGGATTATAAATTTCTTCACATCAATTGGTTAATCTTGAAATATCCTGCGACTCTTAGACGGGTTTGGATCCGGATTTTATTAATATGCGGTAAGTTATTTCTTTATATGTAATCAAATCTTCTTATTAGTCGTAGTATTTTGCTATTAAGTACAGGGTTATTGACTATATTTGGACCAATAGATAACTTTGTTATTTGAAGGATTAGAAAAACGTTTAAATTAGGAAAGTTGTAGGATTTCACTCAAGGCGCTAGAATTTGATATCAGAAAAAACAAACGTACGTCGTAAAGCCGTCAAAAACGGCTAACTTAGTTTTTTTTTAAATGGAATACCCTATATAATGTTACATATCTGATTCTAAATAAAATTTCGAGTATATTCCATTTATATAACATACACCTACATTCAACTGTTTTCGCGCTATCGCTGATTGAAAATCGTACTACTAATATGTTTTCTACACCCTTCGTATATGAATTTACGTAAGCCATTACGGGGTTTCTATGGAAACATAGTAGTAATACGATTTTCAATCAGCGATAGCGCGAAAACAGTTGAATGTAGGTATATGTTATACAAATGGAGTATACTCGAAATTTTAGTTAGAATCAGATTATGTAACATTATATAGGGTATTCCATTTAAAAAAAAACTAAGTTAGTCGTTTTTGACGGCTTACGACGTTCGGTTGTTTTTTCTGATATCAAATTCTAGCGCCTTGAGTGAAATCCTACAACTTTCCTAATTTAAACGTTTTTCTAATCCTTCAAATAACAAAGTTATCTATTGGTCCAAATATAGTCAATAACCCTGTACATATAACTCTTTTAATAATAAATTGCTTACTTGAAAATCCTCTGAATAATAGAGATTTATCAGAATCTTCTTATTAGTTTCTAATAATGCTCAATAAGCTTCTAAACACTTTAATCACTATTTTAAGATTATTATCGCGTTAATATCGAAAAAACACGACTACCGCTTTTTAGAATTAGCAAAATTCTCCTTGTTATTTTTTAAACAAATTGCCTTGGCGACCTTATTGCTTATTTTCCAATTCTCCAATAAGATATCTATACCTACCTTTTAAAAATCAACATGTCTCTTTACTATTTACTTTTTGAATATTTATCCATCAAATTTTATATTACACACATTATTTATTCTTTTCTCTATTTAAAAAAAACCTTCTTTTAATGCATTTTTTAACATTTACATACTATTTAAAAACACCTATCACAGGAACAGTCAAAATTAACTGTCACTTCAACCTGTTCAAATAACTGCGGGAATCTTAATTTAAATTTGTTTGTACTCAAAATCAATTGGTTTTGTCTATTGTACTTGACATATCATCGTAAATTAAACAATCTTATACAAAAACATAATACATAATATTTTGTAACTATACTTATATTATTCCATTTCTTTTCTAACAGATTTTACAAATATGACATAGAAGAAAGAAAACCTTATTGTTCCACGACTATACCGGATGAACCAAGGAATCTCAACAAATATTTATGACCGTAATAAAATTATTATTTAAACAATAAATTCTACACAAACACTATAATCATTATTTTAAGAATCTAAACATTATCTGCTCCAAATACTTTAACCATTATAAATATGGCATGGTTATTTAAACCATGTCATTTGCCCCTTTAACAAATAGAAATTTTTACTGCTAAAAATTTATATTTGTTGGACAATTAATTTAACCAACGTAACAAATCTTATTAAGCATAACTTCACCATAAACTTTATCACAACCCTGGTATATACATTATTATATTTATCTATTTTTCTTTAAACAAAACAACATTTATTTTTTTTATAATAGCAAATTATCCTTCATTATCAACTACTTTTTCTTTTTAATCCATAGAACACATAAATGTATATTTCTTATCTTTCTACACAATACTTTGTACTATACTACACATATGCTATATTATAATATTTTTTTTTAAACTGAAAATTGTAATGTACCATACATGTTTAGGATGTAATTTTTTTTATATATAAAACTTTCTCAATAATTCTGTTTTAAGCTTGTTTACTGTAAAATTCTTATTTGTCAACTTTAATCAAAGTGAATAAACTAAAATTTATAAATACAAACTATTATACTACATTGAATATTAAAATCCTTATAAGTATTAAGATAATGTCGTTTTTTTTTCGTTTCGTTTTCATGGTCCATGAATAGAAGATGAACTTGGTTCTTTTTCTTCTCGATTGTGTGATTTCTTGAGAGGTTTGGGAGTCCAAATCTGTGAAGGAGAGTCACCGAAGAGGGCAGAAGTGAACACGAAGTTCAACTTCTAGAAGAAGAACTTCTAACTTTGAAGAGTTAGTGCAGAGTTTGGGCGCTGCTTTCTGAAAGTTGCAGTTTACTGCACAAGGACAGATTGAGGTCTACGGTGTTTACCGGGGAATCCTGTTGAAGTGTTCTTGGGCTTGATTACGAATGTAATCTTGAATTAGGGGGATGCCGAGATTGCACAATGCCACCTTTACTTTACAAAGCCATGAAGTAGCAAACTTGGCAACGATGCAAGTAGTGTTATGCATTCAAAGCAAGTAATGTATTGCCGTGCGTTTTTATTCGTAAAAGCTGAATTTCTGTGTTCTTTGTGCAAGTTATTGCCTTTCAGAAGTTGTGTTTCGGTATTCACTGTTTCCCTACGCTTCCAAAGGTATGTTACACTTATAATTAGTGTAAAATGTTACTTAAATCATACTAGTTCAATTATAACCTCACTCTATAATTCACGAAAATATTTAAGAAATGTAGATATTTTATTTGTCTTGCAAAAGAAAACAAGTTGAATGTAAATATTATGATGGAACAACACTTTGAGGATGACTTCTGCGTTAATATTGATGAATTTCGTTCAATACTAAGTGATAATTACTTGGATATTTGTGAGCTTAACGAAGGAACTACACTTTATGTATGTGGCTATGCCAGTTCGTCAGTTTGCAAGTTTATAAATTGTTCTTTTTGTCAACATTTAATAATGGAATCAAAAGGGAATGAAGCTGACAACATTTACTTCGACGAGTTACAAAGGGGTGGTTTGTGTTTACCCACGGAAACTGTAATAACTATTTTTTCCATATGCATGCATTGCTGGAGTTTATAATTCATAATTTAAATTTGGAAGCGACCTCTCTGAAATCGGTTAGACAAAAATGTTTATTAATGACACTTACTGAATTAAGTTTAGAGATAAATCTTTTTTTTGAGGTTGAACAAGAATGTATTTGTGGATTAAAATTTAGAACACTTGCTTCTAAATTTTATTCAATTTTTGCCAACATTTTATTAAATAATTACACCAAATGTAAAAGTGAAACTCGTAAACTAGCTGATAAGCCCAAATCTGGGGAAAAAAATAAAAGTAAGAAACGAAAACTTGAGACTTATAAATGAAATATTTTCTTTTGTTAATTAAAATAAAGAGTTTCGCAATTCAATAACACTCCTAATTGTTTTGTTTATATTGAAATAGAATTTTAATATTTTTTGTTGTATTTTATCAACAATACCTTTCATAAACGAAAATTACGTGGAAAAACTGTAAAAATGGTAAGTATATTCGAAATCGTCGGGTACGGAGTGAATGCGGACTAGCACTACTTCGAACGTCTAGTGCGGCGTTGCCAAATGTAACATCATGGCTTTGTAAAGTAAAGGTGGCATTGGATTGCAGATTGCAGATTGATGTGGGAGGCTGCCGCATACCCCCAGGCGGGGCATGCGTACGTGATTCTGGGTCTGATGGCTACCTTGTAGAGAAGGGCTTTGGACTTGATGTTGAGTTTGCTGTTTCTGCATAGCAGGGGGTAGAGCTGGACTAGGGTGCACTGAGCTCGGTTCGCTAAATCCTGGTGGTGATGTCTCCAAGTTAGCTTTATGTCGAAGGTGAGTCCGAGGTAGGTCGTCGTGTTGGTCCATGTCGAACATTGAAATGGGGTCGGGGGCGTTGCGACGCCAGTTGGCTTTGGAAAAGAGCATGCCAGCGCTTTTGGCTGGGTTTATCTGAATCCTCCAAGTGGAGAACCAGTCCTCTAGGTCGTCAGCGGCTTCTTTAAGCCTCCTAGCGGCCAGCCAAGGGGCGTGGGAGCGAAAGAAGATGAGGGTGTCGTCGGCGAAGAGTGCCAGCTGCGTGTCGGGGGTTCTAGGCATGTCATAGGTGAAGATTGTGTACAGAAGTGGGGATAGTACCGCACCCTGTGGCATGCCTGCAGTTATGGGCCTTGGGGTGGAAAGTGACTGTCTATGGCGAACTTTGAAGTAGCGGCAATGCAGGAATTATTGGAGGAGTTTGACGATAGGAAGTGAAGTTCCTGCGGTTATGAGTTTATGGAGCAGTCCGTTGTGCCAGACCTTGTCAAAGGCCTTGGCAACATCTAGGAACAGGGCTCCGGTGGTGTGCTTCCTGTTGAAGCCTTCGGTGATATGATCTACGAGTCTGTGGAGTTGGAAGGTGGTGGAGTGGGAATGGCGAAAGCCAAATTGCTCCGGCTGGATGATGTTCAGCTCTTCCACGTGATCTTCGAGTCTGGTGTGGATGATACGTTCGAGGACCTTTCCCATAGCCGGCAGTAAGCTTATGGGTCGGTAGTTTTGTAGGAAAACAGGGTCTTGAAGACGCTTACGAATCATGATGACCTGGGCTGACTTCCAGGTCTCGGGGAAATGTCGTAGCCTCAGAGAGGCGTTGACGATGTTGGTCAGAGACATGATGCCATTCCTGGGAAGGGCTTTGAGGGCGGCGTTCGTGATGCGGTTGTGACCGGGGGCCTTCCGGTTTTTGAGGGTTTTGATGATGGCTTGAATTTCCTCCGGCGATGCCGGGGGAATTTCACCTTGGATCGGGGCAGAAAGATGCCTACGGATGGAACGGTCCACACGCTCCGCATGGTCGATGTCCATGTTAGCGTAGACAGGGGTGAAAGTGTCCTCGAGGTGATCGGCAAAGGCGTCGGCCTTTTATTGGTCAGAGTAGACGGTGCCATTTTGCCCGTGGATGGGCGGGACTGTGGGAATGTGGCGTCTATCCAGAGCTTTCTTGATCTGCCAAAGCTTAGGATGGTCGTCTAGAAGCTCGAGCCTGCTACTCCAACCGGAATTGCGATGCTAGGAAAGTGCGTAGCGCACTGCGACCGATAATCTGTTTGCTTCGGCTTTGTGGAGGGGATCTTACGTGCGAGCATATTGAGGACGTGCTCTGTTGCGGCTCTGGATAAGCGCTCTGATGTTGTCAGGAAGAGACTGAGGGGGTCTGATTTGTCGAATGTGGTTTTCGGCGAATCTGATGGAAGTTTGGGCTAGATGAGTGAAGTTCTGGACTTCAGCTTCCAGTTCGTCGGGAGAGTTGATTGGACTGATGGGGTCGATGTTGTCTTGAAGATGCTTGGAGAATGCTGGCCAAGAGATGACGACCCGAGTGGGGCCAGCTCGTGAAAAGTATCTTCACCTGGTTCGATCAGAATGGGGTTGTGATCAGAATCTAAGTCGTGGATCGCAGTGATGGTGTGGTAAAAAGGAAGATTCTTGGCGACCATGATATCGAGAACATCTGGGCGGCCGTGAGCGCTGAAGTGAGTGGGTTCGACAGGAGCGTCGACGATGATGTCGATTACTTGTTCGAGAATGCCAGGCTGTGTGCTTAGCGTTGAGATCGCCAGCGAGCACAGTGGAGGTGTTGCCGTCAAAGAAGAGATCGAGATCGGCGGTAAGATAATTTAAATTACATACTATTGTTTTAAATCTTTTCAAAAAATCTCTCCCATTCCTCTCTAACTTTTCCTTTTATTCGCAATATCTCTCACAAAAACGTCCGTTAAATTCCGCATTCAATCTCACCCAACCACTCTTGCATGCACAGACTGAAATACATGACGTGCCAGGGATACCACAAATTCAAATAAAGTAACTAACTACTCAATTAACAATTAAAATATATTATTGACAGTTAACAAAATAAAAATACAATTTTACAAACGAAAATAAAATACTTATAAAATATCCATCATTATGGAAATTCCTAGTATATGTACTGATATCATCTTCAAACATCAGGTGAGTAATATCATATATACAAAATAAACATGCTATTTACATTATTGCCATACTTTTATGAGGTTATACACATGCACATTACTATTTTTATCATTTTTCAGCCACTTCTTTACATGATATGGTCCTTTTATTTGGAATCTCTTGATCTTCTTGTTCATAGGGAAAATAGGAAAAATATCTGTAATTACATTTATCCTTTGAAGTGTCGATGAAGAGTTCTCCTCAACATTTAAACACGAGCTTTGCTCCATGACCTCATTTTCAAATTCTTCAACCCACTTTCGAGTGCTTGGAGACACAGACACCCAGCTATAGGCATAGAGTTACATGTAAGTCATTTCTAAGTAATTTTTCATAATTGTCGCCATAATAAAATAAGATCTAATCTATATTTAAAATTTCTGTGAACTTGTTTTATAAAAAAAAATATTACATATTTTTTTATCCTTGCTTCAGGATAAAACACTCCAGAAGACCACAACGAAGCACGTAATAAAACCGCTTGGAGATTCGTCACTCGAATCACAGTTCCATCAATTTTCATAATTCGTTGCCTTCGCCGTGCCCTCCTGGTCTGCTTCCCCCGCATTAGAGTCCCTCCAGCCAGAATATTTAATGATCTACGTACAGATAAACAAAAATCTGGACAATTCTGTGGAAGTGGGAAAATCTCTTCCTCTACCATAGGTCTATAATGATTATTACTTTATACAAAGAAATTTAACACTAATGGATACTTTAACAATCTAATTGTTTCCACCATGTATTTCATAATATTCTTAATATATTCGTTAAGCACAAAAATATATGAAATATTTAATACAATAAAATTCTTTCACCAAACCTCTTGTGTTTACATAGTAAAATAATTCCAAACAAAAATATTCATTGTATTATTTCTACGATTATAAATTTATAATATTCCCATGATTAACATAAAATAACTTTTATTTCAAATCTTAATAGACTTGCTAAATTAATACACCTCTCACCTCAATATACACAGGTGTTTGCTTTTATTCAAACTTAAAAATTATTATGTACTCTTAAATCTCTATGTAACTTATTTGGTACCAACTAAACTTTTATATATCCATAAATACTTTTGATTGTTTTATCTTATTTTCTCATATATATTAAATTAGTATTGCTATACAATACTACTGCAGTATGTACGATTCATGCGTATTAACAAATACGGCTAAGAACATGACAAATGTATTAAATTAATATATGTATATAATGAATCATCTTGACGTAGGTCTGAAGTATTGGAAAGTATTTACCATTGGAATTTATTTTGTGAGATACAAACTATTTTTAATGTATTTAGAATACATATACTCGTACCAATAAATAAATTTATTAAATTAAGTAATTATTTAGAAGTAGTAATTTGTTATTTTGTTTTCAATGAAAAACAGTAATTAAATCGCAAAATGTATACATCCATAAAAAGAAAATAAGCCTTCTGTATCATTAATTTTCCACAAACCATTCATTCAAATTTAATTAACATCCGTTGCCAAATGGTAATAGCTTGTCCTCTAATGCAAAATAAATTCAGCTTTTTCATGGGCCCGATGCGGACCATAAATTTAGATGTTAATTTTAAGGACTTATGAATACAAACCCAGTGGCGGCCCGTCATTTTTTGGGACGGGAGGGCACCGGGGGTCTGAGTGTTTAATATCAAAAATTAAGTACAGACAAAAAATAAACTCAATATGCTATTTATTAACTTGTTTGAAAATAAAATCCATCCGCCGTTCCATACGATCAGCAAAATGATTAATAACTCATTCATTGAAGTTTGGTGTTGATGTCAGTAATTGTTTTTCAATGGAACACATTGCTAAGGCACATAGTCTGCTTTCCCGCATGGTATTTCTAGAAAATGTTTTTATTCTCTTCAAAGTAGAAAAACACCGTTCACTTGATTTTTTCTATTTTGCACGCCCCCAGAGATTCGCAAAATAGCAGAAGACAATTTACAAAATCTTTCGCCAACACAGTCTCGACATATTATCAATAACAAACTTTTATAACAGTTGTACTATTCAACCTTGGAAGTAAATTACAATAGTAGCATCAGAAAACTTATCATCCAACTCTGCTTAACAATTTATATTGTTAATCAGTAAATAAAATGTTAGCATGTGTGCTTTTTATTCTTTGTACAAATTCTATTGCACATGTTTGTTACATTAAAGGCTTACATTTTGACATATAAATATAATTTGGTTCCATTTTCTTTTTTGTTACCAACGTCAAAACAACAAAATTAGCGTGCGTTAAAGAAATACGTTTGCAACCAAAACGGATGTCGTAAAGTGAACTTTATAGCACCGAAATAGAAAAAAGCATTTTGCACATTACACCCGCGCAACCAGTCTGATAAACTGTAAGAGCTTCTGTTGAATTTTCTCGTCACAGTTTTATTAATTTTCAAATTGTGATCTTCTAGTTTAATCAATAAATCTGTTAAATGTTACTAACGCAATTCATAGTTCCATTTGCACCGATAGAAATTACAACATACACTCACCGCTGTATATTACATACTGGACCGCCACCCGGACCCGGCACCATAGAGTAGTGCCCCGCCGCCTACATATATACGCGCGCTGTCCGCGCCAGTTTCATCGCTCGATTTCTGTATTAGAAATCGAGCGATGAAACTGGCGCGGGGCATCTCGCGCGACTGCCCCAGTCGCGCGAGATGCCCCGGAGCCTACGTCAGACTGCGATTTTTAAACGCGCTGAAAAGACGGACTGTTACTTCCGAACACCTATTATTTGTCATCAAACAAATCAGAAAAATTACATACAAATTAGGTATTTATAATTAATTTATCTGTTAAAAGAAATTTGTCACGGGGGGGGGGGGCGGCAGTGCCCCGTTGCCCTCCCTGCAGCAGCCGCCACTGTACAAACCACTAATAACACCAGAGGTATTACGTAGTTTTAATTCCACAAACACTTATCTCAGGCCATATTTCAAATGTACATTAACAAACTAACATCAAAGAAATGTATTGGTTTCTGTACTGTTGACGTTAATATCAGAAATGCGGGCACAGGATAAAATCTGATTCAGTGGTAATAGGAAATGAAACATCTTATATTTAGCTATACGCATGTGTTTGTGTTGATCCTGACTGTGGGTAATTAGGAATGCTTTTCAGATAACGCACTGTATTTGTTACGTAGTTATTACATTTTAACGCATAATCTACTCAGAATAATCTTTACGTTTAATTGTAATTATTTCAAACAATATTTTTTATAAATTCGATGTTTAAAAAACTGAGTTACACTTATTCAATAAATAGTTAAAAACTATGAATTAATAAATATGTATAAAGGTTTGTCCGTGATATTTTCTATAATAATATTAAGATAAAGGACTCTAAAAAATAAATACACTAAATGAGAAAATTTTATATCATTTTACTAAAAATAACTTAACCCAAAGAAATTCCTATAATGTTTACCAAATAAGCAAACGTTACTTCAGAAGCTTGGTTTTAGCATTTGCATGCAAGAATTTTTATTAAATATTATATTTTAAAACCAATAAAAAAAAGAGAAAATATTGGTATTAAAGACTGCTTTGGATTATAAATAGTAAGAAATTACAATTTTTACAAGTGATAACCAAGAAAGATGCACATATCATCTCATAAGCAGAAATTTCCAGAAGCTAGATATACTGGCTGATCAAGAATTTAAAATATTATTGGATAATATCCCGACACCTGGCGGAAGATACCATGTCAGTGTGTGTACAGTGCAGCTGGAGTAGTAACAAAATGAAAAAGAATTAAATGTTATGGTCATGTAAGAAATATATTCATCACTCATGTAGTACGTTTAAGCCGGCCGAACTAAGAATTTTCGAAGTATACGAAAATAATGTAAAGTGGTTCTGTAGATCGTGTGAAATGGATAACAATAATAATACAATGAAACTGTTACATAAAAAAATGTTTGAATTAGAAGACAAATTTGAAAAACCCATGACTACTTTGCAGGGGCAAACTGATAAAATTGAGCAGCAAACTAAATTAATTAGAAATTTATAACATAAGAAAATACCGCAAACAATAATAGAGCAGGAAACTATAAATGGACCAAAGACAAGGTCCAAGAGTACCGTGGTAGATAGCAGCATCGGGAAGGAAAAGGGAGATACAAAAATACACAGTCCTGCACACAAAAATAAAGAGCTACAAAAACTGTCAACAACAGACAAAAATATTCTGAAGCAGGTGAACACAAAAAAGATGAGAAAGAAATACAGGTACATAAAATCATTGATTCTCCAATACAAAGACCAACAACACAACGGGACACGGTAAATAATAATAACATAACTGTGAGTGAAGAAGAAAAAGAAAACAACGAAGTTATGGACTCATACAAGACTAAAATTGTAAAAAATATACGCGGAAAGAATACTAGTATATCATTCTATTAATTGAGTTAGCAGACGGTTCTTGGTGGAACATTTTATTAATAACTATTTTAAATAAAATAAAACTCTTGAAAACTTTCCACAATTTTTATTTCTTTGCGACATATGTTTCGGTATTGTTCATACCATTACGACATATATAACAACCCTACACAAACTGACCTGTTAGTGTCCGCTCGATAATGATATGAACAATACCGAAACATATATCGCAAAGAAATAAAAATTGTGGAAAGTTTTCAAGAGTTTTATTTTATTTTTATTTTATTTAAAATAGTTACTAGTATATCATTATTGACAGTGGGATGCCGGAGATGGGTATTTTTGTCGAATTTTGTGAACACTACTACCGAAGGTGACATTGAAACAAATATTAGGCAGAATAGCATAGAGTCATTAACATGCGAAAAAATACCGCTCAGATACACAGAGATATCGGCATTTAAAGTGGCAGTCCCCGAAGAAATGATAGAAAAAGTGCCCAAAAACGCTATTATACGACCTTACAGAAATTTTCACAGGAAAGCCTCCGATGCGACAAGATTAACGAACAAACAAATGAGGAAAATGATAGTAACTTAATGTCCTAAATATCTTACATACTAATATACAAAGTATATATAAAAAACTAGATGAACTTAACATATTCCTGCATTTGCACGACACAAAAATACATGTATTAGCGGTGGCAGAGCACTGGCTAAAACAATGCCAATTATTATCAACAAGACTTGATAACTATGTTCTTGCTTCCTGCTATCTTAGGAAAAATGGCGCCTATGGTGGATCGTGCATATTTGTACTCAATGACACGCTACACGAGTATAAGGCAATTTCGTTTCTAAAAGAAAAAAATGAGGTGTGGCCACCACACGACTTTCTTAAACGTATGAGCGTTTCAAACTATACAATTTTAAGAATTTTTGTATACAAAACTTATTCAAAATCCTATTCTAAGTACTTTCATTCTCTTAATAAATCGCTATAGAATGCATACTTTGCAAAATATTCGAAAAAAAAGTGCTACTCGCTAAGAGTAAAAGTGCTACTTCCGGTTCGAATTTTGAAATTTAATATATACAAAAAAAAATGAGGTGTGGCCACCACACGACTTTCTTATACGTATGAGCGTTTCAAACTATACAATTTTAAGAATTTTTTTATACAAAAATTATTCAAAATCTTATTCTAAGTACTTCTATTCTCTTAATAAATCTCTATAGAATGCATACTTTGCAAGATATTATCAAAAAAATGCTACTCGCTAAGAGTAAAAGTGCTACTTCTGGTCCGAATTTTGAAATTTCATATATACAAAAATATTGCAAATCCAGTTCTAAATACTTTTGTACTCTTGATAAATATATATAGAATGCATAACTTACGACATATTTGCAAAAAATCGTTATTCGATAAGAGTAAAACTGGTACTTCCGGTCTGAATTTTGAAATTTCTTTTATACAAAAGATATTGGAAATTATGTTTTAAATACTTTTATACCCGTAACGTACTTGTCTAAAAAGCATGACTTGCGAAATATTCGCAAAAAACTGATTTTCGATAAGAGTAAAAGACCTACTTCCGGTAGGAATTTCGAGAAACTTTTTAAATAAAATTATTTTCAATTTCAATTTTAAGTATATATGAATTCTTTATAAATTTGTTTAAACTTAGTAGTTGACGAAATATTGTCAAAATTCGATTTTTTCGCTGAAGTAAACTGCTACTTCCGGTCTACCGATTTTACTGAAAAACTAATCAGATCTCAAGAGGGAGATTATACACGTAAATACAAAATTTGGAATTGATATCTACAGCGGTTTGACCGCTATCGTGGTCACACACACACAGAGAGACACACAGACACACAGACACACACACAACAGAGACACACAGACATTTTTTAAAAACCACTTTTTTGGTATCAGGGGACTTCAAAACGTGGACATCTGCAAAAATCTCGAGGTCGAAAATTTTCATCATCACAATACTTCCTTATACTACGTATAAGAAAGTAATATTGCAAATGCAGTTCTAAATACTTCTGTACTCTCGATAAATATATCTATTTTACGAAATATTTGCAAAAATCGCTAATCGATAAGAGTAAAAGTGTTACTTCCGATCGGAATTTTGAAATTTTTTTTATACAAAAGATATTGAAAATTAAGTTCTAAATTCTTTTATACTCGTAACGTACCTATCAAAAAAGCATGACTTGCGAAATATTCGCAAAAAACTGATTTTCGATAAGAGTAAAAGACCTACTTCCGGTAGGAATTTCGAAAAACTCTTTTAATAAAACTCTTCTGATATTTAATTTTGAGTATATATGAATTCTTTACAAATTTGTTTAAACTTAGTAGTTGACGAATAATTGGCAAAATTCGATGAAGTAAACTATGACTTCCGGTCTGCCGATTTTACTGAAATTTTAATCAGATCTCAAGAGGGAGATTATATTCGTAAATATAAAATTTGGAATTGATACCTATAGCGGTTTGACCGCAATCGTGGTCACACACACACACACACACAGAGAGAGAGAGAGAGAGAGAGAGAGAGAGAGAGAGAGAGAGAGAGAGGGAGAGAGAGAGAGGGAGAGAGAGAGAGGGAGAGAGAGAGAGAGAGAGGGAGAGCGAGAGAGACATTTTTTAAAAACCACTTTTTTGGAATCAGGGGACATCAAAACGAGGACATCTGCAAAAATCTCTTTGTATATTAGTATGTAAGATATTTAGGACATTAAGTTACTATCATTTTCCTCATTTGTTTGTTCGTTAATCTTGCCGCATCGGAGGCTTTCCTGTGAAAATTTCTGTAAGGTCGTATAATAGCGTGTTTGGGCACTTTTTCTATCATTTCTTCGGGGACTGCCACTTTAAATGCCGATATCTCTGTGTATCTGAGCGGTATTTTTTCGCATGTTAATGACTCTATGCTATTCTGCCTAAGATGTGTTTCAATGTCTCCTTCGGTAGTAGTGTTCACAAAATTCGACAAAAATACCCATCTCCGGCATCCCACTGTCAATAATGATATACTAGTATTCTTTCCGCGTATATTTTTTACTATTTTAGTCTTGTATGAGTCCATAACTTCGTTGTTTTCTTTTTCTTCTCCACTCACAGTTATGTTATTATTATTTACCGTGTCCCGTTGTGTTGTTGGTTTTTGTATTGGAGAATCAACGATTTTATGTACCTATATTTCTTTCTCATCTTTTTTTGTGTTCACCTGCTTCGGAATATTTTTGTCTGTTGTTGACTGTTTTTATACCTCTTTATTACTTTCTTATACGTAGTATAAGGAAGTATTGTGATGACGAAAATTTTCGACCTCGAGATTTTTGCAGATATCCACGTTTTAAAGTCCTCTGATACCAAAAAAGTGATTTTTGTGTGTCTGTCTGTCTGTGTGTGTGTGTCTGTCTGTCTCTGTGTGTGTGACCACGATAGCGGTCAAACCGCTGTAGATATCAATTCCCAATTTTGTATTTAGGTGTATAATCTGCCTGTTAAGATCTGATTAGTTTCTCAGTAAAATCGGTAGACCGGAAGTAGTACTTTACTTCAGTGAAAAAATCGAATTTTGCAAATATTTCGTCAACTACTAAGTTTAAACAAATTTATAAAGAATTCATATGTACTTAAAATTAAGATTGTGAACCATTTTATTTAAAAAGTTTTTCAAAATTACTACCGGAAGTAGGTGTTTTACTCTTATCAAAAATCAGTTTTTTGCCAATATTTTGCAAGTCATGCTTTCTAGACAGGTATGCTACGAATATAAAAGTATTTAGAACTTAATTTCCAATATCTTTTGTATTAAAAAAATTTCAAAATTCGGACCGGAAGTATCACTTTTACTCTTACCGAATAACGATTTTTTGCAAATATGTCGTAAATTATGCATTCTATATATATATTTATTAAGAGTACAAAAGTATTTAGAGTTGGATTTGCAATATATTTTGTATACTTGAAATTTCAAAATATGGACCGGAAGTAGCACTTTTATTCTTAGCGAGTAGCACTTTTTTTCGAATATCTTGCAAAGTATGCATTCTATAGCGATTTATTAAGGAAATGAAAGGTATTTAGAATAGCATTTTGAATAAATTTTGTATAAAAAAAATCTTAAAATTCTATAGTTTGAAACGGTCATAAGTATAAGAAAGTCGAGTGGTGGTCACACCTCATTTTTTTTGTATGCAGGACTGTGTATTTTTGTATCTCCCTTTTCCTTCCCGATGCTGCTATCTACCACGGTACTCTTGGACCTTGTCTTTGGTCCATTTATAGTTTCCTGCTCTATTATTGTTTGCGGTATTTTCTTATGTTATAAATTTCTAATTAATTTAGTTTGCTGCTCAATTTTATCAGTTTGCCCCTGCAAAGTAGTCATGAGTTTTTCAAATTTGTCTTCTAATTCAAACATTTTTTTATGTAACAGTTTCATTGTATTATTATTGTTATCCATTTCACACGATCTACAGAACCACTTTACATTATTTTCGTATACTTCGAAAATTCTTAGTTCGGCCGGCTTAAACGTACTACATGAGTGATGAATATATTTCTTACATGTACCATAACATTTAATTCTTTTTTATTTTGTTTATCACTACTCAAGCTGCACTGTACGCACACTGACATGGTATCTTCCGCCAGGTGTCGGGATATTATCCAATAATATTTTAAATTCTTGATCAGCCAGTATATCTAGCTTCTGGAAATTTCTGCTTATGAGATGATATGTGCATCTTTCTTGGTTATCACTTGTAAAAATTGTAATTTCTTACTATTTATAATCGAAAGCAGTCTTTAATTCCAATATTTTCTCTTTTTTTATTGGTTTTAAAATATAATATTTATAAAAATTCTTGCATGCAAATGCTAAAACCAAGCTTCTGAAGTAACGTTTGCTTATTTGGTAAACATTATAGGAATATCTTTGGGTTAAGTTATTTTTAGTAAAATGATATAAAATTTTCTAATTTAGTGTATTTATTTTTTAGATAGTCATTTATCTTAATATTAATATACAAAATATCACGGACAAACCTTTATACATATTTATTAATTCATAGTTTTTAACTATTTATTGAATAAGTGTAACTCAGTTTTTTAAACATCGAATTTATAAAAAATATTGTTTGAAATAATTACAATTAAACGTAAAGATTATTCTGAGTAGATTATGCGTTAAAATGTAATAATAAATACAGTGCGTTATCTGAAAAGCATTCGTAATTACTCACAGTCAGGATCAACAAAAACACATGCGTATAGCTAAATATAAGATGTTTCATTTCCTATTACCACTGAATCAGATTTTATCCTTTGCACGCATTTCTGATATTAAAGTCAACAGTACAGAAACCAATACATTTCTTTGATGTTAGTTTGTTAATGTACATTTGAAATATGGCCTGAGATAAGTGTTTGTGGAATTAAAACTACGTAATACCTCTGGTGTTATTAGTGGTTTGTATTCATAAGTGCTTAAAATTACATCTAAATTTATGGTCCGCATCGGGCCCATGAAGAACCTGAATTTATTTTGCATTAGAGGACAAGCTATTACCATTTGGCAACGGATGTTAATTAAATTTGAATGAATGGTTTGTGGAAAATTAATGATACAGAAGGCTTATTTTCTTTTTATGGATGTATACATTTTGCGATTTAATTGCTGTTTTTCATTGAAAACAAAATAACAAATTACTACTTCTAAATAATTACTTAATTTAATAAATTTATTTATTGGTACAAGTATATGTATTCTAAATACATTAAAAATAGTTTGTATCTCACAAAATAAATTCCAATGGTAAATACTTTCCAATACTTCAGCCCTACGTCAAGATGATTCATTATATACATATATTAATTTAATACATTTGTCATGTTCTTAGCCGTATTTGTTAATACGCATGAATCGTACATACTGCAGTAGTATTGTATAGCAATACTAATTTAATATATATGAGAAAATAAGATAAAACAATCAAAAGTATTTATGGATATATAAAAGTTTAGTTGGTAGCAAATAAGTTACATAGAGATTTAAGAGTACATAATAATTTTTAAGTTTGAATAAAAGCAAACACCTGTGTATATTGAGGTGACAGGTGTATTAATTTAGCAAGTCTATTAAGATTTGAAATAAAAGTTATTTTATGTTAGTCATGGGAATATTATAAATTTATAATCGTAGAAATAATACAATGAATATTTTTGTTTGGAATTATTTTACTATGTAAACACAAGAGGTTTGGTGAAAGAATTTTATTGTATTAAATATTTCATATATTTTTGTGCTTAACGAATATATTAAGAATATTATGAAATACATGGTGGAAATAATTAGATTGTTAAAGTATCCATTAGTGTTAAATTTCTTTGTATAAAGTAATAATCATTATAGACCTATGGTAGAGGAAGAGATTTTCCCACTTCCACAGAATTGTCCAGATTTTTGTTTATCTGTACGTAGATCATTAAATATTCTGGCTGGAGGGACTCTAATGCGGGGGAAGCAGACCAGGAAAGCATTGAAACAATTATTGAATGCAGCTGCATAGAGCTTCTAAGGCAAGAAATGATAATAATAAATATTTACAGACCACCTAAAGGAGACATAACCAATTTTTTTATAAGACTTCAAGAGATTTTGCAAAATCGTTACGAAAAATAAAAAAAATATAAAATTGTTCTTACGGGATACTTTAATATTCCATTTCATAAACCCGATGAAACGATGACGCAAGGAATGAAAGACATCCTAAACTCTTTCAACTTAAAAATTACTATTAATGAACCTACAAGAACTAGCAAAATGTCATCGACAACGATTGATAATATTATGACTAATTGTAGAAACTATCAAACTAAAATAGTTCAAACTGCTCTATCGGACCACTTGGCTCAACAAATATCTGTTCAGAATGTGTGTGCAAAGGATAATTATGGTGGAAAAGCGGACTTTAGGATGATTTCGTATGGAAGCATGATGGACTTTCGCCGGTGGCTATATGAAGTTGACTGGAGCGCTGGCAGAGTATAAAATGACCCAAATTCTACGTTTGAAAACTTTATACATAAAATAACATGGAAATACCAGGAACTCTCTAAAACTAGATCTAAGAGACAATATCATAAACAAAGTAGCCTGTTTTAAACCAAAATGGGCGTCTTTATGGACCTTACAGAAGCTTTTGATAGCCTAGTGTTACATTGGTTTTAGTGATGTTTATTTATTAATTTGTTCTTACGAGGCTACGCCGCGGCCTTTCTCTGTCAGAAAAGCGTAAGGTAACACTAGATTATAGAAAACTACTCATAAAATTGTAAATATACGGTGTAACGTGAAAAGCTTTCGAATTAATAACAAACTACCTGCGCAACAGAAAGCAAGTAGTAGTATCTAGCGATAAAAACAAACGAACATCCGATTAGTTGGAAATCGAGAGAGGAGTACCACAGGGGTCATTACTAGGCCCACTTCTGTTCCTGATATACGTGAATGACATCCCGAGGGTGACACCACATACAACGACCATGTTTGCCGATGACACATCTGTTATTATCAGGACATCAAAAGATGAAATCAGTGGCGAAGTGGCTTCAACATTAAGGGATTTTAGCGAGTGGTTTTCCCAAAATAACCTACAACTAAATATAAATAAAACAAAATGTACTGAATTCTCGTATTTTAAAAGGGATGAAAGAAAAATTAGATACAATGATACTGATCTTACAACCACAGAAGCGGTGACATTCCTCGGTCTATATATTGATGCGCAGCTGAACTGGAAGAACCACACCAATTACTTAGCAGGGAAAATATCGTCATTTAATTACGCGCTGCGAGTGATATCGGCATTGGTAAATAATAACGCAAGTCGTGCTGCCTACTTCGCATATGTCCATTCTCGACTGAGATATGGCATTTTGTTCTGGAGATTCTCTGCTGAGGTGCAGCGGTTGTTTGTGCTGCAAAAAGCTTGTGTCCGGAGTGCGTTTGGCCTGGAATGAATCGTGTCGAGAAACCTTCAGGAGTAATGGGATATTCACTTTATTTGGAATATGTATATATGAGTGCGCGGTATTTGTAAAGGAAAACTTTACTTTTTTTCGAAAACAGGAACTTTCACACGGTTATGAGACAAGAGGGATAAACAACTCTTATTACTCCTTCCTCAGACAAGAAAGACATTAATTAACAAAAGTGTTATCTCATAAACAATAAAAATATGCAACCACTTGCCGGCAAATTTGAAGCAGATGTCCAGCGAGAATTTCAAGCGAAGACCTAAAGGACTAATAATAGGCAAAGCATATTATAATATCACTGATTTTCTTTTTAGTGAATTTTAAATTGTTGTTACGCTGTATCACATTGTGTGTGTATATGTTTTTATGTATTTGACGTTTTCTGTGTATTTTACAATATATGAAGTGGAATGAATAAATAAAAACAAACAAACAAACCTACTCAGATCCTCACCTGAAAGCGACCCAATCGATTAATCACCAAGGGTTATATCTGTATGTCTTGAGCAATTGATAAATCATTAATAAATATAATATTTTCATTGTTCTAAATTTATACATATCCATATAAAATTCATTTCTACCATTAAAATTACTATGGCTCTTCAGAAGAAAATAATCCTCTTAAGATTTATTCATCCTCAGCATCACTACCACTTTATCAACAAATATATTATTCTTCCTGAGCATAGGCTTAGCACAACATTGTATGAAATACATCTAATATATAAGACTGTAAATTATTAAATCAATATTAGGTCCGAATTTCTTTCTTCAATCATTTAATTCCTCGATGATAATATTCGTAGTGTTTACAATACAATTCATCTCTCAGATATGTTATGACACCTATTTGCCAGGTGCCGTTGTTTTATTTAAGTGTAATCTCTGACTTTTGGCGTTATAGGCAATGTTGAATAGCTTTAGAATTTTCTGTGATATAATTTTCACAGTTTCTATGTATTTGTTAAATGTTTGTGTATTAGAAAGACCATAATGCATTAAATTGTTTTTAAATTAATTAGAAATCGATATAACTTATTGAAATTTGTAAAGATCTTCTGGTAATGCCGATATCAAATTGATTGATAATTGGTAATATTTTTGTAAAATATTTTAATTTTGTGTTATATATGTTTCACTGTATAGTAGGGGACTTATGCCGTTTCTGGAACACCTCCTCCTCCTCTCACCCAGCTCCCCCTCACCCCCCCTCGCCCTAGTGGCGCCCTCTGCCAACCCAACTGATGTGGCGCCCTCTCGTGGTCGCCAACCCAACTAAAAATGGCAGATTTCATCATTACCAACCCAACTAATGTGGCGCCCTCTGACGGCCACTAGCCAAACTAAAAATGGCAGATTTCGTGATTACTAACCCAACTAATGTGGCGCCCTCTGACGGCCACTAGCCAAACTAAAAACGGCAGATTTCATGATTACCAACCCAAATACCACGACGCCCTCTCACAGCCACTAACCAAACTAAGAAATGGCATCTCTCAAGATTACCAACCTAACTAATGTAGCATCCTCTCACGGTCACTAGCCAAACAAAGGTGACGTCAGACAAAATGGCGGACCATCAAGATGGTCTTTGCTTCTAGAAAAATTCCTGAATAAATTACCCGGCTTGCTATCGCGCTTCTCAATGTACTTCAAACAGGTCTAAACATGTTTCTAGCGGAAACCGCAACGGCTGTCTGCTTCTGTGATAGCCGCATGCTTGAAATGCATATCTTACTTATAAAATAAAATAAAACAAACAATATTTTTGTAAGAAAAACAATGTATTTATTATTATTAATTAACAATATGACCAAGTTTCATACCATCAAGATGGTCGATAAAAATATAAACTTTACATCTAAGATCGGCATACCATTTCAAAATTATAAAATAAATATACAGTATGCTACAGGACGTTTCAAAGGTAGGGATTTTTAGAAAAGCAAGATGGCGAATCCAAGATGGCCGCCAAAAATCTAATAAACTAATGTCACGTCAAGCATCCAATCTATCAAAACCATGCACCCGAACTCCTATGAAACATCATCTCAAAACCATCGCTAGAATCAGCTCACAACCGGGCCATGAAGCGGTTCTGAAACCCCTATATTAAAACCACACATTCAAACCACCATCAAATCCCTCTCTTCTCAAAAAGCCATCCAACCATCCATCCATCCATCCATCCATCCATCCAACCATCCATCCATCCATCCATCTTCAAAACAATACTTTCAAGTCCATTAATCCATCCATCCATCTGGACGAGATAGCAACCAAGTATGAATATACAGGACATTTCAAAGGTAGGGATTTTTAGAAAAGCAAGATGGCGAATCCAAGATGGCCGCCAAAAATCTAATAAACTAAGGTGACGTCAGGCATCCAATCTATCAAAACCACGCACTCAAACTCCTATGAAACATCATTTCAAAACCATCGCTAGAATCAGCTCACAACCGGGTCATGAAGCGGTTCTGAAACCCCTATATTAAAACCACACATTCAAACCACTATCAAATCCCTCTTTTCTCAAAAAGCCATCCAACCATTCATCAATCCATCCATCCATCCATCCATCCATCCATCCATCCATCCATCCATCCATCCATCCATCCATCCAACCATCCATCCATCCATCCATCCATCTGGATAACATAGCATCCAAATATTAATATACAGAACATTTCAAAGGTAGGGATTTTTAGAAAAGTAAGATAGCGAATCCAAGATGGCCGCCAAAAATCTAATAAACTAAGGTGACGTCAGGCGAAATGGCCGACTATCAATATGATCGATCAAAATATAAACTCAACTTCTAGAAAATACCCAACTCCATATCATGCATCACAACAACCACCACCACAACCACCCAACATAGTTTCAAACGCCACAACACCAGATCAACTTAGGAAGATACATCTAGGTCAAACCCAAACACAACATACTTTCAAACGCCACCACCGAGGATTTATATCTGACATCAGCATACCATCTCAAAATCATAAAATAAATATACAGTATGATACTGGATAACATAGCAACCAAATATGAATATACAGAACATTTCAAAAGTAGGGATTTTTAGAAAAGTAAGATAGCGAATCCAAGATGGCCGCCAAAAATCTAATAAACTAAGGTGACATCGGGCATCAATCTATTAAAACCACTATCAAATCATTCTCTTAAAAAGCCATCATTCCAAAACAATACATTCAAATCAATCTCTCAAATCATACATTCAGTGATAGATGCATAAATGAAATGTATTTGTGCCGCCTAACAGTTCAAAAAGCTTGATATCGAGCTTACCAGTATATTTCTAACAGATCTAAACACGTTTCTAATGGAGACCACAACGTTTGATCACTATCGACACCTCTATGATAGTCACCTTATTTAATATATCTATATCATAAAATAAAAAGGAACAACATATTTTTAAGAAAAAACAATTTATTAAAAATAATAACCACATTTTGTATGCGAATTATAGCTAATATGTAGCATATCAATCATAGGGAAAAACATTAAACGAATTACAACGATAAACAATTATGACATATAAATCCATAGGTAAAGATATATAGCAATCAAAACCCTTCCTATATCTACCTCTCTTCATAGAAGACCTACTTTAAAGAGTGTTAAAACGTCAACATATTTCGCTAGTAATATTTCTTAATGTCAGTCACGTGATCACACATTGAAATGAAAGTTTTACAGCTAATAGAATCTATCAAAACCATAACTACTCTAAATTTTATAAGGAAAATGAAGGGAGTGAACTATTTTCTAATTTGAAAATGTGAAAAAAAAATGCTGGAACAATACCAACTTTTTTAAAAATAAATAATTAGATATTTAATACCACATACATAAATACATAGACGTTCTAATTCTCATATGAATAAATTGATGAAATTATTTTTATCCATTTGTTACAAGATTATATGATTAGATAGACTCATGACTAAGCCTAAACGGACACCAGGCTTTCAATATGTAGTAAAGTTTTTTTCTTCATACATTTAATATAAACTAATGATCTATAAAAAACAAGGCACGCTTCACAGCAGATAAAAAAAATATACTGACTCTCAAAATGCTTCTATATCTTTTTACAGTTTACGTTTTTGTACAACAGCGAATGTATTACATTTTTAAAGCATTTTATAATTTGAGAAAAAAGAGCAAATTGTATCACGAAACATTATTATAAATTACATTTTAAAACATGGAATTATATCTTATTTGGATGACATTGTATTTACAAATAGTTTTTATATTGAAAAAATCATGTTTGGTAAGCTCACTATTCTGATACACCTCCGAACCAGCTTTATCGGACTAACTTAAAAAGGAACAACATATTTTTAAGAAAAAACAATTTTAAAAATAATAACCACATTTTGTATGCGAATTATAGCTAATATGTAGCATATCAATCATAGGGAAAAACATTAAACGAATTACAACGATAAACAATTATGACATATAAATCCATAGGTAAAGATATATAGCAATCAAAACCCTTCCTATATCTACCTCTCTTCATAGAAGACCTACTTTAAAGAGTGTTAAAACGTCAACATATTTCGCTAGTAATATTTTTTAATGTCAGTCACGTGATCACACATTGAAATGAAAGTTTTACAGCTAATAGAATCTATCAAAACCATAACTACTCTAAATTTTATAAGGAAAATGAAGTGAGTGAACTATTTTCTAATTTGAAAATGTGAAAAAAAATACTGGAACAATACCAACTTTTTTAAAAATAAATAATTAGATATTTAATGCCACATACATAAATACATAAACGTTCTAATTCTCATATGAATAAATTGATGAAATTATTTTTATCCATAAGTATACATACACACATAGTTTTATATATCATTACAAGAAATAAGCCTCGCAATTAGCTTTTAATCTGAAATTTAGATGCTTCATAAAACCACCTCAGAGGCACTAAAAAATTATGATTTTCAGCTCAACCAACCATTCAAAAGTTGATACATCAAATTCGTGAATATTAATATCACTCTACACTCTTAATAAAAAAATTAGCAGAAGTCTCACATTAAATGAATACAAAATTTATATATGCACTACATTAAATGAAGATTGAATTTTATACACTGCATGTATCACCAGGAATTTTGTTACAAGATTATACGATTAGATAGACTCATGACTAAGCCTAAACGGACACCAGGCTTTCAATATGTAGTAAAGTTTTTTTCTTCATACATTTAATATAAACTAATGATCTATAAAAAACAAGGTACGCTTCACAGCAGATAAAAAATATATACTGACTCTCAAAATGCTTCTATATCTTTTTACAGTTTACGTTTTTGTACAACAGCGAATGTATTACATTTTAAAAAGCATTTTATAATTTGAGAAAAAAAAGCAAATTGTATCACGAAACATTATTATAAATTACATTTTAAAACATGGAATTATATTTTATTTGGATGACATTGTATTTACAAATAGTTTTTATATTGAAAAAATCATGTTTGGTAAGCTCACTATTCTGATACACCTCCGAACCAGCTTTATCGGACTAACTGAAAGAAAAAACACAATTCTATCTTAGTATATATATTATCAATAATTTTTATCCTATATGGGATATGTTTGAATATCCTTTTTTTTCCGATCACATAGATTCCCCGTGAGATGAGGTTTATAAAAATATAAACAAGCTACATTCTAAATCTTTATTTTTAAAATCTTAACGTTAGAGTATTTTTTTACTATTTCCTGTTTTGATTATGAACCCACTAATTTCCGAACGCAAATAAACAAGCTACATTCTAAATCTTTATTTTTAAAATCCTAACGTTAGAGTATTTTTTACTACATCCTGTTTTTGATTATGACCCCACTAATTTCCGAACGCAAATAAAAGAGAATCTCAAGTAACAGAACCACTTTCATCTCGCTTAAAAATAGCATATTTTTAGATATAATACAAATACGTTTAATTATTTATATTTACCCAGGTGACGTTTATAAATCATCAAGACCCTCAAGCTCTTCAATGCTATTCACCACCAACGCCATTTGCCGATCTACCATACCAATTTCTCCTCTCACAACCCTTTGCATCGGTTCCACCAGCTGAATTTTAAACCCCGACATATCAAAAGGCTGCAGAGGTCTCGGTCTGTTAAGTTGTAATAGGGGCGGAGGTCGCTGCGGTCTCATTAAAATCTGCTTCTTCGCTGGACAACATACGCACTCAATTTCACCGCTTTTAGACATTTTCACTTCACACAATACCTAACCTAAAGTACCATAGAAGAGGATATTTCCCTGTATTTATAAAAAAAAAAAAATGGTCTACAACACCCCCCACCAATCACCTTAAAAGAAAAAGTTCCCACAGGAAAAACAATCTTCTACATACCTTCAAATGAATTTTTATTACCATCATAAAATCCAACCCAACCCACCCCATTTTAAAACTAGGACCCTTTAACGATAGACAATTAGCATTAAATTAAAAAAATATAATCAAGTATCATTATTCACATAATGAACCCTTAGGGAAAAATGCGATATACACATATTTAGTAGATAAATTAAGAACAAATTTAGTTTCACGAATTATAGGAACCCCTACATATCAGTCAGCAAATTAACAAAAAGATTGCTTTAACCAATTTCCAACATTCTAACAAAGAAACGTCCGAGCAGAACACAGCGGGATCATACCGACAAAGGAATGAATAAGTTGAGCCACTCTGCAATATAAAAAAAGGTACCCATAAACCTACTACAGTCAACAAATCTATTAGAAAACACGCGCATAATATATAAAACATATATATTATGCGTTCTATTAATGAGGCGGCTGTAAATTAAATGCTAATAATGTGAAAATACCTAAAATATATCCTAAAACAAGATTATTTTAGTTAAATATAAAACTTTGTCTATCCGATATACAAATTATCGCATTTGCTACAACTGATTTTGTAAATACCAGAGTATAATAAAGGTTCTGTCTTCTCGATTTTGTATAGGTAAATTATACATAATATCTATTCACAACCATCATAAGGGAAAAAAACATTAAACGAAACTATGTATGTATATGTAAATACTACATTAGTATAGATAGTTCACTCTACATCAAACTTTTAAAATAATAATACTAAAATATGCCCAGTAAAACAATAACACATACATATTTTTAACTACTCCATAAGTAGTTGAATTTACTCTGAAAAGAAACAATACAACATCTACAAGAAAAATTGTAACAAATAAAAAGAAAAGATCTAACACTTTACGGTGAAATTCCTACACTTTCATGTTTAACACCGTAATATTTTTATGTGTGTGCTTTCCGAAATGTGTATACAGAAGTCCAATTTGTTTACACAATCAGTAGGTATAAGTAATATATATTATGCGCTATGTTTTATACATTATGCGCTTTAAGCTAGCATATATATACAGAGTAGTGTTAGAAAAGGGTTATAATAGAAACATAGTAGATAGAATAAAATTTAAACTAGAGAAGAAAAGATTAATTAGTAATAAGACTACCCTAAATTCAATAAAGCAAAAAATATTGTAAATTCACTTTCAATAAAAATTTTTCCCTTAAATACTGATAAATAGTGGGCTATCTGTTGTAAATGGAAATTAATATAATCACGGCTGGTGCTGGTTCTACAATTCTTGCTAATCCAGCTATAGCCCTGAGGATATCCTTAAGATAAATGGTGAGGCATTGCCATCGGAAGAGGGTATGATAATACAGTTTAATAAAAAAAATACATAATTCATATGTATAGTATGTCGTATGTATAGTGTTTTGTCAAAAAAGTTAACTCTTTTAATAAGAGATTGAATAAACTATAAATTTCTTTACATGTATGTATATATCGCTCTGATTATCTTAGCATTACATGTTTGCAATATACCTGTATAATGTTTGTCTATCTATAATTAATTTTGTTTTATAATTAGTGTAATAATTCACAATATATGTACGTATAAATAAAAAAGCTATGAGGCTGTTCGTCAATTTGTTGGCATTTGCAGCAATTTCCGAACCCAGGACTCTGATTATCTTAGCATTACATGTTTGCGATATACCTGTATAATGTTTGTCTATCTATAATTAATTTTGTTTTATAATTAGTGTAATAATTCACAATATATGTACGTATAAATAAAAAGCTATGAGGCTGTTCGTCAATTTGTTGGCATTTGCGGCAATTTCCGAAAGCAGGCGGAGGGCTCTTAGACATAAGAAAGACTTGTTGAACATTAGAATTATGATGTTTATATCCGAAATTGAAAAAATCAAATCCGATTTAGAGATGTATGCGTTGGTGATAAATATTGCTAAAATAAATATATAAAAATGTATAATATAAAAAAAATATGATTAGGTAATTCGTATTACACTATATATAATTTTATAAATAAATATATGTAATGTACATTATTATTATTAATTAAAAAATGTGTATATGTGCACATCCTATTTTCCCACTTTATATAATCATATAAATATACGCCTATAGCTAATAAGCCTACTATTTAAGACAAAAATTATTATTAATTTCCATTTACAACAGATAGCCCAGTATTTATCAGTATTTAAGGGCAAAAATTTTATTGAAAGTGAATTTACAATATTTTTTAAGTTTTATTGAATTTAGGGTAGTCTTATTATTAATTAATCTTTTCTTCTCTAGTTTAAATTTTATTCTATCTACTATGTTTCTATTATAACCCTTTTCTAACACTACTCTGTATATATATGCTAGCTTAAAGCGCATAATATATAAAACATAGCGCATAATACATATTACTTATACCTACTGATTGTGTAAACAAATTGGACTTCTGTATACACATTTCGGAAAGCACACACATAAAAATATTACGGTGTTAAACATGAAAGTGTAGGAATTTCACCGTAAAGTGTGAGATCTTTTCTTTTTATTTGTTACAATTTTTCTTGTAGATGTTGTATTGTTTCTTTTCAGAGTAAATTCAACTACTTATGAAGTAGTTAAAAATATGTATGTGTTATTGTTTTACTGGGCATATTTTAGTATTATTATTTTAAAAGTTTGATGTAGAGTGAACTATCTATACTAATGTAGTATTTACATATACATACATAGTTTCGTTTAATGTTTTTTCCCTTATGATGGTTGTGAATAGATATTATGTATAATTTACCTATACAAAATCGAGAAGACAGAACCTTTATTATACTCTGGTATTTACAAAATCAGTTGTAGCAAATGCGATAATTTGTATATCGGACAGACAAAGTTTTATATTTAACTAAAATAATCTTGTTTTAGGAAATATTTTAGGTATTTTTACATTATTAGCATTTAATTTACAGCCGCCTCATTAATAGAACGCATAATATATATGGTTTATATATTATGCGCGTGTTTTCTAATAGATTTGTTGACTGTAGTAGGTTTATGGGTACCTTTTTTTATATTGCAGAGTGGCTCAACTTATTCATTCCTTTGTCGGTATGATCCCGCTGTGTTCTGCTCGGACGTTTCTTTGTTAGAATGTTGGAAATTGGTTAAATCAATCTTTTTGTTAATTTGCTGACTGATATGTAGGGGTTCCTATAATTCGTGAAACTAAATTTGTTCTTAATTTATCTACTAAATATGTGTATATCGCATTTTTCCCTAAGGGTTCATTATGTGAATAATGATACTTGATTATATTTTTTTAATTTAATGCTAATTGTCTATCGTTAAAGGGTCCTAGTTTTAAAATGGGGTGGGTTGGGTTGGATTTTATGATGGTAATAAAAATTCATTTGAAGATATATAGAAGATTGTTTTTTCTGTGGGAACTTTTTCTTTTAAGGTGATTGGTGGGGGGGGGGGTGTTGTAGACCATTTTTTTTTTTTTATAAATACAGGGAAATATCCTCTTCTATGGTACTTCAGGTTAGGTATTGTGTGAAGTGAAAATGTCTAAAAGCGGTGAAATTGAGTGCGTATGTTGTCCAGCGAAGAAGCAGATTTTAATGAGACCGCAGCGACCTCCGCCCCTATTACAACTTAACAGACCGAGACCTCTGCAGCCTTTTGATATGTCGGGGTTTAAAATTCAGCTGGTGGAACCGATGCAAAGGGTTGTGAGAGGAGAAATTGGTATGGTAGATCGGCAAATGGCGTTGGTGGTGAATAGCATTGAAGAGCTTGAGGGTCTTGATGATTTATAAACGTCACCTGGGTAAATATAAATAATTAAACGTATTTGTATTATATCTAAAAATATGCTATTTTTAAGCGAGATGAAAGTGGTACTGTTACTTGAGATTCTCTTTTATTTGCGTTCGGAAATTAGTGGGGTCATAATCAAAAACAGGATGTAGTAAAAAATACTCTAACGTTAGGATTTTAAAAATAAAGATTTAGAATGTAGCTTGTTTATTTGCGTTCGGAAATTAGTGGGTTCATAATCAAAACAGGAAATAGTAAAAAAATACTCTAACGTTAAGATTTTAAAAATAAGGATTTAGAATGTAGCTTGTTTATATTTTTATAAACCTCATCTCACGGGGAATCTATGTGATCGGAAAACAAAGGATATTCAAACATATCCCATATAGGATAAAAATTATTGATAATATATACATTGATCTAAGATAGAATTGTGTTTTTTCTTTCAGTTAGTCCGATAAAGCTGGTTCGGAGGTGTATCAGAATAGTGAGCTTACCAAACATGATTTTTTCAATATAAAAACTATTTGTAAATACAATGTCATCCAAATAAAATATAATTCAATGTTTTAAAATGTAATTTATAATAATGTTTCGTGATACAATTTGCTTTTTTTTCTCAAATTATAAAATGCTTTTAAAAATGTAATACATTCGCTGTTGTACAAAAACGTAAACTGTAAAAAGATATAGAAGCATTTTGAGAGTCAGTATATATTTTTTATCTGCTGTGAAGCGTACCTTGTTTTTTATAGATCATTAGTTTATATTAAATGTATGAAGAAAAAAACTTTACTACATATTGAAAGCCTGGTGTCCGTTTAGGCTTAGTCATGAGTCTATCTAGTCATATAATCTTGTAACAAAATTCCTGGTGATATAAGCAGTGTATAAAATTCAATCTTCATTTAATGTAGTGCATATATAAATTTTGTATTCATTTAATGTGAGACCTGCTAAATTTTTTATTAAGAGTGTAGAGCATAGGTTCCCAAAGTGGGCGATAACGCCCCCTTGTGGGCGCTGCAGGTCTAAAGGGGGGCGGTAAGAGACCCAGAAAAAAAATGGGGGCGTTGTGTAAAGGCTTAGGGGGCGATTTGTAATTTCATCTAGAATCTAGGAGGACTCTTAGACACCGACAGAGCTCTCGACTCTCGACTAGGGATGGGCGATAAACATCGATGTTCATTGAACATCGATATTTTAGGATCAATGTTCGATGTTTTTGCATCGATGTTTGCAATTTAGATTTATCGATAAACTATCGATGTTAGAAGAAATATAGTGAACATCGAACTTTTAAGCTTGACAAAATGTATTTGCACTAATCACAAAATAAAACAGCGTCCTCTGTTGACAAATACAAAAATGTTTCCAAATTAACAGCTCACATACAGGCTACGAGGATGTAAAATTGTCTACGAATAAAAGAAGTATTTAAATTACACAGTGCTATATCATATAAATTCGAATATTTCATTTTAGGCTCTTTTAAATATTACTCAGTATAAATATTTAAATAATATATAATTAAATACATAAATTTATAGTACTTTTAATGTGCAGAATAAAAGTTAAATTATGTATGCATGCAGAATAAGTGAAGGAGGTAAACGTATTTTCATAGAAAAAGAAGGGAGATAGACATTACCGATGTATACTTCTTCGGGAAATTCCCTAGTGCGTACAATCATACACGACAATACACGTATTAAATGCAAGATGACACATCAGAAATATAAAACCATATCCATATGTATCTCGGTATTTGCCAGCGTAGTCAAAAAAAAATGCAAGACTATAAAATCCCAAATAAAAATCGTTCTCTTAAAAAGCTTTGATACACGTAAATGTATATATTTTTTAAGTATCAGACGATTTAAGTCATGTGGTTGTTTCATGCGTAATTGCATAATATTGTTTTTTATATAGTTTTTTTTGAGTAGTTTCTAAAGTTAACTACATATTATAAATGTATATATTTCTTTTATTATTTTTTTTGAATAGTGATATCTTTTATATCATTTTGTTAAGGACGTAAATTAATTAAGTTATAATAAAGTTTTTGTTAAACTGCCAAAAAATAAATCTATAAATATAATTATCGATGTTTAAAAACATCGATGTTTGGTAGTCGATATTTTGCAACCATCGATGTTGATCAACGATGTTAACATCGATGTTTGATATCGATGTTTACCCACCGATGTCCCATCCCTACTCTCGACTACAGCTTGTGAACATCAACTAATATTAATTAAGAGATTGCTCAAACCAACTCGGTTCGATATTTCTCTCCGAGTAGTTCATATATCTGTCCTGTTTTATTGAATAAATAAAATAAAAAACATATCAATCGGTCGCTCCGTTTCGAAACGAAAAGAGACACAAACAAACAAATAAAAAGGCAACTGTATCAATCGGCTGGTTCATAGAATATTTGTTCTTACTTGTTGAGTACGATTGAGCGTCGAATGAGATAAACGAGTTTATGCATGTTTGTCTTATTCCTGTCGGTGCGTGCTGCTTATGCAATCCTATATAAACAACGTAATATTTATTTTATTTTCATTTGCGGTTTCGCGCGTAATAGATAAGCAGTACTTAAGTTCAACACTTATACTTACGTATTTCTCAAAACAAAACAATGTCGGAAGTAAAAAAGAAGAGACGGCAATACTGTGCGGAATATATTAAATTCGGATTCATTGAAAATCCTACAAACCCATCGTCGCCTTTGTGCCTTCTATGCCTAAAAACATTTTCGAATGAAGCAATGAAGCCTTCAAGACTTCAAGATCATTTGAATAAAATGCATCCAGATAAGAAAGACAAGAATGTAGCATATTTTCAAGACCTAGAGAAGAAGCATAATACTCGGCCAAGTGTAGCAAAACTCTTTTCGGCGGCTGCTAAGCAAGATGACGACGGACTTCGAGCTTCGTACAACATCTCTTTGTTAATTGCTCAAAAAGGCAAACCACACAACATCGGAGAAGTGTTAATTTTGCCAGCAATAAAGGAAGTAATAACTACTGTGCTTCATAAACCGGCCGCAGATATTATCGGAAAAATTCCTTTGAGTAATAATTCTGTGCAAAGACGAATTGATGAAATGGCCGGAAACATAGAAGAATCATTGTGCAATCATCTGAGGACTAGTCAATTCTCAATTCAGCTCGATGAGTCCACTTTACCAACTAATGAAGCATTGTTGCTGTCTTACGTGAGGTTTATTAAAGATGAGAAAATATGTGAAGAACTATTGTTTGCTAGAAATTTAGAGACCGATACAAAAGGCGAAACCATATTCAATACATTGGAAAAGTTTTGTGATGAGAAAGAGATTCCCTTGAAAAATATTATATCAGTTGCTACGGATGGCGCTCCGGCTATGACAGGGTGCCATAAAGGCTTCATAGCGTACGTAAAAAATAAAATTCCAGATGTCCTTGCTGTACATTGCGTTATTCATAGACAACATTTGGTTGCTAGAAATTTAAGTGAACGACTATTTCAATCACTGCAATATGTCATCAAAGCAGTCAATAAAATCCGTAACTGCTCTTTGAATGATAGATTATTTCATCAGCTTTGTGTTACTAATGACGAAGATTTCAACCGTTTGTTGTTTCATACCGAAGTTCGTTGGCTATCAAGAGGCAATTGTCTGACTCGATTTTACAACCTGTTTGACTCTGTGATAGAGTTTTTGGAAACTAAAGATACAGAATTGCGCAACAAGCTCATTACATCAAAAAATGATATAGCTTACATGACAGACCTGTATAAATTGTTCAACAACATGAATCTCCAACTGCAAGGCGATGAACTAAATTTAATTAAAACAAAAAATGTCGTTGCTGCTTTCGCAGCCAAACTGCTTCTACACAAAAAGAATATGGGCAGACGTGAGTTTCATAATTTTCCGAATTTATCAGTATCCTGCAGTAACGACGACTTGTTTGCCTACTGCCAACATTTGGAAAAGCTCCACATTGACTTCACCGAACGATACCAGGATATTTTGAACTTGGAAATACCAGACTGGGTGTTGGATCCGTTTTCAAATGTCAACACAGCAATATCACCACATCTGGAAGAAGAACTTATAGAATTGACAACGAACGAGGAAATAAAAATCAAGTTCAAAAATGGCTACCAAGAATTTTGGCTACAAAAACCGATCCCGCAATTGTACCCTGGATTGTGGTCAATCATTCAACGATTCTTGATAGCATTCCCATCGTCATATTTGTGTGAACGTGGATTTAGTGCTGTAGCAACGCTGCTTACTAAAAAGAGAAATCGTTTGCATGTTACCGAACGTGGTGACTTGCGGCTGTTCTTGAGTAAATTGGAACCTGATATCAACAAACTTATTAAACAGCATCAGATTCATCCTTCACATTAGTTTTTATATTAGAATCGATTATGTTTGTTTTATTTTGAATTTTGAATAAAAGATACTTTGTCTGAATACTATAAAGTTGCGTTTCAATAATCATTCTCATTGGCAGGTGTAGCTCGTAAAAGTTAACTTGAGACCTGAGCGCCGTTGTGTACTACCTACTACGCTCAGGTCTCAAGTTAACTCATTCATTCTAAACGAGACTTTTACTATAACCCATAGTAAAAGTCTCGTTTAGAATGAATGTTTAATCTCCGCTAATATAGCTCACAATAATTAATTTAATTTGAAGTTATAGTGGTTTTTGAGTAGGTGAAAAAATGGGGGCGCTAAAAAATAATTTATTCTCAAAGTGGGCAGTAGGCAAAATAAGTTTGGGAACCACTGGTGTAGAGTGATATTAATATTCACGAATTTGATGTATCAACTTTTGAATGGTTGGTTGAGCTGAAAATCATAATTTTTTAGTGCCTCTGAGGTGGTTTTATGAAGCATCTAAATTTCAGATTAAAAGCTAATTGCGAGGCTTATTTCTTGTAATGATATATAAAACTATGTGTGTATGTATACTTATGGATAAAAATAATTTCATCCATTTACTCATATGAGAATTAGAACGTCTATGTATTTATGTATGTGGTATTAAATATCTAATTATTTATTTTTAAAAAAGTTGGTATTGTTCCAGTATTTTTTTTCACATTTTCAAATTAGAAAATAGTTCACTCCCTTCATTTTCCTTATAAAATTTAGAGTAGTTATGGTTTTGATAGATTCTATTAGCTGTAAAACTTTCATTTCAATGTGTGATCACGTGACTGACATTAAAAAATATTACTAGCGAAATATGTTGACGTTTTAACACTCTTTAAAGTAGGTCTTCTATGAAGAGGGGTAGATATAGGAAGGGTTTTGATTGCTATATATCTTTACCTATGGATTTATATGTCATAATTGTTTATCGTTGTAATTCGTTTAATGTTTTTCCCTATGATTGATATGCTACATATTAGCTATAATTCGCATACAAAATGTGGTTATTATTTTTAATAAATTGTTTTTTCTTAAAAATATGTTGTTCCTTTTTAAGTTAGTCCGATAAAGCTGGTTCGGAGGTGTATCAGAATAGTGAGCTTACCAAACATGATTTTTTCAATATAAAAACTATTTGTAAATACAATGTCATCCAAATAAGATATAATTCCATGTTTTAAAATGTAATTTATAATAATGTTTCGTGATACAATTTGCCCTTTTTTCTCAAATTATAAAATGCTTTTAAAAAATGTAATACATTCGCTGTTGTACAAAAACGTAAACTGTAAAAAGATATAGAAGCATTTTGAGAGTCAGTATATATTTTTTATCTGCTGTGAAGCGTGCCTTGTTTTTTATAGATCATTAGTTTATATTAAATGTATGAAGAAAAAAACTTTACTACATATTGAAAGCCTGGTGTCCGTTTAGGCTTAGTCATGAGTCTATCTAATCATATAATCTTGTAACAAATGGATAAAAATAATTTCATCAATTTATTCATATGAGAATTAGAACGTCTATGTATTTATGTATGTGGTATTAAATATCTAATTATTTATTTTTAAAAAAGTTGGTATTGTTCCAGCATTTTTTTTTCACATTTTCAAATTAGAAAATAGTTCACTCCCTTCATTTTCCTTATAAAATTTAGAGTAGTTATGGTTTTGATAGATTCTATTAGCTGTAAAACTTTCATTTCAATGTGTGATCACGTGACTGACATTAAGAAATATTACTAGCGAAATATGTTGACGTTTTAACACTCTTTAAAGTAGGTCTTCTATGAAGAGAGGTAGATATAGGAAGGGTTTTGATTGCTATATATCTTTACCTATGGATTTATATGTCATAATTGTTTATCGTTGTAATTCGTTTAATGTTTTTCCCTATGATTGATATGCTACATATTAGCTATAATTCGCATACAAAATGTGGTTATTATTTTTAATAAATTGTTTTTTCTTAAAGATATGTTGTTCCTTTTTATTTTATAATATAGATATATTAAATGAGGTGACTATCATAGAGGTGTCGACTTATTTCTTGTAGTGATATATAAAAGTATGTATGTATACTTATGGATAAAAATAATTATTATAATTCTATCAATTTATTCATATGAGGATTAGAGTGTCTATGTATTTATGTATGTGGTATTAAATATCTAGGTCTTCTATGAAGAGAGTGATGTTTATTAACTATATAACTTTACCTATGGATTTATATGTCATAATTGTTTATCGTTGTAATTCGTTTAATGTTTTTCCCTATGATTGATATGCTACATATTAGCTATAATTCGCATACAAAATGTGGTTATTATTTATAATAAATTGTTTTTTCTTAAAAATATGTTGTTCCTTTTTATTTTATGATATAGATATATTAAATAAGGTGACTATCATAGAGGTGTCGATAGTGATCAAACGTTGTGGTTTCCATTAGAAACGTGTTTAGATCTGTTAGAAATATACTGGTAAGCTCGATATCAAGCTTTTTGAACTGTTAGGCGGCACAAATACATTTCAGTTATGCATCTATCACTGAATGTATGATTTGAGAGATTGATTTGAATGTATTGTTTTGGAATGATGGCTTTTTAAGAGAATGATTTGATAGTGGTTTTAATAGATTGATGCCCGATGTCACCTTAGTTTATTAGATTTTTGGCGGCCATCTTGGATTCGCTATCTTACTTTTCTAAAAATCCCTACTTTTGAAATGTTCTGTATATTCATATTTGGTTGCTATGTTATCCAGTATCATACTGTATATTTATTTTATGATTTTGAGATGGTATGCTGATGTCAGATATAAATCCTCGGTGGTGGCGTTTGAAAGTATGTTGTGTTTGGGTTTGACCTAGATGTATCTTCCTAAGTTGATCTGGTGTTGTGGCGTTTGAAACTATGTTGGGTGGTTGTGGTGGTGGTTGTTGTGATGCATGATATGGAGTTGGGTATTTTCTAGAAGTTGAGTTTATATTTTGATCGATCATATTGATAGTCGGTCATTTCGCCTGACGTCACCTTAGTTTATTAGATTTTTGGCGGCCATCTTGGATTCGCCATCTTGCTTTTCTAAAAATCCCTACCTTTGAAACGTCCTGTATATTCATACTTGGTTGCTATCTCGCCCAGTAGCATACTGTATATTTATTTTATAATTTTGATATGGTGTGCCGATCTTAGATGTAAATCCGCGGTGGTGGCGTTTGAAAGTATGTTGTGTTGGGGTTTGACCTAGATGTATCTTCCTAAGTTGGTCTGGTGTTGTGGCGTTTGAAACTATGTTGGGTGGTTGTGGTGGTGGTTGTTGTTGTGATGCGTGATATGGAGTTGGGTATTTTCTAGAAGTTGAGTTTATATTTTGATCGATCATATTGATAGTCGGCCATTTCGCCTGACGTCACCTTAGTTTATTAGATTTTTGGCGGCCATCTTGGATTCGCCATCTTGCTTTTCTAAAAATCCCTACCTTTGAAACGTCCTGTATATTCATACTTGGTTGCTATCGCGTCCAGTAGCATACTGTATATTTATTTTATAATTTTGAAATGGTATGCCGATCTTAGATGTAAAGTTTATATTTTTATCGACCATCTTGATGGTATGAAACTTGGTCAAATTGTTAATTAATAATAATAAATACATTGTTTTTCTTAAAAAAATATTGTTTGTTTTATTTTATTTTATAAGTAACATATGCATTTCAAGCATGCGGCTATCATAGAAGCAGACAGCCGTTGCGGTTTCCGCTAGAAACATGTTTAGACCTGTTTGAAGTACATTGCGAAGCGCGATAGCAAGCCGGGTAATTTATTCAGGAATTTTTCTAGAAGCAAAGACCATCTTGATGGTCCGCCAATTTGTCTGACGTCACCTTAGTTTGGCTAGTGACCGTGAGAGGATGCTACATTAGTTAGGTTGGTAATCTTGAGAGATGCCATTTCTTAGTTTGGTTAGTGGCTGTGAGAGGGCGTCATGGTATTTGGGTTGGTAATCATGAAATCTGCCATTTTTAGTTTGGCTAGTGGCCGTCAGAGGGCGCCACATTAGTTGGGTTGGTAATGATGAAATCTGCCATTTTTAGTTGGGTTGGCGACCACGAGAGGGCGCCACATCAGTTGGGTTGGCAGAGGGCGCCACTAGGGCGAGGGGGGGTGAGGGGGAGCTGGGTGAGAGGAGGAGGAGGTGTTCCAGAAACAGCATAAGTCCCCTACTCTGTATCATGCGCGTTTGTAGCATTTTATGTAACAATATACTTATGTCCTGTGTATATAAAATTGTTAGGCGATAACGGATAATTCCGTCAATATTTTGTTATATTTATATTGGATCTTAGTTCATTTGTTAATCTACACCATATTAAATAACATTTTTATAAGAGAGTTGATACTAAAAGAGTTATTGATACCCCTGAAATACGAATAAACGAATAAGCTCACCACGTTGCAAAATTAACTTACCATGTAGCCTTTCATTCCCATTTCGCCTATGACATCCTTTTCTGGGGAGGATCAATAGGTGTAACCAGGGTCTTCCTGCTTCAAAAGCTAGCTAAAAGTCCGGAGGAATCTTGTATGGGATATTTTAGGAAAAAATATATGGTGTCGATGTACATCTTGCAAGTGTTAAAATATTTTCACACGCATCAACACCAGCTGCTCGTTAACGGTGATCACCACCTATATAACTCTCGACATAGTGACGAATTTAGTGTTCCACATCACCGTTTAGCGTCGATGCAGTAGGGTGTGAGTCACTGGGGGCCGACATTATACAATGTTCTTCCCTCGGACTGGAAGGAGTTGAACGTGGATCTCTTCAGTAAGATTGAAAAGGCATATTAATGGAGAAGAAGTGCTACTCCATGGATGAGTGTCTTGTTGAACCATGACACAGCATGTGATGCTGTTATATTATTCATGTTTGCGTTTTTATATTGTATTGACGAAGTTGCATTCTAGTGCTTTGTATATGACAATAGGTTGTAAAGGTGTTTGCATCAATAAATGATATTATTATATGTACTTACGTTAATTTGAACTTTATCTGGTTTCCTGTTGGACAATACTGTATATTACTGTTTTCTATTATTATTATCATAACTTTTTCATATGTATGTGGTTTTCAATAGACTGATTTCCTTGGATATGTTGTAAAAATATGTTCCTATGTTCTTGTATTTAAAATATAAGATATAAATATTAGGGTCATCTTGCTATAAAAACTTTGATTTTAAATCAATGTATGACTAATTTTAAAAATACATACCTATTGTTAGTTGTTTTGATATGTAAAAAAATCTAAATTCTGACGGTTGTTTCAGGCTGATCTAGATTTGTTCTAAACACTCTTCCAAAGGATCTTGAACAAAAATTTAAAATTGATTGAGATAATCGGAAGAAACGAGTTTTCTCAGCTCCCCTTTTTTTAAAAAACAAAGTCCTAGCGATTGTTATATGTTGTTCTAACGTGTTTCACAGTATTTCGAAGAATAAGTCAAAATTAGTCGAGAAAATGGGGTAAAACGGAACACAAAAGAATGTTAGTTAGACCCCGTTTTTCATCAGAACCGTATCTCTTACAGATCATAAGACCAAAAAAAATTCAAAAGTGTCAAGTTAGCCGCCCTTCTTTCGAAAATCGACGCTCTGACGGCTGTGGCTGTTAGCGGTTATTCTAGGTTATTCTAAATTGTTCCATGGTATTTCAAAGAGAAAATCATAATTGGTCGAAATAGTAGGAAAAAACCATTTTCCGCCAACCTCCTTTTTTTCGAAAATTGAAATCTGGCGGTTGTTCCATGTTGCTCTAGATTTGTTCTAAACATTTTTCTAATACTTCAAAACCGAATCTCTTATAGATCAAGGCATCGAGAGAATGTCTTCACTTAAAAAATATGTTTATGTTATTTTCTTTATATTCGTTTGTATATTCAGTAATATGTTTTTTTTCATAATTATTTATATGTAGTACCTATATAATAAAATTAGCATTTTTTACTTTGGCTATGAAACATCTATATTTCTGCGTCAAAATACTTTATATATAAATTCTTCCCACATAAGTATATTTGTTTTCTTGAACACACGTAATTAGGTTTGGACGTATATGGTGGCATGAAATTGCCTACAGGACAAATTTCAGCTGTCTTAGTGAAACCGCTATCATTCGTCTCTTTGTCTGAAGTTGACCAATCCTTTATCTCGTTATGTAGCAAACCGACGGAAAATTGCTAACCGAAAAAACAAATTAGGAAGGATTAAGTAAATATTTTCTGCTTTTCAAGTTATTTTCAAATTAATTCCTCTATGTGATTTATTATTAATCAAACTTGTAATAGTTATTGTTTATGAAAATCGTGACAGAACTTTTATTTAAAAAGCTTGTCGTTTCCTATGCATAAAAATAGTCGGCGGCAAAGATCATTTACATTAGGTGTAAACTATAATAGTAACGCAGATCGCAGGTGCAGAAAACATTTGAATATGCCCAATTTCTTATGCAAATACTACGGCGATAACTATTTTACAGGCATTGATCTTTGAATGATTTTATGTGCCTGTGTGCATATGACTTTGGTGTGATCACGTGAACCCAACGTGATCACTGAATCTGTTCAGCGATTTGAGTATAGCTAATGTGTTAAAAAAGGTAATAAATATGACGTTTAACTTGTTTACTAATTAGAAAGAACTAAGTTTAGAAATGAATTAGAATTACGTACAACTTGATTAAAATGTTCATTTAATATAATAATAATAAGTTAAAATAATATTTTAAATAGAGAAAAATGGTTTGTGTTCAAGCATGAAACCTTTTGGCTATAGACGAATTGCAATTGAATGTGTCGCAAGAATTGGTATAGAAGAGGTGTGCTGATGATAGTGATGTGATATATAATTCTGTCACAACTGAGGAAATGAAGTTAACAATTGATTGTGTAGTGTAGCGAGTACCACATATTAAAGTTGGTATGAGTCAGGATTTAGCATTAACGAAATTAACGACGAAGAATACTTTGATGGAAATGTTTTTTAGTGGGTGGGAAATTCACGAGAATCCAGGAATTCCAGAAACAACTAAACACAGTTGGGCTATTAAAACTGCTCCACAATTAGAGACACCGAGGTATATTATTTTGGGTTTTCAGACAGGGAAGAAAGGGAAGTTAAATCAAAATATGAGTAAATTTGATGCAATAAATTTAACTGATGTAACAGTTTATTTAAATGGCAAGAGATATCCATATGAAAATGTTCGAGTTGATTTTGATGATAATAGAGTAGCTATTTTATATAATATGTATGCTAGATTTCAACAGAATTATTATGGACATGATTATAGTGAGCCGATGATAAAGTTGAATCAGTTTAAGTTGTGTCCATTAGTTCTGTTGGTATAGATTGTTCACATCAGAAAGATGTTTTACATAGAAGTGGTGTAGAGGTTAAAATTGAATTTACTGCTAAAAATAATGTACCAAAAGATACGGTTTTATATTGTGTGATTTTACATAATAAATTATATCAATATTCACCATTTAATAAGGTAGTACAGCGAAAGTATTAGTTGTATAATACTTTGGTTGTAGTATAAGAGGTAGTTCAAGCAGTATTTGGATATGAACAAGATTGAAGAAGAATTGTGTTTAAGTTTAGTTGTTGGGTGTAATTCTATGGAAGTAAACGGTTTATTGGATAGACGATGATAAGTTTAGGTGGAAAGAAATTTATAGTTATTGATTTTCAATGGTATCGATTTAATAGTAATGTGATTCCAAAGGAGTTGGCTACTTGTGATGATGAATTTAGGAAGAGTCACTTTCTATTTAAACCGTTTTTTAGTTTTGGTTCATTAGCAAGAGAAGATCAACGAGTTGCAAGATACGTTTTTAGATATTATCACGGTTTGAAATGTGAAGACGGTTATGTAGCTGTTGGTGAGTTTGATGAGATAATTAAGCGGTTGTGTATTGGTGTGGATTTGGTATTTGTGAAGGGGCGAGAAAAGTTGGATTATTTGAAGTGCATTATAGACAAACGAATAATAGATTCAGTGGATGCTGACAGAATTAAGAGCGGAAAACCAAGTTGTAGTTTTCATGTTGGAAATGATGTTGTTTGTGCTTTGTCTAATGTGGAAGGTTTATATAATTATTTAGTGGATATGAGATTTAATGAGAATAAAATTTATTATATTTAATGATTGGTTGTTATATATATATATATATATATTGTATATATATATATAGTAGTTAGAAATGGGATGTGTTTGGAGTCACATTATTAGTTATGTCGTGCAGAGGGTTGGAGATGTGTTACAACAATATGAAGATGGAGGTTCGTTTGTAGAAATAGAAGATGCACAATTAAGGTTTATTCCAAAATCATATTTAATGAGGAGAGTCAGGACTGTTGATTTAGAATTGGTGTGGTTTCGATTACCAATGTTTTATCAAGAAGATGTAGATTTAATAGGATGTAGGCCATGTTTGGATCATTATGTAAGGAGTGGAGATACTGTAGATGGGTGTATTCGAAGAAGAAATTGTTCAATGTGTAAATATATTTTCTTAAGAAAATAACTTTGTAATATATTGTAATGTATGATGTTGATGTTTTGAGTAAATAAATATATGATTTAAAAATTGTTTGGTATTATATATATTATAGTTAGTTTTAGTATTTGGTATTATATTTTTTGTTGGTTTGGCTGTTCAAATCTGGTCGAAATCGACCGTGCAGTTTCGGAGATATGAGTGTTTGAAATTTGTATAATTTACCGTCTCTCATGTGTGATTTTCATCCAGTAACGTCGGTCAAGCAAGAGTTCGGTTCTCGCACCGGATTATTATTAGTTACATACATAAGTAGATATTAAAATAGAACGTGCAGTGAGATGAGTATATACATTATTAGTGAAGAAATATTTAGATATATAAATTAATTTTCCAGGGTAGTTCGAGGGTATCGAAGGATAGGAAGAATATCTGAAGTAGTTATTTGGTTGTAGGTTGATCAAATTGAGATGATAAATAAGAAAATTAGTGAAAAAAATACATTTATATAAATTGAATCTAGAGGGTAGTTGGTGGTTTTGAAGGATTGGGAGGTGATGGGAAATAGTTATCTCGTTGTAAATTGATTATATTAAGATAATAAATAAGAATATTAGTGAAAAAAAATATACTTATATAAATCGATTCTTGAGGGTAGGAGGGTGATATCGAAGAATAGACAGTGTATAGGTTGTTGTTCGGTTGCAGGTGGATAATGTTGAGTGGAAAATGTAGTTATTTGGATTATACTAGTAATATTGACACTTTTTGAAAATCGTTCTATGTTAAGCAATGGAGCTAGAGCAAAAACGAAAACATATTTATCACGTGGACAACCGTAAGTTGTCCACGTGATAAATGTATGGATTACTACTTTTAATGCAAATTTACAATATCAAAAAACAAACTATAGGTCAATTTTTTACGTCAGTGGTTGGTATATATTCTCCATGCATTTGCGAATCATAGTGAATTAAAGAAGCACTAAACATGGTAAGTTCACATTATATATATTAAACTATTCTTGTTCAGTAATTGTTTCAATATTTATTATAATAAAAACAATATATCCTCTTGGATCCTTATTATTTACTCTAGAACATGTTTAACTAATAACCGACAGCATTATGCATTTATTTTATTATATTAAACACTTTACGTAACTGCTTATTGTATTAATGGTCATATATTGAGTGTATAATTCGTTTTGGCACTTTATCACGACAATTAATAATGGAAGTATATTTATTTTGCCATTACTTGTGTACGATTTTCATTGTCTTTATTAACGATATCACCAATAACTTAGTGTCACAGAACTTACTCTATGTTGATGATCTTAAATTATTTTGCGAGATAACTTCAGCACGACATTGGAGATACTGCTCGTCGGTACTTAAACAACTTACCACTAAACATCATGAAGTGTAAAACAATTACATTTACCCATAGTTCTTCTGCTATTATTTTTAATTATAACCTGAAGAGCGTGGATGTGGAATGTGTAAATCTGATTAATGACCAAGGTGTTGTTTTCTAAGCCATTTAATATTAACTAAGCCAAAATATTTCAAAAAATTACAACTGCAATATATCACTAATATGATTAACCAAGTTTTACTGTCCATTTGTAAATTTGGCCTATATTTGCCTTATACAATGGATTTTCTTCAATCAATATTTATTATTTTTTTATTTTAATAAAATATTTTGTAATAATTAAGTGTATTTATGTATGTTAACATATTTATTGTATGCTCGTGTGTTTATTTTAAATTGTATACACATGCAATTGTCAGTGCTTGTGCTTTACAGCTCACATGTTGTCGTATCAGATTCCAATTTATTTTACTTTTGGAGTAATACACTACTGTACACTGATATTCTTTCTTTATTTTGTTTATATCGGAATAAATTTACAATCGACACATTAAACTGACATTACTAATCCGTCATTTCTAAATCAATATTATTTATATTTTCTCTGCGTCATGACAACACAAACAATTGTCAACATTTTTATTTGAGCGTTAACATGCTGCCCCCTTTGAAATATTTAATTAAATTTTCAACATAGGTATACAAATACCAAAAACCCAATACAGTGAACAATATCTCACTTCAAGATTAGTCCTCGTAAACTTAAACACTAACACATGTTATGAGGGTAACACACACAGCTTCAACACTGGTCGTGTGATGATCCCATTCTTCGTTTTTATTGTTGCTACTCGTGTTATGCCGTCAGGGCCAGGACACAAATGGGTAACCCGTCCAACACTCCATTTTAGGTATGGGTTGTCGTCCTTAATAATCACCAAATCGCCTTTAGTCAGCCCCTTGCGGCCATGAACCTTCCATTTGTTTCGCACTTGAAGCTCTGATATGTATTCCTTGGACCAGCGTCGCCATAAATCCTGTACTGCCTTTTGACATCTCTGGAACCGAGAAGAGCACAAAACTTGAGTTGCGGGAATCTGCTCCTCCGGCAGACCATGTAGTGGTTCACCAATTAGAAAGTGTGCGGGGGTTAAAGGAGTAGGGTCATTAGGGTCAGATGACAAAGGATACAAAGGTCGAGAATTAACACAAGCCTCAGTCTGAATTAAAACTGTATTGAATTCTTCAAAAGTAAGACTCATAACTCCAACAACTCTTTTCAAGTGATATTTGATTGATTTTACACCTGCTTCGTGCAGTCCTCCGAAATGAGGTGATCTAGGAGGCAAGAAGTGCCAATTTATTTGTGATTGACTCAATTCTGTCTGAATGTCACTCTGTGACGAATTTAAAAACCTTGCTAGTTCACGCTGTGCGCCAACAAATTTTTCCCATTATCCGAAATAATATTTAAACATTTTCCACGTCTAGCAGTGAATCTACGCAAACACGCTAAAAATGCCTTAGTCGTTAAATCGCTTACTAATTCTGCATGAATAGCCTTGGTGCACAGACACACAAAAACGCAAACATATGCCTTGGTTACCTTAAAATTTCGTGTTTTTCTATCGCGTAAATTAAATGGTCCACAGTAATCGACTGCGACATTTATAAATGGTCGGCTAGGAGTAGTTCTCTCAGCCGGCAAATGCGCCATTAAATACTCAATGTTATGTTTTGGATTAGCCTTGAAACATGTTATGCAATTTCTAGTGATTTTACGAACCACATTGCGAGCTGATATAATCCAGTAATTCTCCCTTAGTGATGCTAAAACCGCCTGAGGTCCTGCATGGAATAAATTTCAATGTTTATATCTAACAAGCAATTCTGTAAAATGATGTTTACTTGGCATAATAATAGGATGTTTTTTATTAATACTGAAATTAGAATATTTTAATCGTCCCCCAACCCGCAGTATGTCACTGTTATCAATAAATGGGTTTCATGATACTAATTTACTCTTACGGTCTATGGTCTGATTTTTTAATAAATTGTTGATTTCTCCCTGAAATGCTTGTACCTGAACTAATTTTATTAATTTTGTTAAGGCATTATTCAATTCAGTGCATGTTAGTGGGCCTTTCAATTTTTGTTTGTCTAAAGTATTAAACTTGAACCTAAACATATATGCTGTCACCCTCTGCAACCTCGTTAAACTAGAAAATCTCTGAATTATGATTGATTCATTGTTTGTGACAGTTAGTACTGAAACAGATTGTATTTTGATTTCCCTTGTGCATTCATGTGGGAGATTAATAATGTTGATGTGAGCAGGCCACGTTTTGGTTGGTTGTAATAACCAATCAGGTCCATACCACCATATGCAATTGTTTTTTAATTCCAGAGGTCTTAGCCCCCTAGATATTGCGTCCGCTGGGTTTTCTTGTGTTCTTACGTGTCTCCAATTATCCTTATCCGTCAACTCCTGTATTTCCGCCACTCTATTTGACACAAAAGTCTTCCATCTCGATGGCTCTGCTTGTATCCAGGCTAGTGCAATTGTTGAATCACTCCATAGATACATTGTGTCAACACTGACACGCCATGAACTTCTTATTTTGTCTATAAGCTGTGATAACAAAACACACGCCGATAATTCTAATCTGGGAATTGTAACACTTTTTAATGGAGCGACTCGAGACTTTGCTGCCAATAAATGAACCTGAACATTCCCAGCAACATCAGTGCTTCGAACATACACACAAGCCCCATACGCTTGTTCCGATGAATCAGCAAACCCATGCAATTCTATACTTATTGGATCCGAACACAATACAAATCGTGGTATCTGTATTTCATTCAAAACATGTAATTGTCCAGAAAAGATGTTCCAATCCTCAACCATTTCCGAAGATAATGGTTCATCCCAAGGTGTTTTTTCCTTCCAAAGCCTTTGAAGGAGTATTTTTCCCTTGATGATGATTGGTCCAACAAGTCCTAATGGATCATAAATGGATGCAACGGTTGACAAAATGTAGCGTTTAGTGATCAATTTAGGAATTGTATTGATTTTTGTTTGGTATTTCAAACTATCGGAATTAGAATACCATAATAAACCCAATGAATATGTTTCACTGTCACTACCAATGTTTATAATGACATTTGACTATGAATTTTGAATATGTTTTACAATATTAGGATCATTGGAGATCCATTTGTTTAATATGAAACTTGCAGAGCTCAATATTGTAGAAATATCCCTATACAGAGTGATGAGATGCTCAGACGTGTTTGCGCCTGTTAGTAGATCGTCCACGTAAAAATCATTTAATATAATCTCACTTGCTTCTGGATATGATGTTTTGTTCTGTAAAGCTACTTCGTTCAAGCACCTCACTGCTAAAAATGCCGCTGACGACATCCCATACGTAATGGTATTCAGCTCATAGGTATCTATGGGATGGCATGCATTTGATCGCCATAAAATCCGTTGCAATTTGCGACCATCAGGGTGTACCAAAACTTGACGATACATTTTTGTCACATCACCAGCCAGAATATATTTGTGTGATCGAAATCTCAAAATAATAGATATGAGATCTTGCTGTATTTTTGGGCCTATCATCTGTATGTCATTAAGGGAATAACCTGTGGTAGATTTAGACGATGCATCAAAGACAACTCGTAGCTTAGTAGTTAAACTATTTTCCTTTTTTACGAAATGATGAGGAATGTAATATGAAATAGAATTGTTAAGTGAGTCATCAATGCATTCAATCGTTCTGGACATGTGATTCAAACTGATATATTCATTCATAAATTTAATGTACTCTTTCTTAAGATCGATGTTCATATCGAACCTTCTTTCCATAGCCAGGAATCGCTTGAGTGCAGCTTCCCTTGACTCGCCCAATACTTCTCGTGGAAGTTTTAATGGTAACCTTACAATGAATTGTCCGTCAATGTGACGTGTTGTTGTATTTTTGAAGTGTGATTCTGCTGCTGCCTCTTCCATAGTTAAAGGAATTTTCTTTGGAAGTTCTTCCATTTCCCAAAATGCTGTTAGTTTTTTATCAATTTCAATATTTGAAATTAAATTACAATATTCATTGTATTTGTGTGTGTTAGGTATTGGTCCTGAAACGATCCAACCCAATGTTGTATTTTGTAAAATTGGTTTTGATTTTCCTAAATGAATCTGACCCTCACGCAACAATTGCCAAAAGAGTTCTGCTCCTATTAACAGATCTATGTCGTCAGAAACATTAAATTCTGGATCGGCCAATTTAATATTTTGTGGAAAATTTAATTTAGATTTGTCAAATGAAACGCTTGGTATATTATCAGTTATATGGTTTATTACACAACATCTAATGCTTGCTTGATATGTGCTGTAAACTGATTTCAAAGTGATGTTTGTATAATACATTATTTCATTCAATGATTGGTTTAGACCTGCTATTGATATGTTTGCCTTGATTTTTTGTAGCTTTAACCTTTCTATCATCCTATGTGATATCAAATGCACCGTAGACCCCGAATCTAGCAATGCTCGGCATGTATGATACTGCCCGTTATTGTCCGCGAGTTGTATAATTGCTGTACTCAATAATGTATGATTTGTGCATGTTGCATGTGTACAAGTGTCAGAAATCGATTGACAAATTTCTGCTCTTGCTGTTTCTGAAGTATCTGATCTTTTATTTCTATTTTCCAAATGTAACAGTGTATTTTGACGTTTTCCACATTTTCTACATGAACTGCTGTTGCATGCCGTGTTTGAATGCCCTGATCTTAAACAATTAGTACATATATTTTTTGCCCTTATTTCGTGATATCTTTTGTCTATAGGTAGCCTTAAAAATGACTGGCAACTATATATTTGATGTTGACCCGAACAAAATGCACATTTGATTTTACTTTGATCCAAAGAAAAAAAATTGTTTGGTTTATTATTAGAACTAGATGTATGAATGTTCGAGCTCAGTGTCTCCAATAAATTACATTTTTCGTTTAAAAATGTTGATAACTCTGTTAGTGTCGGCAATTCAGAATTTGAAGTGTTCTTTTTCTCCCATTCGCGACGTGTAACAGTATCTAGCTTATTTGAAATCATATATATTAATAACGTATCCCAACTATTTACCGGTTGACCAAGAGTTTCTAATGCCCTCACATGTTTATTAATGTTATCTAATAGCGATCTTAATCCAAAATGTGATTCTTTCGTTAAGGAAGGTAAATTATATAACGCTTTTACATGATTATTTACTAATAAAGGTTTATTTTCGTATCTATCTTTCAAAAGTTCCCACGCATTTGTGTAATTTTTTGCTGAGATTTCTAAACTACGAATGATTTCCACCGCATCACCAGATAATGAAAGTCTTAGATAATGAAATTTTTGAACATCATTTAAGGTAGAATTTTCGTGAATAATAGACGTAAATGTATCTTTAAAGCATAGCCATTGACTGTATGATCCGTCAAAACTCGGTAAATTAATCGCAGGTAATTTAATGTTATTTATAATATCAACTGAATTTGCAGTGAGAGAACTTCTCCGAACAACTCTGTCGTTGTCCGTCTGTACAACCATGTCATTCAATGTTTGTTTGGCACGCGCCTCGAGTGTATAAAATTCCGACTCAAAGCTATCCCGCTCTTTATTATTTTCATTTAGATTGTCCCCTGATAGATCTAAAAGTTCTATTTGTAGTTGTACCTTGTCAAACTCCGTTAACACGTTTGATAATCTCTTTTAGCGAGATTCTAATTGAACCACATCAGTGGAATTTTCCGTTTTATGTTTCTCTAAGAATGTTTTAAATCGTGTAAGATTGCCCTTTATTGACGCACGCTTACGTTTCAATTCGTCTAGAGTAGGAACAGACATTTCTTATGAATTGTGTGTAATTGTAATGCAATATTACGTATGACTTATGAATTGTGTAACTGTAATGCAGTATTACGTATGAATGTGGTATTTGACAAGCAATTTGTCAGTTTGTTGGTAATTATGAATTATAATATTATAATGCTTTGTTAATTCTCTTATGGACTAAGGAAAGTTGGATAATCGCACACTTATCTTGTTTATGGGTTTTGTTAGGATTATGCGTTGCTTCTTATCCCCGATGCATGCGGCTATGGCGTCAGTTGTGAATATGTGTTGCTTCTTATTCTCGATATATCCGGCTCGAAGGACCAAAAATTATGTCGTAGCAGATTCCAATTTATTTTACTTTTGGAGTAATACACTACTGTACACTGATATTCTTTCTTTATTTTGTTTATATCGGAATAAATTTACAATCGACACATTAAACTGACATTACTAATCTGTCATTTCTAAATCAATATTATTTATATTTTCTCTGCGTCATGACAACACAAACAATTGTCAACATTTTTACTTGAGCGTTAACACATGTAATAATTTCAGGATCAAGAACAATTGTCAACACCGACCCCTTCACAAGTAATGTCTAATGTTACCACTCCCAATTTAGAAAGAAGGGACACCATTTCCAATTCAGAAATTAGAAACCTATTTCCTGATGATGCTGCATTAGACGAGATATTCGCGTCAATACCTATGCCAAGTATTGATGACGTTAACATAGCAACAATTACGACGGCAGATGTTGCGACAATTACGACGACAGCTAGTCCAGCTACGAAAGCTGTTACGACTACTGTCGTTGCATCTGCATCTGCAACAGCTGCCGACATAATTCATGTTTCAACTACTGCAGCATCATCTTAGTTGACTACTATTCCACAACTGGGTGTTAAACGAGTTAGACAAGTAGTGCGACAAAACAAACAACACAAACGACATAACAAACAACAAAAATGACAAAACAAAGACAAACGACAACGACAATACATACCACTTCTACCTACAGATACTTCAAGCACACTCCGTACACTACTACTTGGTAAGCGGGTAATTTCTGGTAGTGGAATTGTAGAGGCTACAGTGCAACCACCGGTAATTGATCTATCAGAGCAAGCATCTGTGGTGGCACCCGCTGATAGGTCAGTTATTTTTGTATCTACTCATTTAGCTGATCCTTCTAATCCCGACCCTTTCAATCGAAACCTATCCTTGTTCACATTCACACAACCACCACCACAGTCAAACGTGCCTTCCACATCTTTCTTACCACTTCATAATGTACCTCAAGACCCTCAACCTCAAGACACTCAACCTCAAGACCCTCAACCTCAACTAACTTTCTTACCTTTTCTACTACCTCAACCTCAGAGACCCCAAGACACTCAACTTCAAGACTCTCAGCCTCAAGACTCTCAACCTCAACTACCTGTCTCCTCTACACCTTTGGCTTCACAACATGAATACCTACCTGTTTCATCTCCTATTTCCAATTCATCTCAGTCATATTATCTAACGCCTTACCAACAACGACCAAACCCTAGTCCAAGTTTAATACCTGCAGTCCCAGACCGAAGCAACATACTTAACCTACCTGCACGAATTGTACAACTTACTGGCATGTTCAAGTCGCACTTAGAGGGGAATTCGTCGGGTGATGTTAGTGATGTTGTCCAGAAAATAATCAGTATAAAAGGAGAGATACAGACGGCTGTTGCACACTTCGACATCTATCTTCTTCTCTTGAAAAGTGCCATTAGTAATAACATTTCCGGTGGTGTTATTACTAATTAGGAAGTTGAACCCCTCGTAGAGAAGAGGAATGCTTTAGAAACCATTCGGACAGCTTTGTCAAGTGCAGAAATATCCGAAGCTATCGATAAGTTCAGAAATTCCTGAATTTTTATCTTGGTTAGGAAATTTCTGCACTTGACAAAAAATCGGAATGTGTTCCCTCTATTTGAATTGGGCGTGGTAGTAGAAGATATGGAAGGGGTTAGGAGTTAGGGATACATCCTGAAAATACGGAAAAATTGATATGGAAACATAAAGCTGATCATTTTCCTACTATACTATGAAGTGATAAAGTACAAAATGTATCCATCAAGGTATGATAACTCTATTCACCCATCAATGTCTGATAATTTCATTCATCCATGTGTTTATGTAGAGTTCCTAGTTATTCTAATTTTGTTATTTTTGCAGGAAAACATAAACATTTTCATAGAAAACGTCCAGAAATTGGAAGTGACTGTGGCGAAACCACAACAGCCACCACAACAGCAGCCACCACAACACCAACAACAACAACAACAACAACAACAACAGCAGCAGCTGCAGCAACCTACTACCCCGCCGTCACCTAGCCCGTCGTAGAGTCCGACAACGCCGTTCGCTCCACCACCGAAGACGACACCGTCGGCTCCGAGAAAAAACCAACTATCCAACAAGGAGTTGATGAGGATAATACTGGCGCACAGGGAGCCGGCTGTGCTAGCGGAGCCGGCGGTGCCAGACAAGCCAGCGGACTCGGAAGGGTGGTAACAACAGCTGCTGTCGCTGCCTCCCTAATAAAAAATAAAAATTTAAAAAACCCAAAAAATAAAAAAGAATAAACCATATATACTTGTTTTATTTTTACACTCCTCGTACATCTCATGGTATGTTTAAAAACCCTAAAATTATAAAAATAATAAAATACATATAACAAATACATAAAGCTTTATTTTTATATATCATAACTTCAGAACCTTCAAAAGTAGTATTTTAAGTAACATATTTCTCAGTCTATATCCTGAAGTGATAACATTCAGTATGCATTTAAAAACGTCTAAATTATCATTACCTGTCTATAACTACGATTCTGTAGTTAGTGAGGAAAGTTTTACACGTCACAGTAATCTTTTTAGTGGTACATGTAAGAGAGTACTAATAGTAGGACCTTCAGGATGTGGTAAAACGAACGCTCTTCTTACATTATTACTGCACCCCAATGGATTTCGCTTCAAAAATATTTACATCTGCTGTAGATCTCTCCATCAACAAAAATATGAGTATTTAAGAAATTTATTACTCGGTGTACCAGAGATAGGTTATTATGAATATACGGATGTCAATAATATGGTAAAACCTGATGAAGTTTCTGATTATTCAGTCGTTATATTTGATGACATACCTACTATTGATTTAAATATTGTAAAACAATATTTTTCTTTCGGTAGACATCGCAATTTAGATTGCTTTTATCTGATTCAAACATACAGTGCAGTCCCTAAGCAATTATTAAGGGATAATACAAATCTTTTAATTTTATTTCGACAAGATGGTACTAATTTGAAGCACATATTTAATGATCATATTCATGATTTAAAATATGAACAGTTTTTAGACGTTTGTAGAATGTGTTGGAAGAAACAATTTGATATACTGTTTATCGATACTGACTGCAAGTTCAACGAAGGGCGATATCGTATTGGTTTTGATACATACATATATATATTTATAATGAGTTGTGTATATATAAGATCATTTTTTGTTTTACCATTAGTATGTAATTATTTGAGAGCATAGATACATGTAAAATATGGATGATAAACTAGTAAATAATTTATTAAAAGCTCGCGAAGCTTTAAAACAAAAATTACGAACATTAAAGGCTGATATCGCTAGTTCTCAAAGAGCAATAGATATAAAGTATGCCCCAATATCAAAACCTCTGCAAGAAATTGCTATAGAATTAGATGGGAGTGACACTAGGAGAGGTACATCGCGATTAAAAAACATTTCTAAGTCTATAGAAGAATCATGGTCGGATATTTGTCCGGAGAAATCGTATGCAGCTATTCCCGGAACATCAATTATACGACAAGGCACCCCTAAAGCTTCCCGGAAACATGTGTCATGGTTTAGTCCATCAATTCATTCTTCTCCTACCAAGAGCAAGGAAAAAAGAACAAGGGTGGAGTCTGAACCTCAACCTCGGTTGTCAACATCATTCAATCAACCTACTTTTCTAGAAGATGAGTACATAGGTGAGCTTTTACCTGACACTCCACGTGGTCTGGATAGAATAATAGAAGAAGAAAAAAGCAGTGAAGAGGATGAAATGGATTCGAATGAAAGTTTAAATTTAGATAAATCCATGGCTCATGCTATATCGCTGTTACAAACACAACCAGGCAAGTCAATAATTGGGAACAAATCAATGAACAAAACACTCTTAGAAACAGATGTTGTGAAGGAATCGTTGAAAGATTATTATCCTAATATACGCCCATACCTTATCGGTTTAATGATAGATGAAAAGGATGAATTCGATGAAAACTATGGCGTTCACGAAACTGATGGTAATTTAAAATTAGGAACTGCGTATGTTAGATTTGACGAAGAGAACATCATAACCGGTAAATTTACTTACAAAGCTACGAAGGGATTACTAGAATTACTTTTTAAAAGGAAGCCAGGAAAATTTTTATATACAGATGCGAAAAACTATAAATTCATCCTTAATGATACCAGTGCTCATCGAGTTGATTACGATCCTCAAAAAAAATATGCAGCTAGTAAAGGTTCAAAATATACAACTATTATAAAACCTATAATACAAGGAAGAGCGCCTGAAATATGGTGGACTCGAACTTGGAAGACTGGTTTAGGTTTATCAAAAAAAATTCCTAATCGAAAGACCGTTATACCTAAGAGTAAAATAGAATATAAGTACTGGGATGATGTAAATGAATTGTGTAATAGATTAAAGTTACTAGTAGCATTGAAGGAGGCGGGACATACGGGGTTGGGCAACGAGATACTCGCAATACTTGAGGAACTGAAGGAGTCAAAAATAATTAAATAGTTATGTCGGTGTGAATCTGAATAAATGCCTTACAAATCTTGGTTTTCTACTAGTTAATATATCGACGCTGATGATACGTAACGATGACAATCGATAAATTTGGTAGACATATTCATAAACACATCGTCAAAAACATTTAATGGAAAGAGATGTAGTGGCAGACTTTCTCGGTCACCCTAAAGTTAAAGAGGTTTTGAAAATGTGTACTAAGAGGATTTCTGCTCCTACCTCAAGCATACCAATAAAGTATATTCTTCATATACATCAGTGGTTCCCAAACTTATTTTGCCTACTGCCCACTTTGAGAATAAATTATTTTTTAGCGCCCCCATTTTTTCACCTACTCAAAAACCACTATAACTTCAAATTAAATTAATTATTGTGAGCTATATTAGCGGAGATTAAACATTCATTCTAAACGAGACTTTTACTATGGGTTATAGTAAAAGTCTCGTTTAGAATGAATGAGTTAACTTGAGACCTGAGCGTAGTAGGTAGTACACAACGGCGCTCAGGTCTCAAGTTAACTTTTACGGGCTACACCTGCCAATGAGAATGATTATTGAAACGCAACTTTATAGTATTCAGACAAAGTATCTTTTATTCAAAATTCAAAATAAAACAAACATAATCGATTCTAATATAAAAACTAATGTGAAGGATGAATCTGATGCTGTTTAATAAGTTTGTTGATATCAGGTTCCAATTTACTCAAGAACAGCCGCAAGTCACCACGTTCGGTAACATGCAAACGATTTCTCTTTTTAGTAAGCAGCGTTGCTACAGCACTAAATCCACGTTCACACAAATATGACGATGGGAATGCTATCAAGAATCGTTGAATGATTGACCACAATCCAGGGTACAATTGCGGGATCGGTTTTTGTAGCCAAAATTCTTGGTAGCCATTTTTGAACTTGATTTTTATTTCCTCGTTCGTTGTCAATTCTATAAGTTCTTCTTCCAGATGTGGTGATATTGCTGTGTTGACATTTGAAAACGGATCCAACACCCAGTCTGGTATTTCCAAGTTCAAAATATCCTGGTATCGTTCGGTGAAGTCAATGTGGAGCTTTTCCAAATGTTGGCAGTAGGCAAACAAGTCGTCGTTACTGCAGGATACTGATAAATTCGGAAAATTATGAAACTCACGTCTGCCCATATTCTTTTTGTGTAGAAGCAGTTTGGCTGCGAAAGCAGCAACGACATTTTTTGTTTTAATTAAATTTAGTTCATCGCCTTGCAGTTGGAGATTCATGTTGTTGAACAATTTATACAGGTCTGTCATGTAAGCTATATCATTTTTTGATGTAATGAGCTTGTTGCGCAATTCTGTATCTTTAGTTTCCAAAAACTCTATCACAGAGTCAAACAGGTTGTAAAATCGAGTCAGACAATTGCCTCTTGATAGCCAACGAACTTCGGTATGAAACAACAAACGGTTGAAATCTTCGTCATTAGTAACACAAAGCTGATGAAATAATCTATCATTCAAAGAGCAGTTACGGATTTTATTGACTGCTTTGATGACATATTGCAGTGATTGAAATAGTCGTTCACTTAAATTTCTAGCAACCAAATGTTGTCTATGAATAACGCAATGTACAGCAAGGACATCTGGAATTTTATTTTTTACGTACGCTATGAAGCCTTTATGGCACCCTGTCATAGCCGGAGCGCCATCCGTAGCAACTGATATAATATTTTTCAAGGGAATCTCTTTCTCATCACAAAACTTTTCCAATGTATTGAATATGGTTTCGCCTTTTGTATCGGTCTCTAAATTTCTAGCAAACAATAGTTCTTCACATATTTTCTCATCTTTAATAAACCTCACGTAAGACAGCAACAATGCTTCATTAGTTGGTAAAGTGGACTCATCGAGCTGAATTGAGAATTGACTAGTCCTCAGATGATTGCACAATGATTCTTCTATGTTTCCGGCCATTTCATCAATTCGTCTTTGCACAGAATTATTACTCAAAGGAATTTTTCCGATAATATCTGCGGCCGGTTTATGAAGCACAGTAGTTATTACTTCCTTTATTGCTGGCAAAATTAACACTTCTCCGATGTTGTGTGGTTTGCCTTTTTGAGCAATTAACAAAGAGATGTTGTACGAAGCTCGAAGTCCGTCGTCATCTTGCTTAGCAGCCGCCGAAAAGAGTTTTGCTACACTTGGCCGAGTATTATGCTTCTTCTCTAGGTCTTGAAAATATGCTACATTCTTGTCTTTCTTATCTGGATGCATTTTATTCAAATGATCTTGAAGTCTTGAAGGCTTCATTGCTTCATTCGAAAATGTTTTTAGGCATAGAAGGCACAAAGGCGACGATGGGTTTGTAGGATTTTCAATGAATCCGAATTTAATATATTCCGCACAGTATTGCCGTCTCTTCTTTTTTACTTCCGACATTGTTTTGTTTTGAGAAATACGTAAGTATAAGTGTTGAACTTAAGTACTGCTTATCTATTACGCGCGAAACTGCAAATGAAAATAAAATAAATATTACGTTGTTTATATAGGATTGCATAAGCAGCATGCACCGACAGGAATAAGACAAACATGCATAAACTCGTTTATCTCATTCGACGCTCAATCGTACTCAACAAGTAAGAACAAGTATTCTATGAACCAGCCGATTGATACAGTTGCCTTTTTATTTGTTTGTTTGTGTCTCTTTTCGTTTCGAAACGGAGCGACCGATTGATATGTTTTTTATTTTATTTATTCAATAAAACAGGACAGATATATGAACTACTCGGAGAGAAATATCGAACCGAGTTGGTTTGAGCAATCTCTTAATTAATATTAGTTGATGTTCACAAGCTGTAGTCGAGAGTAGGGATGGGACATCGGTGGGTAAACATCGATATCAAACATCGATGTTAACATCGTTGATCAACATCGATGGTTGCAAAATATCGACTACCAAACATCGATGTTTTTAAACATCGATAATTATATTTATAGATTTATTTTTTGGCAGTTTAACAAAAACTTTATTATAACTTAATTAATTTACGTCCTTAACAAAATGATATAAAAGATATCACTATTCAAAAAAAATAATAAAAGAAATATATACATTTATAATATGTAGTTAACTTTAGAAACTACTCAAAAAAAACTATATAAAAAAACAATATTATGCAATTACGCATGAAACAACCACATGACTTAAATCGTCTGATACTTAAAAAATATATACATTTACGTGTATCAAAGCTTTTTAAGAGAACGATTTTTATTTGGGATTTTATAGTCTTGCATTTTTTTTTGACTACGCTGGCAAATACCGAGATACATATGGATATGGTTTTATATTTCTGATGTGTCATCTTGCATTTAATACGTGTATCGTCGTGTATGATTGTACGCACTAGGGAATTTCCCGAAGAAGTATACATCGGTAATGTCTATCTCCCTTCTTTTTCTATGAAAATACGTTTACCTCCTTCACTTATTCTGCATGCATACATAATTTAACTTTTATTCTGCACATTAAAAGTACTATAAATTTATGTATTTAATTATATATTATTTAAATATTTATACTGAGTAATATTTAAAAGAGCCTAAAATGAAATATTCGAATTTATATGATATAGCACTGTGTAATTTAAATACTTCTTTTATTCGTAGACAATTTTACATCCTCGTAGCCTGTATGTGAGCTGTTAATTTGGAAACATTTTTGTATTTGTCAACAGAGGACGCTGTTTTATTTTGTGATTAGTGCAAATACATTTTGTCAAGCTTAAAAGTTCGATGTTCACTATATTTCTTCTAACATCGATAGTTTATCGATAAATCTAAATTGCAAACATCGATGCAAAAACATCGAACATCGATCCTAAAATATCGATGTTCAATGAACATCGATGTTTATCGCCCATCCCTAGTCGAGAGTCGAGAGCTCAGTCGGTGTCTAAGAGTCCTCCTAGATTCTAGATGAAATTACAAATCGCCCCCTAAGCCTTTACACAACGCCCCCATTTTTTTTCTGGGTCTCTTACCGCCCCCCTTTAGACCTGCAGCGCCCACAAGGGGGCGTTATCGCCCACTTTGGGAACCTATGATATACATAGTGATGGTTCTATTAGCCCCGTGGGTTTCTATAAAAAGACATCACTTTCAAAAGATATTTATTTATATATTAACAAATTATATAGTGGGAAGATCATTAATGTTCATTATTCCAACGGAAAATTAGCACAACTATACATTGATAGTAAAAAATTTGATTCCACTAAACCAACCACACTGACAGAGGGAACAAAGTTAAGTTTGAAGTATATGGGCACCGAAACTTCACCGAAACAAACAGAAGCCGTTTTTGCAGAAGTAGTAATCGAAGGATATGTCAACAATTAAAAGAGATGTCGTAAACGAAATACATAGTCCTGCACGGAGGAAGTTTTCACGAAAACGAATCATAATAAAAGGATTGCGAGATTTATTTCAAATCGATCTGGTTGAAATGATACCATATGCGAAAGAAAATGGTAATTTTAAATATATTTTTGTATATATTGATACATTCTCAAAATTTGCCTGGGCTATTCCAATAAAAAATAAAACGTCGAATGAAGTGACACAAGCCATCGGATCCATACTTTTGAAAGGGAAGAAAAATATTCCGAAATATCTGCAAAGCGATAATGGGAAGAAATTTTATAATACATATTTTAGGAAACTCATGACTAAGTATGATATTAATCACTACAGTACCTATTCTAATTTAAAAAGTTCCATTGTGGAACGTTTTAATAGAACACTTAAGAATAAGATGTGGCAGGATTTCAGTTTCAATGGGAACTATCGCTGGATCGATATGTTGGAAAAATTAGTTCAAGATTATAATAATACTGTACATAGTACCACGGGGTATAAACCTACTGCAGTCTATAGTAATATTAAAGTTGCCGACGTAAGAATTCCAAAATTTAAAATTGGAGAATCTGTTCGCATCAGTAAACATAGACACGTATTCGCAAAAATGTACACACCTAATTGGTCAAACGAAATATTCACAGTAATAAAGGTTCAAAATACAAATCCTAGAACGTATGTGTTGCAGGATTCACAAAAACAAAATATTCTACGTGGGTTTTATGAACCAGAATTGTTAAAAGTAAAGCATCCTGATGTCTATCTGGTTGAGAAAATTATACGTAGACAAAAGAATAAAGTCCTCGTAAAATGGCTAGGTATGCCTTCCTCACATAACTCGTGGATATCCAAAGATAATGTACTTTAAAATAGTTGTGATATATTGTTTAAAATAAAAAAAAACAAAAAATTCAAACAATGATTTTTATTTAATACATTATTATACACTGTCAAGAAATATACAAGTAAACAAATGTAAAAAATAAATAAACACATACAAAAAATTACACTTACTTAAAAAAATAATTATTTCAAAGAACTGATTTCTAATACTAAATTTTCTAAGTTTTGCGCCCTCATAATTTCATTTATTTTATAATGGCCCCACGCTAAAGTATTACTTTTATCAGGGAGAATGTATCGCTTATCATCCTTGGATGATAGAGCAACTTTATTTAATACATTATTATACACTGTCAAGAAATATACAAGTAAACAAATGTAAAAAATAAATAAACACATACAAAAAATTACACTTACTTAAAAAAATAATTATTTCAAAGAACTGATTTCTAATACTAAATTTTCTAAGTTTTGCGCCCTCATAATTTCATTTCTTTTATAATGGCCCCACGCTAAAGTATTACTTTTATCAGGGAGAATGTATCGCTTATCATCCTTGGATGATAGAGCAACTTTATTTTTTAATTTAATATGCATCGTATGTAACTCAGATCGGAATACATACATCTTCCTCAAAATATTCGCGTCACCTACCACATTCTTATAATCAGTAACTGATAAATTTTTCTGTATAAATATTTCTTCACACCCTTAGCAGTTTTTATTGTCTTATCTAGTAATTTAACACAATAAGCTTTAGCACCCGTTCCGTAAAAACATTCGATAATGCTACCAGCAAATTCATCCTTCATTTTTCCTAACATTGGTAAAGAATATTACCTTCAGCGTAATTCGATGTATCAAACATATTTAAATGATGATTTATATCATCGTATACATTATAATTTTCTACACTTATAATGAGTAAATCAGTATCTGTGTATAGTAAAGAAACCTGTGGACCACATAAAGGTTTTAGAAAGCTGTAGAAAAAATCATACATCACCCTCTTGGCTAATTCCAAAATTGTATATCCTACATATATGGGTTTCACATATTCTACTCGCACATGCCCCAATTCAATGGCTGTCAAAGATTCGCAAAATACCCTACAAGATTTAAAATTAGGTTTAGCGATATACGCCTCCGCTCCAAGCTTTTTATGAATAGTTTCCCAATGTGACACCAATTTTATATTAACACGATTTTCCACATTTTCCATGGTTTTCCCGAATACGCTATTTACCATTAATTTATAGAACTGCTTGAAAAATTCATTAGTGGATTCATTTCGTTTTGCTGTATTAAAATCAATATATTTTTTTAACCAATTACTCTGTTTAAATATAATTCCACGACGTATTCCACATAATTTCAAACCATTATTTATACATTGTTTCAACATCAGAGAATGTATAATATAATTCGATTTATCGGAAAGGTTTGGTATCAATTTACCGTATTTCGAATTAGGTGGAATAACGTGTTCTGGACAAAAAGGTAAGTCATTGTGTACATCGTGGAGGGATTCAGGATATTCTAAATCGACTTCGAATACATATCCAATATCCGCATCGTCTTCCAAGTCTAGTACGTCAGCTGCCCTAAGCTCTTCGTTTGTTAACCATTGAAAATCACCAATAGGCAAACTGAACGTCATAGCGTAACCATATAAATTTGTTGCATCCAGGTATAATATATATTTTTTGCTTTCAGATAAATCAAATTCTGGTAAGTATCGATTATTTGCAATTTCTTTTCTTTTACAGCACATACTTACACCCCCACGTATACCCCTTTTAAAAAAATTAAACATATCTATATCGGTTAATAATTCCAAACTTATACCCGTCATACGTAGCATGGCGTCCCAGCTTCAGCCAGGTGAAGTAAAATAATGTGCTGGATCCAACTTGTAATTGCTCATGCAAATGTTTCGAAAATTGTCGAAAACGTCGGCAAGTAGTAATACATCGGATTGTATGTATAGATCACTATATTGCCCCAGTGATTTACATTCGAATACATCCCACACTCTTAAAGCCCTACGATAATCTTCATCACTTATCTCACTGTCGGATGATATATCATAAAAGCATTCCTTGCTAGGTAATTCTGGAAATGAGAGACTTTCATGAGAATTAACGTAGTTATATGGGAACACACCCTTCTGTCGTATTAATTCAAATTTTTCATCCAAATAATATCTTCTAACTTCTTTACATTGTTCACCATCTAAATAAGATGACAGTTTCGCTAAAGAGGAATTCATAAATCGAAATGAGTCTATAAACCTCAATTTGAAGAACACTTTTCTTTTCTTACCATTACAATCAATTGTGTCTCCGACATGTATTTTTTTCGAAAACGATATATATTTCTCTTTATTTTGTGCAATAACATCTACTTCTTCTCTATCCAATGCTAAAACTTTTACAAACAAATGTGTGTCATAATTCGATAAATTATGAAATATGATAGGTATATATCGAGGTTCTTTATAATTTATATTACACACCATATGTGCTGCACCACGATAGAATCCACTCATATGATCGTGGTCACGAACTTTTTCATCGCATACCTGTATTTCTTTTTCACAAATATGACACACTCTTGCCAGTTCATAATTGATACGCTCTTCGGTAGTTAAGGGTATCATTTGTACCTCTTTACTTAAATAATTTTGATATAAAAAAGTTACGTCAGCTTCTAACTCTCTGATAAAAGTCCTGGCTGCATTTCCCCCACGATATAAACGCAATTTACTGAGACTATCATCAAAACTACATTTCACATAATATGAAAAAGAATATGGTTCATGTTCGAAACACTTTACAGTGAAAGGTTTAGATGGATCTGGCTGTGACATGTCAATAGGTTTTAATATAGCCTCAAAATCAGCATACACAACAAATGGAATTCTTAACTGTCTCTCAAGTTTATCAAATTTTAATATATTTTCTGGTAATTGTTCACCATACTTATTAATTTTTATATCTGTTCCCGGAAACACTGCTTTCACCTGCTTACAGTCTTCACAAATAAATTTCTGATGTCCAGATAGTGATTTCTGAGATGAAATTAGTCGTGAAAAATTCTTAATCCAGCAGTAATGTAAATTATCATTATCGGTTACAAGTAATAAATTAATGTGAGCTATTCTTCTCTGCTTTGTAAAATGTAGAGGGCCTACTACCTCATGTATTTTAATATTATTTTTGAAACATTCCTCTACACCGTATACATTGATAGATATATTATTTCTTTCTTCAAATTTTATAATGTCTTTTAAATTTACAGGGAAAGTTAAATCGGTAAAATCAGCAACTGTATCATAATGTGGATATGAAGAAATTCGTTGTGGGAGACCTACTAGTTCTCTTAAAGCTGAAGTTATGGCCCAAGCAAAGCAATAATTGTCAAAATTCTGAATATTTATAACGGCTTTCTTTTTCTTTATCGATGGTGGTAAATCTATATATCTTGAACCTCTCATTGGATTGTATTTGTTCATATTTACTTCCAAATACAAAATGTTGCTCAATGTCCATCCTAAAATGTTAATAAAAATTAATATGATAATAAGATTTTAAAATTAATATATAAGTTTACCTTAATCACGTTCCTGAAATTCGCTCATTTGATTCATAATCTCATCAATATAATCGATATACAAGTCATATAAATTATTTCCTTGTGTTATGATTTTATTCCGAGTATTAAAAGATTTTATTTCAACATTTTCCTTACTTACTAAGTAGTATAAACCATACAATTCAAAATTCACCTTTATAGAAGTATGTATGTATAGAATACTATCCAAAAGTGCCACTACTTTCTCTCTGATATTATTTGCAAATTCTTCAACATCGATATATATGTCAGGGTTATCAGATATTTGATAACTTACGATTCTGTCTCCGAATGTTCTAACACTTTTCTTTACTCCATCATCAATTATTATAAAAGCCTTACTTCGATGTATAGCACTACGAATATGTGCAGTGTAACAATTTTTATCTACATATATGTCACATATTTCACATTTCATTAAATCTGATTTATTATTATCACCATCATCAATTCTTCTTCTCTTTCCTTTACATGCACTTGACATATGACAATTTCTATTATCGGCTCGAGAAAACTTCTTACAACAATAGTCACATTCAAAAATTTTAAGTTACTATCCACGAACTATACGTATAAACAAAACAACACTTTAATATGTACGGACGTGAACTATTATTCCGATGAAAGAACGGTCTCCTTATAAACCTCCCATCGAAGGTCACATATTGAGATTCTCCCCACCTATGAATTTCATGAACTTATTTACATTTTACTTATATATTTTACTTATATACATCTTGACAAAGTATATATCTGACGTTAATTAAAATCTTCAGAATTGCAAAAGAAATCGTCCAGTAAGATTACTGTCTCTCTATCAAAGATATCTTGTTCTATCTTCCCTATATCGTCTATATATTCAATATATTCCTTTTCCTCTTCTTCCTCCTCTTCCTCCGTATCCTCTTCTTCGCTCTCCTCTTCCCCATCTTCTGTGTCATATCCATCAGACAATAACATATCAATAGTTTCATTTATCATTGGTGATAATAAATCTATTTCATTTAAATCTTTTGTAAATGCGATGCACATATTCACTTATATTATCTCACACAATTGAAATCGTATAACGTTTAAGAAAAAAATCACAAATATATAGTCGCTAAACCCCCCTTCAGCGAGAGAAAAGTAATACCCTTCTGACAACTTACATTGACTTGTCTAGACCGTGACCTTGACCTTGGCGTGACCTTGACTTGACCTTGACTTGACCTTGACTTGACCTTGACTTGACCTTGACTTGACCTTGACTTGACCTTGACTTGACCTTGACTTGACCTTGACTTGACCTTGACTTGACCTTGACTTGACCTTGACTTGACCTTGACTTGACCTTGACTTGACCTTGACTTGACTTGACCTTGACTTGACCTTGACTTGACCTTGACTTGACCTTGACTTGACCTTGACTTGACCTTGACTTGACCTTGACTTGACCTTGACTTGACCTTGGCTTGACCTTGGCTTGGCCTTGGCTTGGCCTTGGCTTGGCCTTGGCTTGGCCTTGGCTTGACCTTGACTTGACCTTGACTTGACCTTGACTTGACCTTGACTTGACCTTGACTTGACCTTGACTTGACCTTGACTTGACCTTGACTTGACCTTGACTTGACCTTGACTTGACCTTGACTTGACCTTGACTTGACCTTGACTTGACCTTGACTTGACCTTGACTTGACCTTGACTTGACCTTGACTTGACCTTGACTTGACCTTGACTTGACCTTGACTTGACCTTGACTGTCTCAGCCGATTCTGGTACCTCCTCATTGACCTTTATCTATGCCCTGTGCATGATCAAGGTCAATGAGGAGGTACCAGAATCGGCTGAGACCCTCTACTATATATGTTTCTACCTAGTTTGGTTTCGTCAGTGCAGCATAACAAAGGTGTATGTTAAAGCATTAATATGTGTTGAATAAAAAATATATAGTATAGTAGAAACATATATGTCTGTAGCTACAAATACATCTTAACACATACATAGTTGCATCGTTGATTGTTTATGTATTTCACTCAAATTGTACATGTTTAGGTGAACCTAAGCCATTTTGATAGGATTACATAGGTAATACCGATTGTCCTATGCTTATTTGCTTTCATTTACATTTATACATGACTGATTTTACATTCTATATTGTTATAATATCAATAGTTCTACTCTTAACTTTTCATTACATAGTTGCGTCGTTCTTATTTGTATAATTGCATTGACTGAACAGTTTGTGGTAGACCCCAAGCCTTTTGATGTGACTATATAAGTAATCCCGACTGTCCTATGCTTATTTGATTACATTTTCATTTATACATATTGATTTACATTTTAAATTTGTCATTGTTTTCTAATTGACAACCAGTTGTCATATTGTTATTACTTTTAAACGAATAAAACACTTGGTTATATTGTTTCACTTAAGGACAGATTTATTGTACTCTGACACGTGTTTCGACCTCTCGGTCATTAACGAAGAGTTTACAGACTTAAACTAAACTAAGAAAGTTACCAATACCTATTTATATGTGTGGGCTAGTGTCTTAAGTACAGTGTCAATAATGGGGGTGTTTATGAAGTCCAGTTGTGTGTTTGTGACATGTTTATTTGCTGTTGTAGCTTTTTTAATTTCTAGAATTTCTAATAAATCTAATTTCCTTCCTTTATAACTATTATGTAATAATGTATAATTATTGGTATCAAATACATGTACAAGGTCTATGCAATGTTCAGCAAAGCCTGTATTTTTATTATTGTTTAAAATTGACTTTTTGTGTTCATTAATGCGATCTTGTACGGGTCTGCCTGTTTGGCCAATGTAGATTGCGTCACAATCACTGCAACCTACCTCATAAACACCTGATTTGTCACACAATTTTGCTTTTTCTTTGTTATTAACTAAGATTTTTCCTTAATTTACTTTGTTCACTTGGATAATATTTAAACCTAACTTTTTTAATTCGTTAGAAACTCTGCTGCTAAGACCTGGAATATAGTTAAGAGAATGATACTGCTTGTTGTTTGTATGTTGAGTTTGTTCAATGTAAAAATTTTTTATAAGAATCTTTTTTTGTTTCTTTTCAATCATTCTGTCAATGAGTTGTGTGCTATAACCATTATTTAATGCTATAGTTTTTAAAATATCTTTTTCTTTTTTGTAGTTGTCAGTATTTAAAGGAAAGTTGAGTAATCTATGGATTAAACTGAGGAAAGCTGCCATTTTTATATTCCAAGATTGGTTTGAATTAGCGGGAATGATAGTATCTGTGGTAGTTGTTTTCCTAAATATATCAAATTCTAATCTTTGTTCAATTCTAGTAATTTTTATGTCTTAAAAGTTTAGAGTTTTTTCCACCTCTTTTTCTATTGTAAATTGAATATTAGTGTTGACTGAATTTAAATGACTGAAAAATTGATCTAATTGTCTGTCTGTGCCTGACCAGATACATAATATGTCATCTACATATCTAGCCCAAAAGGAAATGAGTTTTAAGAAAGGGTTGTTACTATTTTTTATGTATCTATCTTCAAAATCTGTCATATATATTTCGGCAAGTAATGGGCTTAACGGACTACCCATGGGTAGACCACTAGTTTGTTTATAAAATTTATTGCAAAATTTGAAATAATTTTGGTTGAAGCAAGTGTTAATAGATTTTTGTAATATGTTTTGTTGTTCTGAGATCAGCTGAGACTTCTGTATCTGTTTAAATAAAATTGCTTTTAATTCATCGGTAGGTACAGAAGTAAAAAGGCTATTAATATCGAAGGAGACTAATTTCATGTTACTGGTTATTACAACATTTTGTAATTTATCTAATAGTTGGAAAGAATTTTTGATTGCGTTGGGGGCTGTGAAATTTATTATTTCTGGTAAATGTGTATTTAATGATTTACACAATTTATATGCCGGGGCGTTGACGTAAGATACTACTGGACGCATAGGTTTTCCTTCTTTGTGTAATTTAGGTAGTCCGTAAAGAATGGGCGGATGAGGGTTCATTGATTTTAAATGAGTGTTAGGAAACATGCTTTTAAATTCTTTTTCGGTTTGAATGATTTGTTTTTGAAAACACCCAGAATTTCGTAGAACTCAAAGCCGACCCCACAAGAACCTTTCAAAAACAAATCATTCAAACCGAAAAAGAATTTAAAAGCATGTTTCCTAACACTCATCTAAAATCAATGAACCCTCATCCGCCCATTCTTTACGGACTACCTAAATTACACAAAGAAGGAAAACCTATGCGTCCAGTAGTATCTTACGTCAACGCCCCGGCATATAAATTATGTAAATCATTAAATACACATTTACCAGAAATAATAAATTTCACAGCCCCCAACGCAATCAAAAATTCTTTCCAACTATTAGATAAATTACAAAATGTTGTAATAACCAGTAACATGAAATTAGTCTCCTTCGATATTAATAGCCTTTTTACTTCTGTACCTACCGATGAATTAAAAGCAATTTTATTTAAACAGATACAGAAGTCTCAGCTGATCCCAGAACAACAAAACATATTACAAAAATCTATTAACACTTGCTTCAACCAAAATTATTTCAAATTTTGCAATAAATTTTATAAACAAACTAGTGGTCTACCCATGGGTAGTCCGTTAAGCCCATTACTTGCCGAAATATATATGACAGATTTTGAAGATAGATACATAAAAAATAGTAACAACCCTTTCTTAAAACTCATTTCCTTTTGGGCTAGATATGTAGATGACATATTATGTATCTGGTCAGGCACAGACAGACAATTAGATCAATTTTTCAGTCATTTAAATTCAGTCAACACTAATATTCAATTTACAATAGAAAAAGAGGTGGAAAAAACTCTAAACTTTTTAGACATAAAAATCACTAGAATTGAACAAAGATTAGAATTTGATATATTTAGGAAAACAACTACCACAGATACTATCATTCCCGCTAATTCAAACCAATCTTGGAATATAAAAATGGCAGCTTTCCACAGTTTAATCCATAGATTACTCAACTTTCCTTTAAATACTGACAACTACAAAAAAGAAAAAGATATTTTAAAAACTATAGCATTAAATAATGGTTATAGCACACAACTCATTGACAGAATGATTGAAAAGAAACAAAAAAAGATTCTTATAAAAATTTTTTACATTGAACAAACTCAACATACAAACAACAAGCAGTATCATTCTCTTAACTATATTCCAGGTCTTAGCAGCAGAGTTTCTAACGAATTAAAAAAGTTAGGTTTAAATATTATCCAAGTGAACAAAGTAAATTTAGGAAAAATCTTAGTTAATAACAAAGAAAAAGCAAAATTGTGTGACAAATCAGGTGTTTATGAGGTAGGTTGCAGTGATTGTGACGCAATCTACATTGGCCAAACAGGCAGACCCGTACAAGATCGCATTAATGAACACAAAAAGTCAATTTTAAACAATAATAAAAATACAGGCTTTGCTGAACATTGCATAGACCTTGTACATGTATTTGATACCAATAATTATACATTATTACATAATAGTTATAAAGGAAGGAAATTAGATTTTTTAGAAATTCTAGAAATTAAAAAAGCTACAACAGCAAATAAACATGTCACAAACACACAACTGGACTTCATAAACACCCCCATTATTGACACTGTACTTAAGACACTAGCCCACACATATAAATAGGTATTGGTAACTTTCTTAGTTTAGTTTAAGTCTGTAAACTCTTCGTTAATGACCGAGAGGTCGAAACACGTGTCAGAGTACAATAAATCTGTCCTTAAGTGAAACAATATAACCAAGTGTTTTATTCGTTTAATATTCATAATGTTTCACCAAGAACCAACCGTAGATTCTATTAAGTTTATTATTACTTTTATTTCATTATACGCCAGTACTACCAAGAAGATTTTCAATTTTTTAATACATTTGTATATTTGGCAAAGAATTGTAATATATTATATATATATATATATATATATATATGTATATATAATTAAATTTCTTGGACGATTTAGAGGTCATACTAATTTCAAATTAATTTAAAATTAGTTTAATTGTTAATTAGGTAATTTTTAATATCTTTAAAAACTACCCAGCGGTCCAGGAATCGAACCCGAAATCTCCCGATTACCAGTCAGGTGCGTTAACCACTACGCTACCGCGGGCTTCGGTCTCGACTCCTTTAAATTGTACTGATATACATATGCATATACATATAGCAAGTAACAGATGGAAAGTATTGCTGGTATACCAGCGTATATAAGCACCGAGACGTCCATGTGCTGTATATGATAAATAATGTATTATATATAATGTAGGTATATATATTATATATATATATGTTCTCTTTCAGGTTTCCGCGGGTAATAGTATGTGTTGTCATTGGATTCCGGGTTTTCTTCCGCGTTTGGAGTGTGTCGGCTGGTTTGCGATGTAGCTGTGTGGGATGTTTCTTTTACATGTTGAGCCAGGGATGAAGCATCGGTCTTTCCAAAGACCAGGCAGTGGAAACGCGGAAGAAAACCCGGAACCGAATGACAACATATAGATATATATATATTGCTATGGGGGTATAACATGCGTATCCCCTTTTAAAGGTACTTGAATATATTATACGGTAAGTACCGTTTAGAAGTTCTTGTAATTATTTTATAAATTGAATATTATTTTTAATACGCCTCCAGCTAGCTATATTAGTTGCCTACCTATAAGGTGCAAAATTTTATATTTGTTTTGCATGAGACTCTGATTTTGCTTTATCTATTTGAAAGCTACTGTAATTAAAAATAAAGTTAATGTTTTATTATTAATTGACTGCTCCCTGTATATTAGAACTAATCATTGAATTATTTAAATATTTGACTAGATCGTGGAGCTGTTCAATTACCTTTCCACTGTTGGTATTACTCTTATAACTTGCATGTATAGATGCTTACTAAGTTCGCGCGTTTTGTAAGTTCACTTGGCTATATCACAAACGTAAACAATCTGATATGTTCACGTCGTCGTGATTTTTAAGTATGAATAGGCTTAATCTCATTAATGGGTCGTTATTTGGCTTCGGTTAACCTGAGGGAAGATTCGTCGTTTTCTTTCTATTCGGTCTTCCTCTTTATCTCGAATTCTATTTTGCTCATATTTTTCCATATTGTTTTTATTTTCTTCTTTTAGTCCATCCATCATCAGTCTGATCTGTTCGAGCATAGCCTTTTCCTCTGGCTTCAAACCACTTCCTTGTTCTGTAGTACTCTCATTCATTTGGGTGGTATCGCCTTTGTCTTGCGGAGATTCGTCTTCGCTCGATGGTTCCGGTCGGGTCATTGATCCACTCCTCGATCGGGTATTCATTTTATAAGTTTATATTTTATTTCAGATACGAGCGCCGATTAATAATATGTATGATATGTCGTTTCGAGACGACCCCTGTACAATAATCCTGTAAATTATATTTTGACCTGTTTCTAATTTTTATACTACAATGAATAAATGATTTTACGTATTGTACCTAGTGTTTATTTATTCATCCACCATCAACCTGTATATGTACATGTATATTGATAAATTTAATAAAATAATAATAATAATACTTTATTAGTCTCAAGATCCACTGGATATAGACTTCGTCAATACAGAGTACAAATAGCAAAAACATATATATACATACATAGATATAAACCACAATACATAAATATACTAAATGTACAATACGACTATGGCAACCGTGCATGGAGCTCTGCCATACTATAGAAACTGTGGTTAATTAGAAATTCTCTCAACAGTTTCTTAAAGTTTGCCAGACCCGAGTCCCGCATGTGCATTGGCAACTTATTAAAAATTGTAAAGCCAGTTATGAATGGGGACTTTTGATGACACACTTTACTGTTTATATTTTTATTCTACAAGTAATTCAATTATTTATAAGTATTCTCCTCTTCGTAATATTCTTCTGGTTCTCTGAAACAGACTGACACAAAAAAAACTGCAGTCAATGTACTCCTCAATAGGTTTTTTAAAATGCCTACACGAATGGGCGCCAGAATGCTATGGGGGTATAACATGCGTATCCCCTTTTAAAGGCACTTGAATATATTATACGGTAAGTACCGTTTAGAAGTTCTTGTAATTATTTTATAAATTGAATATTATTTTTAATACGCCTCCAGATAGCTATATTGGTTGCCTACCTATAAGGTGTGCAAAGTGTTGTATTTGTTTTGCATGAGACTCTGATTTTGCTTTATCTATTTGAAAGCTACTGTAATTAAAAATAAAGTTAATGTTTTATTATTAATTGACTGCTCCCTGTATATTAGAACTAATCATTGAATTATTTAAATATTTGACTAGATCGTGGAGCTGTTCAATTACCTTTCCACTGTTGGTATTACTCTTATAATTTGCATGTATAGATGCTTACTAAGTTCGCGCGTTTTGTAAGTTCAATCTGATATGTTCACGTCGTCGTGATTTTTAAGTATGAATAGGCTTAATCTCGTTAATGGGTCGTTATTTGGCTTCGGTTAACCTGAGGGAAGATACACGACTTACTTCTGTATTATAGCTTACTAAATAGTCGTCGAAAGGGCCCAATTCCTGACGGTCTTGGAGATCTACTAATATAACAAATGTGCGACCAAGCATGCTTTTTAAAACAGCTGTTCGGTCAAGGTTGATGGATAATGTAACTGGGTCAAATGAAAACACAGGTATTTCTTGGATTATGCTCTTTATTATTATTGAATTGAGTGTAACTTTATATTTACAGTTTAAAACATCTTTATCAAGAATGTCTTTAGGCATAATCTTTACTTGGAATAACATGAACAAATAACTCTACGCAAGTCATATTAGGCATACACATAACAATATTTAATCTGTCTACTTTACTAATGGTAAACAATTGGATTCAACGTTGGATTTCTAAAAATGATTATCTGACTCTTTGTCTCCCTAAAAAAAAACTAATGTGCAACGTAAGTATTAAACTTAGAATGTAGTCTAATCAAAATGCATGAACGGTAATTGAATTATAGGTTAAATATTTAAATATATCCGGCTATTATGTACTATTTAAAACGGGCTACGTTAGAAATGAACGTTTAGTCTTGGTAAAAAAACTCGGATTACAATTAAGTTGACTATCAGTCATTTACAAGTTTATCTTGGTTCCTTCTAATGAACGTGAACTTCTATCAATATCACTTTACATACAGTTTTGTTTGTTTAACTTTGAGGTGCGAGATGAGAAAGGCAGGGCCCTGGTACTGCTGTCGTTCTTGGGTGAAGATCCACCGGTGCTCGTCGATGAAGGTATGCCTTGATCCTCCGTGTTGTTTCTCTTTATATGTTGTCCAGGTTAGTCGTCTTGGTGGCTCTGCGTACAGATGAGTAGACTCGTAGTAGATAGGCAGGTACGTATTCTTTTAATACATCTGGATTGTTGTTTCTTTAATCCCTTGGTAGTTGAGGTTAGGATCCTTGTTGATTATTTGTTTATTTCCAGTACGTTATTTCAATCCCTGGGTTTGTCCAATATTTGTACACAGGATGGACTTAAGTTCGAAGTGACACTGACTCGCACTTTGTTTGAGCCTACCGCACGTTGTTACACAGATGTGGGATGCTCGCGAATATTTAGAACAACCTTACTGATCGTTTATTATGAAGGCACTGTTTATACCCAACCTTACTGGTTGGTTGAAGGAACTGTTTTTTTCACAACCTTACTGGTTGGTTATTGTAGAAGAATTTATTTAAACACAACCTTACTGGTTGGTTGTTGAAGAAGAATCCCTGTTTGTATTCAGGTACTGCCTTTTATATAAATCCAATGTTTGTATGGTGGTTGTCAAGGCAACCAACAAAATTCAATCAAGCCGACAATTATCCGTTCATTTCAAAGTGCAAACCCCATTGTTTTGCGATTTTATTGCATCTATAAAGTCTTTTGAAATTTATTTCTCCTATATACAAATTTAGAATTCTGGTTTTTGACAATTAAACGCGTGTTAAAAACTTTAATAGTACTCTCTTTGATATTCTAGTACAGCCATGCTCATAAAAATGATCGCTTTTTATAATGTTTGACTTCTCTAACAATAATTGATATGTGTATCTCTAATTATACCGCGTTTACAAATGTTTTCTTAACTACTAAGTACATTTTCTTTTTATTTTATTTCCGTTTCTTTTTACCAGACAAAAATTCATTTATAAAAATTAAAATTATTTAATGGTGATTTTTGACAACCTATATTCAAACATGTGGTGAAATCTTAATAATGCTCATGCCCTGTTTGTACAGTACTTGAATATGTAAAGGGCTTTTGGTTCAATATGTGTGTACCCAAAAGTTTGTTTCTTTACTGAACTAGGGAGATATTTGACTTTTTAAATGACATTCGCGTTTGACTGATATGTTTTTCAAAAAGATGCTATTGCTTTTTCCACGGTCTTTACATTTCCATTTGCTTACAAAAACCTATGATACATCAAGTATCGATATTGAAGTATCCCTATTAATTTGCAAATTTAACAATTTTAGTCGATTTTTATTATAAATTATACTTTTGCAATGGCCATATTTGTCGACCCAAAGTAAACATTTTTATAAGTAAACCAATGAGCAGGATACAAATGTTTTATATCTTTGTTATGTGTGATGCGAGTCTGCGTACATTGTATACGCATTTGACCTTAATTATATGCCCAATTCAACAATAATTATTTTAACCACAATGTACGAGGGTTCGTCCAAAAGTGAATTTTTTAAAACATGAACGAAAATCTAAATAATCATATTTTACATATTTGACTGGTCGTGGCTAAGATACAAGACCAGTTCAATATATATATATATATATATATATATATATATATATATATATATATATATATATATAGATCTTTCATACAAAGTCAGGCCAACTATAGCAAGATGAATGCACAATCTTGAGCCAGGAAAACAAACCTGAGCCATATATATGGTTCAGGATCGTTTTCCCAATATAACTTCTCTAGGTCAAGTCGTAAAGTAAACATACCAATACAATTTGAAGTGACCTTCAATTTCGCGGTCACCCAGCAGGCTTGTCTTTGTTTAGTACTTGCCGGTTACGAAAAAAATGGACATTTATGATGGTTCAGCTTTGTAGGAATAACCGTTTGTTTAGTTCTAGGTTATGCCGCTTGAAGTCGTTGTGGTAATATACTGTATATAGTTGGGTGTTCACAATTCTGAGCCAATTAAGCCTGGCAACAATGCTTGTTTTCTAACATAAAGGTCTATATGCATCGGGATTGTTATCTACTACCTGCTACCCTCACTTTTACACCATATGATTGTCGCCGTTTGCCATTGTGTGGTATAGTGTATATTTGGAACATACGAGTATTTAGAAATAGAGAAGTTTGTCGTGCGGTTAAAACACCGGGCATTTACGTTCTTTTTTTTAATTTATTCACATGCACGCGGTATTTGTTGCGCGGTGAAGAATGTTTTTATCGAAAATGTCATTATTAAATACCTGAAATTTTTAATATAAAATCTTTTAAAACAGTTTTTAAAGGAAAGCTTTTTATTTTAATTAAACAATATTTTTAACTACAAAAGGAGATTAAAACATGAATCATGCTTTTATTGTGCAAAATGACATTATTTGACATTTAATGATTTGATAATACAATAATGTCTTTCTTAATATTGCCTGGACAATTTAGAAAAACTTTACATATCTCTACATGATTATCTTGAGATTTTGGACCTATTTATATCTACTTTAAATTTAGAATTGCCCCATAAACTAAAACCATAGGAGACATAGGACAAATAGCAAGATCTAATTCAAACCGCTCACGTGGAACGTAACTAGGTACACTTGCGTTCTAGCTTACAGTTCTTCTTAATAAATTCGTTAATACATACATATGTAATTGTCTGTTCATTAGAAACATTTACTCTTCAGCAAATTTTAGACCCGATGTGCAATTGTGTGCAGAAAAATCGCCTACACTTCAAAATCAAGCAATCAACTTTTTAAGTATTTTGAACTTTGTAAATGTGAATCTTGAGATTATATTTGCAAATAGGTTATAAACTGTCAGTGAAATTGTCATTTTTTTAATTTGAAAGCCAGTAAACTTACTTATTAATTATTATTTATTGAAATCAATTTATAAAATCGTTATTAGGTAAATAAAAACAACCAACAATTTTAATAATATATTTTATAAAGAACTGTGGATAAAGGTCCCTTCAATAATTTTCATCCAGACACAATTCTCTCTCTCTCTCTCTCTCTCTCTCTCTCTCTCTCTCTCTCTCTCTCTCTCTCTCTCTCTCTCTCTCTCTCTCTCTCTCTCTCTCTCTCTCTCTCTCTCTCTGTCTGTCTGTGTGTGTGTGTGACCACAATAGTGGTCAAACTGCTGCAGATATCAATTCCAAAATTTGTATTTACGTGTATAGTCTCCGTCTTGAAATCTGACTAGTGTTTCAGCAAAATCGGTAGACCGGAAGTAGTAGTTTATTTCAGCGAAAAAATTAAATTTTGCCAATAGTTGATCAATTACTAAGTTTAAACGAATTTATAAAGAATTTAAATGTTCTCAAAATTACATTTGAGAAAAATTTTATTAAAAAGGTTTTTTTTAATTCCTTCCGAAAATAGGTCTTTTACTCTTATCGAAAATCAGTTTTTTGCGAATCTTTCGCAAGTTATGCTTTTTAGACAGGTACGTTACAAGAACAAAAGTATTTAGAACTTAATTTTCAATACCTTTTGTATAAAAAAAAAATTTAAAAATTAGGACCGGAAGTACCACTTTTACTCTACCGAATAGCGATTTTTTGGTAGGTACAAAAGTATTTAGAGTTGGATTTGCAATATTTTTTGTATACATGAAATTTCAAAATTCGGACCGGAAGTAACACTTTTACTCTTAGGAAGTAGCACTTTTTTTCGAATATCTTGCAAAGTTTCGCCGTTCCTGAAAAAGATGTCAAACGACAAGATGCGTCCGAACACAAGCTTAAATAGTAGCTTTAATTGCAACCGGACTTTGTGCAAAATCCTAGAGTTTGTCTATATGTTTATTATGGAAGTGCCTTTCGCAACCGCCACTAGTTTGACAAGCAGAACAGAACACACCATAAATGATTGGTACTATATGTATCGACAAGTGTGCACCAAAATTGTATCAGTAAAATGACGAGGCCCACTAATTGGTACGCCTGATGATATAGCATATTTTTCTGCTAGAAGGAAATACCATCGAGGGCGAATGCTACAAGGTGATAGACCTCCTGCTTCTGAAGAAAGTGACGCCGAAATAGATAATCATCAAAATCATGGGGCTAGAGTTGACGGAAAATAGGTGCTTAATTGCTACCAATTATTGCAAGAGAAATACAACCTGGATCGACGATACATTCGGACGAATGTATATAGTATTTTAAATCAAAGGGGTTTTATTCGTCATACAGTAAACTATCAAACTGAATTAAGTGAACCCGCACACTCGGGCTAACACCCAACGTATAAAGAAATTATGGCCTAATGTGAAAACTCTCATTCGGCAAAAAATGAGAAGCCTTCCATCGCATAATTTACAGTCACACTTAGAATATTTCTGTTGGAAGAAATACGGAGAAAAGAACCTGACCTACTTCTAACTTTCTTACACAATATTCGAATTGTATATAGATAAGTTTTTTGGCACTAGTTATTGCAATATGTACTTCTTAAACAATAATTAACTTTTTAAAATTATTTCAGTACCTATGAATAAAAATTACTGGCAAGATTAAATATAAGGTTTAGATGAATGAGATTTTCTATACCTTCTACAGAAACGTTTTTGAAATAATTTTTGTAATTATCTATTTGTTCTTTCATTTCAAAAAATAATGCATTATTATGTAATATATGAATCAATAGCCTACACAGTATTATTATAATTTTTACGACGTCCGGAAAATACTTCTACATTAATTTAACACAGAGTTTAGGAATAATTATAGCTTGAAAAGAACCCTTTAAGATTTATGGCTCTCCTCGCAGGGAGTCATACATTTAAAAAGGTCAGAAAAAAAACATTGGCGACCGTTTTTTTTTGTAAATTCAGTTGCAAGAAAAAGATCATAAAACTACTTATCTAAAGTACGACATGACAATTCCTTTATATCTATTAAAACAAGAATGTTTTTTATATTCGCCATTCATAAATAATTACGTTAGAGTAGCTCGACTTCAGAAAAAGTAGTATTGTTTGGCATAATTGTACACAAGTGTATTTGTTATTGTTTCTATACTGTAACCAATTTTGACTTACAGTGTGGATATCTTTCTATTATTTTTCAGAAGGGTTGTTTTTAAGTTATTTAAGGCGAAAATATTCGCTATTCATAAATAATTACGTTCGACCAGCTCGACTCTAGACACCAGAAAAGGGCGTATTGTTTTGCACAGTGGTACACCAAGTGTATTTGTTATTGTTTCGATACTATAACCAACTTTGACTTAGTGTGGATTTTTTTCTATTATTTTTCAGAAGGGTTGTTTTTAAGTTACTTAAGGCAAAAATAGTCACACATCTTTTTTTTTAAAGAGTGGGGGTTAAAAATACTGATGTGTATGAATCGCCCACACTCGCAATGAATTTCGGCACTTTGTTAAAAAAATGTTGCGATCTTGCCTATATTCATTTAATCCAAATTGCTGATACTAATGATCAAGGAAAGGATTTGAAAGTTTTAAAAAAATTAATCGAATCACAATGGGCAGATGAAATTTCAGCCCAAGCAGCCGCGAACTTAAGCGAAAGCAAATGGAATAAAAATGAGCTTTTGCCTTTGACTAGTGACCTCAAAAAGTTAAGTATATTTTTACAGAAAGCTGCCGATGAGGCTTTTGAAAATTTACATTTTAACGAAAAGAACGTTGCAGCTTACAATACACTGAAGGAGGTTGTGTACACACAAATAATATTGCTGAATAGGAGACGCCCTGCTGAAGTTGCACAACTAAAAGTTGACAAATACACTGCAATTGGTAACTTAAATAATGACAATGAAAATGTTGAATTCCAAAACTGTCTGACTGAGACTGAGAAGATTTTGCTTAACACATACAGTAGAATCGTTATAAGAGGAAAAAGGGGAAGAGGCGTGCCAATATTAATGTCACCGGGAATGAAGAAACATTTTGATTATATTATTTCGATACGGAATACATTTACGAAAGATAATAACTATGTCTTTCATACAATCGGACAAGGTTTCCTAGATGGAACTAAAGTTTTATATAAATATGCTGAGAAGTCCGGGGCAAACAGACCAAAAAGCATAAGCGCTACGAAATTACGCAAACATCTTGCAACTATTACTCAACTTCTGCATTTCAGTGGAAAAGATCTTGAGCAAGTGTCTCAGTTTATGGGACACACACTAAAAACTCATTGCAAGGTTTACCGTTTATCTGATAGCATGTATCAAACAGCTAAGGTATCAAAATTATTGTTATTAATGTCGGAAGAAGGAATCGAGCGATTTAAGGGAAAAAATTTGGACGACATTGACATAGATTTATCTCCAGTAGCTGAAGAGGAGAATTTGGGAAATTGAAATACTAAATGTTTCCTTTATTTTTATTTAGAGATTAACATTTAACATTAAATTCTAACTCAAAATACTTTTTTCAACTCCATCTGAGGAAAAACTCTATATATTGCACGTTTAAATTGCGACTTTGTTTAAATATTAGTTAAATTTGTAGTGGTAGATTTGCAACTTTATTAAAGAAGGTCATAAATACTTCGAACATAACTAGTAGCTATGATTTGTAATAAAAAAAAATGGCAGTGTCTGCTAAACCTAGTGTTACAATTTCCCATCAGATATACAAATTACAAGTATAGTATACTAATGTTAAGCTGCAGTACTCATTTTTGAAATCCTTATCTACTAATATTCGGACAAAACGAAAGCAAATTGTAATAATTTTGTACGTAATTATAATTTATAACCAAATGTTTTACAACTATAATAATATTAAAATTTTTTTATCGTGAAAGTATCTACAAGTAAATATATAAAACGATTGGCTTTTAACACGTTGTTCAAAATTTTTCATGTTTACGATGCTAAATATCCTGTCCAAAATGAACATGTATGGACTCTTATTCAATAATCTATCTTTAAAATAAAAAGAGAATATGATAAACACTATCCATAAATTATGCACTTACTTAAGGTATTAGAGGAAGATTGAGGAAGTTGTACTTTTTATATTTATATTTGTTAAAGTTTAACATACTAATTTATGTAATCTTAAAATCAACTCAACCTTAATAATGTTATTGTTCAGATTAATAGTTTCTTATTGGTATTGTTTTAGACATTGTGAATTCCTTGTATGGAAAATCTTAGCAAATACATAGGCTAGTATTATATACATATATTTTGTTAGTTTTTAAGTTAGGATATTACAATATTTTATCTGTTTAAAACCAAGGCAGCTATCCTTAGTAGTATTTTTAGTTTAATTTTATTAGCATATATCATATTCATATTTATTAGAAAAGTCTGATAATAAAATAAATATATTATGCAACTATTTGACTATACTATTATTTCATAGCCTAATTTTTATTTTACCTAAACACTACCGTAAATTTAAACAACATGGTAGTACAAACAACCACTGAAAATATCTACCTCACTCTGTAGGACTGTAAAACTATACCTTTTGCAGAAATGCTCCATAGGAACAAGACTGTTGCAAATAAGAAAAATGCTGCAACAAAATATGTCTGTTTTACTTTCTTATACGTAGTATAAGGAAGTATTGTGATGATGAAAATTTTCGACCTCGAGATTTTTGCAGATGTCCACGTTTTGAGGTCCCCTGATACCAAAAAAGTGGTTTTTAAAAAATGTCTGTGTGTCTGTCTGTCTGTCTGTCTGTCTGTCTGTCTGTCTGTCTGTGTGTCTGTGTGTGACCACGATAGCGGTCAAACCGCTGTAGCTATCAATTCCAAATTTTGTATTTACGTGTATAATCTCCCTCTTGAGATCTGATTAGTTTTTCAGTAAAATCGGTAGACCGGAAGTAGCAGTTTACTTCAGTGAAAAAATCGAATTTTGCCAATATTTCGTCAAATACTAAGTTTATACAAATTTATAAAGAATTCATATGTACTTAAAATTAAAATTGAGAACAATTTTATTTAAAAAGTTTTTCGAAATTCCTACCGGAAGTAGGTCTTTTACTCTTATCGAAAATCGGTTTTTTGGGAATATTTCGCAAGTCAAGCTTTTTAGACAGGTACGTTACGTGTATAAAAGTATTTAAAACACAGTTTTCAATATCTTTTGTATAAAAAAGATTTCAAAATTCGGACCGGAAGTAATACTTTTACTCTTACCGAATAGCGATTTTTGGCAAATATGTTGTAAATTATGCATTCTATATATATTTATTAAGAGTACAAAAGTATTTAGAGTTATATTTGCAATATTTTTTGTATACATGAAATTTCAAAATTCGGACCGGAAGTAGCACTTTTACTCTTAGCGAGTAGCACTTTTTTTCGAATATCTTGCAAAGTATGCATTCTATAGCGATTTATTAAGAGAATAAAAGTACTTAGAATAGGATTTTGAATAAGTTTTGTATATAAAAATTCTTAAGATTGTATAGTTTGAAACGCTCATACGTATAAGAAAGTCGTGTGGTGGCCACACCTCATTTTTTACTTTCTTATACGTAGTATAAGGAAGTATTGTGATGATGAAAATTTTCGACCTCGAGATTTTTGCAGATGTCCACGTTTTGAGGTCCCCTGATACCAAAAAAGTGGTTTTTAAAAAATGTCTGTGTGTCTGTGTGTGTGTGTGTGTCTGTGTGTGTGTGTGTCTGTCTGTCTGTGTGTGACCACGATAGCGGTCAAACCGCTGTAGATATCAATTCCGAATTTTGTATTTACGAATATAATCTCCCTCTTGAGAACTGATTAGATTTTGAGCAAAATCGGCAGACCGGAAGTAGTAGTTTACTTCAGTGAAAAAATCGAATTTTGCAAATATTTCGTCAATTACTAAGTTTAAACAAATTTATAAAGAATTCAAATGTACTCAAAATTAAATTTGAGAAAAATTCTTTTAATAAAGTTTTTCGAAATTCCTACCGGAAGTAGGTCTTTTACTCTTATCGAAAATCAGTTTTTTTCGAATATCTCGCAAGTCATGCTTTCTAGGCAGGTACATTACGAGTATAAAAGTATTTAGAACGTACTTTTAAATATCTTTTGCATAAAAAAAATTTCAAAATTCACACCGGAAGTACCACTTTTACTCTTATCGAATAGCGATTTTTTGCAAATATGTCATAAGTTATGCATTCTATATATATTTATCAAGAGTACAAAAGTATTTAAAACTATATTTGCAATATTTTTTCTATACATGAAATTTCAAAATTCGGACCGGAAGTAGCACTTTTACTCTGAGCGAGGAGCACTTTTACTTTCTTATACGTAGTATAAGGAAGTATTGTGATGATGAAAATTTTCGACCTCGAGATTTTTGCAGATGTTCAAGTTTTGAAGTCCCCAGATACCGAAAAAGTGGTTTTTAAAAAATGTCTGTGTGTGTGTGACCACGATAGCGGTCAAAGCGCTGTAGATATCAATTCAAAATTTCGTACGTACGTGTATAATCTCCCTCTGGAGATCTGATTAGTTTTTCAGTAAAATCGGTAGACCGGAAGTAGCAGTTTACTTCAGCGAAAAAATCGAATTTTGACAATATTTCGTCAACTACTAAGTTTAAACAAATTTATAAAGAATTCATATATACATAAAATAAAAATTGAGAATAATTTTACTTAAAAGGTTTTTCGAAATTCCTACCGGAAGTAGGTCTTTTACTCTTATCGAAAATCAGTTTTTTGCGAATATTTCGCAAGTCATTCTTTTTAGGCAAGTACGTTACGGGTATAAAAGTATTTAGAACATAATTTTCAATATCTTTTGTATAAAAAAAAATTCAAAATTCAGACCGGAAGTACCACTTTTATTCTTATTTTTTGTATATATGATATTAAATATCATATATACAAAAAATATTGCAAAATAATTGAAAATTTGAAATTTTCAAAATTCGGACCGGAAGTAGCACTTTTACTCTTAGCGAATAGCACTTTTTTGATAATATCTTGCAAAGTTTGCATTCTATAGAGATTTATTAAGAGAATAGAAGTACTTAGAATAGGATTTTGAATAATTTTTGTAGAAAAAAAATCTTAAAATTCTATAATTTGAAACGCTCATACGTATAAGAAAGTCGTGTGGTGGCCACACCCCATTTTTTAAAAGAAATTGTAAAACATTTAGTTTATTACAAGCAGTACAATCCCTCTGGTTTATATCCAAAATGAACATGTCCTTCGCTAGTATTTTATTTAAGTATTATAATTATGACAATATACTACAACTCATCTTATAATTGTGTACTCCAACAATTGATAATTTTATTGTAAATTATAATTGTATGGACAAAAATATATTCACTCTTAAAATAAATCAGTTTAAATTACCATATATAAAATAAAAATAAAAAAGCTTCTGCATTATTTCATTAATATGTACTGTACATACAATAATTTCAGTCAATTTTGTATATAAGTCTGTCCTGTGGGAATTTTAAAAACCGCCAAATCTACTCATATCTGTTAGATTGCATATTTTCTCACCTTTTCGTATTCAAAACCGTTAAATCTAACAAACAAATTGCTAAAATAGCAATATTTTCAATGCCACAGACTTGCCGAATTTAAAACAGCTGATCTGTTACCTTTCAGCTTATAGGAATTACTCAAGATAAGGTTATTCGAATTACCTGAGCTCTTATAGCTGTAGTACTCTAATACGGGGAGACGTGGCGTCCTTCCTTCAGGATGGCACTACACTTATTCACTGGGTGTTCCAGGATAGGGCTTATATTAGTGTCGGGGGTTAATGAAAGAGTTGTTTCAAACCACATGAATTTATTACCACAACTCGGTCACTAAACAATAGCCACGCAGGACTATAAAGAAATGGCTTAAGGCAACACTAAATATTAAGAGATATATACATAGATTGAAATTATATACACTGTCTACTGAGACACCTTGACCAAAGGGCTAATGATCCCACACACAGGGGGATAAGAAAAAGGGGGTGGTCGCTAGATACTGGCAGTTTAATAATAGAGAGAGATATTGAGACACTCAGTTGGGGTTCTAGGGGATAAGGCTCCCTTCGGGGTACCTAGTCAATTAACGCCTAGAATGGGTAAGGCTGCCTTCGGGTACCAAACCAACTAACTACTTCTGAGTGACGTGACGGGGCTATCTTGAGATTGCCAACCGTGCAAGCTTAGGAATCAGTTCAGTACTTACGGTTGTAACAATGGGTACGATGTGAGGTCACTTTAGCCACACGTCACCAGTCACTGGGATGGTGTATCGGCACAGGTCTGACACTTGAATAACGATCCGTGGTCTGGATCTTTGTTGAAGCAGTAAGTGGCACTCACAACTTCAACAACCTCTCGTATTTGGTTGGGTCACTTTGTTCAACAACCTCTCTTTGGTTGGGTCACTTTGTTCAACAACCTCTCTTTGGTTGGGTCACTTTGTTCACAGCCTCACTAACAGGTCACGAATGCTCCTTGGATGTTGGTTGAAGCACGCAACTGCTGTTGATTCGGACTCTTGGTCCTCCTCGTAAGTGTTCGGCTTATCCCTTTTAGGTCCTTCCTCGTCTTCGGGTATCTTCGGGTCACCTCGGAAACGTTCGGGTTTGCTTCGTCTCGTTCGTAGAAGCCTTCCTACGCCTTCGGGTATCTTCGGGTCACCTCGGAAACGTTCGGGTTTGCTTCGTCTCGTTCGTAAAAGCCTTCCTACGCCTTCGGGTATCTTCGGGTCACCTCGGGAACGTTCGGGTTTGCTTCGTCTCGTTCGTAGAAGCCTTCCTACGCCTTCGGGTATCTTCGGGTCACCTCGGAAACGCTCGGGTTTGCTTCGGCTGCGTTCGGCTTGCTCGTAGAAGTCGTCCTACGTCTTTAGTTCTCCTCGGGTATGTTCGGCTTTGCCTCGGAAACGCTCGGGTTTGCTTCGAGTCGCTTCGGCTTGCTCGTGGGAGTCGTCCTACGTCTTTAGTTCTCCTCGGGTATGTTCGGCTTTGCCTCGGAAACGCTCGGGTTTGCTTCGAGTCGCTTCGGCCTGCTCGTAGAAGTCGTCCTACGTCTTTAGTTCTCCTCGGGTATGTTCGGCTTTGCCTCGGAAACGCTCGGGTTTGCTTCGAGTCGCTTCGGCTTGCTCGTGGGAGTCGTCCTACGTCTTTAGTTCTCCTCGGGTATGTTCGGCTTTGCCTCGGAAACGCTCGGGTTTGCTTCGAGTCGCTTCGTGGAGGACTTTCTGCGCCTTCGGGTATCTTCTGAAACGATTGAATACGTTTCAGAGATCTTCAGGAAACTTTTTCCCGGCGTCGACTTTCGTCGGATGCGTTATGAGCTCGCTCGATAATGCTCGGCTCGCTCGTAGAAACGTTGTATCAGCTCTGAAGTCACTTTGGCGAAAGTTCGGTTCTCTCCAGAGAAGGGGCTGTTGTCGCTCTAAGTCATAGAGGCGACTAGATACTCATCAATAAAATTCTTAGCTTTTATAACATTTTCAACGACGTAAACAAATGACGCGGTTGCAGGTGTTCTTTCAAAAGACGCATTCTATTCGTCAGAATAACGACTCTTTTGATTGGCAGAAGCCCTTGCTTCTCGTGTAAAATATTTTCCACTTGATAAATTTTCGAACAAAATTAGTGGGTGGAGCCTGTGAGTTGTATTCAATTAATTTCCACTTAATGCATTGGTGAAAATTTGGTAGGTGGAGCCTGTGCGCGGTAAGTTCATCATTGGTCACAATAACGACTGTTTGGGTTGGTTAAAGATTTTCAGTATTATTATATTTATTAATACTGTTAGAAATATATGGGAAATGTGCATCGTCTGTTATGTTTGTTTATAACAATCTCATTCACGGATCAAAATGATTTTTAAGTCCGCACAATCTTAGTAAATATTAATTACAACAATATAGAATGTTTATTAGCTCAAATTTATCGCAAGCACGTCGTTTAATTCGTTTCCAGGAGACGGCAAAGGTAACAATTCGACCGCTCCCGGGGAAGACGTTGCTTGAGGTTTGTTTGAGCACATTAAAATTAACCTAAGTAAAGTCTCTATGGTCGCTTATATCTACACACGCGAAGGAGGGTTGTTTCGCGATTTGTTCTAAAAAGGGGGGGGGAGGTATACGATACACAATGGTTTTGGCTTTAACTCAGCCTTGAACACGTCGCTAGTTCACACCCAGGTAACGGTAGAGTAACAATTCGACCGCTCCCGGGGAAGACGCTGTTCGAAACCTGTTTAAGCACACACTAAATTACCTAAGTAAAGTCTTTACGGTCGCTTATAACTACACACGCGAAGGAGGGTGTTCGCGATTTGTTCTGGGGGAGGGGCGTACGGATGATTCACTGGGCGCTTCCAGTTGCTCCGGGTGGGCGGCCTGGGTCCTGTGTAGGAACCTCTTCAGGGGGCTCATTAGGTGGGGCTATGTCTCGTGGCCCGTGTGTTGGGGGAGCTATGTCTGGTGGCTCCTGGGGTGGGGCTATGTCTTGTGGCCCGTATGTTGGGGCCACGTTGGGTCGTCGCATGGGCCGTACCTGGTCCAAGTGAAACTTCACTAGGCGTGCGCCTGGACGCTCGACCCAAATAGCTGTAGGGCCGGCGTTTTCGACCACTGGGTACGGTCCCAACCAACGTGGTCCGAAAGGTTGGCCAGGGGGCAAGTGGGCTTTCACCATTACGAACTCGCCTGGCCTCAGTTCAAGTGGCATCGGGGCGTTGGCATTGGCATACCTTCGTTCCCAATACCTCAGTTCGTTTGCGTGCATTCGACGGGTCCGCTCTGCGGCGGGTTCAGGTGGGTTTGCCTGCGGATCTCGCCATTCTCCGGGTCGATGCATTTCGAAACCGAACAGGGCCTTTGCTGAGGAGTACCCTGTTGCGGCGTTTTGTCGGCATCGCAGGTTAAACAGTACCTGGTCCAGCCTGTCATCCCACTGCTCGGGATTCTCGCCTTCCATCAAGACGCGAAGGCCCTTCTTCAGCTCCTGATTCCTTCTCTCGACAGGATTGGCTCGGGGGTGGTAGATAGGGGTGGTCCAGTGTAAGCACTGCCACTTTCTAAGGGCTGAGACCCATGCCACCGAAGTGAATTGTGGGCCGTTATCGGACAAAATGGCCATTGGGTAACCAAACCTTTGGAACACCTGGGTCAGGAATTCGATGACGGCGGTACTGGAGGCGCTCTTCACTGCGCATGCTTCCGTCCATCGAGAGTACAAGTCCGTGATGACTATCCCGAACATGTTTTTCCTTCGGGACTCGGTTAGTGGCCCCACAATGTCGACCGACACCACCTCAAACGGTTGTTTCGGTGAGTGTGGTCGCAACGGGGCTGGTGATTGGGGCGGTCCTCTCTTGAAGGCATTACAGATGCGGCAAGTCTTCACATGTTCTGCAACGTGGGTCTGGAGGTTATTCCAAAAGAAACGCTCTCGGATCGCTCGATGTGTCTCCTCCGCACCTGGGTGGCCGGCAGTGGGGTGATCGTGGTATTGGTGCATCACCCTCTCGCGGGCGGTAGGTGGTACCCAGATCAACCACTTCTCTCCTAATCGGTAGCGCAGTAGACCATCTCTGAAGGTTATGTTCGGGTGCTCCGGGGCGGCGGGGTCTCTGTTCAAGTTGGTCACCATCTCCAAGGCTTGCGGGTCCACTTGTTGTGCATCTCGAATGGTGTGCATCAACGGCTCGTCATCTTCTATGACGAATATTTCGTTTGCGGAGTGGGCTTCGGAAGTTCCGGTGGTCTCGTAGCGAAGCATCCTCTCGATGTCCCCTAAACCAGCGGGCGTTTCGTCATTTCCGGGGCATCGGGATAATGCGTCTGGTAATTCGTTCTCCCTACCAGGAATATGTTCTATTCTGTAGGAAAACTCCTGTAGGAGTAAAGACCATCGCATTAGTTTAGACTTGGTCTCCATGAATTGCTGGAGCCAAGTCAATGCCTTGTTGTCCGTTCGCAAGAGGAACGGCCTATCCTCCAGATAGGGACGGTAACGCTTAATGGCCCAAATAACTGCGAGGCACTCCTGCTCGTTAATGTGGTACCTCTGCTCAGCTTTATTAAATCGTAGGCTAGCATAGCTTACCACGTGTCTACGGTCATCATCCTCCTGGTAGAGGACGGCGGACGCACCTACCGCGCTGGCGTCGGTCTGCAGGCAGAACGGTCTTCCAAAATCTGGGCGGTAAAGTTTCAGAGGCTTTGATGCCGCCTCCTTCACGGCCTGGAAGGCACCCATTGCTTCCTGAGTCCATTTGTAGGGTCGGCTCGTGGATAGTAGGTCCGTGAGCGGGGCCATTATCCTAGAGCAATCCTGGATGTAGTCTCGCAACCAGTTTATCAGCCCGAGGAACTTGCGTAGGCTTTTCCGGGTACGGGGCGGCTCGGCGGCCTGGATCGCCTCGATATGCCCGGTCTGTGGATGGTTTCCTTCCTCGGCCACTACGTGCCCTAGGTAATCCAGAGTTGGGCTGGCGAAGTGACATTTACCCAGGTTTAGCTTCAAACCGTGTTGGGCCAATCTTTCAAAGACCAATCGAAGGTGCCTTTGATGTTGCTCCACGTTCTCGGAATATACAATGATGTCGTCGAGGTAGGCTATGGCAAACTCACGGAGGTATCCCACAAGTACTTCTTGTACCATGAGTTTCTGGAAGGTGGTCGGTGCGCCTTTAAGACCAAACGGCATGACGTTAAACTCGTAAGCTGCTCCATCCGGAGTAGTGAACGCCGTATACCGCTTAGATTTCTCTTCCATTGCGATTTGCCAATAGCCATTCCGCATATCGAGCGTGGAGAACACCTTCGCTGTTCCTAAGTCTTTGAGTGACTCCTGGATGGGAGGCAGGGCACTGGTCTCATCCTTTGTCCTACTGTTCAGCTTGCGGAAATCCACGCAGAATCTCGGCTCCCCAGTTTTCTTACTAACGATGACAATCGGCGAACTGTAATTGCTATGGCTAGCGCGGATTACGTCAGCTGCAAGCATTTTGTCAATCTGTTCGGCGATTACACGTTTCTTGGCTGGTGAGTATCGATATGTGGGTACTCTTACCGGTGTGTCATCGGAGAGCCGGATTTCATGTTTCGTAGTGGCGGTAGTTGTGACAGCCTCTCCTTCCTCGAAAAGTTCCCCGAAATCATTCAAGGTTTGTTGGAAGGTCTGCTTATCCGCTGCCGTCCACGTGGTGGTATCCGTCTCTGTATGTATGGTTCCGGTAGGGCGTTTCCGTGGACCTCTCGCAGTAAAGTGTAAGGTCTATCTCCCTTCCTTGCCCACATGCATGCACCTCCTTGCCATATCAATGACTGCCTGGTGTTCCGTGAGCCATGGGCTCCCCAGGATGATAGCGGCTCGCATGTTCGGCACCACTGTCGCAGTGCACGTGAACTTATACTGACGAGAGGAGGCCTTCAGTGTGCCTTCGTGATGAGCCTGGAAGGTGGCCTCTTTGTGGATCCAATTGAACGTAACCGGTCGTGTCTCTCTAGCTCGACCCGTCATATATTCTGGCCTTATGAGGTTCTTGGTGGCAGCTGTGTCTATCAGTGCCACCACCTCTTGGCCGTTGACTTGCAGTCTAATGGATGGCGTGGATCCTTCGCCATCCATTGTGGTGAGGGCCGTCCCCGTTACTGCTGTGGAGCGGCCCCTTTGTCTTCCCCCTGGTTCTGTTGGGGACGTGGGTGGCGTACGGCGAATTCTCTCGGCTGCTTCGGGCAGTCCCGATTCATGTGCCTCCCTGGGCAGAAGCAACACCTCGGAAGGGTTCGTCCCTCAACTACACGAGGCTCTTGGTTCCTGGACGCTACCTCAGCTGGGCGACGCGTCGTCGGCTTTGCCTCTTGGACAGCTGTCACTTGGGATCTTCCTTTGGTCTGTTTTACCCAAATTTTGTCCGCCTCGTTAAGTCGGGACCAGCGGGTGCATTGTCTCTCCAGTTCACCCATGGTTTTCGGAGCTAGCTGGAATAATTGTAGGTTCATTTCCTTACTCATCCGGTCAGTGATGTGTAGAACCAATTCCTCTTCGGGCCAGCTAGGCCTGAGCCGGAGACACAGTTGTTTCATCTTATAGATGAATTTCTCTGGGGCCTCACCGGTAGTTTGTCTGGTGGCGTACACGGCCGTTTCCAATACAGTTCTCCGTTGGTGATTAAGGAATTCATCCCGGAAACGCTGTACGAAGTCCTCTGGCGACAGGAAACTGCCCATGTAGTACTCATACCATGTTGCCGCCTCTCCTGCCAGATGTGGACGCACTGCTTCGTCGACATCCTCTGGCACTTCCAGAGTGCAGTGCCTTAGGTACTCTTCCATTCTTTGTATGAAGAGCACGGGGTCCTCCGTGATATCTCCACGATAAGGACGTGATGGAGGTTTGGGTATTGGTGGACCTTCGGGCGACATACCGAGGCGCTTTAGTGCCTCTGTCAATGTCCTTACGGCATCTGATTCCACCTTTGCCTCTGAGGTTGACCTCATAGGACTCTGGGGTCGGTTCCCAGTTGGCCTCCTGCTGGGTGTATCGCCCACGATGACGCCTTCCTCTAGCGTCACTTCGGTTACAACCGGTTTGATTGTTGTAAGCCCGGCTGCTTGGCCTAGGTTCAAGTCGACGATGACCTCAGGACTGGTGTCTTGTGCAACGGGTTTTCTCCCCTCCAAGACTTCCAGTCGAGTTCCCAGTAATCTGAACTCATTTAGCAAGCTGGCCATTTGACTTGTCGGGTTGTCAGTTTTGGGTGATGATTTTGTAGGGGAAGGTGATCGGTCAGATCCGCTAGACTGATTTCTGCGGGATTCTCTTCTCCTCAGAGATTTAGGGCCTCTTGGAGCCATTGTCTCCCCACGTTCGTCGGTGCTTTCTGCACCGAAAGTTTCCGTTTTTAGGTTACGAAACTTTGCCACTCACGTTGGCGCGCCAAAATGTTACCTTTCAGCTTATAGGAATTACTCAAGATAAGGTTATTCGAATTACCTGAGCTCTTATAGCTGTAGTACTCTAATACGGGGAGACGTGGCGTCCTTCCTTCAGGATGGCACTACACTTATTCACTGGGTGTTCCAGGATAGGGCTTATATTAGTGTCGGGGGTTAATGAAAGAGTTGTTTCAAACCACATGAATTTATTACCACAACTCGGTCACTAAACAATAGCCACGCAGGACTATAAAGAAATGGCTTAAGGCAACACTAAATATTAAGAGATATATACATAGATTGAAATTATATACACTGTCTACTGAGACACCTTGACCAAAGGGCTAATGATCCCACACACAGGGAGATAAGAAAAAGGGGGTGGTCGCTAGATACTGGCAGTTTAATAATAGAGAGAGATATTGAGACACTCAGTTGGGGTTCTAGGGGATAAGGCTCCCTTCGGGGTACCTAGTCAATTAACGCCTAGAATGGGTAAGGCTGCCTTCGGGTACCAAACCAACTAACTACTTCTGAGTGACGTGACGGGGCTATCTTGAGATTGCCAACCGTGCAAGCTTAGGAATCAGTTCAGTACTTACGGTTGTAACAATGGGTACGATGTGAGGTCCCTTTAGCCACACGTCACCAGTCACTGGGATGGTGTATCGGCACAGGTCTGACACTTGAATAACGATCCGTGGTCTGGATTTTGTTGAAGCACTAAGTGGCACTCACAACTTCAACAACCTCTCGTATTTGGTTGGGTCACTTTGTTCAACAACCTCTCTTTGGTTGGGTCACTTTCTTCAACAACCTCTCTTTGGTTGGGTCACTTTGTTCACAGCCTCACTAACAGGTCACGAATGCTCCTTGGATGTTGGTTGAAGCACGCAACTGCTGTTGATTCGGACTCTTGGTCCTCCTCGTAAGTGTTCGGCTTATCCCTTTTAGGTCCTTCCTCGTCTTCGGGTATCTTCGGGTCACCTCGGAAACGTTCGGATTTGCTTCGTCTCGTTCGTAGAAGCCTTCCTACGCCTACGGGTATCTTCGGGTCACCTCGGGAACGTTCGGGTTTGCTTCGTCTCGTTCGTAGAAGCCTTCCTACGCCTTCGGGTATCTTCGGGTCACCTCGGAAACGCTCGGGTTTGCTTCGGCTGCGTTCGGCTTGCTCGTAGAAGTCGTCCTACGTCTTTAGTTCTCCTCGGGTATGTTCGGCTTTGCCTCGGAAACGCTCGGGTTTGCTTCGAGTCGCTTCGGCTTGCTCGTGGGAGTCGTCCTACGTCTTTAGTTCTCCTCGGGTATGTTCGGCTTTGCCTCGGAAACGCTCGGGTTTGCTTCGAGTCGCTTCGGCCTGCTCGTAGAAGTCGTCCTACGTCTTTAGTTCTCCTCGGGTATGTTCGGCTTTGCCTCGGAAACGCTCGGGTTTGCTTCGAGTCGCTTCGGCTTGCTCGTGGGAGTCGTCCTACGTATTTAGTTCTCCTCGGGTATGTTCGGCTTTGCCTCGGAAACGCTCGGGTTTGCTTCGAGTCGCTTCGTGGAGGACTTTCTGCGCCTTCGGGTATCTTCTGAAACGATTGAATACGTTTCAGAGATCTTCAGGAAACTTTTTCCCGGCGTCGACTTTCGTCGGATGCGTTATGAGCTCGCTCGATAATGCTCGGCTCGCTCGTAGAAACGTTGTATCAGCTCTGAAGTCACTTTGGCGAAAGTTCGGTTCTCTCCAGAGAAGGGGCTGTTGTCGCTCTAAGTCATAGAGGCGACTAGATACTCATCAATAATTCTTAGCTTTTATAACATTTTCAACGACGTAAACAAATGACGCGGTTGCAGGTGTTCTTTCAAAAGACGCATTCTATTCGTCAGAATAACGACTCTTTTGATTGGCAGAAGCCCTTGCTTCTCGTGTAAAATATTTTCCACTTGATAAATTTTCGAACAAAATTAGTGGGTGGAGCCTGTGAGATGTATTCAATTAATTTCCACTTAATGCATTGGTGAAAATTTGGTAGGTGGAGCCTGTGCGCGGTAAGTTCATCATTGGTCACAATAACGACTGTTTGGGTTGGTTAAAGATTTTCAGTACTATGATATTTATTAATACTGTTAGAAATATATGGGAATTTATGGGAAATGTGCATCGTCTGTTATGTTTGTTTATAACAATCTCATTCACGGATCAAAATGATTTTTAAGTCCGCACAATCTTAGTAAATATTAATTACAACAATATAGAATGTTTATTAGCTCAAATTTATCGCAAGCACGTCGTTTAATTCGTTTCCAGGAGAAGGCAAAGGTAACAGATCCGAGATAGCGTGATACTTTTTGCGTATGTTAGCAAGGCAGCGTACAATCTCGTCACAATAATATAAGGACTTTTTAAATGCCGCCCGCTTAAATGACATCAATTTTTTTACTTATTTTCTTGATTTTGAAAAATCTTTTCATTGTCCAACTAACAGAATAAAAATGTTGCAAAAACGACAATAACAATAAATTTTATTATGGAAAGATGGCCTTACAAGTTTAGCATCCATTTATCAATTTGTTTTGAATAAGTTTTTTGAGAAAAATTTGCTATTTCCGTCTATGAAATATAAACCTGTAATATGATTATTTAATATTCCATCAACACATTTAGTTTACAAGGACACTGCGTTTTAGCATCATAAGTTATCTGTGTGATTGTGTATGCGAACCGACGATTCATCCGTTAATAGTATATTTTACATTAACAAAATTATTCAGCCTATATTTTGGTATTGAGGTAGGACGTTTTTCAACATTTGCATAAATAAAAACATGACATTGTCCGGTTTTTTTGTGATGAAGAGGAAGAAAGCAACTACGTATCTTAATTTTTTTTATTATCCGACTATCGGTAGTTGATACGATATTTCAAATAAATTAGCATTTGACAGTTTTCCTCTGTGGAATATTGTAAACCACCATATTAATTTATAAAAACAATATTTAGTCGAACGTCAGTATGTACGACTAAAACGTTATATTAATGCACAGTGCTAATGTATGACATTTGACATTATGAATGCACGTTTGAATATAGGGGGTGAGAAATATTTTCCTTGTTAGTTTTACTTAATACTCTATGATATGTTTCTTTTCGGATCCCTCTTGGCTCTTATACAGATCTTGTAAGCAGATCTACATACAACCAAAGTACAAAGCTACGCCTTATTGCTTCGTACTTTGGATGTATGTATGTATGCTTACAAGATCTGTATAAAAAAATTCTATCAAATGGCAACAAGATATAAGGTAACATCATTTCGTTAACACAAAATAAACAAAAACTCCTTTACTAATGAAATACAATATTAAATTAAGTGTACGAACTGTCATTTGCCGACTTTCTCACAATACGCAAGCTTGTATAGAAGTTCTTCATCTACATTTTGAATCGCTTCCGGGATACTTCTTACATTTCATCTCTAATGCGATGTTCTAGTAGAGCTAAATTTTGTGATTTGTTGACGTAGACAAACTCAGACAAACTAATCACGGGGTGGAGCTATTCTATCGCTCTTTGTCTGCAAATCCACCTTCTCGAAAAGCAATTGTCCAGAAAATCTCGAGCAAAGCTGTAAATGTACAGAGATGTGCCGAACAGTGGTTGAAGATCGTCTATTTGCGGCAAAAATTTTCTGCGCATTACGTAAAATGAATTATAGTAAGTTTATGTACCCATGCAAAAGATGTATACATGCTACGATGTTATTTTCTCAGAAAGGAACAAAAAGGAACAGTTGAAATTTGTAGTGTTAATAATAGGCATTATAGGGATCATATACACAGAATATGAACTTATAGCTACTTTGTGATGAATACTGAAAGCCTACGTAAGTTTTATTTCAGTAATGGATTTTATTACAGTAATCAAAAGAAAGGTAGCAATAAAATGCAACAATCTAAAAAGCGTTATAAAATTTTATAATGTTAAAGTATTTGCTGCAAATACATAGTAAAATTAACTTTTTCTCAAAATCGACTATTTGCCGGTCCTACGTCATCTTGCTGAAATAATATGGTATTTTCAGGATCATTCAGTCTACACATTTAATATCTCGGGTGATGAGATAAGATTTACCCGACTCCAATAGCTGTTATTTTGATGATTCACTGTCCTATTAGGACACAACGTGGCATCATTTGAAGAAAGTAATTCTAATACAATCATCCATTTTCAAGGTACAAATCCATCATAGTTTCACAAACCTCTGGTCGCCGGTCGGACACGTTTTCGTTTGAGTTCCTACATGAGTTAAATTCTGATATAGTGTTTTCAGTAGTTTTTGAATATCTTTAACAACACCAGTTTTCCGAAATTTAGACTGAATCTTACTAACTGTAGAGTGGCTGATCAGACGATCTGGTTATATTGTATTTAACAAATAGTATACGTCTTGCTCGGATAAAAATTCAAATTTAATTCCTCTGTATGACAGTAAATGTGCGACAATACTTTAATTACAAACGATTTTTGTACCGCTAATAGGTTAAGTAAGAAGTATAAAACTGGTTCTTTGTAATGATATATCTGAATGAACTACAAAAAAACACAAAACACTTTGAAAAACTGTATCTGACAACGTTTTGCTTTATTTGATTTTCGTTTTTAACATTCAGTTATCATTTGTTCGAAAAACTTATGTAATAAGGCAATATTTTATCAATAAAAAAAAACATTTTCAAAATCAAGAAAAAAGTGGGGGTTACTATTTAAAAAAATGATATCTTCGTTATGTAAAGAAATGATTGCTGAAAACCGACTTTCATACCAAAATGTGTCTTTTTATCAAATAGAATCGGCCTGTTCTGGGATCTTTTCTAACAGAATTTTATTTCGCTTTTACTAAATTCCTGCTGTGGGTGCATACTGTACAAATATACATCTTAGGGCTCCCGCCCAAACTTGACCGTTACACTGATATGATGTGTCGAGATTTTCCTGATATTTCTGCACATTCTGTATATAAGCATTTCAAATGATATATGAAATAAAACGCAAACAGCTAGCTTTTCATTTATATTTATATTAACAACATGAAGGTCGTAAATGTTCCTACTAAACAATTCATTATATAAGCAACACGTATACATTTTTTTTGATAGGTCAAGAATAACTTACGCTGCTTGCAGATACGAGGTATTATATCGTAGCACAAGTTCTCTTCTCTAAAAATATGTCCTCAATCACTTTGTTGTTTACTCGGGCCATTGATATTTTTTTAGAATTACTTGCTATTTTATATAATATTATTGAATTTTAGTAAGAAAAAAAAGCTTCTTTTATATTATTTCAATTATATACAATATTTCAATCCATTTCCTACATAACTCTGACTGTATTTTGTTCGTTAGCATTTTAAAAATCGCCAAAACAACCGTTAGCTGCTAAATTGTATATTTTCTCGCAATTTCAATTCACAACTGTTAGATCTGCAGGCCTTCGAGGCCCTTGGCTTCTATTTCTTCTACTACTTTCTTCCAAAAAAGGTACCAACAAAAAAATCAGAAATGGTTGTTGTAAATGTCATATAGCCTTGAAATTTCTATATAAATCAGTTTCACTTGAGCTAATTAAGCTATTACCGAAATGAGGTAAAGTCGAAAAAGTATATCCATATATCCAAAAATATGAAGGAACTAAGTTTAGGGAACAGTTTAGTTTAAAATATCCCTAGAATTAGTATTACTTTACGATTGCTGCAAGTGACAGCAACATATGCAAATGTGATTTTAATTGTAGCGAAAATACTTTTAATTCTTATGATCATCTAAAGAGAAAACACTTAATTGCTTTTTCTAATACAGATAGACGTAACGGAATAAAAACAAATTCTAAAATATAAAAGCACTCATTTTTCTAAATCAAAATATTATCTCATTTTAGTCCGATTTTAGATAATAATATATACTTATTCTTAATATTTACATTTATATGTTATATGCTATTATATTATGTATGCTGTAAGATATTTATTTACTGCAAACATATCTCTCAATACATTTCATCTCATATTTAATTATGCCCTACATTTTGCTTTTAGATAATATTTATTATCAATGTAAATTTGAATAATCCTATAGAAAGTAGTTAATAGCAATTATCGATAGATACTTACTTTCGATAATTAAATGGAATTGAAAACTTGTAATTTTAAATTTATATTACGCTAAAGTTAATGTTGAGATCATTACTTGAATCCCTTAAACTTCACTTAAAATAAATAAATATTATTTAATTAAATTGCAAACTAATGTATACTTTGTGAATCTTTAATACCAAATGTTTTACAATTCAAAATATTTAAAAAAACGTGATAGTAATTCTTAATAGAAAATAGTACTGATTATTCTTTATTATAATTTAAGATTTAAATTTATCTTATATTTTAAGCTTCAATAAATTTTTATTTTATTATGCTAAAAATGGTTCTTAATATATTTCGTATAAGTATGTTAAATGATTTATGAATTGGAACTCAAACTGTTGGCTTCTCATTTATAGTTATTATATCGACATTATAACGGTCAATATAAATGCTCCTACTAAGCAATTCTTTCTGTAAGCAAAAGGTATACATTATTTTTTTTAGATAAGCCAGCGTGTAGATACGAGAGAGTATATAAATTGTATGTAATTAGTGCAAGTTCTGTCCTCCATAAAATTGTCAACGGTGCTAGAGGTAACAGAATGCTACCAGTATCTACACATATACACACTTTGGTGGTCAGTTCGTATCTTAGTTGATTCTCCATATATGATGAAAAATATTAGGAAATTTGTTTCCCCTCACCTGAAATCCTGTTTCCAGAGATTCCCCTTTACACAAATATACAAAATTTAGGTATATATTCCAACAGGTAAACACGGAAGTCAGGCCGCCACCTTTATTAGACGGAGGTGACCACTTAACAGCCATCAATCATATATATATATATATAAAATTTTTGCAGAAAAGAAACTGAGTTTTACTATACCTTATAATTGTTAATGAAACAGGCCGCTACACCCAAGAATTAATATAATAATTATATATATATATATATATATATATATATAAGTAGTTGAAGGGAAGTAACGACCGTCACAACATTAGGAAGAAATAAGTATTGGGGAATGCGGTCAATTTATAGAAACATTAAGTGCTCATTTGTTCTTTATTCCTAATATTTCGTTACAATTTGTAACATCCTCAGAGGAAAAGCTAAAAATATTTATATTTTGTGTGAAAACAATGAACAAGTAAATAATGTTTTGTAATAACTTACAACTTGAGTTATATAAGTAGTCCAGTTGGTGAACAGAGATATAAAATTTCAAACATTTTTAAAAAATTGTGTATGTATAAAATGCACTGATACAATTGTGTCATAGAAATAAAATTAAATTACTAAAATTACTAATACATTTAAAAAACATACGAATCACACTTTTTAAAATAATCATACACGTGTCAGATTGTAGGTTAGTTCACTTTCAGGCGGGAGACAAGACTGAGCTTAAAATTTTACCGTTACATCAATCGACGCATGTCAGGTGAAATTGCATCATGGGAACTTCGAATTAATATGCAATACAGGGGCTTGCAAAAATTTCGGTACTGGTGTCATTGCAGTTATGTTACTGTAAGTAATTTCTTAAGAATGTAAGAATAAATGATACTGAGGTTGTTAGTGTCAGTCTTGAAATTTACAGTGTCACTTTCGTTCTTTTTAATGTTCCACATTTCAGCAAACAATCTGTTTCTATAGTTTGTCTCTGTGCAAAGAGAGACAAACTATAGAAACAGATTGTTTGCTGAAATGTGGAACATTAAAAAGAACGAAAGTGACACTGTAAATTTCAAGACTGACACTAACAACCTCAGTATCATTTATTCTTACATTCTTAAGAAATTACTTACAGTAACATAACTGCAATGACACCAGTACCGAAATTTTTGCAAGCCCCTGTATTGCATATTAATTCGAAGTTCCCATGATGCAATTTCACCTGACATGCGTCGATTGATGTAACGGTCAAATTTTAAGCTCAGTCTTGTCTCCCGCCTGAAAGTGAACTAACCTACAATCTGACACGTGTATGATTATTTTAAAAAGTGTGATTCGTATGTTTTTTAAATGTATTAGTAATTTTAGTAATTTAATTTTATTTCTATGACACAATTGTATCAGTGCATTTTATACATACACAATTTTTTAAAAATGTTTGAAATTTTATATCTCTGTTCACCAACTGGACTACTTATATAACTCAAGTTGTAAGTTATTACAAAACATTATTTACTTGTTCATTGTTTTCACACAAAATATAAATATTTTTAGCTTTTCCTCTGAGGATGTTACAAATTGTAACGAAATATTAGGAATAAAGAACAAATGAGCACTTAATGTTTCTATAAATTGACCGCATTCCCCAATACTTATTTCTTCCTATATATATATATATATATATATATATATATATGTTCTCTTTCAGGTTTCCGCGGGTAGTAGTATGTGTTGTCACTGGATTCCGGGTTTTCTTCCGCGTTTCCACTGCTTGGTCTTTGGAAAGACCGATGCTGGTTTCTTGACGACGTTTCGGCAAAATCACACTTGCCATCTTCAGGTCTGCGATAACTGTCTGCTTCTGCTTCTTGTTATTCGTAAACTGACGTTTTCGGGATTCGGATGGTGGTTATATACTTCGTTAGCGTTTCGGTTGGTTGCCCTTGGACGAGTGTGTGCATGGTTCCGTGTCGTTGGGCTCGTGTTTGGAGTGTGACGGCTGGTTTGCGATGTAGAAGTATATCTTGTTAGTGCTGGTTTCCATGCTGTTGGTAACCTCTGGGTATCATCTCGTGAATTCAGATTGTTCGGATGTTTTTCAATTTCGATGGCTTCCCTGATGATTCTGGTTTTAGTATGTTCGATGTTCGCTAATAGCTTGGTGTTACTGAAGTCTATCGTGTGGGATGTTTCTTTTACATGTTGAGCCAGGGATGAAGTTTTCTCGTCTTTTCTTACGGAATTTTTGTGTTCGTCTCTTCTTGCGTTTACCCTTCTGTTCGTTTGTCCAATGTAAGTTTTTTCACAGGTGAGGCACGGAATTTCATAAACTCCTTGGTTTTCTAAAGGTATTTTGGTTTTAGGGTTTCGAAGGACTGTACTGATTTTTCTGTCTGCTTTGAATGTTGTTTCAATGTTGTGTCTTCGTAGGATTTTGGATACTCTATCGGTGGTGCCTTTCACATAGGGTAAGTAGGTTTTGGCAGTTAGTGTTTCTTTTTCCTCTTGTGGTGTTGTTGGTTTCGGCTTGGATGCCCTTTTGATAGCAGATTCACTGAAACCATTCTGCTGGAGTGCTTTGTGGAGTTTGTCCATTTCTTGGTTGATGTTATCTTCGTCTGCTAATCTCTGCGATCTTGTCACTAGGGTTTTCACTACTGATTGTAACTGAGCTGGGTGGTGGTGAGACTGAGCGTTCAGATATCTGTCTGTATGGGTGGATTTTCGGTATACCGTGTGACTTAAGTTCCCATTTTCTTTCTTCTTGACCAAAACGTCGAGGAATGGTAATTCGTTGTTCGATTCTATTTCCATCGTAAATTTTATTTTTGGATGGGTTTTGTTTAAATGTTCCAGGAAGATGTCGAGTTGGTCCTTTCCATGTGTCCAGATCACGAAAGTGTCATCGACGTAGCGTAGCCAGAGTTTGGGTTTGTGGGTGGCCGTCCTTAGTGCTGTTTTTTCTAAGTTTTCCATAAAAAGGTTTGCTATTACTGGTGATAGTGGAGAACCCATTGGGGCGCCTTCTATTTGTCTATAGCGCTGATCTTCGTATATAAAGTATGTGTTCGTCAGACAGTGTTTCACCAAGTTCATTATGTGCACTGGGGGTTGGTATATTCGTTCGATGGTCTCTAGAGCTTCGGCAACTGGTATATTGGTAAACAGTGATACTACGTCGAAGCTTACTAATAACCATTCTGGTTCTACTTTTTCTTGTCTCAATAGATCGATGAAGTGGCTTGCGTTCTTGACGTAAGATTCGGCTTCTTCGACATGAGGTTGTAGTTGTTGGGCTAGGTATCTAGCCAATTGTTGAACAGGTGATCCAATGGAGCTGACTATGGGTCTTAGGGGTGCACCTTCCTTGTGGACTTTAGGTAAGCCGTACAATTTGGGGCATCTTGATGACTTCTCCCTTGGAATGAGTGCTGTCTGGATTTCCTTGTCGATGGGACTCTCCTTGATTTTAGTTTTGGTTGTTTTCTCCAGGTATGTTGTTGGATCCGTGGAGATTGGTTGGTATGCTGGATCCTCCAAGAGGGTTCTTATTTTGGCGTCGTAGTCGGTTGTGTTCATTACCACAGTTGCATTTCCTTTATCGGCTGGTAGAATAATAATGTTTTCGTTTTCCCTTAGTTGTTTCAATGCCAAGAATTCTTCATGTGATAGGTTTTTCTTTGGTGGTTTGGCTGTCCTTAATATTTGCGATACATCTTGGCGGATAGTCTCGGCCGTATTCTTGTCAATCCCAGCGATAGTTGCTTCTACTCCACAAATTATTTCTTCTACTGGTATGCGGGCAGGAGCTATTGCGTAGTTAAATCCTTTAGCCAAAACATTGTGGGATGCTGCGTCCAATCCATGGGTGGATAAGTTGTATACTACTTTGAGTGATTTGTTCTCTACTCTGGTGTCTCTGGGTTTTTGTTCTGCTTGCAGGTGGTTGAACTTCTTTATTTGTTTTGCTTTTGTCCAATCGGTATTTGTCTCGGAACGGAATTCACTGAGCTGGTCCAGTATTCTCCAAATTATCGGGTGGATAATGTTGCTGAGGTTCAAATGTAGTTGCAGTAATTGTTTGTTGGTATCATCCAACATTTTTCTAGTCTCGTGGATGGATTCCCTCAGTAGCGCCATACTTGCTTTCTTCAGAATGTTCTTGGTTTGTCTGGTGTTTCTGTTGAACTTCAGTTTCAATGTCTGTGGCACTATGTTTTCCTCTCGGCAACGTTGTAGAAAAATCAGGTCACAAAGCAGTTTGCTTCTTCTTGTTCTTAGTTTTTCGAAGGTCTTGGTTTGGTGTAAAGTCTTCTCCCCGTAAAGACGTAATATGTTCTCTTTCAGGTTTCCGCGGGTAGTAGTATGTGTTGTCACTGGATTCCGGGTTTTCTTCCGCGTTTCCACTGCTTGGTCTTTGGAAAGACCGATGCTGGTTTCTTGACGACGTTTCGGCAAAATCACACTTGCCATCTTCAGGTCTGCGATAACTGTCTGCTTCTGCTTCTTGTTATTCGTAAACTGACGTTTTCGGGATTCGGATGGTGGTTATATACTTCGTTAGCGTTTCGGTTGGTTGCCCTTGGACGAGTGTGTGCATGGTTCCGATGGTTTACGATGGAAATAGAATCGAACAACGAATTACCATTCCTCGACGCTTTGGTCAAGAAGAAAGAAAATGGGAACTTAAGTCACACGGTATACCGAAAATCCACCCATACAGACAGATATCTGAACGCTCAGTCTCACCACCACCCAGCTCAGTTACAATCAGTAGTGAAAACCCTAGTGACAAGATCGCAGAGATTAGCAGACGAAGATAACATCAACCAAGAAATGGACAAACTCCACAAAGCACTCCAGCAGAATGGTTTCAGTGAATCTGCTATCAAAAGGGCATCCAAGCCGAAACCAACAACACCACAAGAGGAAAAAGAAACACCAACTGCCAAAACCTACTTACCTTATGTGAAAGGCACCACCGATAGAATATCCAAAATCCTACGAAGACACAACATTGAAACAACATTCAAAGCAGACAGAAAAATCAGTACAGTCCTTCGAAACCCTAAAACCAAAATACCTTTAGAAAACCAAGGAGTTTATGAAATTCCGTGCCTCACCTGTGAAAAAACTTACATTGGACAAACGAACAGAAGGGTAAACGCAAGAAGAGACGAACACAAAAATTCCGTAAGAAAAGACGAGAAAACTTCATCCCTGGCTCAACATGTAAAAGAAACATCCCACACGATAGACTTCAGTAACACCAAGCTATTAGCGAACATCGAACATACTAAAACCAGAATCATCAGGGAAGCCATCGAAATTGAAAAACATCCGAACAATCTGAATTCACGAGATGATACCCAGAGGTTACCAACAGCATGGAAACCAGCACTAACAAGATATACTTCTACATCGCAAACCAGCCGTCACACTCCAAACACGAGCCCAACGACACGGAACCATGCACACACTCGTCCAAGGGCAACCAACCGAAACGCTAACGAAGTATATAACCACCATCCGAATCCCGAAAACGTCAGTTTACGAATAACAAGAAGCAGAAGCAGACAGTTATCGCAGACCTGAAGATGGCAAGTGTGATTTTGCCGAAACGTCGTCAAGAAACCAGCATCGGTCTTTCCAAAGACCAAGCAGTGGAAACGCGGAAGAAAACCCGGAATCCAGTGACAACATATATATATATATATCAAAAATGACGTTTTCGCGGTTATGTGATGACAAATTGATATTTTGGGTTATTAAATAAATAAAGTAGATGTTCTACTAAGGGTTAACATTTCCTTGCGTTCTTGATATTGGATCACAGATGCCGCTAGGAGTCTCTCTCATAGGCATTTGGTACCCAATCAAGAATATAAGCAGGAAATCCAACTTTGTCTGGCATTGCAAATATCACCTTCGTGTACTGACGAGATCGAGGTTAGATCGAAACAGCTGTCTACACGTTGATATTTGCAATGTCAGCAATTGGTGGTGTAGATATGCATTACATTTCATATCACTTATGCATATACGAATTATTTCGTATATGCATACTTGATTTGAATTAACGCGGCAAATAACCCAAAATATCAATTTGTCATATATATATTGCTCTAGTGGAGGGGATAATATACTTGCAAACACATATAATAAATAATAAACCCAAAATTATTCAAATCTTGTTATGTGTGTTGCTAATAATATCTCCTCTCTTACCTAGTCATTCAAATTTACTCAAATAATCTCAGGTTATAATATGATAATGATAATGTAACACTCAGTATATAATATTTTAAATTTCTGTACCAAATTTATTATCTCATATGCTGTTATATATTTCTTTATTTCTTTTATCTATGCCCAAACACTTCTCAGTTTTATTCTTAATCAATTTAATTTTCTATAATGATAATATTCTTAATGCATTTAGAAATAAATATTTATCTCCTAACTCTTTCAAATAGTAATTTAAAATTCATCACTTCTTTATGGTATTACTTTTCTATAAATGAAACTAGTTTTTATTTTGACCACGCAGTACTAGCATTACATTTACTTTTATAAAGATGTCGCACTGGTATTTGCCATTATAAACTGCTACATAAAAATAACAATTTACATGCTTCAAATAATCCTGTTATGATTATTCTTTTGATGATGTGAATATTTCTGCTAATGAATTATCCCTCTTATAGGATAACAATCGTACGGTATGTATACTTTTCCTCTCACAATTAACTTTATAAATGCTAATTTATTTTGTTTACTTGTAGGTCATTGACTTATCAAACTTCTATTTCCGATAGGAAAATGTCTAACACAATGTTTCTATTTTACCAAATAAAAGAAGAATTTCACCACAATAATCGTTTAATAACAATAAATATTTAAATCTTGATTCGAAAATATATCCAATATAATTATACGACATGTACATAAATTGTTTAACCTGTCTAATTGTACCTGTACATTTATTGATATAAGAAGGATGTTCAGCAAATGTTATCTATTCGATAAGGTATGTACAAAATCCAATTCAATGTAACTTTTTCAATTTTGCATGCATTTAACCACGCAATTTAATTATTTATAAATAACTTTCGACTATAAAATATTAAACAAGTTTGAAGGTATGTTTTAGTACCAAGGTCATGTAAATTCATTTATATGTGCATATTCTGAAACTTCTTATTAAAATAGAGATTTAAACTTTTTACAATACGTATTTCTATTCTTGTTGTATACTATTAAGCAATTCTTAACAATATTCATGACTTTTACTCGATGTAAAATAAAATAAATTCAAATTTTTCCTTATATAAAAATTATACAACCTCTTATTAACATTTATCTTCTTTCTCTGGGTTATTCAAGTTATATTTTCCTTTTTCCTCACAGGTTCTGGTAATACGTTCGTAGATAACTACAGTGGATCTTCTTTATTTGAAAAAAACAACCTTCCTGGACTCGTTCTGTGCCTCGGATGACTCTCTGGATCTCTCCTAGTATGACTTCTTGTGTATCCTCGTTCTAATCCAGGATCTGGAACTTCTTCGGGTATATCTAACAGGATGTATCTTGTTGTGTCCTCGAAAATTACAGGATATCTTCTGGATTTTAATGCAGCTGTACTTTTATCTCGACTTAACACTGGAACTAGACTTCTTCGGAAATATATAGTTCACCGGATCCTTTTAACTAATTTAACATATAACTGGAACGACATCTGTGTTTCTAACTAGTTGGAACTTCTCGTTTTATACAATAAACTGGACTTTGATAACTAGAATCCCTCTTTGGTCTCACGTACAACTGATGAATTTAAAATTCCGCTCGGACTTGGTTAATATTTGGTAAGTATTATTTTAATATTTCCTATCCTTCGTAAATATCTTCTTTTACCATCCAGGATATCTTTTAATTCGATAATAATAAAATTATTCTATAATTTTATGCTTCTCTATAATATATTTTTATTCTACCATCAAATAAATATTTTCTATGCTGAAAGAAACACTTTTCTCACCAACTTTCGCGGTTTTCGTGAATTTAAAGTATACTTTTCGGAATAAAATCGTGATTTTCCGAAAATTACACGCACCTTTCTTAAAAAATATTTTTCAATCCCCGTTGTTTGTTTATCGTCACCAAGACAATATATCCGTTTTTTAATTTCATCCAATTAAATTCCTTTTCTCATAATTCTTGTTCAAAAATGGTATTATAAAACTTTATTGATACGTTTCAGTGCTTTCCAAATTTCAGTAGACCTTCTATATTAAATCTCTATTAATTTATAATAATGAATTACTAAGACTTTGTACTTCAAAAAACATTACTAACAAAATTTTATGTAAATGTCAATTTTGACAGATCCGCTTATTCAAACTTTACCCGCGAAATTATTTACCAAGTTGTTTCCTTCATACTTCAACATTCAACACTAAATTACTTTTCTTTACATTATTGTTAATTAGACAAGTTTTACAAGATAACAAACTACATTTTTACATAAATACTAATTTTTAAATCTCCATTTTCAGAATCCAATGAAAATTACTGCAACCAAGAACCTGGTCTACTACGACTCCTTCAAGTAATGTTTTCATAATTGACTGCACACATCTTTACTATAATAAATAACATTTTAAGTATACACAACTGTTCTTTTTTAGTTTAAATATTTTAATTTAACAGTCACAAAGAAAAATTAGTAAAATTAAATAATCCTTCAAACTTATTCAAAAACATACAGTGCCAATCACTCATATTATTACTCAGCACATATGCCCCTTTTAAAAAATGTAAATTTTCAACTCGAATCAAAATTTATATTTATTAAACAATATCTGATAATTCACATGTTCACCAATGTGCTCAAAACAATTATTTTAATCAAACTAAATCCTTTAACAGATTTTAAATGAATCTTCTGTTATTTGGTAATATCATTTAAACTTTTATTTATAACTATCTGTACATAACAATGTTTAAGTTCAAAATTATTTGTGACACTCATAACTATAAAACTCAACTTTCTTATAAGTCCAAAAGTAATATAAGGCTTTCCTTTTTTATTTTTATTTTCATTATAAAAGTATAAATTTATTTATTTAAATGGATGTCTATGCCCTGTATAAGTAATTTTTTTGTTCCATTATTTATCATACTATATATTATAATCCTTCTTGATGTTCCAATACCTTATTAAAATATCAATATTTTTTTTTTAATTGCCATCAAACTTTTTAACATTAATTGCATATATGTTTTTCTGTGTTTCCTTACTCAAACTTCTTATAAAAATATTATCTGTACTAACTTTTACATAAATAGGTGAATAACATATTCTTTTTATCTGTTTATACTTCAGTTACTTATTAGCCTCTTTTTAGAATGAATCACTATGCTCACTAATAACATATTATTTTCATTATATACTGTTCTCATACGAACAAATTCCCTTTTTACCTATAATTGACATTTTCGTCATCCCCTATACTTTCATTTATGGAAAGTCCATATTTTTTTTTTACTTATCGTTTTTAAAGGCTTACGTTACCTATATAATTCTTTTTTAGACACTTTTGGTCCTATATTTTATATCATTTTGGGTATTTTTCACCCTTTTATACATATTCACTCTATAATAATTCCATATTCTCATGGTACTTTTAATATTTACTATTTATTGTAAGCATTTACTTTCATCTGACATATTTTATTTAAAAGGCTCTTCCTAACTTCTTTCTTTTGCATTTCTTCATCACCTATAATGTTTGTTAAATCTTGATAATTATTATATAACCCTATTAAGTGTTTTAATTATTTTGAATATTCTTTTTATTTTTATAAGGCTCATGTTTATTTTTCTTCTATACAACTTCTTTATCCATTTCATTCCATATAAATACTTGGGCAAGTCTATTTACTAGTAAGATTACTTATATTACCTTCTCTTATGGTTATTTACAAATTTATATACAATATGGGAATGAGGAAATAACTTATTTTTTTAATTAATCATCATTTTTTTTTTTTTAATAACTAATAATTGTAACAGTCCTATAACTAAATTAATCTAATATAATTCCGAAATACTATATGTAAATTCTTTATCTGGTAATCTCTCTATAAATTCAAATTATTTCTCGATAAAAATGAACTTGTCTGTATACATGTATATCTGTATCATCATTATGTCTTTTATTCATTTAAAAGAAAGCGAAATCCAATATGCCCCTTTCTTATCACTTTATTATCTGTATCTAGTCATGCCCCTATCTTATTATAAGGTATTTATGTCCTCCTAACACTTCAGTACTATATGATTATTTATTTTCTAATAAACTACAGGTCTCTATTTGTCAATAACTTTTGAAATTTTGAGATCTACATGTTACTTGGATAAGCAGGTGTCGTAAGTACCTTCAGAAGACGATCTCCTTTCTTATCTTCTATCCTGGCTAAAATTTCCTAGGTATGAATTAGCATGATTCAGAGAAATAATGTCATTTCTCCTTTTACAGTTTAATCTCCCAATATTTTTCTTACTTATGAAGTTGATGTGGATTATTTGTCATAATTATATCGTCGTAAATGATTTGTCGTTTTGGATGATTTATTGTAACTCAGAACAGGAAATGACGTTACCCATTTCACAGTACAATCTTCCAATACTGTGTCTTACCTATCTTCGGATGATTTAATTTAACTCAGATTTAGGAAGTGGCGTTAATCACTTACACAATACAATCTCCCAATATTGTGTCTTACCTATCTTCTTTATATACTTGGATGACTTATCATTCTACTATATAATCATGTAACATAGATATGTGATATGTTCCTTTAAAATAACCAGTATCCTCATCAATTAGTTCGTAATTATTCAAACCTATTCTTCGATAAACTGTAAATGGTCCAGAATATGGCCTTATGAGTTTTGCCATAATTTTATTCTTTCTATCTGTTACTCGTAACGCGCGAACTATTACTTTATCATTTATATTATAAATCTTATATTTACGTTGTTTTTCTTTTTTCTTCTGCTCCCATTTAATTTTGCGTTTCAAAAGTTTGTGCTTTATTTGTTCATACCTGTCTCCTATTTCAGCAGTTTCATCATCTTGCCAAGGCCTTTGTGCAGGTTGTCCTGTAAAAATAGTTATTGGACATGCTTCATGTACCGTACTTGGAGTATTATTCATGACGAATTCGATTTGTTTTAAATATCTTGCCCATTTATGATGGTTGTCTTCCAGTAATATACGTAAATATTTTAATACTTCCTTTATATACCTTTCAGAAGGATTAGCCTGGGGATGTCGTATTGAAATATGATGTGACTTAATATTTCTTTCATCTAAAAATTCATGATATCTTTGATTCATGAAGTATGTTGCATGATCCGATAAAATTGTTCTAGGAGTTCCATATTCTGTTATATACTCTTGTAGAGCTTGTAAAACCGTATCCGTATTGCATTTCTGTGTAGGAATTAATCGCACATGTTTAGAAAAAATATCACACAATACCAAAATATTACGATATCTTCTTGTGCTCGGGATTAGATTAGAAATAAAATCAATCGCCACTAATTGTAATCTATCATCCGCTATGATGCTCAAACTAATGTTTTGATTAGTATAATTCTTTTCCTTTGCCAAAACGCACGTTTCACATCGTTTAATTACCCTTTTAATTATCTTCTCGTCATTTTTACAATAATAAGCTTCTCTGTACATAAGCCAACATTTTCTCGCTCCTATATGTGTGTACATCATATGAAGATGTCGAATAATTTCAATTGTATGTTCTTCGTCTGTAACATATACTTCCAAATCGCCTATCTTTTTCAAAATTATCCCTTCTCTTATACTCATACCTTTATATGAACCATTTGTCTGTAAATTATTTTTAATTACTTCCAACTCAGGTGAATCTTGAGCTTCCCTAATTCTTTGTAATGAGAAAATACCTTCTAATCCCAATTTTACCAAGTTGATGTGTACATTCGCAGTTTTAGTCTCCCCATACTTTCTACTCAAAATGTCAGCAGCAATCATTTCTTTTCCCGGTCTATATACAATTTCCATGTCATATTGCTGTATTAACAACGTCCAACGATAAATTCGGTTATTATTTAATTTAGTCGTCATGATGTTCAATAAAGCTTTGTGATCCGTCTCCAATCTGAATTTCTTCCCTATAAGGTAATAACGTAACTTGGTCAATGCATATATGACAGCCAGCATCTCAAGTTCTGAAATGCCAAATTTCCTTTCGCAAGGCTTTAAAGTTCTTGACGCGAAATATATAGGAACCTCGATACCATCTTTCATTTGTATCAATTCTGCCGCAACTGCTACACTTGATGCATCTGTCCTAACGATGAACTCTAAATTAAAATCCGGATGATATAATTTAAGATTTTCTACAAAATTAGATTTTAGTTGTACAAAACATTCCTCACACTCATCAGTCCATTTCCATTTTGTTCCTTTCTTCAATAAATTCAACAAAGTACTTGTCTTTTGGCTATAATTAGATACAAATTTCCTATAGTAATTCAACAATCCTAAAAATCCTCTCAACATCTTGAGTTTATTTGGTCTTGGATAATTTTGGATCTCCTCTAATCTTCGTGGATCTAGTAAAATATTCTGTTGGTTTACCACGTAACCCAAATAATTAACTTCTTTTTGGCAAAACTGACACTTAGACAAATTTAATTTCATGCCATTGACTTGTAAAGTATTTATAATAATCTCTATATGATTTATATGTGATTCTATATCATCTGAAAATATTATTATATCGTCTAAATAATGAAGAGCAAATTTCTCATATTTGTCAAGTATCTTATGAAGAAATCTTATCAATCCCGCAGGACTACTTTTAATGCCGAAAGGACAAACTTTGAAATGGTAAGTAATTCCATTTACGTTAAATCCACAGTACTTCCTGGAATTCTCGTCCAACCTTATTAACCAAAAAGCATTTTTTAGATCTAATTTGCTATACCATTTTTTATTTCCACATTTGGTAAGTAGGACATCAATGTTTTGTGGTATTTCGTGCTCAGGCATGATCCTAAGGTTAATTAAGCGCGCATCAATGCAAAGTCGAATAGAATTGTCTTTCTTTTTTACTAATACAACAGGACTAATAAAATATGTGTTCGATCTCTCTATGATATCCGCTTCTTCTAATTTTCTTAATTCTTCATTTACACGATCTTGAAAAAAATACGGTATAGGATAATTTTTACATGATAAAGGCGAATCATCATTTATCAATAACCGGTGTTCATAATCTTTGGCAAAAACGACTTCATCATTTATTAATTTAATGTTCTTATCGAGAATTTCTACTAAACTATCTTCAATCCATGGTTCTGGTAAATTTTGTAGCAATATAAAAGTTTGAATGTCAGCTTTATTCCTTATAACTTTAACTTCATGCTTATCTTCAATTATAACAGTATCTCCATATTCATCATTTATATCTGTTGATCTTGGTAATTCGAACATTGCCCCTTCCAAATGTTCTTGTGTATCATCATTTTCTGCACGATCTGCTATAATAATATTGTTTACCTCATTCTGAATATCTTCCTTATACTCAATATAGGCGTTTATTTCTTTCACATCCACAACTTTTTCTAATAAAATATCCTTCCCTCCTATCTTAATTTTGTTTTCCTCAAAATCTAAATTCATCCCAAGTATTCTCATATTATCTATCCCTAGTATGCAATCATAAAACAAATTCCCTATTAAGTAAAATTGCATAATAAATTTATATCCATTCAAAACGACATCTATGCATAACCTCTTATCCCATTTTTCCCTTATTTGCAGACATAACATTCGTATTTTTGACTTTTATTATATATTTAGAATATTCAGGAATTTTCATTATCATATCTTCCTTTATGAGAGAGATTTCTGCACCAGAGTCCAATAAAGTTTTAAAATTAACATTTCTAATACTAATTGTGCAAAAAGGTAAACTTTCATAATTATTAATTATGTTTCCCATATCTAAATTATTTTGTACATTCCCCATTCCCGTTATATCACTACTTCTACTTATATTACAACTAACTCTATTTATATCAAAATCATTTATTAATGAGATGTTCCCGGTATAGCATTTTGATATGGATTCAATTTCATTTCCAAAATTGGCGTTTTTTTTTCTTCTATTAAACCAACTTCTATTTCATCTGGACCCTGACTTCCAGTAATCCTCCTATCTGATTTTCTCCAATCTTGAGTCTGTATATTATTTACCTGTCTCGAGTTATTATCTCCATAATACCTATTGTTCTGTTCTTGGTAATTATTATGATAAGGTACTTGTCTTGCAGATTGATTTATAAATGGATTATTCCTATTTGCGTTTGGTCTTCCATTACCTCCATTTATGATACCATGATTATTATTCCAATTATTATTACCATTCCCTTGTGTATTATAATTCCTATTATAATTATTATTCTGTTGACTATTAAACTGGTAAGGTTGTCTTGCCCCAAAATTGTTATTTTGACTGTTACCAGGTTGATTATTCCTCGGATATGCATTTTGTTGGAAAGATGTATTGTTACGTGCATATTGATTATTCGCACCATTGATATTCGACAAGCGTTGCTGGTTATTCTGAGACTCGTTTCTTCCATTAAATTGGCGAGATTCCCTATATTTCACACCATCTGAATAATCATCTAATCGTCTAAGTATGTTGATCAACCCATTCATATCTGTTACATTTTGACAAATAATTGCATGTGTATCAACAGGAATAAAATGTTGCAACAAATGTTGAGATATGGTCTGTTCGTCCAAATGTGAGATGTATCGACAATAATTAAACATTCTTTGTGCATAAGCCTCCCTCGAAGATTTACCTGGTTGATATCTCCCTGTTAACAACCTCTGATGTGCTCTGCTTTGTTGCGTCTCACTCCAGAAATTGTTTTTAAATAATTCCACAAACTTACTTAAATCATTGCAATTGTCTTCAACCCGTTGAAACCAATCCGCTGCACCATTGTTTAAAGTCGCTCTAATAATATTCATTTGGCTCCTAAAATCCTGTATCTCTTCTATGTATCTTAATATGTTAGTTAAATATGCCATGGGATGTGTCGCCATTTTATCTCCGCTAAAATGAGTAATATTTTCAATTCTTATACCGTTATTCAATATATGATAAGACGGTGTACAAGTAGCTTGTGGTATTTTAATATTTTTAGACTTCAACAAAAGTTCTTTCAACTCTAATTTCTGAACCTCACACTCTTTTAAAACCTCTTCTATTCCAGATTTCTGAACACTAGTAGACATTGTTAATACTCTAATATCTTTCAAACACTTATCCTCAGTATTTTCTATCTTCTTATTAAAATTCTCCGCCAATTTTTCTGTCTTGTCCGTAACATCTTTGCTAACCTGATCAACTTCCTCTCGTATGCGTTTAGCTAACTCCTTATGTTTCTCACTATTGTTCTTTTCTAATTGTTTAACGTTTTCTTGTACTACCTTTACTTTACCTTCAACCTCTTGTACTTTATTTGTAATAAGAGTTTTAACTTCAGTATCCTTAATCTTCAGTTTGTCATCCATTTCTTTGCGCATTTTAACTTCCCTATTATCCATTTCTGTAGTAAGTTTTATAACCTTTTCTTCGGTATTTCTTAATAAAGATTCCTTTAATTCTTCAAGATTTCTTTTATTCTCTTCTCTAGTATCCTTACTAGCCTTGTCCAATTTACCACTTAATTCTTCCTTCAAATCCACTAAATTCTTCTTATTCTCTTCACTCACCTTGTCAAATTTCCCATTTAATTCTTCCTTTAAATCAATTAAATTCTTTTTACTTTCTTCGTTCGTTTTATCCAATTTATCCAACTTATCACCTAATTCTTTTTTATCCTCCTCTCTATTTTTCTTAGCTTCTTCGTTAACCTTTTTATTATCTTCATTCATCTGTTTTAACATTTGTAAAATTGATCCAAAATCTACTACTGGTGTTGACATTTCTATTTTAGAAGTCTCTCCTTGTATTTCCACCTTATCACCTCTATCCTGTATCTCTCCTGTCAATTGACCTTCTACCTGCACCTGTGACATATCTTCTCCTCCCTCTAGTAAATTCACATTCTGTCCTACCTCCTCTTCACTATCACTAGATGATTCAGATCTATTTAATCCAAAATTACTCTTAGATCTGGTATTCATTTTAAATAATTATAGTACACAATTTCTTATACTTTAATATATTTTTAACTAACTTTATTACCTTTGTAAAATGTATACTAATGTTACCGCTATTACTATAATTAATAAAATATTTGAAATATATTGTTGTGAGTCTTATTTTAATTTCTTCACGTTAGATACGTCATAAAATGAGCTAAGGAGGGTAATATAAATTACAAACACCTAATCAAAATTAATAAAATAATCAAAATACTATTTGCGAGTCTTATTTTAATCGCTCCACGTTGGGCACGCCATAAAATGCTCTAGTGGAGGGGATAATATACTTGCAAACACATATAATAAATAATAAACCCAAAATTATTCAAATCTTGTTATGTGTGTTGCTAATAATATCTCCTCTCTTACCTAGTCATTCAAATTTACTCAAATAATCTCAGGTTATAATATGATAATGATAATGTAACACTCAGTATATAATATTTTAAATTTCTGTACCAAATTTATTATCTCATATGCTATTATATATTTCTTTATTTCTTTTATCTATGCCCAAACACTTCTCAGTTTTATTCTTAATCAATTTAATTTTCTATAATGATAATATTCTTAATGCATTTAGAAATAAATATTTATCTCCTAACTCTTTCAAATAGTAATTTAAAATTCATCACTTCTTTATGGTATTACTTTTCTATAAATGAAACTAGTTTTTATTTTGACCACGCAGTACTAGCATTACATTTACTTTTATAAAGATGTCGCACTGGTATTTGCCATTATAAACTGCTACATAAAAATAACAATTTACATGCTTCAAATAATCCTGTTATGATTATTCTTTTGATGATGTGAATATTTCTGCTAATGAATTATCCCTCTTATAGGATAACAATCGTACGGTATGTATACTTTTCCTCTCACAATTAACTTTATAAATGCTAATTTATTTTGTTTACTTGTAGGTCATTGACTTATCAAACTTCTATTTCCGATAGGAAAATGTCTAACACAATGTTTCTATTTTACCAAATAAAAGAAGAATTTCACCACAATAATCGTTTAATAACAATAAATATTTAAATCTTGATTCGAAAATATATCCAATATAATTATACGACATGTACATAAATTGTTTAACCTGTCTAATTGTACCTGTACATTTATTGATATAAGAAGGATGTTCAGCAAATGTTATCTATTCGATAAGGTATGTACTAAATCCAATTCAATGTAACTTTTTCAATTTTGCATGCATTTAACCACGCAATTTAATTATTTATAAATAACTTTCGACTATAAAATATTAAACAAGTTTGAAGGTATGTTTTAGTACCAAGGTCATGTAAATTCATTTATATGTGCATATTCTGAAACTTCTTATTAAAATAGAGATTTAAACTTTTTACAATACGTATTTCTATTCTTGTTTTATACTATTAAGCAATTCTTAACAATATTCATGACTTTTACTCGATGTAAAATAAAATAAATTCAAATTTTTCCTTATATAAAAATTATACAACCTCTTATTAACATTTATCTTCTTTCTCTGGGTTATTCAAGTTATATTTTCCTTTTTCCTCACAGGTTCTGGTAATACGTTCGTAGATAACTACAGTGGATCTTCTTTATTTGAAAAAAACAACCTTCCTGGACTCGTTCTGTGCCTCGGATGACTCTCTGGATCTCTCCTAGTATGACTTCTTGTGTATCCTCGTTCTAATCCAGGATCTGGAACTTCTTCGGGTATATCTAACAGGATGTATCTTGTTGTGTCCTCGAAAATTACAGGATATCTTCTGGATTTTAATGCAGCTGTACTTTTATCTCGACTTAACACTGGAACTAGACTTCTTCGGAAATATATAGTTCACCGGATCCTTTTAACTAATTTAACATATAACTGGAACGACATCTGTGTTTCTAACTAGTTGGAACTTCTCGTTTTATACAATAAACTGGACTTTGATAACTAGAATCCCTCTTTGGTCTCACGTACAACTGATGAATTTAAAATTCCGCTCGGACTTGGTTAATATTTGGTAAGTATTATTTTAATATTTCCTATCCTTCGTAAATATCTTCTTTTACCATCCAGGATATCTTTTAATTCGATAATAATAAAATTATTCTATAATTTTATGCTTCTCTATAATATATTTTTATTCTACCATCAAATAAATATTTTCTATGCTGAAAGAAACACTTTTCTCACCAACTTTCGCGGTTTTCGTGAATTTAAAGTATACTTTTCGGAATAAAATCGTGATTTTCCGAAAATTACACGCACCTTTCTTAAAAAATATTTTTCAATCCCCGTTGTTTGTTTATCGTCACCAAGACAATATATCCGTTTTTTAATTTCATCCAATTAAATTCCTTTTCTCATAATTCTTGTTCAAAAATGGTATTATAAAACTTTATTGATACGTTTCAGTGCTTTCCAAATTTCAGTAGACCTTCTATATTAAATCTCTATTAATTTATAATAATGAATTACTAAGTCTTTGTACTTCAAAAAACATTACTAACAAAATTTTATGTAAATGTCAATTTTGACAGATCCGCTTATTCAAACTTTACCCGCGAAATTATTTACCAAGTTGTTTCCTTCATACTTCAACATTCAACACTAAATTACTTTTCTTTACATTATTGTTAATTAGACAAGTTTTACAAGATAACAAACTACATTTTTACATAAATACTAATTTTTAAATCTCCATTTTCAGAATCCAATGAAAATTACTGCAACCAAGAACCTGGTCTACTACGACTCCTTCAAGTAATGTTTTCATAATTGACTGCACACATCTTTACTATAATAAATAACATTTTAAGTATACACAACTGTTCTTTTTTAGTTTAAATATTTTAATTTAACAGTCACAAAGAAAAATTAGTAAAATTAAATAATCCTTCAAACTTATTCAAAAACATACAGTGCCAATCACTCATATTATTACTCAGCACAATATATAGACATATAAACGGTCATTATGCAGCCCGATCAACATACAAGTGGTACTTTGTTAAGCCCGAAAATACGTTATTAAGCCCACCGCTGGGCTCCACAACGTTTTTCGTTTATTTCGTCAGTATTCATTATATTATGTGATACTAACTTCCCACACAAAATTTCAAGAAGGCTTAATAACGACCCCTTTACCCCTACAAGATACGCAGAATAGTTAAATAGAATTCACTGTAGATGTCGTCTCGTGTACACGTATATACACCAAACACACCTATATACGTTTAGCATTCTGTGGAGCCAGCAATGTGGCAATGCTGCGTTGTGTTATGATTACGATACATAAATACTTCTTATACATTGTGGGCTACTACATACAAATTAGTTTACATTAATTTGCAGATCAAATTACTATTCTGTAGATAGAAAAATAAGAATAAGCATTTTCGCAAGTTATTCTCTTGTAAATTAATTAAGATAAACTTTTTGTATGTGTCTCGTTCTGTAAAGTATAAACATATCAAACTAACTGGAATAACATTTTTAATTATGTTCAGACAGATGATTTTCAGTTCTAATATAAGCGGGGCGCCAAATTTCCAGAGTTGCTTGCCGGGAATTAAAGCAATATATCCGCTTACCTTTTTATTTATTTAATCCCACATCTATGTATATAATATTTCTATAGAACTTGAAATTTGTTGCTTAGATATATCAATATAGTAAAATTAATAATATTGAACAACAGTAAAGTGTCATTACTTTATAAAAATATAGAGGAGCCCGTTTACTATTACAACAAAATAATTATGTTGTTCTCTATTATAAATATTAAAAATATGTTGATTATAAATTTTTAATAAATTAGTCTTAGTTTTATTGTTAAAGCTACTAGTTTTATGTTTATTTATACTTCTTTTTGTCCTGCAGCAGTTCTTTAATAAGATTATTATAAGTCATTTTCGTTTCTTTATTGTGTCTGTTCAGTTATTACACACTGGAACTTAAAAAAAAGTTTGTCATAGTTCCACAAAACAAAATTTTAGTTTTGGGTTGACGACTAGATGGTTCGGGACTTGTCATTAAATCTAGTTTTGACTGACAGTTTTGGCTTCTTATATATTTTGGAGAATAGAATTGGTACCGATTTATTACCCTTTGCCTCGGTTATTACTCTTTTAAATAAACGTTCTTCCTGTTAAATTTGCGAAACCGTGCTAGAGTATGTTTTTTCTCTTAAGTACTGCATTTTATTTACGATTTAGTAGCATCGTTCATGCTAAAACACATTTGTTTAACCGTCTGTATTCTTTTGCTATTGTCTGATAATTCTGTGTTAATTTTTCACGGGCCTCTTACCTTCATCTACATTAAATTGTTAAAATTTGACGTCACTAACTCTGTAAGCGGCAAAAGTTTTGGTTAGCCATATTTCTTCTGAATTATACTTTTACCCCTAAACTAGATACTTGTGAATTCCAGTGATTTTCTATAAGATTAATTAATCGTTTTATGTCTTTCAACGATTGTTCGTGATAGACAAACAATAGTCTTTTTGATACTAAACTACTTGCTCTAAATGTGTGGGCATGTATGCATTAATTATCTTCGCGGCCAAAACAAAGTCATAAGTAATTGCCTCGTCTTCTTCGCCTACTTTAACTATCTGTTCTCGTTTTTTGCGATCATTTGAAATTTTTAAGCTATTACTCATTGCAAGAACTCTTATTTATGTAATATTCTCTTTGACTTGTAGTCATGACGATTTTAATCCAAAAATGGTGGTTATATAATTGTTAACATTATATGATTATATTCGTGAAGCTGTTGAATATTAAAAACCTGTTCATTTTGCCTTCTTTATATCAGGTAATGAATGAATTTAGGAAACATTCTATTGATGCAAAAAGAAAAGTTAGAATGGTCAAAAATCCCTTACTTACTAAGAAATCTGTTTGTTTTCCGTATGTGCAAACATGATTATAGGGTTAATATAACCTAATGATCATCCAACTGACAATATTTCTAAAACGTGTATATGTAATTATATTAATCCTCTTTACGAACCACTTTTACTAGACCGATTGTACATAGCGGCCGTCAATTCGACCACGCTAATGACCTGGCGTTAATCCGACCCTACAGTTCGACCACGACCTTGCGAGGAAAGGACTAACTCAACTTTTAAAAGATAATATTGCCACAATTTTGAAACACGTATTGGAAAATAAAAATCAGCCTTTTAAAATATAAAATTTTATTTTACAAAGGAATCACATTTTATAGTTCGTCAATATAAGTATCAAAATATGTACAAAAATTAATTTATAGTAAATACAGCGACGACAAACTTTTTACAAATTCTCATTTGCTTAACCTACCTAACATACATTTATCTATCATCATTTTGATGAAAACTTGTTTTTTTCTAACATGACACCCAAGCTTTTTAAATAATAAACATAATTTTGATTGCCGATATATACATGTATATACCCCTTCAATGACCATCCCTTACGTGGTCGAACTGAAGGGTGGGATTAACGTAACCATTTTTGACTGAAAGATTATCCAGGTACCCGTGGTCGAATTGACCGGCGTCCGTACATAGACACGTAGTTCATACATTGTAGTAATATCATTTCTTATTCTATTGAAATTATGTCATATGGATTTTCGGATTACCTTCATATTTATGATATCTACAGGACGTAATCTTTAATTTTTTATGATCGTATAAAAAATTGACAATTTTGCAAAGTTTACAAATTAATGTACAACTTCAAAATAAAAAGAAAGTAGGCTTTTTCCAATTTTAGTAAGAGAGAATAAAGTTAAAACAAAAGCGAATTAAATGCCCTGGTATTACGCTTAAACAGAGTATATCGCATACATACATTTACATGTGCAAGGAATAAAAATGACCAATCTAAAATATAAACATGCTTCTTCGTCTTATCGTATTGTAAACACCGCTGACAAGTATTTTTTTAGACCGTCTCGAGATAGCTCAGAAGCGGTGAAAGATTATTTATAGAAGCAATACGGCAACTACGTCTGGCTCCACAACAAACGAGAAATATGTGTTTATATATCTAAGGGATTATTAACGTCATATTTACATTACTTTGGTTTCGTAAGGTATTATAGGTCTATAAATGGTTTAATCAATAAATTTATTTTCCCCTCATGGTCTCCCCCATATGATTTTGATTAATAATGTAATTTCCACAAAAGTATACTTTTTCAATCCCAATGTTTGTACCTGGTGGATGAACGACCCATGTATATATTGGGCTCCACAACATACCATATATAGGTATATATATATACAGGGTTATTCACGCTATACGGCACGGAATATTGTGGCCAAAATACGTGACTTTCAAAAAGTTTCACTTTTGGGATATATGGGGGTCTATTATAGTTACTTTTTAAAATTATTTTCATATTATACAGGGTGTTCCAAGAGCCCTAAAAGTATCAAAGTTGTGTTTTTTTAAATGGAACCCCCTGTATATTATTGTATTTTCGGATTCTCCGATCAAAATAAGTGTCTGTTTTAATAAGGTTTACAATACCTAAACCTTAAGGTTTTTTAAATAATTTGAATTTTGCCAAAATCTAACCTAATTTTCATGTTTCAAATACTTAAGAAGTATTTAAGTTATGTAAGCGAAATTTACAGCGAAGTGTAACAATATATCATATTTTATATCCCAATCATAATAAACTTGCCATCTTATACAGGGTGTCCAAAAATTAAAACTAATCAAATAAGAACTTTAAGTGGCTATAACTTGATTAATTTAAATAGAACGCCATATTTTTTAACTTACCAGGAAATGTACTTTTTAATTACCTATCGAATGGTATTAGGGTGTTCTATAGCTAAGTCTTCGCGTTTTTACAGAATACGCCAAAAAATCGTTTTTTGCACCATTTGGTGTTTTTTAAATAAAAGTTCTAATGTATCTAGTTGCCTATGGTATTTAGAAATGTCACATAAATTCATTTAGTCTGTCAGTTTAGTCTGCAAAGTCTGTTTTTGCTATAGTGGTATTATTTTTTGTAATTGTGGAAGTTTAGATCGTTATTATTTGAATATTGTTGTGGTGTTGCTTAGTCAAAATGAAGATTTACCCAAAAGAAGAGCGTATTGATATGATTTTTATCCTAGGAGAATGTCATCAAAATTGTTTATTGGCTTCTCGAGTTTATGCTCAAAGTTTTCCGGAAAGAAATCATCCTAAGCCAGCCATTTTTGAGAGATTATTAAACCAGTTTCAGGAAAGTGGAAGTGTCAGTTATAAAAAACCCATTACAAGAAAACCTGTCACTGAAGATGAAGAAAATGTTTTTACGGTAGTTGGTTCAGTTATCGAAAATCCCAATGTTAGTCAAAATCAGATATCCGAAAATACTAACATTAGTCAAGCAAGTATTTCAAGAATTCTTAAAAAACACAGATTTCATCCTTATAAAATCCAGCTCTGCCAAGAACTTTATGGAAATGATTTTGACAACCGAACTGAATTTTGCATGTGGGTGTTAGATAAAGTGGCAGAAAATAAAAACTTTTTTGAAAATGTGTTATTTAGTGATGAATGTATTTTTCATAACAATGGTCTCGTGAATAGACACAACTTCCATTATTATTCTGATTCGAATCCGCATGAATACAGAGTCATGAGAAATCAGAATAGGTGGTCCGTTAATGTGTGGGGTGGAATACTGGGCCAATATTTAATTGGACCCTATTTTTTTGAAGGACCTTTAAATGGTATGATGTTTCTCGATTTTCTTTTACACCAACTTCCAGTATTATTAGAAGAAGTCCCTTTAAACATCAGAACAACCATGTGGCTTCAACTGGATGGAGCTCCGCCTCATTATCATCGCGAGGTTCGGCAATTTTTAAATGCCAACTTTCAAAACAGGTGGATTGGAAGAAATGGATTTCAAAATTGGCCCCCCAGATCCCCGGACTTAGCTCCACCAGATTTCTTTTTATGGGGATACATAAAAGGAATTGTCTACAATACGCCTCCGACAACACCACACGATATAAAAATACGCATAAGAGACGCTTTTGAAACTGTAACCCCGCAAATGTTGTCCAGAGTTAGCAGTGGTTTTGAAAAAAGAATATGTAAGTGTCTGGAAATGGACGGTCGACATTTCGAACATCTGTTATAAATATTTTGCTTCTGTTTTATGTTATCGTTGATATGTTATTACCATTATTGCTGTTATAGCCTGTTAGATTATAAATAACGTTCCAAGTTTCTGAACATTTGTAACGATATTCGTCATTATTATTCTTATAATTGTAAATTATCTGACATTTCTAAATACCATAGGCAACTAGATACATTAGAACTTTTATTTAAAAAACACCAAATGGTGCAAAAAACGATTTTTTGGCGTATTCTGTAAAAACGCGAAGACTTAGCTATAGAACACCCTAATACCATTCGATAGGTAATTAAAAAGTACATTTCCTGGTAAGTTAAAAAATATGGCGTTCTATTTAAATTAATCAAGTTATAGCCACTTAAAGTTCTTATTTGATTAGTTTTAATTTTTGGACACCCTGTATAAGATGGCAAGTTTATTATGATTGGGATATAAAATATGATATATTGTTACACTTCGCTGTAAATTTCGCTTACATAACTTAAATACTTCTTAAGTATTTGAAACATGAAAATTAGGTTAGATTTTGGCAAAATTCAAATTATTTAAAAAACCTTAAGGTTTAGGTATTGTAAACCTTATTAAAACAGACACTTATTTTGATCGGAGAATCCGAAAATACAATAATATACAGGGGGTTCCATTTAAAAAAACACAACTTTGATACTTTTAGGGCTTATGGGACACCCTGTATAATATAAAAATAATTTTAAAAAGTAACCATACTAGACCCCCATATATCCCAAAAGTGAAACTTTTTGAAAGTCACGTATTTTGGCCACAATATTCCGTGCCGTATAGCGTGAATAACCCTGTATATATATATATATATATATATATATAAATCCTACTAACAATATAGCGTCCTTACGGAACTCATGAATGTAGCGTCCACCTTCGAAAAGTTAATTAGTTCGTTAATATTTTGCATATACTTTGTGTTTTTGATCAAAACAGGTATAGTATTATCACTAAATTAAATATCAGATAAAAAAAAGTTAGTTACATTTCACTTTAATGGCGAAGTAGCGCCCTTTTATTTTCTCGTGCATGAAGCGCCTGTAATATACCATTTAACTTTCACTTCTTCGCTATTCTGGCTTCCATCGGGTATATTACATTACATTTGGTAGATATTAGAGAGTCCAGCAATGTTGCCACAATGTGTCTGTATGCTTACTTTATAAAAATATATGTACTTTAAATCAAGAGGAGTAATACAATGAACACATTTATCTACATTCGGCGACACAGTGGGTTATATTGTTCAGAACAGAAAATAGTAGTAGTTTCTGTTTGTTTGTTTTTTTTTTTGCGTCATACATAGAGAAGAATATTCCCTCGAGAAATGAATGTCTGGAAATTCATAATAACCATTCAATAGTCATTCAAGATAAAGACTCGCTAAACATAAATTTCTATATTTGGAAAGATTTAAAATATATATAATATTCAGTTCTAAATATTTAACATTTTTATATAGGCGTTATTGGCAATTAATAATTACATATTTAGTCTTTTTATTAATATTTGAAACATACATTTTCTGATTTAAACTAATTTATCTGACGGCCAGCTGTATGAATAAATTATATTATGCCGATGCAATAGTAAAAGAAAAAAATTAGGTGTGGCCACCACACGACTTCTTTTTATACGTATGGGCGTTTCAAACTATACAATTTTAAGAATTTTTTACACAAAAATTATTCAAAATTCTATTCTAACTACTTCTATTCTCTTAATAAATCGCTATAGAATACATACTTTGCAAGATATTCGAAAAAAAGTGTTTCTCCCTAAGAGTAAAAGTGTTACTTCCGGTCCGAATTTTGAAATTTCATTTATACAAAAAATATTGCAAATCTAGTACTAAATAATTTTGTACTCTTGATAAATATATATAGAATGCATAATTTACGACATATTTGCAAAAAATCGCTATTCGATAAGAGTTGAATTTTGAATTTATTTTTACACAAAAGATATTGAAAATTAAGTTCTAAATACTTTTATACTCGTAATGTACCCGCCTCAAAAGCATGACTTGCGAAATATTCGCAAAAAACTGATTTTCGATAGGAGTAAAAGACCTACTTCCGGTACGAATTTCGAAAAATGTTTTAAATAAAATTGTTCTCAATTTTAATTTTAAGTACATATGAATTCTTTCTAAATATGTTTAAATTAGTAGTTGACGAAATATTGGCAGAATTCCATTTTTTCACTGAAGTAAACTACTACTTCAGGTCAGTCGATTTTCCTGAAAATCTAATCAGTTCTCAAGAGGGAGATTATACCTGTAAATACAAAATTTTGAATTGATACCTATAGCGGTTTGACCGCTATCGTGGTCACACACACACACACAGAGAGAGAGAGAGAGAGAGAGAGAGAGAGAGAGAGAGAGAGAGAGAGAGAGAGAGAGAGAGAGAGAGAGAGAGAGAGAGAGAGAGAGAGAGAGAGAGAGAGAGAGAGAGAGATTAAAAAAAAACACTTTTTTAGTACCAGGGGACTTTAAAACGTGTACATCTGCAAAAATCTCGAGGTCAAAAATTTTCATCATCATAATACTTCCTTATACCATGTATAAGAAAGTAAAAACAGGATGCATACTCCTGTTATGACCTACTCGTAATCAAAAATATACTTCTAGACATTTTCCGATAAATCCAAAAAAATTGCTCCAAAGAGACGGTTAGCTAAAAAATGTGTTTAGATATTAACTAGGCGGGATCTTCTTGAATCTCGTTATGCGGAAGTAGTGTGATTTCGAGATATAGCAGATATCCAAGTTTCGAAATTACTTGATATAGAAAAAGTGGTTTTTGCAAACATCTCTCTCTCTCTCTCTCTCTCCTTCCTATCCTCTTCCTAACTCTCGCTTTGTATGACCACAAGACTTAAAATATCAAACTTTATATTTAAGAGTATAATCTACCTCTCGAGATCTGGTTAGAGTTTCGGTAAATTCGGTAGAGCGTAATTAGTAATTTACCTCACTCGAAATATCCAATTTTACCAATATCTCGGCAACTACTAAGTTTAGACGAATTTCTAAAGTATAGAAAAGTATTTAAAACAGAATTATAAAACAAGTTTATAAAAAATATCGAACTTCTTACTCGAAGTTGACTTTATATTCTTATCGGAATACAGTTATTTGTGAATATCTCCCAAAATTCTGCATTCTAGACAGATAGACTACAAGCATAAAGGATGTAAAGCTTGATTTGGAACAATACTTTTACTCTTATCGAGTAGAATCTTTTTGTAATTACCTCGCAAATTGTGCATTCTATACTAATTTGTTAAGTTGTTAAAAGTATTTAAAACTTCATTCAGAACAACTTTGTAAAACTAATTCGAATCACATACATCTATGACAGTCGTGTGATGTCGACGCCTCATTTTCTGAGCCAATATTATCCTAACAGATGGTTTGGTAGAAGCTTTTGAATTCAATGGCCAACAAAGGGAATATATCTAACAAAACTTGATTTTGTGACTCAATATGACTATCTTTATCAATATTTACTATTGCCGGGTAATTTGTAAATTTCTGTCTAATGATGATTTAGACATGACAGAAATAATAGTAGGGAAATAATAAAAACCATATATCACACATATAGAAGTAGCGGATTCTTAATACTATTTAATAAGAATTCATTGTTATGACTAGATATATGGTGTTTGTTGTACTTAAAAAGAGAAGACATGTGCATTTAAAATTCATTGCGTTTGAGCGATGGAAACAAAGATCATAAAATGCGACTATAATCAGATCGGAGGATGTAAACATTAAGAAACTTCAAAATTTGATTTACTTATTTTAAAAGATAACTGCTTCTTTCAAACAATATAAATGTTAAAATTGTTAGCAAATAAAAATATCTTGAAAATCAGTTTAGAGCTAGAATGATGTTTACTTTTGATCAAAATGCATTGTAAAGTTCAGAAATGAATTTATATTATTGACTTGAATTGATATAATTGTACTTTTAGTGTCATTTTTTTTATTCAAGGACAACAACTGTACGTTTGTGATGACTTAAAGAATTCGTAATGTTGCCCACTGTGTAAAATGTACTTAGAAGTTGGAGAGTATATTAATACTTGGTCCTGCATAACAAGCAGATACTTCTTTAAAAAAAAAGGTGTGGCCACCACACGACTTTCTTATACGTATGAGCTTTTCAAACTATACAATTTTAAGAATTTTTTACACATAAATTATTTAAAATCCTATTCTAAGTACTTCTATTCTCTTAATAAATCGCTATAGAAGACATACTAAGTTGAAACAAATCTATAAAGAAATCAAATGTACTCAAAATTAAATTTGAGAAAAATTGTGTTAAAAAAGTTTTTCGAAATTGCTACCGGAAGTAGATCTTTTACTCTTATCGAAAATCATTTTTTTGCGAATATCTCGCAAGCCATACATTCTAGGCAGGTACAATACGAGTATAAAAGTATTTAAAAGATAAAATTAAATATCTTTTGTATGAAAAGAATTTCAAAATTCGGACCGGAAGTAGCACTTTTAATCTTACCGAATAGCGACTTTTTGCAAATATGTCGTAAATTATGCATTTTGTATATATTTATCAAGAGTACAAATGTATTTAGAGTTAGATTTGCAATGTTTTTTGTATAAATGAAATTTCAAAATTCGGACCGGAAGTAGCACTTTTACTCTTAGCGAGTAGCACTTTTTTTATAATATCTTGCAAAGTATGCATTTTATAGAGATTTATTAAGAGAATAGAAGTACTTAGAATAGGATTTTGAATAATTTTTGTATAAAAAAATTCTTTAAATTCGATACTTTGAAACGCTCATATGTATAAGAAAGTCGTGTGGTGGCCACACCTCATTTTTTTCTTTATGACAACGTTGTCTCTTATTGTAGTTGTAGTTAACTCAAGAAAAGATCATAACTTGTCCCACTGAAAAATCCAGTTCGACTGCATTGCCAAGAAATTTGGATTTTTCCCTAATTTTACTTTCTTATACGTAGTATAAGGAAGTATTGTCATGATGAAAATTTTCGACCTCGAGATTTTTGCAGATGTCCACGTTTTGAAGTCCCCTGATACCAAAAAAGTAGTTTTTAAAAAATGTCTGTGTGTCTGTCTGTCTCTGTGTGTGTCTCTCTGTGTGTGACCACGATAGCGGTCAAACCGCTACAGATATCAATTCCAAATTTTGTATTTACGAATATAATCTCCCTCTTGAGAACTGATTAGATTTTGAGCAAAATCAGCAGACCGGAAGTAGTAGTTTACTTCAGTGAAAAAATCGAATTTTGCAAATATTTCGTGAATTACTAAGTTTAAACAAATTTATAAAGAATTCATATGTACTTAAAATTGAAATTGTGAACAATTTTATTAAAAAGGTTTTTCGAAATTCCTACCGGAAGTAGGTCTTTTACTCTTATCGAAAATCAGTTTCTTGCAAATATTTTGCAAGTCATGTTTTTTAGACAGGTACGCTACGAATATAAAAGTATTTAGAACTTAATTTCCAATGTCTTTTGTATAAAAAAAATTTCAAAATTCGGATCGGAAGTATCACTTTTACTCTTACCGAATAACGATTTTTTGCAATATGTCGTAAATTATGCATTCTATGTATATTTATGAAGAATACAAAAGTATTTAGAGTTGGATTTGGAATATTTTTTGTATAAATGAAATTTCAAAATTCGGACCGGAAGTAACACTTTCATACGTATAAGAAAGTCGTGTGGTGGCCACACCTCATTTTTTGATACATGTTGTTTATTAAAGTAACAATCTGCGTTTCTACAGAGAAAACGTCAATGAGTCATAATTATTATGATCAATCAGAATTCTAAACCAAATTTTTTTTTTACTATGAAAACTTGACCTACGTTTAACAATAATGGGCTATCCACTCACTGGCTCTGTATCATCTATTTTATCGTCCATATCTACCTTTGTTCTTTGTTTTTGGAAATGATTAGTGTGTTACAATTGTTCGTCGTTTTTTACTTTCCTTTGAAATAGGCAGTTTGGAAAAATTGTTTTGATTGCACTAACTCTTAATTTGTTTCTATGAAGTTGGATCTGCAATAATCGTTTATTATAGTTTAAACATTTATCAACTGTAAACGCCACAGTAAAAGATATTTAATAACATTACTGAACTATAGGTTTTTCAACTAAAGGACCTAATTAACTATGTAAACTTTTTAATTCGCAAATAATATAATTTGCATTAAAATTAATTCAATACACATAGTCTTTTTAGGTAAGTTCTTATTCAGTACAAGGATTCTTTTTGTAATTTGCTAAAGTTGTCCCCGGGAATTTTAAATAATTACATTTTTTCCTTCTTGGATTTATAACCACTGTTACACATAGGTACAAAACATGGCTTTCAAAGTGTACTCAGTTAGTCAGTTATAACAAAACACTCAATTATTTAAACGAAATAATTATAACATAAAAATGGAACAAAACTGCTTTCTAGACACTTGCTAAATTTACATTCAACCAGCGCCTGACGAGATAACCCAGCAGATGCTCCGCTACCTCTCACTCACGTTCCACAGATTCGGCTTATTGCATTCAACGAAAATATTATGCCACTAATTTTAATTTTTTTCCTGGTTAATTAGATTTTTGTGGTCATGTCTATATATAAGAATTTACCTCATTTTTGCCAACAATATTTTTTAAATTTCTACAAAAAGTATTATTATCAAGTATTAAAGTAGAATTTTTCGCTTTTATAACTTCCATTATATATAAACCAGTTTTTCGGTATCAGGTGACTTCAAAACGTGGACATCTGTAAAAATCTCGAGGTCGAAAATTTTCGTCATCACAATACCTCTTTATACTACGAAGAAAAAAGTAAATAAACAGCTTAGTTTATGATACATGCATGTTTACGTATATACATATCTACCATAAAGACCAGTGTCCTTTACGAATTATTCTGTGTGCGTTGCCAAATTGTCCGGACGCTCGATTATCGAGAATATAAAAGACATGTGTATATTTCAAAATATACGGCACACGATGCAGCGCCTCGCGTAGAAATACCCTGAACTAATAGTATACGCAAAATGGTTATATTACATGCATATTGTCGACAAAATAGCGTCTTCCGAAATTTTGTTAAACAGCATTATATCACCATGTAAGCTTGTTAACGAAGTTTTACATGGAAAGTGCTTAGAGCGTCCATATACGGGCGCTTTATGTAGGCGGACGCTCTATTGAATGGAAATTCACAATGTACGGACGCGCTAATGATAGTAGGATATATATATATATATATATATATATATATGGAGTTGATTGTCCAGGTCATTTTATACAAGAAAGTGTATAATAATCAAGGTCCGCAAACGCTACCGATCTACAGCGTGTTGAAGTTTAATTAAAAGAAACAGTAATGTCAATGGCTTTTGCAGAAAATGGGTCAAATCCCTCAATTCCTGATATTGATTCTGTTCGCCGATGAAGCGAATTTTTCAAGAAATGCAACACGCAATGTCCATAATAACCATGTATGGTGTGACGAAAATCCACATGAAATTGTTGAAAATCGTTTTGAACATCAGTTTTCTTTGAACGTTTGGCTTGGGATTGTGGGTGACTGCCTAATTGGACCGGTATTTTTACCAAGGTGACTAACCGGACAGGTGTATCGCAACTTTTTGGAAAACACGCTCCCTGGATTTCTGGAGGACGTACCATTAGCAATTAGAGATGAAATGTGATATATGCACGATGGCGCACCAGCCCACTTTAGTCAAGTAACTCGTGATTTCTTAACACAAGTATACGGAAATCGCTGGATTGGCCGAGGTGGAGCACACTTATGGCCTGCACGATCCCCGGACATAAATCCCCTGGATTTTTTCCTGTGGGGCCATTTGAAGTCATTGGTGTACGCTACTCCATTGCAAAACGTAGAAGACTTAAGAAATCGAATCATTGCTGGGTGTAACTCAATTGAAACCGATCCTGTTCTTTTTGAGAGAGTTCGCCAGTCGATGAGGAGAAGATTGGATTCTTGCATCCGAGCTCGAGGTGGTCACTTTGCACAGTTATTGTAATTTTTGCTTGCTAAAATTTTTGGTATGGTAAAATATTTGTTTTTGCCCTTAAATAAAACCCATGTTATTTAAAAAAAAAATTCTGTAATAAATGTACATGCACTAAAATGTGTTTTTTTTACTAAAAAACGGTACGTCGTATGATAGAAAGTTAAGAGAGCTTTTTTCTTCACAATTAAACAAAGAATAGAAACATATTTTTATTTTTAGAGAAATCAGCGGCGTCCAATTTTTTTCTTGAAAAATAACACACCTAAAATTTCATTATGATCTTTAATGCCGTCTTGGAGAAATCTAATTTTTACTGTTTCTTTTAATTAAACTTCAACACGCTGTAGATCGGTAACGAAGCGTTTGCGGACCTTGTTTATTATAAACTTTTTTGTATAAAATGACATGGACAATCAACCCCTTTAATATTGCCGCATCTTTTTTAAACACCCTGTATATATAAACCTAATTCTTGGTCGTTTGTAATAAAATATATAACTTTTTCTTGGTGTTAGCGACCTTAAATAACTTAATAATGCACAGTTTGTTACACCTTGTTTTTTTGGTCTTGAGTTAAATACCATATGAATTGTTACACCTTTTTTTTCCTTGAGTTAAATTCAATATAAATTGTTACCCGTTGTTTTTGATCACCCTGTATGTCCTATCTTTTAGTGGTGCTTACTGTTACGTGTAGTGTTACTCTATTACTTTTGAACGTTACTGTATATATTTTGTATTTCCGCAGTTTGGAAATTAAGCGGACATTGCTGCTTGTTTTCCCTGCGATTGCCTTATTATTTTCTGTGGGTCGGGTATGTTATTTGGCATTTCTCCTTTTTATTTATTTACCTTACAATATGGTGTTTCTTAATTTCTAATGAATATTGGCTTAAGTAATGGGTTCTTTTCTTTTTATTCGGCGTAGCAACAAGCTGGGACATCTTGCGGTGAGTGTTTAAGACTGACTTATTATCTATTTTGTAGAGTTCTACCTGTTGTGGTTCGATTTAATTTTATTTAGGGTTTATGTTTTCTAATTTTCTGGAGTTAATTCTTCATCTATTTCCTTTGTCAGTCACCCTCTATTTGTACCTTTCCGTTCTCGTAATTATTTGTTGTCACACGGTTAATTGTTCTGTCTTACCGGCCGTTAACAGCGTGGACGCTTTTGATTGGTTGATTCATGCCGGGAACGCTGCTTTGGCCCTCCAAAAAGGAGCGTTAAGATATTCGGTCGTTGACAGTCCATGTTGAAGCAGTGTTAAATGTTCAAGTACCTTTGCATAGTTTGATGTAATCTTTCCCGTATTTAGTGCAATCTGGCTATTATTTAGCAGATGATTTAGTAGAGGTGCTTCCATTTACGTTTTAAATATCGACATTGGTTCGGATGAAATTTTGGATATTTACACACTGGTATGATTTCTGTTTTAATTTCGACCGTTTAACTAACGTTTTGTCTCGTTTACTATTCATTGTAGCTTCTATTACCGGATGGTATCCTGTAATTACCGAATGGTATTTTATATGAACGGATGCTAAGCTTTTATTACCGCTGATGAAATTTCCCTGTGCCGCCATCGCCACGTGCTCTTTGCCGCCTGTGCACCATTTTGTTGGACACCTTGGATGTAATTTCTAATATGATAAGGGTCATTTCCACATCCTCATTGTGACCGAGTGGTTGTTCCAGCCCCGGCTTATATTATTGGTGGATGTCTGCAGGGATACTGCCCTTTTAACTTCCAGTTCCGGAGAGAATAAGGCATTATAGAGAAGTTGCTTTTATATTTTTTTGTATACAAGATAATTAATGAGATAAATATGAAATTGTTAAGTTAATGAAGCCCAGAGAGCCAAAGCACTGTTCATTGTCAATGTTTTAAATTTTGTATTCAAATAAATGTTAGAATTAGCCCGATGAAGTGACATCGGATGAATTAGTCATATTTAGACACTGGCAAAAATTTTCTAAGATATGTGTTTAGATAAAACTAATTGTTATGTACTTTTTGTGCTGGTTGGAAGCTGATGCATGTAATTACTTTGTAAATTATATACGATTTGTCTTAACCGTTTTGAAGAGGTTGGGGATCGTTCAATTTAATGCTGAACCTGTGATTTTCACTGATATCAGATCTATTTAAATTCGATAACTAATCAAAACAGCCTTAGTTGATTGGTTGGCTGTTGTAAATGTTAATTTCTTAGTTATATGGTAGATGTTAATTTTATAGTTATATATATATCTACAGGGTGTTGATCTGTAGAGCCCTCGTGGTGAAGCCTGTAATACAAGATCTTGTACTCACCACCTCACAGTAGAGCATTTTGTTGTTGTTTACCTTTTACAGTCTAAATGGGGATAATGTAATTATTGGGGAATTTAATTCGTTTTAAGCTCAGATTTAATTTGCGTGGGTTTATTAAATCCTAGGTTGCTTTATGCACCTAGGCAGTAACTTATCTTTTAATGGTTTAGATTTACTTTCATTATTGCCACTTTAATTTATATACTGGGTGATCCATCCAGTCTGTTAATGTCATGAATTAACTTATCTTTTAATAGTTTAGATTCACTTACATTATTGCTACTTTAATTTATATACTGGGTGATCCATCCAGTCTGTTATGTCATGAATTAAGGCATTGCTGTTACTGGCCTTCCAATGTTATAGTTTTTTTTATATAAATTTTCTCAGTTTTGTTATCAAGTGGAACGAACTGTGTTGCATTATTCTTGGAACAGTTAAATTCAGTAATAAATTGTTGTTGATATCTGAGTGTTGGTTTGAATTATTTTGCGAACTAAGTGCTTTTAATTGATCATTCTCTTGGGTCAATTCACTTTGGGATAGAGATTAATTTTCAAAGAGATAGCGCCGGGTACTCCATCCACCTCTGTCTCGACAGAACCTATGCCCACACACGAATGAGCTAGCGGCATAATCTCTGTCTTTGATTTTCATCGCACTTGGGAAGCAAAAAGGTAAGGTGTCTGAAGGCGGTCACACAGTTTCCGAAACGTAATTTTAAGTTTTATTTGTGGATTGAAGCCAAAGTTGATTCAGTTTATTTTGACGTAACAAATTTACCGACGGATGGAAATATAGTATGCGTATGCGCCATATTTGACTGCGCTTCTGGCCTATTTGGTTTTAGGGCTAGATGTTCCGTTCATAGGCCTGGGTGTAGCAAGTTTTAATCGTTTCGACAATTCTTTATTGTCTTCGTCAGTAAAACTGTAAAAATAAATACAAATTTTAATTAAACACAGAAACGTATAACATCTATGTCTTTGAAACTTACTTTTAAAATTTATTGTTTCATGCTATTGGGCACTCATAACACACTACAAGGTATTTTCAATCAATAAAGTATACTTTTCATTAACTTTGTTAATGCTCCATCATTCATAAATAAAATAAAATTAATCTTTTTTGAAAAACTGGCAATAATCAAATTTAGAAATAAATGTCATTTTGAAAATTTGTCTAAATGCACACTATAAATATATTACATATATTAATATGTTTAAGTTATAAAATATGAAAATAGATTTTTGATAAACCATCAATTTCATTCATATCATTAACTGTATTGTTGTTTCGTTTTATCTCAATCATCTCAAGAAAATTTCTTACTTTGGCATTGTTTTCGGTTTTAAGAATTTTAACATTTTCAAAATTGAAATTGTGTTTCATCTTATCTTTATGTTTCTTGAGTGCTGTAGGATTTTTAGCATACTTATGTCCTTTTATTCTTTACTCCAGGTATTGCTGAGTGTGACCAATATATATTTTATTACAATCATTACATGGAATGCTATATACAACATGTGATCGTTTCAATTTTGGAATAGGATCTTTTAAACGTGTGTATAGATGATAAACTATTATTATTTCGAAATGCCAATTTTAAATTATATGGTTTAATGATATTATTTAATTTATCGGATAGACCAGCAATATACGGAACAGGGATATATGTAATATCCTTTTGCATTTGTTTATTTTGATTTTCCCATTGTACTTTATTATATATTTTGTGTAATCTTTGTTTGATAATTCGTTTAATAAATGATCTTGGATAATTATTTTGTTCTAATATGGCATAAACTTTTGTTAATATTTCTGGAATATTAACGAAAGTTTATGCCATCACAAACTCAACTCCCCGCAGCAAAGAAGGTATGCGGAAGTGCAAGGTACGGAAAAAACAGAAAACATACGCCCTGGTGGAGTGAAGAAATTAAGAGTGCAGTAAAAGAAAAGAAAAGATGCTGGAAAAAATATCTAGAAACTGGTAACAATACTGACCATGAAGAATACAGGAAGAAAAGAACACGAGTTAAAGTATTGATTAAAGTAGCAAAACAAAAATCCTGGACAGACTTTGGATCGAAAATGGAAGATCAAGGAAAGGGAAATTCCAAACTGCTATATAGAACATTGAAAACCTTGCGTAAGTCAGCTGGAACACACCTCCAATATATAATAAGTAAAGAAGGACGAATTCTAACCGCAGAACAGGATATAAGGGATACATGGTATGAATATTTTTGCGATTTGTTTGAAGCCAAAACAGGGGGAGAGGTCAACGCAGAGGATTTCTCGCCTGAAGAAGCTGAAGAGACAACAACAAACATACAATTGAGCGAGATCACAGAAGCAGTGGAAAAGCTAAAACCAGGAAAAGCAGCCGGAATTGACAATTTAAAGCCAGAAATGCTGAAATACATGAGAGTTAAAGCTACACGGTTACTACTTAGAATAATAAACTTGGCATGGGAAAGGAAAACAACCCACGAGGACTGGAAAATAGCAATTATCATCCCCTTACACAAAAAAGGTGACAATACGACATGTTCGAATTACGGAGCTATCTCAATGTTATCAGTAGCTGGAAAGATATACGAAAGAATAATAAAGAAACGATTAAGAGCAAACTTAGACTTGACCCTCCAAGAAAATCAGGCAGGTTTCAGGCCGGGCAGGAGCACGCAGGATTGGATATTCTGTTTAAGGCAAATTTTCTGACAGAATTCTAGGTAGTAACGGCAAAATGTACCTATGTGCAATTGATCTAGAAAAAGCATTCGATACACTTCCGAGGCATAGGATATGGTCATCGCTGGAGAAGAGAGGGATTAAAAAAGAACTACTAAAGGCAGTAAAAAGTATATACACCAACACGAGCAACATAATAAGAACTGAAAGCGGATATTCAAGAAGCTTTATCACACTTAAAGGAGTGAGACAGGGCGGAGTTCTGAATCCCCTTCTCTTTATAACTGTTATGGACGATATTGCGAGAAGTGCCAATAGCCTAACAAAGGGTATTTGTAGGGTCCAGAAACCTTCAACCTATAATAGCCAAGGAATTCTTGTATGCCGACGACTTGATAATTGCAGCTCCTAATAAAAATGTCCTGCAAAGAAATATAGATATATGGCACGACACTTTAAAGAACTTTGGAATGAATATCAATAAAGGAAAAACGGAAGTATTGGCAGTCTCCAAAGATGAAGAAGAAACAAATATAACAATAGATGGTTATCCAATAAAGGTGACAGAAAACTTAAAATATCTTGGAACCATAATCAACCACAAAGGAGATGTAGAGGCAGATGTGAATAATAGAATCAAAAATGTAAATTGTTTATATCATGCACTGAAGTACATATTTTTAAGTAAGAGAGAGGTCAGCAGGGAAACCAAGACAAAGATTTACAAAACCATATTTCTTCCGACACTATGCTACGGCAGAGAGTCATGGGTATTGACTAAGAGGCTGAAATCAAGAATAACAGCGACCGAAATGAAGATTTTAAGGAGAATAGTTGGTGTTACCAAACTGGATAGCATCAGAAATGAGAAGTTACGAGAAAAACTAGGTGTAACATCAGTAATAGAAAAAATCCAGGAAAAACAACTTAGTTGCTTTGGACACCTTACACGAATGAGTAACACGAACCCTGTAAAAGAAATATGGGAGGCCGGCTGGAACAAGAGGAGAAACAGAGGTAGACCAAGAAGAATATGGAATCAGGGGATAGCGCAGCTGCTGGCGGACCGGGGAAGTACCTGGAGGGAAGCTCAAGAAATGACTAGGGATAGGATAGGATGGAAAAAATTATACAGATACAGATAAATAATAATAAATACAAACACTTAGTGGTTTTTCATTAAGTTTAATTTAACGTTTCGACCTCATTTTGGGTCTTCATCAGAAATATGATCACTGTAAAACAATGTCCTTAATTAAAATTACAAAATCTATACGCAACATTAGATGATTTCCTTTTTAACATTTTTTTAAACACATTAAAATTCATAATCACTAAAACATAAAGATATAAACAATATAAAAACATATATGTAGGAAAACTTACTCCAAAATACGCAAAACACTGGTTAAGGGCCTCTTTTTATATTAGTGGTACAGTTAATATATATTTAAAATTGTTTTGAATGACGACAAATATGGAAAAATGTGACAACACATTTGACAGTGTGAAATACGGCATACTGTTTCCACTTAGACTGAAAGCCATAACAACAACTGGTGAAAAAATATCTTTTTTGTGTATGTATTTTCATATATGAAAGAGTTTCTTTAATGTCTCATATATGGGGTTTTGATTTATAATAAATGTCGATATATTACTGATAAGTTTGCGATTTCCCCTCTGTCATTTATTGCATTTTGATGGTTTTGTATTTCGATCATTTCTAATACATTTCTGGATTTTGTGTTATATTCCTTATGCAAAACAGAAGCACGATCAAAATCAAATATATGAGAAAATTGGCTTGAGTGTTTTTTCAAAGCAGTACTATTTTTCGCATATTTATGTGCTTTGATTCTTTCTTCTAGGTACTGTTTTGTCTGGCCAATGTAGAATGTACGACACACACAATATATCTTGGATTGCTTTAACAGTTATCATCCAAAATTACAATTCACAGTGGAAACTGAAACTAATAATAAACTTAATTTTTTAGACACTACTTTGATTCATGTTAGTTGTGTTGTCAAAACAAAATGGTATGTAAAGGAAACATCTTCGGAAAGGTATTTGAACTTTTATTCTGCACAACCTATCAATTTTAAAAAGAATGTTGTAGCTAATCTTAGTAGCAGGGCCATCAGATTAACAAGTCCGGAATTCAGAAAAGAATCGATAAACAAGGCAAAAATATATTTAACACAAAATAATTATCCAACCAACTTTATAAATAAAATAGTTAAACAACTTCATAAAACATATAATAACACCACAAAGAACACTGATCAAAAACAAAGCGTCAATAAATATGTGGCTATACCATTTGTCAACCATCTTTCTCAGAAACTTGACAAAATACTGACCCCATATAATATAAAAATCGCACATAATAATTATAACAATTTAAAGTATTTATATACAAAATTAAAAGACAAACGCAAGTAGTATACAAGATTCCTTGTAAGGACTGTGAAGGAGTCTACATTGGCCAGACAAAACAATACCTAGAAGAAAGAATCAGAGCACATAAATATGCGAAAAATGGTACTGCTTTGAAAAAACACTCAAGCCAATTTTCTCATATATTTGATTTTGATCGTGCTTCTGTTTTGCATAAGGAATATAACACAAAATCCAGAAATGTATTAGAAATGATCGAAATACAAAAACATCAAAATCCAATAAATGACAGAGGGGAAATCGCAAACTTATCAGTAATATATCGACATTTATTATAAATCAAAACTCCATATATGACATTAAAGAAACTCTATCATATATGAAAATACATACACAAAAACGATATTTTTTCGCCAGTTGTTGTTATGGCTTTCAGTCTCAGTGGAAACAGTATGCCAGTATTTCACACTGTCAAATGTGTTTTCACATTTTTCCATATTTGTCATTTATAACAATTTTAAATGTATATTAATTGTGCCACTAATATAAAAAGAGGCCCAAAACCAGTGTTTTGCGTATTTTGGAGTAAGTTTTCCTACATATATATGTGATTATGAATTTTAATGTGTTTAAAAAAATGTTAAAAAGGAAATCATCTAATAGAAATAAAAAAAACACAAACACTTGGTTCAGATTTACACTATATTTAATTTAAAAAAAAAACACAACAGCTGTTTCGCTACACTGTAGCTTTTTCAAGTGGTAACAAATTCTAAATTATTACAATTCGAGAACAACTCTATTATATATAGAAAAATATAATGATACATTAACAGATAACTATAAAATATTTACAAAGGGTAATTTAAATGTGTTTACTTAAAGAGGACAGTTTTCTTAATTATACGGCAGTTTACGAAATGGAACCTGCATTATTACTGAAACGATTAGGAAAAACCTAAGAACTGGAAAGATATAGATTTAACAAAGGCGATTGATTCAGATTTACTTTCTCGTTTAATAAATTGTCGGAATATTTCAATTTGTTAATTTCCATACATTCAAGTAAATCTAATTTTCTACTTTTGTTTTGTACATGGAGAATGTCAAATTTATTGTTAAAACAATGGTCGTATTCAATTAAATGATTCGCATAAGCTGAGTCGTTGTTTTTATTAGTGTAAGCTGACAAATGATTAGCTATCCTTTTTTTAAAAGCTCTACCAGTCTGACCTATATATTTCTTAGTACAAGAACCACAATTTAACCTATAAACTCCAGATTTATTATCTCGTGTCGTTTTTTCTTTGTTGTTTTTGATGTATTTAGCTAGGTTGTTATTTGTTCTAAAAGCAATATTAATGTTGTTTTTTCTAAGTAATTTCATAAGTTTATCTTGTTCATGACCTAAATAAGAAAATGCTTTAAACTTCTTAATCGTATTGTCTTTGGTAGTCGGATACACCTCTAGTAACGTTTTATTAAACAATTTTTTGGTTAATAATTAATTTGTCTATTAAATTTGGGTCGTACCCATTGTTTTTCGCAATTTGTTTTATAATATTGTACTCTTTGTTATAGTCATCTATCGACATTGGAATATTAATTAACCTATGGATCATACTATGATAAGCGGCTAATTTGTGTGAATGAGGATGATTTGATTTAAAATGAATAGTAGTGTCAGTGTGTGATTCTTTATAGTAAATTGAAAACTCTATTTTGTCATTGACTCGTTTAAGTGTGAGGTCTAAAAAATTTATAATTCCATTAACTTCTTTTTCAAAATCTATTGAATTTTTGAAATCATCTAATGTCGCGTATAGATTTTGTAATTTTAATTAAGGACATTGTTTTACAGTGATCATATTTCTGATGAAGACCCAAAATGAGGTCGAAACGTTAAATTAAACTTAATGAAAAACCACTAAGTGTTTGTTTTTGCCGAAAATTCCCACAAAACGCCGCAAGAGTCTTTAAACAAGATAATATATATATATATACATATATATATATATATATATATATATATATACATATATATATATATATATATATATACATATATATATATATATATATATATAAAACACGAAAAAGAATATATTGGGTAATTCCGCTGTAGTGCAACCGTAGACACGTGTTTCTGACTAATTGGTCGTCATCAGTACGGTGTAGCCAAGGAATAAGGTGGGATTTCCTTGGAGATAGAAGCATACACGGAAGACCATCAGGCGACAGACCACCATTTGCAGCTTCAGTTAGAAGATCTTCGGTTTTGAAGACAACAACTAACATCGCCACGAGGAAGACATTGTCAACCTGCGAGCCATCCGAAACCTAGGAAAGATAATCAATAAAGGAATTATCGCGGATACATAAAATAAAACACGTGTTTTATTTTATGTATCCGCGATAATTCCTTTATTGATTATATATATATATATATAATATGAAATAATTACTACTTTAATAAAAGTAGAATTTTGGGCTGGATAGTTGATTCAAAACACACTTGTTGGCCAAATAACGTTTCGGAAATATATTTATTCCTTCATCAGATCTACAAAATACTTAAATTAGGGACAACTGTTAAGTTAACTATAAATTATCTTACAATTGCCACACTAGGACATAAAATATATGGGTTTGACGAACATTAAAAATTTAACATAATATGAGAGTGACTTATGAGTATAAACGTTAAGATGACATATACAAAATTGTAAACAAAAAAAATCTTTTTTATTACAAAGCGCACATCAGGTTTCAAACCTCAGATATATCACACTGTTAAATTTATATGTGTCTTATTTAAAAAACAATATTTTATATACCTATAATATTTGAAAAAACTAAAAGTGGTAATCATGTATATGAAAAACATGACAATTAGTGAATTTTAATTTTATTCAAAATTTTGTCATTAACAAATTTTAGTAAACCTGAATAAATGTTGCTAAAATTTTGGGAGTCTGATCTAGAGTTAATATTTGGTGTAAAAACATTAATACAAAGAGTTTCTAGAAATAATCTCTTAGTCAAATTAGATTCTTTATACAAGATGTTAGTTCGATCAAATAGTATGGAATGACCAGTAGTATATACATGTGATGCTAATTTACATGCATTAGGTTTATTTCGGGCATCACTTTTATGTTGTGTATTACGTTCTCTAATTCTTTGTTTAGTTTGACCTATGTAGAATTTTTTACAATCATTACATACTAAACCGTAAACCACATTACTATTATATGTCAAATCTAATTTATCTTTAAGTGGTGTAAATAATTTTGAGACAGAATTAGCTGATGTGTATGCTATGGATACTTTTTCCTTAAATAAATCCCTAATATGGTTAGTAAGGCCTGGTATATAAGATATTTTTTTATATTTTAGAGGCTATATATATATATATATATATGAAAGAATAAGAAATTATTGCGGATACATAAAATATCAGAAAAAGAAAAATATTGGGTATAATCCGCTGTAGAGCAACCGTAAACACGTGTTTCTGACTAATTGGTCGTCATCAGTACGGTGTAGCCAAGGAATAAGGTGGGATAACCTTGGAGATGTAAGCTAAACGGAAGACCATCAGGTGACAGACCACCATTTGCAGCTTCAGCTAGAAGATCCTCGGTTTTGAGGACAACAACTAACGTCGCCACGAGGAAGACAATGTTCTACAGCGGATTATACCCAATATTTTTCTTTTTCTGATATTTTATGTATCCGCAATAATTTCTTATTCTTTCATTTACATTTCTTGGGTCTTGGATGGCACGCAGGTTGACATTGTCTTCCTCGTGGCGACGTTAGTTGTTGTCCTCAAAACCGAGGATCTTCTAGCTGAAGCTGCAAATGGTGGTCTGTCACCTGATGGTCTTCCGTTTAGCTTACATCTCCAAGGTTATCCCACCTTATTCCTTGGCTACACCGTACTGATGACGACCAATTAGTCAGAAACACGTGTTTACGGTTGCTCTACAGCGGATTATACCCAATATTTTTCTTTTTCTGATATTTTATGTATCCGCAATAATTTCTTATTCTTTCATTTACATTTCTTGGGTCTTGGATGGCACGCAGGTTGACATTGTCTTCCTCGTGGCGACGTTAGTTGTTGTCCTCAAAACCGAGGATCTTCTAGCTGAAGCTGCAAATGGTGGTCTGTCACCTGATGGTCTTCCGTTTAGCTTACATCTCCAAGGTTATCCCACCTTATTCCTTGGCTACACCGTACTGATGACGACCAATTAGTCAGAAACACGTGTTTACGGTTGCTCTACAGCGGATTATACCCAATATTTTTCTTTTTCTGATATTTTATGTATGCGCAATAATTTCTTATTCTTTCATTTACATTTCTTGGGTCTTGGATGGCACGCAGGTTGACATTGTCTTCCTCGTGGCGACGTTAGTTGTTGTCCTCAAAACCGAGGATCTTCTAGCTGAAGCTGCAAATGGTGGTCTGTCACCTGATGGTCTTCCGTTTAGCTTACATCTCCAAGGTTATCCCACCTTATTCCTTGGCTACACCGTACTGATGACGACCAATTAGTCAGAAACACGTGTTTACGGTTGCTCTACAGCGGATTATACCCAATATTTTTCTTTTTCTGATATTTTATGTATCCGCAATAATTTCTTATTCTTTCATTTACATTTCTTGGGTCTTGGATGGCACGCAGGTTGACATTGTCTTCCTCGTGGCGACGTTAGTTGTTGTCCTCAAAACCGAGGATCTTCTAGCTGAAGCTGCAAATGGTGGTCTGTCACCTGATGGTCTTCCGTTTAGCTTACATCTCCAAGGTTATCCCACCTTATTCCTTGGCTACACCGTACTGATGGCGACCAATTAGTCAGAAACACGTGTTTACGGTTGCTCTACAGCGGATTATACCCAATATTTTTCTTTTTCTGATATATATATATATATATATATATATATATAAATTTAACATCACATATATAAAGCACATGGACGTTCCGTGCTTAATATATACATTCTCATTTCCATCTGTCACTCGATATACATATATCAGTACGATTTAGAAATTCGAAGTCAGACGCCGACGGTAGCTCAGGTGGTAGAGCAACCGACTAGTAATCGGTATGTCCTGAGTTCGAATCTCAGCCGTGTCGGTAATTTAAAAAAAAAAATACCTAATTAATTAATAGTCAGTGGTAAAATTAGAAAATTGTAATTTTCAAACACTGCAATTTAGGCAGTTTTAAAATTATTTAAAACTAGTATAACGACCTAAAAATCGTCCAATAAAATTAATATATATTTACATATATGAATTAAAGGTCAATAAAAATTTAACATCACATATATATATGTATATATATATATAATCAATAGTATGTATTCTTGGGTATGTGGTTTTTAGGTTAAAATGAAAAAAACATCGAAACGTCAGCAGTAATCACGTTTTTTTCATTTTAACCTAAAAACCACATACCCAAGAATACATACTATTGATTATTATTAAAAGTGGTTAAGAAAAATAAACACACAATATATATATATATATATAATATAATAGATGTTTTTCTTGGGAATAGCGGCCGCTATTCCCAAGAAAAACATCTATTATATTATTGAATATACGACAAAGAAAAATCTAATTATATTATATATATATATATATATATATGTATATATATATATATATATATATATATATATATATATATATATATATATATATATATATATTGAATTAATATTAGAGCTGAGATAAATTCTTATAACAATTATTATAAATAATATAAATGCCCACACATTCTGGACTTGCAAAATGTAATATTGAGTTAGAATATTTATATACGATAAACTACACTCTGTATACAAGTACTTAATAGATTTAAATTCTGCTCTATAATGATATTATACTATGATTATTATTTTTTTATTTCTCTGGCTAAAACTCAAATAAAACAAATTCTAATATTTTTCTCTCCTTAATTTTAAATTAAACTGGTAGGACTATATCATTTTAGACCTATACCTATATATTATGAAAATGGGAGGGGTTTTTACGTTTAATGTCAAGAATTTATAACCTAACTTATGAATCGTTTACCATCGATTAATTTTATAATGTTTTTTATATAATACTTCTATTTATCTCGTTAGGGGTGTTTGAGTTTCCCTGTGACTGATTATTTGTTAGTAGATAGTAGAATTTCGACTATACATGTAAGTATTCCTTATCTTTTCGATCTTTTCCAGATTGCATTAATTTTATATTTGTTTTGTTTTAGTGTTCCACAACTCTTATGCAATAGCTATTCTATTGAAGAATGGTAAATGAATAATGCTACAAATAAAGGAAAACAACAGTCTCAGGCTAATAAATGTATAATAATGCGTTTATCAGAAATACAAATATAATAAGAGGTTATTAAAATTGTTTAATAACGATATACTTTTGTATGTTAGAAAATATAAAAATGAACCATTATGGACAATGATACGATTATAGCGAGTATGTTTGTTGAACGACAACTTGTATATTTTCTACAACTACAAAATAATGCTTTTCAACTCTAGATGTGAATATTCGATTTTTAATGAGATTTCTAATGGATAAAGTTCGTAATATAATTTCAAATAAGGTATTTCCCTTTATAAATTATTATATAATTTGTATTTAAATTCAGATAGCTTTAACTTATTCTGCCTATGGATTCCAATATAAATTTTATGTAAACAAAACTGAATTTGCAGATAAATCGGTTATTGTATTAATAAATAAGTGTCTTATACAACATTGAACTACTTATAAACAAATGTTTCACACGATCTTCCCATCTGATAATCCTTTTATGTCTTGTAGTTTGTTCGTGCCTCAATAGAACCAATATCTACGGTTTCATGTCCCGTCCTGGAGTATTACACCTTTCTTCGTGCGTACAGATGATGGGTATTACCAAAATGGCCTGCTACTAATACTTGTGGATCTTGAATATTGAAATTTAGCTGTACCTTAAAATAAAAACACTTCCTCGAAACTGGATTATATCCCTCAGCACATCTAATGGTTAATCTTGAAATGAAACGGATTTCCGGACTTGGATTATATCCTTCAGCACGTCTAATAGTTAATCTTGAAATAATATGGAATTCCGGACCTGGATTATATCTCTCAACACGTCTAATGGTTAATCTTGAATTAATACGAATTTCCTGAACTGGATTATATTCTTCAGCACATCTTAATCTTGCATTAATATGGATTTCCGGAACTGGATTATATCCTTCAGCACATCTAATAGTAAATCTTGAAATAATACCGATTCTTGGACCTGGATTATATCTTCAAGCACATCTAATAGTTCTTCTTGTGATATCTTCAGACACTTTAATAGCTTTGGATCCGGATTTAATAAATAAATGGTGAGTGATTTTTTTAATTTTTATAATTAAACCTTCTTATTCTTTTAAATCGTATAATAGCAATCACTTACTGCTTCTTTGATTTTACTATTCACAAAAATACTAATGCGTATAATTTTTTATGCGTTTTTTCTCACAAAAAAAATACGTCTGCACAAAATTTATATCTGAAAATTCTCTCTTGTTATTTTTTAAACAAATCCCCTTGACAACCTTTCTAGCTTATTCAAATTCTCCAATCAGAAATCTACACCTACATTTACAATTCAATACATCTCTTTACTATTTACTTTCGAATATTTATATCCCTTTAATTTCATACTACGTACATTATTTATTCTTTTTACATTTTTAAAAACCTAATCTCAATGCATTTTTCTACCATTATCATTCAATTTAAAAATTCCTATCACAGGAACTGTCAAAATTATTATTGGTGGAAATGACATTATACATTTCCACCTGTTCAAATAATGGCGGGAATCTTAATTTAAATTAGTTTATACTCTTAATCAATTATTTACGTCTACTATACTTGTCATATCATCGTTAATTAAACAATTTTGTACAGAAAAGATAATACATCATATTTGACAACAATACTATGTTTTTTAATTTCTTCTCAACAGATTCTATACATACAACATAGAAGAAAGAAAACCTTATTTTTCCACTACAGTATCCAGTAAACCAAGAAAATCTCATCAAATAATAAATATTTAAGTACTATTTAAGTAATAAATTCTTTATCAATTACTAAAAATATTATTCTAAGAATTGAAAAATCATAAGTTTCAAAACAAATAACAATTCGATATATGGCATGGTTATTTAAACCATGTCAATATATATATATATACAGGGGGTCCCAGAAATAAAAAGACGGAGTAGCAAAAATTGGAAGCTAGATTGTGTAAAAACGTACCCTCAAAATATCAAGTCTTTATTCGTGCGCAGACGGCAGAAAAAAAAATAAAGAATTCAATTGGCCTTACGCCGACTCTGTTCGACTTGCGGTATAGATTTGCACACATGCATGCATTGCCGGCTGGTCGGTAATAAAATCGCGCGGCACACGACAAAAACGAATGTATTTTTGTAAATAACATCCATTGTCGAACAGCACAATGGTTGTTATTTAAAAAAATACATAAGCTTTTGTTGTGTGGCCCGCGATTTTATTACCGACCAGCCGCCAATGCATGCGATGTGAGTTGACACATAGTTATCGACATGGCTTTTACGACGCAAGAATTATGGGAAATGGTGTATCTCTACGGTGAAGTAGGTGGAAATGGAAGAGTTGTTGAACGTTTACACGCCGAACGTTTTCCTAATCGCAGGCGTCCGTCGTATCAAGTGATTATGGACACGGTGTTTAGGTTACGCGAACAAAGCACACTACTCCCACGCTTCGAAGGCAGGGGTCGTGAAAGAACATGGAGAGTTTTACATGCGGAAGAGCATCTCCGGGATCCACGTATAAGCACACGATCTGCAGCATGACAAGTCGGAGTGTCCCGATCGACAATTCATCGACTCCTCCGCGAGAACTTGCTGTGCCCATACCACCTGCAACGGGTTCAAGCTCTAGCACAACAGGACGTCCCGCACGTGTTAGATTCTGTACCTGGTTTCGGCGAAAACAAGCTAGAGATGTGGACTTTTGTGCCAGCATACTATTCACGGATGAATGTTGTTTCACCCGAAATGGTGTGTTAAATTTTCATACAGCAGGGTCATTTTCAACACCGCTTCTCAATAAATGTTTGGGCAGGAATTGTCGGTGATAGTCTGCTTGGACCGCACATACTACCTGCACGACTGACCGGAGAGAGTTATTTAGAGTTTTTGCAGAATACGTTTCCGGAATATCTCGACGATGTGCCTCTGCAACTTAGAAGACAACTCCGGTTCATGCACGATGGCGCGCCTCCACACATTTCATTGGCAGTGCGCAATTACCTCAATGTTTCATATCCTCTAAATATCCACCTGTTTCACTTACACAATCGGTTCTCTTCAGGACCACCATATTACTTGTGTTAAAAAAAAGGAGGAATAGATACTTCATAATAAATATCACACTATTAATTACTTTTACACCTGCTAGAAAAAATAATTACATTTTGATATTTACTACGATTTATTGCATATTCTAAAATAATAATAATCAGCTGTTTCCGACTACAAACACATTAGAGGGCAACAACCTTCCTATTTTAAAAATAAAAACAATCTTTTATTGTCTGCAATAAAGTGAGTCAGTCGCCCATCTGCATCAACAATGGAATACATAGCTGCATTATTTAGACGCATCCGGCAAAAAATGTTTTATTATGAATGAGTATGATTTAACATTTTTTTCCCGTTTTATACAAATAAAAGCGTATTTTTCTTTGAATGCGTGTTCGTTTCTATTTACAAATGAGCATTCTTACGTGTGCCAGGTCCGTAATGTAATTTTTTTATTTAAAAAAATAATATAGAAAATTAAATTTTTAATTTCTTCGTTATTGCGTCCTATTTGGGCCTGTTTCTGTTCGGACTTTACATACCTGCTACTCCGTCTTTTTATTTCTGGGACACCCTGTATATATATATTCACGGATGAATGTTGTTTCACCCGAAATATTCCAATTGATATGGCCAAAAATGTAATACAAAAACACTGGAAAAATATCGAAAAATTCACTGATTTGTCCCTTCCAGATTTTCTTGAAGCAGTTGAGTTAACTTTATCTACAACTTATTTTCAATAAAATAATAAGTGGTACAAACAGGTTGAAGGCGTTGCAATGGGGGCGCCCATATCCAGTGTGGTGGCTCAATTAGTGATGGAATATGTAGAGGAAAATGTACCAAGTAATTTAAATTTTGCCCCCACATTTTTTAAAAGATATGTGGACGATTGCATTGCAGTAGTGCCAGAAAACAAAATAGACTATATTCTCACAAGTTTCAATTCTTTTCATCCAAAATTAAAATTCACATGTGAAATAGAGAAAAATAACTCCATAAAATTTTTAGACTTAACTGTAATTAAGCAAAAAAACCAAATACTTACAAAATGGTACAAAAAACCAACTTCATCGGACCGATATAGTAATTACAGGGACGCCCAACCAATGGGATACAAAAAAAACGTTGTGACAGCATTGGTTGATAGAGCCATTAGTCTAACCAGTCCTCTTTTGAGACCTCAAATATTGTCTAATGTCACAACCATACTGGTACAAAATAACTATCCCAGGGCTCTGATTAAGAAAATCATTAAACACAGATTGCATAAATTCTACAATAACGCACTAGTACAAAACAACCCTCAAAGACCAACTCCACCAAAAACACAATACATCCCAGTACCATATATTAGAGGCTTATCGGAAAAAATTAACGACATTATAAAGCCACATAATTTTAAACTCGCGTACACAAACAGTAACAATTTAAGTCAATTATATACCAAACTTAGAGATCCCATCCCGATAACCAAATAGTCGCACGTTGTGTACAGTATTCCGTGCAATGACTGCAATGGAGTATACATTGGTCAGACGAAACAGCTTCTAGAGGACAGAATAAATGGACACAAATATGCTAAAAATCCCACTTCCTTGAAAAAACATAAGGACAAAATGAAACATAGCTTCAATTTCACCAAAGTCAAGATCCTTAAAAAAGAAAACAACACAAAAGCCAGAAACATCTTAGAGATGATTGAAATTAAAAGGACGAAGGAGACGGTTAATGACAGAAACGAAATTGATAGTTTGTCAAGAATCTATTTTCCAATACTATAAACAGCTGGGAAATAATTTTCTTTATGAATAAACCCTGTATGTTTGAAAAATTGTTATTTGACAAATTTAAAAGATATAAGGATAAGAACACAACTAGCAAAAAAGGTAAAACACGTGGGCTTTTTCGTAGATAGGTGTTCTCGGCCAGATCGTATTATTTTAAGGTATTTTATTAAGATTGATGGTCATCGATATGATATGTTGTAAATTTGTGATGTTACGCGTACGAATATTTTAAATTTCCGGTTAACAAAGGGAAATAAAAAACATGAAAAAAATAAAAATGTTTTCTGTCGAAGTGCGTGTACATTTTTAGTAAGTTTTTGTTTTGAAGACTTGGGAGAACTAGTATAATTCTAATTTTATGTATTTTAATTTGCAGATGTATGAATTAATATTCATAAATAATTTTTAACATGTTGTATTGTGATATATGTAAAATACTGAAGAAGACATTAAAAAAGTGTCGAAACGTTTAAAAAAAATGGTTTTTATTTGTGTTTAAGTAGAAGAATAAAGGTCGCTAATTCCAGGAAAAAATAAATTAATATATATATATACCGCATGTGTCAAATATCATTAGGTATAGGGATTCAATGTTTACGTGCAACGCGACAACATGGTACCCCTACTGTCCCTCACCAATACCGACAACAACCGACATGACAACGATATTCTCCGATCCCGACCCAGATTTTACATTCAATGTTTAGCTAGGAATACGTTGCGGTCCTTGGCCGTCTTATTACTGGAACGGGAAACATCAAATGGCCTCCGCGATCTACTGATTTCTCTCCAAATGATTTTTGTTTGTGGGGATATTTAAAAAATATTGTTTATACCCATGAAGCTGGCAGAGCAGAAAACATAGTTGCCTTGAGAGAAAAAATAATTCAGGCTGCTAATTCAGTAACTGCTCACATGTTAGAAAACGTAAGAGTAAATGTCAACGACCGCCTAGGGCAATGTCTTGCTGTGCAGGGAGGAATCCTTTTTTATTTATTTTATTAGGGTTATTTTTTAATTTTATTAGAATTACGCTTTTGTTTGTGTCATGCAGCGTGAACGCAGCTTAATAATTATCTGCATTTACTGAAAGGAAAAAGAAAAACAAACACTTGCAACTCGTAAATATTATTTCTGAACGCATTAGAAACACCCGAGTCGGTGGTCCAATGGTTACTGCTAACTTGTATTTGTATTTGCGAGCATGTATCGGTTGTCGCGTCGCTGGCATTGGAAAGGAAAGTAGGGGTAGCACGTTGCCACGTATTGTATGGATTGATCGCCTATGGCTAATGAAAATTGACACATACGATATATATATATATATATATATATAATTGTATATTTTCTTCTTCAGAATTTTGGTTATTTCTGTACCAAGTTATTATTTTTTTTTCCGTAATAAAAGACAGTCAGTTACATTAAAATTGGTTTTACAAAGAGTATATTAATAACAAAAATATTCAACTATTTTTTGTTAAATTATAAAAAGTAACATTAATCACAGAACATATAAATTAAACTATTAAAATATTGGAAACACTAAAAAATGTATGTTACGTTACATGTTATGTTAAAATTAATTTAAAAGTTTTTATTTACAAAAATTCTTTTTGAATAAAATGGGATGGTCTTTTGTTGTAATGACTTGAAAACATATTTTCAAAAACAAAACACTGCAAGACCCTCACCTTATAAATATACGAAGTATTCTTTTCTTGTGGTTTTTTGTATCACATTTGGTTTGAACAGATACTTTTTTTCTTTCAATTTTACAGGTAAATAGTTTCTGTAACTCATTCTTAATTTGTATATTATGTTTTCGCATGTAATTGCCGTTTACGTTGGAAATAAACTGGCCAGGCACTAGTGGTGTCGAACAACTTTTTGTCACTTTTTATTTTATTTCTTTCCGTTGAATCGGTTTGCAAAATTTTATGTGTATTGGAAGGTTCTTAAAATTTTATTTTTAAATATCAAATGATTATTGTAATAATAGATAATATATTTTTGATAAGTTGTCAATTTCATTTCTATCATTAACTGAGTTTTTTCTTTTTTAATTTCGATCATCTCAAGGACGTTGTTACGTTTAAAAAGCAGCGGCCAACATTTATTCATTTATCCCTGTATATTACATGTTAAATATTTTTAGTTCCGTATTAATTCAAATTGTATTTTACATTCCAAATAAATTACGTCTATTCTAAATAAATTACATCCTAAAATTCTCAACATTGATATCTGCGTCGTATATATTCATCTAGAATATTCGATTCAAAATATTCAGTTTATAAACAATGCTTTGTTCAATTTCAGAGACGCAATATTTACATTTTAGTTTTCTTATCTAAACAATTCCCACCGTCTCCTATTGCATGAAACTGCGTACTTTGTTTATTATACTAGCGTCATCAAAATAAGGGGAGTACCCGTGTTGAATTAATAGCGTCTTATTGTCGCCAATAATACCCCTCTACATGACCGAGGTTTTATAAGGGCGAAGTGCATCCAAAATCAGGCACTATTACAACATTCACCAACACGATGGCATAACTATTACAACATTCACCAACACCATGGCATAACTATTACAACATTCACCATTCCATCAGTGTTACATTCTTAAAGTTCAGTACAAATTAAGCAGTGAGTGGTAGTTAGATATATCGTAACTCAAGTCCCGGCGTCGGTCGCTAAGCCCTGCGATGAGGATGTCCAAGGGAATGAGATGTTATTGTCCAGTATGGATACACCGATCAGGGTGATTTAATTCTCGAATTCCCAATAAAATTGTTGGATTATGTACCGTCCTTCAATTTACGGCGATGGCCGGATCTAAGGGACATCTCACCGATACCATCAATATAGGGCCCCGCTAAACACCATCGGTAGCGATAGCAGAGATAGGCGTCCGGGAACACCAGGTATTTGAGTTTTTATTCTTGTACTACATGTGACAAGATATTTGTACAACTACCAGGCTGTTAGAAATTTTTACAGTTACATGTTTGTTTAATAAAGTTAAGAATTATTGTGCATAAGGCACAGTTTAAATTTGTTATGTTCATGAAGTCTTTGTGTTTTTGTCTAAGTTTTTGAAATCTGTGTGTGTTGTGATAGTCACTATTATTTTCTTTTTATTTTATTGTATTGATGGTCAAATCATTTTGAAGTATTAATTATTTGTAGAGTTTTCAATATTTGTAATTTCCAGTTTATAGAAATTTTAATGTAAATGCACCATATCTGATCAATTAGTCTTGTCATGTTTGATAATTAGTTTAATCGAATTTGACCAATTAATTTTATTAAAATTATTTATCTGTCAAACCTGTTCTTATTGTTTTGTTTGTACCGTCTTTCTAAAATTTAGTTTTCTTTGTTTTCGTATTACATCTGTAATTATTAAATTTAAATGAAACTTTGTGTGCAAATTGAGTCACTTTTTTTAACAACTAAGGTTATATTTTTTTTTATTCAAGTCATTTATATTTCAACTCAATATCTTCTTTGTGTAATTAATACTTGAATTAATATTATTATATTAATGTATCAAATTTTCTCTCTCTATTTTTCTCATGTTTTTATTAAATAAATTGTTATTGTTTTTATTAATTTGTTTTCTTGAGGTAGGCCTAGTATTAGTTAGTACAATTTCCCATTTTAATTGTGCAATACTTTAACAACAGTGACCCCGCCTTATTATTTTAAAATGGGTGGCGCAACGGGCTTTAGTTAACATCTTTGAGTAATTTCATGTTCTTAATAATAATCTGAGCTAGACATACAGGGTGGGTCACAGATTTAATAACATCAATAGTTCTACTTCGAGGGCAACATCTGGGAATATTATTATTCATAAGCGATTAATAATAATTATTTTAAAGGTAAGTGAATGTACTGATTCACACAATTATCTTGCACCCTGGAATTTGGAATTTTAAATTTATTTATATTAGGGGTTTCTCCCCTATAAAGTAACAACGTTCCTTGCTTTGGTATTCTGTTCTTTTTGTAAAATAGACACGTTATCATATTTAAAGGAGTGGGAAAATTTATTACTATGTTTTTTGAGGGCTGTACTATTCTTAGCATATTTATGGGCTTTCATCCGTTCTTCCAAGTGTTGTTGGGCTTGACCTATATACACCCCCTGGCAATCATTGCATGGTATTCTATAAACGATGTGTGTTTGTTTTTTGAGTGGTATATTGTCTTTCAATTTAGTGTATAATGGATTGAGGGTGTTATGGTTTTTATGTGCTATTTTAAAATTGTATGGTAAAAGAATATTGTGTGGTTCTTGAGACAGGTGATTAACGAAAGGCATAGATATATATATTTTTTGTTGATTGTTTGTTTGATTGATATGTGGACGACTGTATCATAGCCTGCCAAGTTGACAAACTACAACATAACCATGATCATTTTAACAGCTATCATCCTCGTGTACAATTTACAACAGAAATCGAAACAAACAACACACTTAATTTTTTGGACATAACATTAATCCACCAAGACGAAATTATTAGAACAAAATGGTTTGTTAAAGACACTGCATCAGGCAGAGTATTGAATTTTCATTCATCACAACCTAACTCATACAAAAAAATTTTAGCTAGTAACCTGATTAATAGAGCAGTAAAATTAACTGGCATAACACTCAGAAAAGAAGCAATCGGCAGAGCAAAAACCATCCTAAAAAACAACAATTACCCGTCCAAATTCATTAATAAGATAATGAAACAACATATCCATAAAATATATAACAGCACTAACACCACCAAAAACCATCAAGAAAACAATCATCAAAAAATATATATATCTATGCCTTTCGTTAATCACCTGTCTCAAAAACTACACAATATTCTTTTACCATACTATTTTAAAATAGCACATAAAAACCATAACACCGTCAATCCATTATACACCAAATTTAAAGATAATATACCACTCAAAAAACAAACACACATCGTTTATAAAATGCAATGATTGCCAGGGGGTATATATAGGTCAAACCCAACAACACTTGGAAGAACGGATGAAGGCCATCCCATTTTATTCAAAAAGAATTTTTGCAAATAAAAACTTTTAAATTAATTTTAACATAACATGTAACGTAACATACATTTTTTAGTGTTTCCAATATTTTAATAGTTTAATTTATTTGTTCTGTGATTAATGTTACTTTTTATAATTTAACAAAAAATAGTTGAATATTTTTGATATTAATATACTCTTTGTAAAACCAATTTTAATGTAACTGACTGTCTTTTATAAGGGAAAAAAAATAATAACTTGTTACAGAAATAACCAAAATTCTGAAGAAGACCGATTATTTATGGGTCGAAACTCAAATAAAAGTTTTACATCCCATTATACATGAGATTTTATTCCAAAAAAAAGCCGAAATTACCCAAGAAGAAAATATACAATTATTAATCTTGAGGCAACGAAAAACTACAAATATATATATATATATATATATATACTTGTGAAACATACACATGTACAAATGTACATATAAAATGTGTAATTTTCTTGAATTTAGCGGCATTTTTGAAATTTTTAATTACTGATATCATGGAAAAGAAAGCATTACTGAAGACTAATTGCTATTACAACGATTAGTTTCGTTCATCTCATCAGTTCAGTAATCAATGCTTCTGTCCATATAATTTTTCGGAAGTTGTATATATACTTACCGACACGGTCTTAGTTGATATGAGATATAATTTCTTATTATCTCACTGTACAGAAGGACATATTAAGTAAATATGTATTTACCTTCTACCGATTTAATTCACATATCGTGAATCAATTATCGGAAATGTATAAAATCCCATTTTCATTCGGGATGATTAATATTATTATTATATTAATATTAATCATGCAACGATTCAAGCACGAATCAGTCAAACTAAGATTTTTCTCACTTCACGAACAATCAAAAAATAGGAAATATATAGGAAAATCGACTGAATAGGGCATATAACTAATTTTGCTGTAAAGTAATTGTTTAAATAATTTCTAAAAACTGCTAAACTTGTGAAAGTTCCGCCTTGAAAACGAAGCTAGATAGAGCAAAATTGTATAGTACCTTTTTTGTAAAACATGAAATTCTCTACAAAAAAGTTCGCAACGACCCCATAGTGAAGTTGATAGTTTAGACGTGGGAGGTAAAAAAAGTAAATATAAGGAAGTTCGTTTTGTAGCGGTCTGCACCAGTCATTTGTAGAGCAGTGACCGGTCGAATATAATTATACCCTAGTAGCGACATCACTATATGCACACTTGTTCTACATTAGCAAATATATATTTTCATCCTCCTCTAAAATTGTGATTTTGCTGCTTGGGTAAAATTAATAACGTCACGGGTCATCTGGTACCTTTTGGTCATTTCTCTAGTAGTAGAATCGCTATATGCCACACTTGTTCTGCATTAGCAAATATATATTTTCATTCTTCTCTAAAATTGTGATTTTGCAAATTCTTATCGTGAGCACGGTCATTGACTGTCATTTATTTGGTACATATATTTATCTCAAGTAGCAAAATCACAATTTTAGAGAAGGATGAAAATATTTATTTGCTAATGTGAATATAATAAAAGTCAGGAAGACTAATTTTTTTGATAGCAATTCCTTTTTCCTTTTATTAAAGTAGATTACGTTATATCAACTACATAAGGTATAATGTGTATAATATAAGTAGGGTACTTATGCCGATTCTGGAGCCTCCTCCCCCTCTCACCCAGCTCCCCCTCACCCCCTCGCCCTAGTGGCGCCCTCTGCCAACCCAACTGATGTGGCGCCCCCTCGCGGTCGCCAACCCAACTAAAAATTGCAGATTTCATCATTACCAACCCAACTAAAAATTGCAGATTTCATCATTACCAACCCAACTAAAATTGCAGATTTCATCATTACCAACCCAAGTGATGTGGCGCCCCCTCGCGGCCTCCAACCCAACTAAAAATTGCAGATTTCATCATTACCAACCCAACTAAAAATTGCAGATTTCATCATTACCAACCCAACTAAAAATGGCAGATTTCATCATTACCAACCCAACTGATGTGGCGCCCTCTGACGGCCACTAACCAAACTAAGAAATGGCAGATTTCATCATTACCATGACGCCCTCTCACAGCCACTAACCAAGAAATGGCATCTCTCATGATTGCCAACCTAACTAATGCAGCATCCTCTCACGGTCACTAGCCAAACTAAGGTGACGTCAGACAAAATGGCGGACCATCAAGATGGTCTTTGTTTCTAGAGAATTCCTGAATAAATTACCAGGCTTGCTATCGCGCTTCTCAATGTACTTCAAACAGGTCTAAACATGTTTCCAGCGGAAACCACAACGGCTGCCTGCTTCTGTGATAGCCGCATGCGCAGAAAATATAAAAAGCACCCCCTGATGGATACTAGCCCAACTAAATATTAAATATATAAGAATTTCGAATGTAATATCATCAGTATCAATTGCAAAGCGGTGTAGCACCTTCTATATAGTATAATGGCGGTGCAATACGAGAAATTTGATAACTTTTTGTCTGCTAATGGTATTGAAATACCTATCATAGTGCGAGATTGGTTATTATCTTCGGAATTAACGCAAAGCGAGTGTTTATTCATAGCGGCATTCGCATATCAAAACATGCAATATTTTGATATCGATGAATTAATGAACGTTTTGGAATATTGTAACCCAAATATGACCCAACTTAAGAAGTGGTACATTTATAGTGAGTATGAATATATATGTGAACCTGATTTAGATCTTCATGCAGAAATTTGCGTATTCGACATAGAAACATCGACTGTACTGACTTTAAATAAGAACATACCGAAGATGTTAATGAGTTGGTATCATCAATATAATCATCCTGAATTGGACTATAATGACGAGCTGGCCGCGACTGGTGGTGGATATGTAATATTTGCCAGTCAGAAGCATTTCGCAAGTAGCTAACATGTACAGACCCGCCTAAACATGTCTAGACTTGCTGGAAATACATCAGTCGACAATGTCCGTTGAAAGCAGGCGGAGGGCTCTTATACAGAAGAAAGACTTGTTGAACATTAGAATTATGAGGTTTATATCCGAAATTGAAAAAATCAAATCTGATTTAGAAATGTATGCGTTGGTGACAAATATTAGTAAAATAAAGCTATAAAATGGAGAATATGGAAAAATATATGATTAGGTCTTTTGTTGTACACTTTATATAATTTTATAAATAAATATATGTAATATACATTATTAAATAAAGAGAATATAACATCCAACATTTTTTCCTTAAAATACCCCTTTTAGATATATATAAAGTACATCTCACTTAAAGAAATGCGTAGACATAGAAGTCATATTTTTTTAATGTGAGTATATAAGAATAATGTTTTGCAGCTGAACGTTTATACCTTCTCACGATTAAAAACTTCCTATATTGCTTTATACAGGATGTTAGGATACAGATATGTAATTCACCTTAAATAAAAATGCGTGCATGTATAGAATTAATACTTTTTTTATTTTTATATAATCATAATATACCGTTTTAATAAAATTACAAAACATTATCCTCGTCAATCCAGCTATTATGTGAATTATCGAACCCTAACCATTTTACATAAGCTTTTCCGTCCTTTACACGTAATACTTTTTCAATCAGATATACATCTTTATGTTTAGTTTTCTGCAATTCATGTTCGTAGAAACAACCCAAAATCGGATCTCCATTCATATCCTCCAGCATATATGTTGGCGGATTTGTAGCATTAGCTTTAATAATCTTGAACAATTCACTACCCCAGTTCCTGAGATAGCCTTTCGAGAAAACACTTTTGAATTTACTTATCCGCACGATGTTACCAACTTTATATTTCCGCTTCACAGCTGCTTGCACATCATTGTAGATAGTAGAAAGCAGGAGCTTCTCATTCTTTTTAGTCACATCGTAAGGTCGCATTTTAATTGTTCGATGCTTTGTTTTATTATACGTATCAGTCACGGAGGGTAAAATATCTAACCACTTATAGCTACCTCTCATTGTAAATTCCTTATATAATCTACCCTTTAGCGTACGAATAACACGTTCGGCAATAGACGCTTTCATTGTACTATATGTTGAATAATGGTTTATACCATATTTCTTCATGAGATTTTGAAATCGAGTATTATAAAACTCTTTACCATTGTCGGACTGTATATTTTTCGGCTGTCGAGTGTCTTGTAGAATGCCTTCCATAGCATTACATACATCCAGACCGGTTTTCGATTTAAGGGGTTGAGTCCATAAAAATTTCGAGAAACAGTCTATAACCACAAGTATATATCTATACTCGCCATTCTCTCGTGCATGAGGTATAAATTCGGCCAAGTCAATCTGCCAAACATCGTCAAACCCTCTAATAATGAAGCGACGTCTGGGAAAGAATCTACGAGCCGGCCTATGCAGCTCATCAACTAAATGACGCTTAATACTATTCATAATTAACAATTATTGTTCAGCGTGTTAATACATCATGTAGGTAGAACAATGCGATGGTAAATGAATTAAAATTATGTCTCGTCTCTATGGTCTTGCGAGCGGTCGGGGTGGTGGTGGTGGTTGTGGGGGTGGGGAATTCCCTGATTTCTTTTCAAGTTTTTTTCTTATAGCTTCCAGTTTAGCATTGAGTTTAACCTCAATTCTACTCTCAACACTTTTTTCCATTCGATACAGCTTTTGATTAGTTTCAGCTTGTAGAGTATTTGCACTAACTTCGACAATCCCTTTGATTGTATCCAAGTTAACGCCCTTATTTAAATTATTTTTCAGTGCAAGTATTTCACCATCCAATTCCTTCTTAATTTTTTCAATCTTATTACTAACTTCAGAATTTGTAGCATGGTTTTTTCTTAAAACATCAAATTTAGCATCAATCTTCTTCTCAACACTAGCTTGCATCTGGTTTAATTTCCCATTAATCGACTGTTGCACATTATTTACACTAACATTAACAATACCCTTAAATATATCCAAATTAACAGTTTTATTTAAATTAGTTTTAAATGCATTCAAGTTATCATCCAATTCCCTCCTAATTTTATCAATCTTGTCACTAACCCAGGTGGTTGTTGCGAGATTGTTCCTTAAATTGTCTAGTTCATTTTCGATTCTATTCTCAACAGCAGTCTGCATATGATGTATGATATCACTAATATCCTCAGCCACTTTGGAATTTGAGACGTCTATTTTTATTTGAATATCACTCACCACATTATCAATCCTTAGATCTATTACGCCAAGTATTCTAGATAGGTGACGCTTATTAACAGAATCCTGATCGTGTATAGGATCTGCTACACGACAAATACGTTTACCGCCAATATCAACATCACCTTCCTCTGTTAATGGCAGAGATGGCTTTTGACGTTTAACGCTAGCTTTACCGCTGCTAAGATATCGGCCAAATTTGTCTACACTCATGACGATACTGAGGAAAAGAATGAGAGTATTAAATATTTATTCAATTACGCCGCATTCTTTAAGCTCCTCGATGATCGACTGCATTTCAGTATGGGTACTTTCATTGCCAGAATCCCGAGAGGCCTTCAAAAGTTTAAGACGATCCACGAGCTCGTTTATGTCGTCCCAATAGACGTATTGATATCTATCATTGGTGTTGGAAACAAGCATGCTGCCTATATGTCCGCCAGACCATGTTTCTGAAGTCGAACTGGAATATTTAGCAAGAAGAGGTTTTATTATTTCACGCCATTTGTGGCCTCTAGTCCCCCTCAAGTCATTTTTGGGTTGGAACAGTTTGCGATGCACATTGGTTTCGTGTAAAATATCATAGTAATGTGATAAATCCTCCTCATTATATCTACTTGGTCTAGTTTTAAATATTAATTCATAAAGACCATGAGAACCCGTAAACAGCTTATTATTGATTATTATGTCTTTACCATCTAGATATAATGTATGCCCACCCAATTTCAATCTATTTGTTTCGGGTTCGAATATGACACCATACGTTGTATCATATACATTGCTTGTATCTTGAAAAAGACCTCGCACAAACTCTCTCGGTAAAGGATTAAGATCTCCATAAAACGTGTTATGTGAATGCGGATCTTCTTCCACCAATGGATTAGACTGTTCATCGAATGGATTAATCGAAGAGCTCTTTTCTATCTCTTGTTTTTTTATCAGCTTTCCTCTATTTTTCAAAGTGTTTGTAATATTCATTATGGGCTCCTTAATTGTTTGTGTTTCCTGTTTTATTGTCGTGCTCAAACCTTCTAGGTTCTCAGTAATGGGCTTAAACATTTTTCGTATTAAATAATCTTCATCGGAACGATTAAGCTTCAATTGCATATACTTATTCCTAATAACTTTACTTGCCTTAATAATATCACGCTTCAATTTCTCATAATCCATTTTTCTACTATTAACTGCCTGCCTGCGCATGATTATTTGCAGACAGATATATATTAACTGAATAAAATGAATAATTCACCAGCATATATAGCGATCAAAACCCTTCCTATAACGACCATTATGCAAATCACTATCCTTGTCTATCACCAGGAATCCGTATTTATCTTTCCAACACTCACCACAAACCGATTTAAACCGCTCAAATGACATGTCAACTCCAACATGATCGTTGTAAATATGTTGTAGATTTGTATTATCCTGCTTAAATAATACCAAAAAATTAGCATTATCCCTAACTAGCTGTTTCGGAATACTAGTATAAGTTTGACATAAATAAAAGCTATCAACACACTTATGTCTACCCATACAAAAATATTTTCTAATATTGTTTTGCTTATCGCGGCCCACATCGTCAAAAATGAATATCGAATTTCTCTCAGCCTCCATGGGGTCTATTATATCATCATTCTCCTTACAAGGAAAATATTTCACATCTTTAACATTATTTAAAACATTCTCCAACAGCTTATATTTAGCTTGATATAAAGACTTGGAATAAATGTATACGTTTTCGAACTTGAGACCATTTTCATTGAATAATAACGATAGCATGAGATTTGTTTTCCCAGAGTTTGATGCACCACAAAGTAGCGCTCTAATGGAGTTCGGTAGTAGGCTGCTATGTTTCCGAAATTTACCCTTTTCATCAACGTCCAAATCCAAGTTGATTATTTCAAGTGCATCCTTCTGCTTCACAAGTCTCATGGTGAATGAATTATATATAAATTGTTGGATGTTTATAAAGCTAATTCATTTCGATGCTAACTTTTAAAGAGGGCGGAGGTGTCGTGAACTCGATAATCAACAAGTTGCCTATAGAGCTTCACCTGCCAGGTGGGTACATGTATTGTGGTCCTGGTACAAAGCTCCAGAAACGTTTAGCACGAGGTGATCCCGGCATTAATCCATTGGATGCGGCTTGTCGGGAACACGATATCGCATATTCACAACATAAAGATTTAAAAGATAGACACGAGGCAGATTTGATATTGCAAGAAAAAGCTTGGAATCGTGTAAAGTCAGCAGACGCAAGTGTTGGTGAAAAGACAGCAGCCTGGTTGGTGACTAACGCAATGAAGGCCAAAAGAAAATTTGGTATGGGCTTAAAGAAAAAAACTTTTAAAAAAATAGTGTGCACCAATGTTAAGAAGACTTAAGCGATTCGGGGGTGATATTAAACAGGGTGCTAAATCATCATTGGCAGCGGCTAAGGTTGCAATCAAAGAGGCTGGAGGTCGAAAACATATTAAAACCCCCAGAATAATCCCCATACCGAAAGTTGGAGGCGTATTGCCACTCATACCAATATTCGCAGGGCTAAGCGCTCTCGGCTCACTGGCAGGCGGTGTAAGTGGTATAACACAAGCAGTACTCAAAGCGAAAGCGGCTCGAAGTCAATTACGGGAAGCTGAAAGACATAATAAAACTATGGAAGCTATCGCATTAAAAGGTACAGGATTATATCTGAAGCCATATAAGCGAGGCTTAGGTTTATATCTAAAACCATCAAAAAACTAATAAGTCGACTGCCTCAAAGAGCATTAACCGATCATGATATTTTGAAATATGCGAAATATATTCACCATTTTAGAGGTGTATTTATGAGGGATACTCTACCAAAATCACCCAACAAAAATGAAAGCGCAGTCGTTAATTTGGATAGCATTAAAGGATCGGGAACACATTGGGTCTGTTATAAGAAGAGAGGTTCTAATATATACTATTATGATTCGTTTGGCAATTTAAAGCCTCCACCGGAATTGATAGAATATTTTAATAGAAAGGGACCTAATAAAATAATGTATAATCATAAGCGATACCAAAATTTCAATACATTCAATTGTGGTCACTTATGCTTAGAATTCCTACTAAATAATATATAATCGTATGTTCATATATCAATATATTAGTCATGTCGTACACTTTCACCCTGAAGGGCACAAAATCAGTGCTTTCTGTTGATTATTATCCGCCTATTGAATTGAATCCCCACTATGAATATGTTCTGGGTCTAATAGGATTTAATAGCTACAATTCGATTCCCAACATTGTAGAGGGCTGTAACAAATTTTATTATGATAATGACAAAGTTATTACAATTCCCACAGGATCTTATGAGATAAGTGATATCGCCGATTTCTTGATGAATGCGATGCCTAGAGGTGCAATATCCCTCAAACCAAACAACAATACAATAAAGTGTGAAATTAAAAGCAAATATGAAATAAATTTTGGACCTAGAGACTCTATAGGAAGCATATTAGGCTTTAGTGGGAAGCTATTACCAGCCGATCAAAAACATGAATCGGATTTACCCGTTAATATTATAAAAGTGTCGACAATAAGAATTGAGTGCAATATCACATCAGCCTACAACGATAGTCGTTTATCCCACACGCTCTACGAATTTTCTCCACAAGTTGAAGCTGGGTTTTCGATTAATATAGCTCCCGAGCATATAATATATCTACCAATTAATTCTAAGCGTATCGATAATATCACATTAACACTGATCGATCAAGATGGTGATGCCGTAAACTTTAGAGGCGAGCAAATCATTGTTAGATTAGAATTAAAAAGAGTTTCATAATGGGCCTTTCATTTCGTAAACGTTATATAACTTCCTCACCCCCACAACGGAAGATCACTTCAACATCTAAACTCAAGCAGTTAACATCGGCCAATATAATATTTTTACAATCGTTAGGCTTTCGAGTAAAAAATGGAGGAAAAGCTATCAATATTTGAAGGTGTGCATTTTGACGAAGTTATAACGAAAGAAGAGTATCACACATATTATCCGAGAACACACAATTTCAACTTAAATGATGAAGTTCGCATAAGTATTCAAAATCAAGATATATACACACTACCTTCCGAGAGTTATATATACATAGAGGGGAAATTTAAACCTGATGATAATGGTACGGGTCTACCTGAATTAACAAACAATGCATACGCTTTTTTGTTTGATCAGATTCGATATGAGCTTAATGGTGTAGAAATCGATCGCGCAATGAAGCCAGGAATCAGTTCTACGATGAAAGCATTAGTTTCATATAATGAAGATGAAAGTCGAATGTTGTCGATTGCCGGGTGGGGACCATTCGCGCAGCAGCAAGCAACACTCTCCAATAACAAGTTCAACGCATGCATTCCATTGAGCATGCTTTTAGGCTTCTGTTCCGATTACAGGAGGGTTATTATTAACGTCAGTCAAGAATTAGTCCTAATTAGAAGTAAAACGGATGAAAACTGCTATCAAAACAAGACCGCTGATGGCACAAAAAAGGCCTCAATCGAGATTGAAAAGATTGAATGGCGGGTGCCACATGTAAGCGTAAATGATCAGACACGCTTAAAGTTCTTAAACACCCTTAAAACCAATAAACCGATATATCTAACATTTCGTAAATGGGAATTATATGAACTTCCAGCTTTGCGTGCAACGAAAACTGACATTTGGCCTGTTAAAACTAGCACTAATCTAGAGAAGCCCAGATATGCTATTATAGCGTTTCAACGCAACAGAAAAGATAATTTTCAGCAAGATGCATCAGGCTTTGATCACGCTTCAATCACAAATATTAAATTGCATTTAAATTCAGAATATTACCCATATAGCGATATGAATATAGATATGAGTAAAAAACTATATGCCCAAGCATATCTAATGTACACAAAATTTCAATCGAGCTATTATGGAAGCACTCGGGGACCTCTCATGAGCTACGAGAAGTTCCACGATTCAGCACTTTACGTAATAGATTGTTCGAAGCAGAATGAGAGCTTAAAATCATCCACCGTCGATGTTAAGCTTGAGATGCAGTGCCAGGAGACGTTTAGCGAGGACACCTCTTGTTTATTGTTAATTTTACAAGATTGTGTCGTTGAATATAGTGCACTGAGAGGCACTGTTAAGAAAATTATATAACATTCAGTCAATCGCGAGACCTCATGGCTAAAAAAGGTGCAATTGACACTCGAGATCAACTTCAATCATTCCTTATTATAGACATACAAGGTTATGCGATTCAACATTTCGATCCAAAAGAGATGAGCATAAGTGACGGAGAAAGGAGCATCCATTTTTTATTTAAACCTAGCATTGAATTCCATCTATTATCGAAGAAAGACCAGAGGACCGTTCGATGGCTTGAAAATAATTATTTAAATATAGAATACTCTACTGGTTATGTATATTTTAAGGATATTATTAACTTGTTAAAAAATATCTGTAACTCATATAATAGAGTGTATGTTAAAGGACATCAAAAAAAGGAGCTACTTAAGCAATATGTTGATATTGACATAATTAACTTGGAATATTTTAATGATGTACCAAAGCTTATTAAAAATGTCAATCATTGTTTTTATCATAATAATAAAACTAATGAAGAATGTATATGCACGCAAAATAATATTATAACTATGCAATTATCTAAAAAATAAAGAATTATTTTAACCTTATTATTATTTTTATTTCAATCCACCTATACATATTAATAATAATATTATAGCAAAATAGTATACGTATGAACATGTCTATACATGTATAAAAGGACCGCCGAGACGGCACCAATCCGAGGCAGGTATGTAAGCGAGAGATTTTTTATACATTTACATTAATTAACCATCGCCTGCCCTAAAAAAGGATCACCCAGACGACCTCCATTCGATGCAGGTATGCGACCGAAAAAAATTAAGTGCATTCCTTAAAACACAGCCCGACCATGGGACCGGAATGTGGCCGCAGCTGATTGCCCCCGTTCACACGCATATACGTATGCGTGTCGGAAAAAAGGAGTCGTCGCAGCTGTACATAGACCACACACAGTCACCCATGGGAACGGAATGTGCCCGCCGCTAATTGCCTCTGGCCGCATACGTATATATGTATATATATGTATGCGCGGGAAAAAAAGGTCTTTCTCTTTATGCATCACTCCATTTGCGTGGGAATCTGACGCAGATGTGTATCTATATATACGTAGATCGGCATCTTTAATTTCATTATAATCAGTATCTTCGAACAGTCAACATCGTTTTTAGTGCTTGTTTGTGTTTTACTACAAGGTATTTAGAAAGCCTAATTTATATAATATTAACTTGCAATATTTTACATTAGTTTTAAAATTTTATAGGATTTGTTTTTTCTCAATTATAAGGTTATTTTTTAAATAATTTAATGGTGTATATTTTATTAATATTTTATTGAATATTATTTTTATATACAATTAATCCAGGGTGCTTCAAAGTATTTTATTTGTATTTAGTAGCTTCTTTTTTTAAATTTTTAGGTGCGTAAATTTATATTATTAAATTGATTATTTTATAAGGTTTTAAAGGGTTTTATCAATAAATTCTCAATAATACAAGTATTTTTGGTTAAATATACGCGGATCATAGTTTTCATTAGTTTTTCTACCACTCCAAAATTTTATAGGACTTTTTAAAAATTGTTTTTATCAATTATAAGGCTGTTTTTAATAATTTAATGGTGTATATTTTATTAATATTTTATTGAATATTATTTTTATATACAATTATCCAGGGTGCTTCAAAGCATTTTATTTGTATTTAGTAGCTTCTTTATATTGTTTTTTTCTTTTTTTTAAATTTTTAGGTGCGTAAATTTATATTATTAAATTGATTATTTTATAAGGTTTTATCAATAAATTCTCAATAATACAGGTATTTTTAGTTAAATATACGCGGATCATAGTTTTTCTACCACTCTAAAATTTTATAGAACTTTTAAAAATTGTTTTTCTCAATTATAAGGCTAGCGAATCAGTCAAATAAATTAGCAATTTAGACATATTAAAAATTGGGTTTCAATAGCTTTTTATTCTTTTAAATTTATTATATTAATTATTTTTAATTTGTTTTTCATAGAATGAATTGCATCATTTGCGGAACATTCTTCACCCGGCGCGACAACATGAAGCGGCATGTGAATACCCTCCACCGCAATTTTGTTTGCGGTATTTGTGGAGGGTGCGGATACATGTGAGCATGTTGCGGGACCACCTAAGAAGGTGGCCAAAGTAGATGTTACACCATCCACAAGTTCTAATAGACCTGTGGATGCTGCACCATCTACCAGTCGAGGTGCGCCTCAGAGAAGCTGTTGTGGGTTGATGTTCTCTAATAATTCTCTGTATAGGGGGCATCTTCGCACACAGCAGCATTTGAATAATAATACATTTATGCTGCCGGATGGAGTGTTCAAAATAAATTCCTCATTTAAAAGCCGGGTCGCGAGTTACAAAATTTTAGGTGATGAGAGTGCTGACATCACAATTTTTTTATCGAATTTGAAAATGAAAGTGTGCAGCCTGATTAACGATGTTCTAGCCAAGGTCGTATCTGGTATTAAGGTACAGTTAGAGCTATTTGCTCATTATGCTAAAACCGTAGCTGATGAGGAAATAGTCGACTTAAAGTCCTTCAATACTCGGTACGTCATTGTCACCGAGTCTTCAGACTTAGAGGATGTTTTTGATCGGGCTGCTGCCATCATAAAATCGAAAGCTGAAGAGTTTTCGGATAGGGGGAGCAATTGGACACTTAAGATGGTCTCGCATTTAGAGGTTAACATCAACAGTTACCAACCTCTTGGGGGATCATCTTATTTGGAACTACCCCCCTTTATTCGAAACAGGAAAGCATGCATCAATATTCAGAACTCGGATGATGCATGCTTGTGTTGGTCGATTGTAGCAGCACTCCACCCGGCAAACATGAGTGTACATAGAGTTAGTAGTTATCCTCATTACTCCAGCATCCTAAATTTAGAGGGTATTCAATTCCCGGTTAAAATTAAAGATATTTCAAAAATTGAGAATATGAACAATTTAAGTATTAACGTTTACGGTTTGGCTATTAATGATGAAACAAAAAATCATGAGGTGGTGGGGCCAATTCATTTCACGAAAAACAGAAAAGATATCCACATCAATTTACTCCTAATTGATGATGGAAAAAGAGCCCATTATGTTTTAATTAAAAATCTGTCCAGGCTAGTCTCATCTCAAATCGATAAACATGGTCATGAAGCTCACATCTGTGATGGGTGTTTAATTAATTTCAGCACCATCGAAAAATTAAACGTCCATCAACAACACGATTGCAACCATGTGTATACGGTACTACCCTCAACCGACGCGCGTAAAACAAAATTTGGAGATATGCTACCCGAAAACATTTTACGTTTCGATAGTCATCATAAGAAAATGTCCGTTCCGTTCGTCGTTTATGCGGATTTTGAAAGTATTCTCCAACCGATTCACACATGCAGCCGTGATCCAGCTAGTTCGTATACGAATAAAACATTCAAACACGTTCCATATAGTTTTGCATATCAAATTGTATGTTCGTTTGATGCAAAGTTGAATAAATTTGTCACGTATGCCGGTTTAGATTGCTCAACGGTGTTTGTCCAAAAATTGATAGACGATGTTAAGCTAATCTATGAAAACTATTTAAAGACTATCGTGCCGATGAAAACTTTAAATAATAGCGTGCGAAAATTATATAATGAGGCCGTGATTTGCCACATTTGCGAGCTGTCTCTCAACGGAGATAGAGTGAGAGATCACTGCCACATTACGGGAGCGTTTCGAGGGGCCGCTCATTCTAATTGTAATCTAAACTTCAAAATTCCGAAATTTGTCCCTATCTATTTTCACAATTTGAGCGGGTATGATAGTCATCTATTTTTAAGAGATTTGGCACAACAAAATTTAGATATTGACGTAATTCCTATTAATAAAGAAAGATATATCAGTTTCAGCGCGAAAGTTTTGGTTGGTGACTACACAGATAAAAAATCGGGCGAGAAAAAAAATGTTTATATAAAACTACGGTTTTTAGATAGTTTTCGATTCATGGCGTCTTCTATCGATAAGCTTGCACAAAATTTGAGCCCGCAAGACTTTGTCAATGTTAGGCGGGCGTTTCCACTAGATTCACATTTCCATTTAATTAGAAAGAAGGGTGTATTCCCCTATCAATACATAGATACCTTTGGGCGATTGAACGAATCGACCTTACCGGCAAAACGCGATTTTTTTAATTCATTAACGAATGTTGATATTTCGGATGTTGAATATCAACATGCGCAAACTGTATGGAATACGTTTGGATGTCAAAATTTATTAGAGTACTCAAACTTATATTTAAAATCAGACGTTTTACTTTTGGCCGATATTTTTGAAAATTTCAGGAAGATTTGTCGGGATACATACAGTCTGGATCCGGCTCAATATTACACCAGCCCGGGCTTGTCTTGGGATGCTATGTTGAAGCATACCAAAATTGAGCTGGAGCTACTCATAGACATCGACATGCATCATTTTGTTAAGCAGAGTATCAGGGGTGGGTTGTGTCAAGTATCATTGCGGCACGCTACAGCAAATAATAAATATATGCCTAATTATGATGCGAGTGCTCCTAGCTCGTATTTAGCTTATTGGGACGCGAACAATTTGTACGGGTGGGCAATGTCGCAGTATCTACCATTCGGTGGGTTCAGTTGGGCTAGTCAGGATGAAATTGACAATCTAAATATATCTGGGGTCGCTGATGATTCGCCGATTGGCTATTTTTTGGAGGTAGATGTCACGTATCCTGTAACTTTGCACGATGAGCATAACGACCCACCTTTTCTGCCCGAAAACATGGTGCCTCCCACGTCTAAATTTCAGTATAAAAAGTTGATCGCGAATTTACAGAACAAAGAGAAATATGTCATACACTATCAAACGTTAAAGCAAGCATTACATTTCGGCCTTAAAATCACCAAAATTCACCGCGTTTTAAAATTCAACCAGTCAAACTGGCTTCAAACTTATATCAACCTAAACACCAGCCTACGACAGCATGCTAGGAATGATTTTGAAAAGGACTTCTACAAGCTTATGAACAACTCCGTATATGGTAAAACCATGGAGAATGTTGATAAGCGAGTAGAAGTCAAATTGGTCACACGTTGGGAGGACCATGGCAAAAGTCGCGGGGCTGGTAGTTTAATCGCGAAACCGAATTTTAAAAGTGTTAGTATTTTTTCCGAAAACTTTGTGGCTGTCCAGATGGGGAAGCTGAAAGTCGTATATAATAAACCTATTTATATCGGCTTCTCCGTCTTGGAGCTATCAAAGCACCTGATGTATGACTTTTTCCACAATTTTTTGAGACGCGTGTATGCAGAAAAGGTCCGTCTGTGTTATATGGATACGGATAGTTTTATCTTAAAAGTAGAAACAGACGATATATACAGCGACATGAAAAAAAATATATCAAAATTCGATACATCGAACTTTTCGGCAAATAATGTCTACAACATAGCACCTCAAAACAAGGCTGTTTTAGGTTTATTTAAAGACGAAAATGCGGGTAATATAATGAGTGAATTTGTCGGATTGCGCGCAAAAATGTATGCCTTAGAGGTTGAGGGTAGGGAGATTAAAAAGGTTAAGGGTGTTAAAAAGAACGTTGTGCGGGATGAGATTAGTCTGGCAGATTACAAACACTGTTTATTGAATAATGATATTTTATTAAGAGAGCAAAATCTTTTTCAAATCAAACTACATGAGATTTATACCGTCAAGCAAAATAAATTGAGCCTATCACCTCACGATGATAAACGCAGGGTTAATGAGGATGGCGTTCATACTCTCGCCTGGGGGCATTATAAAATCGACTCACCAGCTCCTTAGATGGTCGCTGCACATGCCTCGGGTGCAGCTGCTCTACCGCCTCAAATTGGGTAAGTACCCCCACCTTTTTTTTTGTTTGCTTCTCACTGTAATTTTCTCCCACTAAATCAGTATTAGTTTGTTTGCATTCGAGTTCACACATATTCTTTAACCTCTAAGATTAAAATGGAAGCTAGTAAGAATACAAAATTATTATGTACATAAACTTATATCTATATATTTTTTAATTCTTTTCAGAAACTTATAATGAATTTATTGACGATTCACTTAAAATGGTTGATGATAATATCGTTAAGGAAAAACAACTGATTGGGCAGTCATCATACTTCCTCAACAAATGCGGTTCGAAATGGGTGAATATCGGCCTTAGTCCGGCTGCTGGATTCGTGCCCATCATCCAGATTCGATCGCCTGCAAGCTGCGTATTCTTCACATTGGACGAGTGGGAAGAATTTTGTAAGACGGAGGGTTGCAGTCCGAATCATCAAATTCGAACGTCAACATTTAGAGATACTAGCGTAATTGTATTAAGCAGTCGCAATCAGCAACTGGTATTGTCCTCCGATACCTATAGCAATTTGTTTAATTTGCGACTGCTCATTAAGAGTAAATTAGAATTTTTAGTAAATAGTAATTTCATAACATTTTATAAAATGATCTTAACCGCCTGCATGGCATTAACTGGAGATTTATATACGAATGTATCAAAATTACTTGTTGATCATTGTAATTCATTTAACGCTTTCCTTATGATGGAAGTGCTACATATTAGCTATAATTCGCTTTACTATGACTTTGAGGTCATGAAACTTGTAGATAATGTTAATTTAAAATAATATTGTTAATTTATAAATAATAATAAATAAATTGTTTTTCTTAAAAAATATATTGTTTGTTTTATTTTATTTTATAAGTAAGATATACATTTCAAGCATGCGGCTATCACAGAAGCAGACAGCCGTTGCGGTTTCCGCTGGAAACATGTTTAGACCTGTTTGAAGTACATTGAGAAGCGCGATAGCAAGCCGGGTAATTTATTCAGGAATTCTCTAGAAGCAAAGACCATCTTGATGGTCCGCCATTTTGTCTGACGTCACCTTAGTTTGGCTAGTGACCGTGAGAGGATGCTGCATTAGTTAGGTTGGCAATCATGAGAGATGCCATTTCTTGGTTAGTGGCTGTGAGAGGGCGTCATGGTAATGATGAAATCTGCCATTTCTTAGTTTGGTTAGTGGCCGTCAGAGGGCGCCACATCAGTTGGGTTGGTAATGATGAAATCTGCCATTTTTAGTTGGGTTGGTAATGATGAAATCTGCAATTTTTAGTTGGGTTGGTAATGATGAAATCTGCAATTTTTAGTTGAGTTGGAGGCCGCGAGGGGGCGCCACATCGGGTTGGTAATGATGAAATCTGCAATTTTAGTTGGGTTTGTAATGATGAAATCTGCAATTTTTAGTTGGGTTGGTAATGATGAAATCTGCAATTTTTAGTTGGGTTGGCGACCGCGAGGGGGCGCCACATCAGTTGGGTTGGCAGAGGGCGCCACTAGGGCGAGGGGGGTGAGGGGGAGCTGGGTGAGAGGGGGAGGAGGCTCCAGAATCGGCATAAGTACCCTACTAATATATAAGTATAATGTGAGTTATAGGTATAATATTATATTCTTAAAAATTATTCTGTCAAACCAAGAGAGGGAAAGGGCTAACAGATTCCGAATCAAAATAGAAAGATGGAATTTAAATTGATGTGATATACTATATAATGAATGTACACATAAATATTTAACAACTTTGTCTAAAAACGTATAAACTGTTGATTTTATTGATATTTCATACAAACATGTTTAATTAGGAAACTACAATACATAATTCCTCACGACACAAGTCCCACAAAAAAACAAAATTCAGGCTAGTTTTGTACCACGGTCTTGTTTGTTATCTACGAGATACATCCCGACGGACATTATCTCAACCTATTTTGAATAAAAAATTGAGGTGTGACCACCACACGACTTTCTTATACGTATGAACGTTTCAAACTATACAATTTTAAAAAAAATTATACAAAAGTTATTCAAAATCCTGTTCTCTAAGTACTTGCATTGTCTTAATAATACGAATTTTGAAATTTCATGTATACAAAGAATATTGCAAATCCAGTTCTAAATACTTTTGTACTCTTGATAGATATATATAGAATGCACAATTTACCATATACATATTTGCAAAAAATCGCTATTCGGTAAGAGGAGAAGTGGTACTTCCGGTGCGAATTTTGAAATTGTTTTTATACAAAACGTATTGAAAATTAAGTTCTAAATACTTTTATACTCGTAACGTACCCGTCTAAAAAGCATGACTTGCAAAATATTGGTAAAAAACTGATTTTTGATAAGAGTAAAAGACCTACTTCCGGTAGGAATTTTTAAAAACTTTCATAATAAAATTCTTCTCAAACTTAATTTTGAGTATGTATGAATTATTTATAAATTTGTTTAAAATTAGTAGTTGACGGAATATTGGAAAAATTTGATTTTTTTACTGAAGTAAACTACTACTTCCGGTCTGCCGATTTTACTGAAAATCTAATCAGTTCTCAACAGGGAGATTATACTCGTCAATTCAAAATTTTGAATTGCTAGCTATAGCGGTTTGATCGCTATCGTGGTCACACACACACGGACGGACGGACACACAGAGAGAGACACAGATATTTTTTAAAAACCACTTTTTCGGTATCAGGGGAGTTCAAAACCTAGACATCTGCAAAAATCTCGAGGTCGAAAATTTTCATCATCACAATACTTCCTTGAACTACGTATAAAACAGTAAAAATAATTGAAAAAGTCAGTGTTATCGCGTGTAATGTAATCTCGAGGTCAGATTAAGTGTTACGCTAAGCGAAAAAAGTTATAAAGATTAAAGTAAATTATCCAATAAAGAATGGATAAAGAAAATAGTGAGCCGAGTGTTGAAAAGGATTTTTTCTTTGAAAAAGACAGTTAAGTTCCTTATTTAATGCAATAACACTAGCCCACAATTTTAATTTTTTTTATAACTGTTTTAAAAATGGGTGTACAGTTCTTGCAGTCTTTAACAGCCTCTTTCACGGTTTTCCATTCTTGAAAATCACACGCTACACAACGTGTGGAACACTGCTTCAAAATTTCTTAACTAAGTGACAATTCAGATTGCCTCTTGCCAGACCGCCACAGCAACTAAACAATAAATGAATCACTAGATCGGCTGCAACCTTCATATATGCACGTATCAATTAGTTTCCATTTTAATATATTGCGAGTTGACTAATATATTAGAATTTGCTACTTATCTCTGGAATGCGTGAGGTCGTATCCTTTGTAGTTGTCGCTGTTCTTCACGGTATAGCCGCGACAATGCTCGTGCTTGTTGAAATTTTAAATTTAACGTTAATCTTAGTGAAAACAAATAAAAATTTGATTTTGAAAATGTCACTTGTACCCTATATTAGAATACAGTTTTTATATTTAAAACAATGCGAAATACTAAAATTTTAGACTGATTTATAATATACCTATACAACATTTCCGAAAATATGTATTCATATTTTTTACCCATAATTAAAACTCCCTGCTTAAAATATTTTCTCCTTAGGTATACTAAAACGCACGAAACAATCCACTTCGTGATCAAAATTCATTATGATCGATGACAAAAATTTACGAATTCTCAAGTTTACTTTGAGTAAATTAACTAGATTTTTGTCAAAAATAAAACAGTATTTTCTGTGAGTAGGCATCGTTAGTTGGAAAAAGAACTTTTAGTGATAATAAATAACAAAGTAGTAAATAACAAAATAACCAAGAACAGTAACCTGTAATACTGTCAAATGTTATCAAATGACTAGCGAATTTCAAACCACGTTTCATGTAAGCCAACATCCGATGTTAATATTTCTAGTAAAACTCGTTGAAATAGCGCAAACATTATTATTTTTAATTAATATTATTCATTCAAATAATCCTCTAATTATTATATACATATAATATATTCTACATAATAAAATTATAAATTTAGTACTATAGAAGGAAATTATTTTCGTTGTTATGAAATTGGAAATACAGACGGCATTATTTTTCGTTTATGACGAAAGTAGATTGTTTCCTGCGTTCTACTATAACATGGTATAAGAATAAAACGCTTCAGTTAAAACATAGGGCCTAGAATAATTATAATACGTTCAGTTTAGAGTCTCCACCCATTCGGTAGTTTAACCTAAAATGCACTATGCAGCGATACTTTCCAGTGGGTTAAATAAGCAGAATTGGTGAATGTAAAGTTTACGGTGCCAATTGATTATACATTTATTAAAGCATGTATTTTATTTCTGATTTTTGTAAGATATTTGCAAAAGACAAATCTATGCTTCTATAGAAATACTTTTTCGATAAATTTCATATTTTTTCTTAGAGACACGTTAGAATTCAGTCATTTTAGCACATTTTTACATTAGAATTTCTCTTAAGTGGGGAAAGTTATTAAAAATCTAATTCTATAGAAGCATAGAAACAACTTTCCTTTTATTACAGACAAATTTTCGTCAAGAAATATCCTGCAGTAAGGGCACAATCAATTGGTAGCACAACCCCTGCGCGTCGTCACAAATCCGACCGTATGAACAGCCTTAAGGATATAATTCTTTTAAGGGTGGGCTTTCCTTAAGAAAAATTCCCGAACGGCGTATGTCGGGTTGCCTAAAATATATTGAATATATTTACCGCCTTTAAAATGCCTGTATCTTTTACAGATGCAGGTACCGGCCAGCAATATGAAGGGATATGTCTGGTCAACTGGAAAGCAAATAAATTTGGGATATTTGCCTCTTACATTTATTGCATGAAAATATTGATGCGGCCTACTTTCTTCGAAATTTGTTTTTGCTCTTTCTGAATATTCTCCTGGCTTGTTTTTATTTCGTTTTATTAAGACTTCCGTTTTATATAATTTGTAATTATTTTAATGATATTTGCCGAAATTAATTAGATATTAAGTTTTATTCTGCAATAAATATATAACTTTATTATTATTATTTATGATTATCAATTATTTAAGTTGTACTTCTTATTATTTCTCACCATGATTTGTACCTATTTACTTTACATGTTGAGGCTTTGTAATAATATGAGTAATGTTTTAGAGAAAACTAAAATCTGATAAAAAAAACAGTGCCGGTGTTTCTTACAAAATGTAAAAATTTATATTCTCTAAGTAGCACATGTTTTAAATTATTGAAAATTATATTCTTCACAGCCGACACTAGTATTATTAGTTAGCGAAATCAAATTATAAAAATTTCACCGTGGGTAAGATACGAACTTTGCTGACTCCGCACTAATCATTTATAAGAAGTAAATGTTAATACCACAACTTACAATCGATTGTTATTGATATTATCATTTTTTTTTATTTATACCTTACATTCTTTAATTTTTTTTCAGTAAAGCTTCGATAAATTTTTTAAATAACGCTATATGGCAGACAAAACGTCAAACGCACTCCTTTCCGCACCACCTTAGAGGTAGAGTGCAAAGCGCGTTTTTTTTCTTATGGTATTCCCAGTAGGCCTAATTCATGTTTTTACAAAAAAAATGTTTACAAAAGTATAGACTGTGTAGAAAATAAACAAGAATGGCCAAGTAGCGTTTTGTCTAAACGTGTCACAATCAGTAGGTAGGTATTCTCCAATTTGACGTCTCTAATTTCTCGATTTCTCAAAATACGAGGATCAATAATTTCATGTAATAAAGCGAGAAAATAAAATTACTCTAACTTAATTACCATTTCTGGCCAGAATTCTTCATCTCTGTGTATTGTCTTATACCAATTACCTATTCTTCGGAATCCAGATTATGAAGTAACATACATCTTTCTGAGCTATGTTTAACTGTCCCTATATTTGGTACATGTTGGTGCCTAGATTTTAAATGTAATTCGCTGTTCCAAATTTCTAAAAATGTAATTATTTTTTTTCCGTACTTTCAAATGCGCGTTTTGATTAGAAATTATTCCGTTCGAAGATGCCGCTAAAAATCTATATACAGGATGAATAAAAAGACAACAAGACTCGATTTTTAGATCTGCCAAACATTAAAAAGCTTTTACAGCTTGCTCTTCTTTTTCATTACCGTGCAGTGTCGCATTCGTTTCTATAAATTCCTGGTATAATAAAGGCTTCACAGTATTGGCCGTAAATGTGGTTCTCCTCAATTTCATTATCTTGCCAAAATTGTTGCTGTTAATTCTTCAAAAATGTATCTTTTTTTTCTTCGTACTTTTGATTATCTATATCTTCACTAAAATATGCATTTACCTCCGGCCCATAGTCGCGATCGTCTGTAGTTCCTGAATGTGTTTTTTGTTTCCTATAAAAAAATTTTCTTCTCATACCGTTTTTTTTCAGACACTGTCGTGTACATCCATATTTGGTCTGAAGTTTTGAGTGATATTTGCCCTTACAATTAAATGAAACTGCTGCCGCTTTGCAACGTGCATTGTAAGAATTACGTTGAATATAATACAATCTTTTACCTCCTACAAATTTTGCAATGACTGAATTAACAGATTCTACAATGTTAGCATCTACGTTTCTTATTAAAGATCTACTATTAGCCTGAGCCGATTTAAAGCGTTAATAAAGTTATCATACATATTAAAATTCTGAAATTTTTCAAACATATTGGATCTCACCTTTAGATCCTTGACAAAAGTAAGAAGCACAATCCGAGTGTTCACCAAAAATATTTCTTGATCCATTTATAATATCACGTTGCAGTTTCACTATCTGGTTTGTTATTGTTAAGTTCGAACTTTTGTAATGTTCAATTGCTTTTGTCAAGGCCGCTCTGAATCTAAGTAAATTTTTTGTTATTAATTTTCCTATGTCCGAATTGAATTTAGGTTTTTTCAAACAGTCGCTAATTTTATTTATATAATTACATAATATATGATTTCGGAGCTCAATTTTTTCATTAATTTTTTGGGGACCGTAAGGAGCCGTCTCACGTAATTTTCTAAGAACGCTGCTATCACCATCCCCTATTAATCTACCATAAATTACACCGTGCATTTCACCAGAATGTCGAAAACCTTCCGGAATAATTGTCGACTCCATGGCTGTTGACGACGAAGACCAATTTTTGCAGCATACGTGATCTTTAGATTCACCAAATTTTGCACAAATTAAACAAAATTTGATTTTTACGCCTACATACAACATTTTTTTCGCTCGCCATCCAACAATTGCTGTCACTCCTGATAAACTGCTGTAATTAGACTTATGCGCTCGTTTGGCCCATGCTCTTTTACTTATTCACATATACAAAAAAAATCTAAAAACTGTCATGTGGTCAAAATACAAAGTATAAATAAAACAAAAACATGAAGGCACAACAAACTCAGATATTTAAATAAATGCTTTTACCATCTAGAAAACTGAAATTTGTGTAACTTGCTGCCTAAAACCAATGCATCTTAGTTTGAAGAGGAGTGTGTGAAGTTAGCCCCCCTTTTTTCGAATATCGGAAACCTGACGGTTGTTCCAGGTTGTTCTAGGTTTGTTCTAAATTGGTCCAAAGTATTTCAAAAAAAAAGTCAAAATTGGCCGAGATAATTGAAAAAAATTACTTTTTCACCCAGCCCCCCTTTTTTAAAAAATTGAAATTCTGAAGGTTGTTCCAGGTTCTTCTAGTTGTTCTAAACATTGTTCCAAAGAATCTCGAAAAAAAATCAAAATTGGCCGAGATAATCGGAAAAAAACGAGTTTTTGCCAGCCCCCCTTTTCTTGAAAATTGTAATTCTGATGATTGTTCTAGGTTGCTCTAGGTTTGTTCTAAATTGTTCCAAAGTATTTCATAGAAAAAATCAAAATCAGACGAGAAAATGGGAAAAAACCAAAGCCAAAAGTATGAAGTCGGACCCAGTTTTTGCAAAAATTAAAATTTTGACGGTTGTTCTAGGTTGTTCTAGGTTTGTTCTAAACATTGTTCGAATACGTCAAAACCGTATCTCTTATATATCAAAAGATATGGCAAAAAAACCAAATCCAAAAGTGTGAAGTTAGCCCCCCTTTTATCGAAAATCTAACTTCTGATGGTTGTTCCAGGTTGCTCTAAGTGTGTTCTCAATTGTTCCAAAGTATTTCAAAAAATAAATCATAATTGGCCGAAAAAACGGCAAAAAACTTTTTTTTTCTGGCGGCCCTTTTTTCGAAAATCGAAATTCTTGCGGTTGTTCTAGATTGTTCTAAGTTCGTTTTAAATTGTTCCAAAGGATTTCAAAGAAAAAATCATAATTGGCCGAGATAATAGAAAAAACGATTTTCCCACGGACCCTCTTTTTGCGAAAATTGAAATTCTGAGGGTTGTTCCAGGTTGTTCTAGATTTGTTCTAAACATTATTCTTATACATCAGAACCGTATCTCTTATATTTCAAAAGATATTGCAAAAAACTTTTTTCAAAAAGTGTGAAGTTACCCCCCCCCCTTTTTTCGAAAATCTAACTTCTGACGGTTGTTCCAGGTTGCTCTAAGTGTGTTCTCAATTGTTCCAAAGTATTTCAAAAAATAAATCATAATTGGCCGAAAAAACGGCAAAAACAATTTTTTTCTGGCGCCCCTTTTTTCGAAAATCGAAATTTTGACGGTTGTTCTAGGTTGTTCTAAATTGTTCCAAAGGATTACAAAGAAAAAATCGAAATTGCCCAAGATAAGAGGTAAATCGATTTTACCTATTATCTATATTTTAAAATGAATAATAATACTCATTTCACATTTGTGATTCAGAATAAAGCAGAAGCAGTAAATATACATATATTTTCCCAAGTAATATAATTCATTTGTTTGAAAACAATATTGTTACTAAATGCTGATGCTCCTAACATAAAATAATATTAGAACAGTGACGTTAGTTACATTATTAATGTAGATTAAAAACTACCTCATAAACATATTGAGAATGATTATACCTTGCTCATAAAACGATTAGTGTTTTTCTCATGAGCTGCTAGGTTGATGTTTCTTTGTTTATTTTTATTAGAGTTCATGCTTTAGTTTATCCCTAAAATCTAAAATATATATTTTTTCTGTAAAATTTATTTATTGATATTATTATATTATTTGATAACATTGACATAAATAATATATTTTTTTATCAATTTGGTATTGTAAAACAGTAGCCTTTCCCAAATCGGCTACTCTATGACGGATATACTATCTTATATTATCTAAATAGGTACCTATATAATATTTTTTCCAAATAAAGTAATAGTAGCCTTTCAATCGTTTTAGTCAGAAAATTAGACAGCATATTTCAACATGTTTACGAAGAGGGGCTACAAAAAATAAGCATACTTGATAGGAATGTCTACACGTGCTTGCATTCCCGGAGCAAAAACCATGAAAAAAAGTGGCCAGACCACGGCTAGACAAAATAACGTTGTAGTGGTTTACTATAATTAAAATTTTCAAACTTCAAAATCAGTATTTTATTTTTATTATTATTAGACAAAATAAAATAACAAAGGGAGCCTGATAGACTTCCCCATTTTATTTGATTTTAGTTGGGTACCCATATCCAGCGCTTTTTTTTTTTGAAATACTTTGAAACTGTAAGAATTTCGATTTTTAAGAAATGGGGACTGGGGAAAAATATCGTTTTTTCATAACCGGTTTTGATTTCTTCTTTGAAATAGTTCATCAGCATTTGGTAACAATATCGTTTTGTAATAAATGAACATTATATTTCTTGCGATGTTTATTTCTTTAAATAGAACTGCATCATACAAAAACTTCCTTCAACACAGTAATGTTCGGAAAGTGCATTCCGCCTATTGTAAAATCGTTTTTTCCTATTATCTCCGCCAATTATGATTTATTTTTTGAAATACTTTAGAACAATTGAGAACACACTTAGAGCAACCTGGAAAACCCTTTTTGAAAAAGGTTTTTTGCAATATCTTTTGAAATATAAGAGATACGGTTCTGATGTATAAGAATAATGTTTAGAACAAATCTAAAACAACCTGGAACAACCCTCAGAATTTCAATTTTCGCAAAGAGGGGGTCTGTGGGAAAATCATTTTTTTCTATTATCTCGGCCAATTATGATTTTTTCTTTGAAATCCGTTGGAACAATTTTAAACGAACTTAGAACAACCTAGAACAACCGTCAGAATTTCGATTTTCGAAAAAAGGGCCGCCAGAAAAAAAAAGGTTTTTGCCGTTTTTTCGGCCAATTATGATTTATTTTTTGAAATACTTTGGAACAATTGAGAACACACCTAGAGCAACCTGGAACAACCGTCAGAAGTTAGATTTTCGAAAAAAGGGGGGCTAACTTCACACTTTTTTAAAAACGTTTTTTGCAATATCTTTTGAAATATAAGAGATACGGTTCTGATGTATAAGAATAATGTTTAGAACAAATCTAGAACAACCTGGAACAACCCTCAGAATTTGAATTTTCGCAAAAAGGGGGTCCGTGGGAAAATCGTTTTTTTCTATTATCTCGGCCAATTATGATTTTTTCTTTGAAATCCTTTGGAACAATTTAAAACGAACTTAGAACAACCTAGAACAACCGTCAGAATTTCGATTTTCGAAAAACGGGCCGCCAGAAAAAAAAAGTTTTTTGCCGTTTTTTCGGCCAATTATGATTTATTTTTTGAAATACTTTGGAACAATTGAGAACACACCTAGAGCAACCTGGAACAACCGTCAGAAGTAAGATTTTCGAAAAAAGGGGGGCTAACTTCACACTTTTTTAAAAACGTTTTTTTGCAATATCTTTTGAAATATAAGAGATACGGTTCTGATGTATAAGAATAATGTTTAGAACAAATCTAGAACAACCTGGAACAACCCTCAGAATTTGAATTTTCGCAAAAAGGGGGTCCATGGGAAAATCGTTTTTTTCTATTATCTCGGCCAATTATGATTTTTTCTTTGAAATCCTTTGGAACAATTTAAAACAAACTTAGAACAACCCAGAACAACCGTCAGAATTTCGATTTTCGAAAAATGGGCCGCCAGAAAAAAAAAGTTTTTTGCCGTTTTTTCGGCCAATTATGATTTATTTTTTGAAATACTTTGGAACAATTGAGAACACACCTAGAGCAACCTGGAACAACCGTCAGAAGTTAGATTTTCGAAAAAAGGGGGGCTAACTTCACACTTTTTTAAAAACGTTTTTTTGCAATATCTTTTGAAATATAAGAGATACGGTTCTGATGTATAAGAATAATGTTTAGAACAAATCTAGAACAACCTGGAACAACCCTCAGAATTTGAATTTTCGCAAAAAGGGGGTCCATGGGAAAATCGTTTTTTTCTATTATCTCGGCCAATTATGATTTTTTCTTTGAAATACTTTGGAACAATTTAAAACAAACTTAGAACAACCCAGAACAACCGTCAGAATTTCGATTTTCGAAAAATGGGCCGCCAGAAAAAAAAAGTTTTTTGCCGTTTTTTCGGCCAATTATGATTTATTTTTTGAAATACTTTGGAACAATTGAGAACACACCTAGAGCAACCTGGAACAACCGTCAGAAGTTAGATTTTCGAAAAAAGGGGGGCTAACTTCACACTTGTTTAAAAACGTTTTTTTGCAATATCTTTTGAAATATAAGAGATACGGTTCTGATGTATAAGAATAATGTTTAGAACAAATCTAGAACAACCTGGAACAACCCCCAGAATTTGAATTTTCGCAAAAAGGGGGTCCGTGGGAAAATCGTTTTTTTTCTATTATCTCGGCCAATTATGATTTTTTCTTTGAAATCCTTTGGAACAATTTAAAACAAACTTAGAACAACCCAGAACAACCGTCAGAATTTCGATTTTCGAAAAATGGGCCGCCAGAAAAAAAAAGTTTTTTGCCGTTTTTTCGGCCAATTATGATTTATTTTTTGAAATACTTTGGAACAATTGAGAACACACTTAGAGCAACCTGGAACAACCGTCAGAAGTTAGGTTTTCGATAAAAGGGGGGCTAACTTCACACTTTTGGATTTGGTGTTTTTGCCATATCTTTTGATATATAAGAGATACGGTTTTGACGTATTCGAACAATGTTTAGAACAAACCTAGAACAACCGTCAAAATTTTAATTTTTGCAAAAACTGGGTCCGACTTCATACTTTTGGCTTTCGTTTTTTCCCATTTTCTCGTCTGATTTTGATTTTTTCTATGAAATACTTTGGAACAATTTAGAACAAACCTAGAGCAACCTAGAACAATCATCAGAATTACAATTTTCAAGAAAAGGGGGGCTGGCAAAAACACGTTTTTTCCGATTACCTCGGCCAATTTTGATTTTTTTTTCGAGATTCTTTGGAACAATGTTTAGAACAACTAGAACAACCTGGAACAACCTTCAGAATTTCAATTTTCGAAAAAAGGGGGGCTGGGTGAAAAAGTCGTTTTTTTCAATTATCTCGGCCAATTTTGACTTTTTTTTTGAAATACTTTGGAACAATTTAGAACAAACCTAGAACAACCTGGAACAACCGTCAGATTTCCGATATTCGAAAAAAGGGGGGCTAACTTCACATAGAAGAGTCCGGAAAATCTCTAAGTTCGTATCTTACAATGACATAAAGTTGTTGTCAGATTTTAGTTTTCTACAAACATTGTTCATATTATTAAAAAGCTTCAACATGTAAGGTTAAAAATAACAATAAGTCGTGCAACTTCATAATTAATAATAATAATGTATATTTATTGCCGAAGAAAACTGCATTTCTGAAATTCCATAAAACCGAAACCTTGTCCTTAAAAAATAAAATACATTTTGAGAGCGAGAATATTAAGGAACAGAAAAAGAGTCTAATAAAGTAGACACATCAATGAACACCGACAAATATCTGAAATATATTAAAATTTGCTTGTATATACCAACCGCACGTATGCAAATATGTTTAATGTATACTCAAACTTATGTATGAAAAAATGAATACAACTTTATGTGGTGATAAAATTTAGTTCGAATCTTACCTGGGACAAAATGTTTTATAATTTAATTTTGCTAATCAACTCCATCAATGCCGATTGGGAAGAATATAATATTCAACAATCCAAAACATCTGCTTATTATAAAATATATATATTTACATTTTATTAAAAAACAATTCATAATAATAATAACAACATATATTTATTTCAGACGAAGAATTAATATCTAATACAGTCTCGCAAATATTAATTAACACCGATATCTGAATGAAGCATTCGTTTACCTAAGGTAAAAAAAAAGGTTGAATATACTCTCTGTTTATTTGACGTTCGGCTTAATACAGTTGACCAGGTATATCTTCGATATCGCTGGTCTTAAACAAAAAAAAAGTTTGAATTGTGTGTTGCCTATTTGCCATTTATGAGTGCAGAATATGTGATCATTCTCATTGGTTTCAAAGTAATTTTTTGTAGACCAGGGTTATTTTGAAAGTAAAGTAAATACATTGTCGTGTTTAGAATAAAAATATCTAGGTACTCACGATTCAAAAAAGTACTTTTTAAACACAGTAAGCTTTATATCGCTATAAAACGAAAAAAATTCAAAGTGCTGTATTTAAACTATTTTTTAATATAATTGTAAATTTTAATCGTCAGTCGCTAGAACAAATATTCGTTATTTCGTTCATGTAGCGGCAACTTTTTCAAGTGCCTTGATTTTTGCGATTTTTTGCGTTGAAATTGACCATTTTGTGGCATACACCGATCAAGTAAAACCCCCCCTTAATACATAGACAAGCTGCCCATTTTGTACCTCTCTATATGGGTAAGTTTCTCAATGTTGAAGGTACAGGATGTGAAATTTGTGGAGTTGTTAAGAATTTTAAAAGCATTTGAGAATAATTTTAAATTTATTGTCAACTTTTCAAGATATTTTATAAAAATGCATGACACACTTCATTATCAAGATAGATATTACATGCACTTAAATTTTAAAAAGATAACTATACCAAACCTTATATCTATGCAATAAGAAAAAAAACATTTTAAGGAAGTCATGGCCAACTGTGACTGTCTTTAAAAAAAGCCATAAGGGCATGTCATTTCTTGATAATTAAGTTGGCCATAAATTTTTAATTAAGATAATTAAATTCTTCGTCAAAATTACCAGGTGCCATTTTAGTGTTATTCTATCTTTAATGGTTACAAAGATCACTGAAAATTTGGGCTGTTTTGAATTTTTTTTTAAATACCTTCAAAGTTGATAATAAATGTCAAATCTGAAAATGTTAAAAAGATTACTCCCCAAGCAGGCCGCGAATGTTTGTTTCAGAAAAGAGTATATAAATAAATATTAATTAACACGTGATACCTATATATTTTAACCAATAAATGTACATTCAGCCAGAAAAGAAAACGTTTCTTTTTTTTTATATAGCATTCATACTTTCGCTTACCTATATCAAAGAAATTACAAGATGTTAATTAATGTTTATTGAAGAGATTATTTTATCTCAACTATGAACAAACTGTACGCGCACTGTATAACAATAGCAACGGTAATGACATGTTCTCGGTATAAATAGCGTTTCTAATACGGTGGAGAAGTTTCATCTTTTCAACTCTATGTCGTAGTCGTCACACCTCTATTCATAATTACTTTTTTACCTTCAAGTTCCACAACTTTTCCAGCCCTCTTAAGTGCCTTAACGGCCTCGTCGTGCGTTGCTTCTCGCAGATCTTCCCCATTAACGGATAGTATAGCATCTCCTACGTAAAGCTGCTCCGTTTGATCGGCAGCCATCCCCTTGAATATTTTGCTAATGAGTATAGGCATCTTGTTCTCTTTTCCACCCTTAATGGATATACCTAGTCCGTTGTTATCAGACTTAACGACTCTCACTAAACGTTTTTGATTGGCGACAGAGTCCGGCACGTCTGGAGTATCACTCAGACCACTAGGAGTTTCAATATTATTATTGAGAGTTCCATTTAATGTAGTGGTGTTTTCGTATGTCTCATCTAGTGTGATGCTCAGATAGTCATCTTCTAAAGTCACAAATACCCGATACCATTGGCCGCGAACGTGTGTTTCCAAAATACCGGAACGACCGTAGTAACCCGGTGGAGTCACCCTTTCGACCATTCTGTCACAAGCACTCGACATATTCACATTATTATTTCAATCACTCTCGTATGTTTCGGTACAATTTAATTTTGGTTTTCCTTTAACTAGATATATACGTTATTGTTTAATTAAATGTTTGTATGTATATTGTAGTTTGTTGCAAATAACCGAGCATATGCATACGACACCTTAACACCCTCATAACGCACCTTAAACTGTTGGTTTACTACATATTAGACAATTGTGTGTTTTACTGGAGTAAATCCAGGTATTGAGTGTTTCTATAGTCAAGTAGCTGATATGAAGGGAAAACGACAAGTGTTTATATATAAATGTGCACGTCGTACAATACGCCACGCCACGAACGTCGGAGATCCTACTGTTTATCGCATCAAGGCTCTAGCCTGTCACTAGTCAAGTCGTTAGGGTCCCCGGCATAACCGTCCAATGATTCGGCGCGGAGAATACCCTTGCGTTTCTATGGTAACGGTCCGTGGGGGCTCTCTACATGCAATAACTTTTGTTCTGTTGTTCATGACTCGGTGTCATCTGTGAGCAGGTGGCTTAATCAGAATAAGTCGATAAAAAAGGTGATTTCAAGATGTAATACACATTCTACGCTTTGGGTCAAAACGTATCTTAAATAGATTTATTAATTTCCAATTGGCATTAATATTTACAATATAATTATAATTAACATCTACCAAAATCTTTACAGCAATTATTTGGACCTTTGTGGACTACAAAGTATTTCTACGAATAGTGCGGAAATCGTTAGTATACCTACTTGTTGGAAAGAGTTACGAACCAAATTTCTCATGTTTATATGTAGAAAAAACTTTTCTATTCGTACAAAACAGATTACGTGTCAACTCTCTATTCATATTTCAATCATGAATACAAATATTTCGCATCTGCCATTGCTACTGTGAAAACGAAAAGTTCGTGTTTGAAAACATTTATAATATCTTTTATTGTAAATAGACACTAAAAAGGTAGTTTGTCATTCCGAAAATTTTGTACCTTATAGCCTCGTGCCGCAAATATCTGATGATGAAGAAATAATATTCCAAAACGTTATATAGCCGAAAAGTGTGTGTTTAATTTACCATATCCCGCCCAGAATTCTGCTTTTATTAAAGCAGTAAATATTATTATTTTTACTATACGTATTATGCATATATATATATAGTCCGGTCAATTAAGTAAAATCATTGGTGAATCTTTGATTTATCAAAAAACGACATCTAAGAACAAGTCAACAATGCCGACCTATGTGTTTAATGACAAACATAGAAAGATGTAAAAGCGAAATGTGTAATTAAAAGTGACAATGTAAACATTTAAGCATTTCTAATCTGACATCTCAAAGCCACCTTAAAACATTAAAATTTATATACATACTACATCTAACTAGAAATATATTAAAATAAAGTTCCAGTAACATTTACTATTAACATTTAACTAAACTTCAAAATACTGTAATAAATAAAAAGATGTTGAAAATATATTTTATGTATTAATTTAAACAAACATGTCTATTTAATTCATTATAGTAAGTAAATTTATTCTATTTGTCATATCTTTGACATAGTTATTTGTTTCAACTTTACATACAACAATTAGGCAAAGTGCAAGTATTAAGACCCATTTTTAAAAATGGCGACAGAAGCACGTACAATTATCTACATTTGCATATTTCTTCCAGTAGAAATATACAAATAAAAAGATGCAAAAAGTTGTTCGATACCGCTTGTGCCTACCGAGTTAATTTACGACTAAGACAGCATTCAGTACGGAAGTGTCTATTATAATCAACGGAATTATGAGATCACAACAATAAGCATGAAAATTAATAAATTCACCGATATAAATAAAAACCTATGTTACTTCTTAATAAGTAAAAGTTGTAAAAAATTTCCAACCTAACAATAGTCCTATACTTAAGGGGTAAGTTTTCTTGCTAAGTCTTCTAATATTATATAATTACTTCATTGTAACGTGAAGGTTCTTTTTTTTTGCTTATAAAAACTTTGGTAAAAATAATTTTAAAATTTTATACATTGACTCATATTTTTGTATTGTAATATATACACTTCATTGTTCTTTAATATTTTTTATATATTTTTATCATATTTTTAATAAAAATAAGTTTGTTATTAATTTGTTTTTTGCAATAACATTTTAACGTAACTATACTAATTTTAAAAAATTACATTGTTACAGATTTTACAAAATTTCTGATGAAGACCAAAACAATTTGTGTCGAAACGTAAAATAAACATACTGCTTTACTTACACATCGTAGTTGTCACACTGAAGAAACCAAATAAGGTAGAAACATATATATATATATATATATATATATATATAAATTGTGTGTTTATTTTTCTTAACCACTTTTAATAATAATCAATAGTATGTATTCTTGGGTATGTGGTTTTTAGGTTAAAATTAAAAAAACGTGATTACTGCTGACGTTTCGATGTTTATTCACATCTTTTTCAAAACTTATGCATATTAAAATAATTAAACGGTTACAGCACGTCACAAATTAAGCCAGTTATTTTTAATTTGTGACGTGCTGTAACCGTTTAATTATTTTAATATGCATAAGTTTTGAAAAAGATGTGAATAAACATCGAAACGTCAGCAGTAATCACGTTTTTTTAATTTTAACCTAAAAACCACATACCCAAGAATACATACTATTGATTATATATATATATATATATATATATATATATATATATATACAGGTTACTAAATTACCATTCAAATTGCCCCAAAAAATACAAAATAAACTTGATCAAAGCACTTAAAGATAGAATTAGCAAAATATCACATGCTGACTATCTCCAACAGGATTTACACAAACTCAAAGAAATTCTGCTATACAATAACTATCCAAAAAATGTATTGAACAAACTTCTCTTTTCTTCCAATACCACGGATACAAACCCCGAAACCCTATCAAAAAGGGAAAAAGAACCGAACGGTAATGATAACAGTAGCACAACTCCCAAGTACGGAAAATTGCAATACATTCCAAACCTAACGAATAAAATTAAAATGCTATTTCACAATATATGTTCTATAGCATATACAACGGCTTTTTCGAATTCAAAGGTGTACACTAGATTAAAGGATAACATACCTACACAGATGAGAAACAATGTGGTGTACGCAATAGAATGTAGCTGCCATGATTTCTATGTAGGACAGACAAAGCAGAGACTAAAAAACCGGATCACCCAACATATCAGTGACGTAAGGGTGAAACCGCAGGGGTGTGCTTTGGCAGGCCATATATCAACCACCAACCACACAGCGGATTTCAGTAAAGCAAGAATCATTTTCAAAGAGCCTAATTACATTCGGAGAACTTTTTTGGAAACGCTTACCATAAAAACTTTAAGACATAGTATAAATTGCAAATCAGACTCGCAAAATTTCAGCAGAATATATGGAGCTTTCTTGCCGCAATTAACAAGAAGAATACAATACAAATTAGCATAACACAATAGATTAAATGACAGCACTTACTCATTATTAAAATTATATGAAATTCATGTAAATATTAAATTTAATATCAATACATTATTTGCGCGGAATAACAATATAAAATAAAAGATATCCCCTTTTTGTTTTTTCTTGTTTGTTTTTCGGACGAATAGGTTTTTCTTTCACCAATGTACACATGTGTTTAATAAAACGTACGCAGAAGGTTTTCGAGACTTTAAACTGCACACGGAAAATTACTTTAAGCAAATTATTTTAAATGTGCCGTAATATCTTAATGTTTACTTTTTTAATGTGTCATATGTTGAATATACAGATGAGACCAAATATATAGCCCCTCGGCAAAAGTAAGTACACATAGATGTTTTTAAGATTGTTAATTATTTTATAAATGTGAGCTGGGCAAAATTTAATACGTTCTTTTTTCTAATCTAATAAAGGTCTGATGAAGGTTCAAACATAGAACCGAAACGTCACTAGCCGAAAAAGAGCTACGAATTTTTTATTTTTACCTAAACCCTAATTCTACCTTTCCTGGTAGTAAGTTTTATACACAGTGATATACACTATCAGTACTCAAAGCTGAATTTCGTCGAGCACTTTAAAAATGGGTTTCTACACTGAAGTAAGAACGACATATGGACAAGACACCGTAAAATTGATGAAAACCTGGACACATAACAACAGAAGTTTGGCATCGTTTAGAAATAGAGCAGTATTCCTCAAGAAATGTAAAAGAATGGAGATAACACCCAACCACATACGAAACAGCATCAAATCTCTGGAATACAGCATCACGGGCCACAGCACAAAGATGATAGAGGCTGCGGATAGAATATTGGTGAGTTTAAAGTCTCAGATCCTTAGTTTAGAAATTAAAAACACATATTCACATATAGCATACCTAAAATACAATAGAGACCGCTGTATAAAAGCAGTCAAAGCTATAGTCTCCAAACAAATTTATAACACTTTCAATGAAATTCAAAAAGGGGAATACACACACACTTACAACAAAATAAAACAAAGAAACATCAAAAAAATCAATAAACTTAGCCATTCAATATCAACCAAATCAAAAACAGCACAAAGTTCAATAGAAACAAAAAGCTCTACAAATATAACTCATAGTGACAGAGAGCCTACACCACAGCCAGTAAGAGATACCGACAATAGATGTGAAAATAAAAAGATAGGTCCACAATACAATAGTATGATTTTATCAATCGACATAATCAAAAAATTTTTTATAAATTTGACAGACACGGACATACCTATGCAAATACAAGAAGTTCTAGCTCTTGGTAACAAATTCGCACTCCCAACAAACAATCGGAACATTTCCTTAGAAAGGATCCTTGCTGACTGTGAAAACATTCTGACTGATATAGAGGAACAAGATAGGGACAGATACAGAAACGAAATAACATACCACATCACAAACTACCTAAAAACAAATAAAACTAACAATATCTTGCTTACAGCGTACCACAATTGCAAAAACTTTTTAAATTTAAATAAAAGTATCATTATTACTAGATCAGACAAGAGCAACGTTACAGTATGCATGTATAAGGATGAATATAATAGGAAAATGCTAGATCTGCTAAATGACCAGAATATATATAAAAAACTGGACCGGGACCCTACTTGTTCTTTTGAAAGAAAGACAAATCAATTAATTAAAACTCTTAAAGTCAAACAATACATTACAGAAGAAACATATAAAAGTTTGATAAAAAATAATTCTGAAACGGCTAGGATATATGGTATGCCAAAGGTACACAAACCGGGCACCAAATTAAGACCAGTAATCAGCAGTGTTGAACATCACACAAAATTTTTGGCAAAATACATCGCAGACATCATAGACAAATCTTTCAAAACATATAATAGCCACAAAATTGGGGACACCTTTGAATTTGCACAAGCCGCGAATAACCTTGCAATACCGGAAAATTACACCATAGTTTCCTTCGATGTAACAAGCCTTTTTACCAATATCCCGGTAGATATAGTTATAGAAATCATAGCAGACAACTGGACATTTATAGAAAAGAATACTAAAATACCAAAAAAAGAATTCATAGACATAATAAAATGGATATTCGATAGTGTTTTTTTCGTATATGAAGGGCAATATTACTCACAAATTGATGGTACCCCAATGGGACTCTCTCTATCACCCACAATAGCGGACTTAACAATGAATACTATCATAAAATATGTAATAACCCGAATAGATTTTCAGTTTCACTTTTTATGGCAATATGTGGATGATTTAATTTGCTGCATCCCAAAAAACAAAATAGACTCTACTCTACAAATTTTCAATTCATATAATAATAAACTAAATTTCACAGTGGAAATAGAGCAAAATAACTCAATCCCATTTTTAGACACACTGATAAAGAGGGAAAACAACACTCTCAAATTAAGATGGTATAGAAAACCATCTAACTCAAACAGGTTACTAAATTACCATTCAAATTGCCCCAAAAAATACAAAATAAACTTGATCAAAGCACTTAAAGATAGAATTAGCAAAATATCACATGCTGACTATCTCCAACAGGATTTACACAAACTCAAAGAAATTCTGCTATACAATAACTATCCAAAAAATGTATTGAACAAACTTCTCTTTTCTTCCAATACCACGGATACAAACCCCGAAACCCTATCAAAAAGGGAAAAAGAACCGAACGGTAATGATAACAGTAGCACAACTCCCAAGTACGGAAAATTGCAATACATTCCAAACCTAACGAATAAAATTAAAATGCTATTTCACAATATATGTTCTATAGCATATACAACGGCTTTTTCGAATTCAAAGGTGTACACTAGATTAAAGGATAACATACCTACACAGATGAGAAACAATGTGGTGTACGCAATAGAATGTAGCTGCCATGATTTCTATGTAGGACAGACAAAGCAGAGACTAAAAAACCGGATCACCCAACATATCAGTGACGTAAGGGTGAAGCCGCAGGGGTGTGCTTTGGCAGGCCATATATCAACCACCAACCACACAGCGGATTTCAGTAAAGCAAGAATCATTTTCAAAGAGCCTAATTACATTCGGAGAACTTTTTTGGAAACGCTTACCATAAAAACTTTAAGACATAGTATAAATTGCAAATCAGACTCGCAAAATTTCAGCAGAATATATGGAGCTTTCTTGCCGCAATTAACAAGAAGAATACAATACAAATTAGCATAACACAATAGATTAAATGACAGCACTTACTCATTATTAAAATTATATGAAATTCATGTAAATATTAAATTTAATATCAATACATTATTTGCGCGGAATAACAATATAAAATAAAAGATATCCCCTTTTTGTTTTTTCTTGTTTGTTTTTCGGACGAATAGGTTTTTCTTTCACCAATGTACACATGTGTTTAATAAAACGTACGCAGAAGGTTTTCGAAACTTTAAACTGCACACGGAAAATTACTTTAAGCAAATTATTTTAAATGTGCCGTAATATCTTAATGTTTACTTTTTTAATGTGTCATATGTTGAATATACAGATGAGACCAAATATATAGCCCCTCGGCAAAAGTAAGTACACATAGATGTTTTTAAGATTGTTAATTATTTTATAAATGTGAGCTGGGCAAAATTTAATACGTTCTTTTTTCTAATCTAATAAAGGTCTGATGAAGGTTCAAACATAGAACCGAAACGTCACTAGCCGAAAAAGAGCTACGAATTTTTTATTTTTACCTAAACCCTAATTCTACCTTTCCTGGTAGTAAGTTTTATACACAGTGATATACACTATCAGTACTCAAAGCTGAATTTCGTCGAGCACTATATATATAGATGCTTTAGATTGATTTTGTTAACAACCAGCCACTTTCACTGATGTGATCTATTATGAATATATAGATTTTTACTGTTTATAAAACAGAATTTGGGTTTTCAGAATTTATTGCATTTGCAGTAGCGTGTACAGCGGGTTAATTGGGTACATTAAAATTAATCCCCCACACTAAATTGACAATATACAACTATAAAATAATATGTTTTTATTCTTAAGATTCGTTTGGACAGACCTGTATATCGGCCGTCGTGATCGTTTGTCTCACAAAGTAAGGTTTTCTTTTTGTATAAAGCGTATTTGCTTGTATCTAGCCTCTCGAGTTTTTTCATTCACAAAAATAATATACCTAATGTTCCTGAATTATTTAAATACATATTAAAGAGTGCCTATATCTTGCACGGCACAGACAGAAATTGAATGTTTCATTTGATGAAAAATTTTTAAAATGTAATCGTTTTGACTTTCCGTAGATGAAATTGTTTGTTTTTTATAGTATTAACCAAATGGTGTCTTCAACAATAAGTTTCTAAATGTAAGTTTTTTTTTTTGTTTTGTTTTTAAAATGAAAATTTTTTCTCTTCTTCACTTGAATAAACTGTTCAGTGTTATTTTAAATTGTATGTAAACACAATGAATGTTTCTCTTTTTTAAATGTTACCACTATATTTTACAGTGATTAATATTACTAATTTGGTTGTTAATAGGTCTGATGAAGGACCAAATAAAGGCCCGAAACGTCATAAGGAAAAATTGCGTTTTATTTTCAAAATAAATTCTGAAAACCCAAATTCTGTTTTATAAACAGTAAAAATCTATATATATATATATATATATATATATATATATATATATATATATATATATATATTGAAAAATTGAAAATCTTCTTGGTAGTAGTGGCATAAAATGAATTAAAAGTAATAACAATATGACAACTGGTTGTCAATTAGAAAACAATTTTCTAATTGATAACCAGTTGTCATATTGTTATTACTTTTAATTCATTTTATGCCACTACTACCAAGAAGATTTTCAATTTTTCAATACATTTGTATAATTGGCAAAGAATTGTAATATATTATATATATATATATATATATATATATATATATATATATTTCTTCGAATATTTTCGCGGTCGTTTGTTGAAGCGTTGTTCTTCGGGATATTTCGCCGCGTTTGGATGATTTTGCCCTGATAAGGACATCTTTCTTCCTGACGTTTCGGTGACATCACTTTCACCTTCTTCTTGAGGATCTTCTAAGTTCGACGGTTTCTTCAAGAAATCCCGAAGAACAACGCTTCATATATATATATATATATAAATGTATATACAGTCGAACCTCCATATATCGAAGTCAATGGTTCCGCAACAAAAATTCGATATATAGAAACTTCGATATATGGAAACTGTTTGTTACTTGTAATACATATACGTATGTACATATGTATGTATGTACTTATAATTATAACTCATAGTAAAGCTAAGTGTACATAAGAATAAATATGTATATGTACATATTACTGTGGCTGCAGCATACTTTATTGGCGAAAAATATAAGAAAAGATATGAAGAATACACCGCCCCACTTGGTTGCGGCGTCAATTATTTATATTTATTATAAATAATGTTATTGCCACACGTTGGGCATCGCCAAATTTAATATATATATGCTGTGACAACATATATTTGTGGGTATAGTCTTTTGTACATGCTGTACTCTTAAAATTATTCTTTATACACCAAAAACTTATAATTGGTTTTGTATTTTATTTTATATTGTTGAAGCATGTACTTAATAACTATTGTGGGTTCTGGCAATGTATGTGGTTCCTTCTCCTTCACTGGTGATCTTTCTCTTACTCATAATAGGGAAAAGGTAATAGTTTTGTTCAAAGAAAAACTGAATGTCTATACAACATAATCATATAACTTTTTATTTAGTAATTTGTAGATTCAAATAATTTTTTCATATTTATATACACTTTTATGCTCTGAACAAATACATAATTTAGAATGCTCATATCATTTATACCTAATGTTGGTTGTAATGTATGTAAATATTTTTTTTTATTTATTTATTTATGATGCTAAACAAAAATATAAATATTTATCCTGTAAATAAATAAATGTAAACTTTTATTGTACATTGATAGTGATATTTATCAATGTAATTATATTTTTTTATTGGCTTCAATTAATTGCCTTAGACAACCATTTGCACGTGTTGTATCTAGCTCTTAATCTTTGCCTTGTGAAACTTTTAATTAATTATTAGCCTAACTTGAAAAAGATTAATGATGCCTAGACAATACCATGAAGAAAATGCTCATTCGCACGTAGCATCTCTCCAACTGCCCAACACCATTAGTCCTATTTTGTTGTAATTCCAACTTTATGAATTAAAAGAAAACCTTACAGGATAATATATTTGCTTATCTATATTGTCCAACATTACATTGATTAATCATTTGCACGTAAAAACCAATGTCTGTCTAACAATTTGTATAACTTCTTTTCAAAAAAAAACTTACTTGCTATCTTTAAATATTTCATCAAAATATTCACTTTGAATGTCTATATTGAACGTTTCAGAATTTAAATATATTAATAAAAGAAAATTTATTATGAATGAAAGTGATAAAGAAATAATGAAAACTACTATTCTACAATGTAACAATTATTTATAGCGTCTTATTCTTTCGAAGTCAGAAATCTTCCTTTCGGAGTCGTAATAAGAAGTCTCTCTTGTCGGATCTTGTTTTCCAATTTATACCCGAAAAAAAACTCTACGTTGACTATTGCGCCCTCTAGTCCATATTTTAGGTTGGCATTGGAATACACGTTCCAGTGAAGTCGCTGCCCGCATGTTGCCGTCTTGATACACGCACACATACACATACCGTTCTGACAGTTCTTTATTCACTAAAACGTCAACATATCGCAAATTGTTTTCTTATTCATGAAGTCTTTTCTGCCTCGCACAGCATGTATCTGGAGGACACGTTTGTTTCTTCACTGTATCTCTGTCCTCTATCCATGATCTTTCCATTGATAAAATGTCGATCTGCAATAAACTTTACACAAGTTTTATATATATATTTTTTTTCTTTTGTAGGTCATGAAACTGTACACGTCTGTTTCCAGTCTCTGAAGCATTGTGTCACAAACAAATCATAAACACATATACTTTTTATTTATATCAGCTACCTTTTAATACAAAATGTTATTGCTGATCATTTTTACGTTTTACATACTTTTATATCCTTTTCTTAGTCTAGTTATAAGCTAAGGTAAATTTTATCTTTTAATACAATTTAGTTCTTAAACTCTTTCATAAAGTTTTATTGCTTTATGCATGTAAATCATAATAATTTACTTATTTATATTTATATTTCTTGCATATCGTATTTCATCTTTTTCATACAATTCTATTGCTTTCACATGACTAATTCTCTTAATTGTTCCATCCATTAACATAACCCTTTCTCTATTATTTGCCTTCATTTCCCTTTTTGACTTAAACAGCGGTCCATTATTTAGAATGTTTAAAGCAATCTTTACGCATTGTATAAAATTAGGTTCCTTTTTATGATATGTAAACCATACATTTTGTGTATCTTTTCTACAAAAGAAATATATTACTTATATTTATTTTGTCTTTTATTTCATATTTATTTAATAAATTTTTATTCTATATTTTTCACTATTTATTTGAATAATAATAGTTTTTAAATCACTTGCTTGTATATTGACTATGTGTATGCAATTTTGTATACATCCATGTAATTTTTGTTGCATATTTTTACTCAATCATATTTATTTTATTTCAAAACTTAAACTAATCCTTAAGGCTATTCTTAATTTATAAACTTGCGAGTTCACGGCATATTCCCTTGGTTATTATATTTTGTCGTGAATCGTCAACAATGATTATTAAAGCATGAACGACACTTATAATAACCATTGTGAAAACTCGCACAAATGATTATTAATTTTCTACGTCTATATAATCATAAAGCATAGATATGTGATATTTTCCTTTGATCCTTTCGCTATCTATTTCTTGTAGCTCGTACGTTACATCACTCAAAATTTTATTTACTCTATATGGATTATTTGATGCATCGCATCTTAAAATAAATTCTTCATTAAAATCAGGTAAATTTACCATTAATGCTTTGCAAAAATTCTCTTTCACTTCTTCAAATGCTTTGAGAGTTTCAGGAGTCCATTTAAATTTAACTCCCTTCTTTATCATTCTGAAAAGCATGTAAGTTTGATCAGATATTCTCGGAATAAAATGTTTATAATAATTTATCATTCCCAAGAATCCTCTGAGCATTTTTATGTTCTTTGGTCTGGGATACTTTCTTATTGCTTCCAATTTTTCTTTTTCTATAGTGATTGTTTTACCATCTATTATATACCCTAGATAGTTTATTTTATTTTTATAAAATTCACATTTTTCAATGTTAACTTTTAAATCATTTTCTGCTAACGTATTTAAAACCTTTTCTACCGATTCTTCGTGACTCTCTAAATCTTTATTAAATATCAGTATGTCATCCACATAATGAGAAACGTACTCCTCGTGTGGATCTAAAATTTGTTGCATGGCTCTGACCAAAGCGGCTGTCGCTGTTGATAGGCCAAACGGAACGACTCTATACGAATAGACTAATGAATTGAACATAAAGGAACAATACTTCCTTGAGTCCTTGTGTAATGGTACCAGCCAAAAAGAACTCTTCAGATCTATTTTTGTGAACCACCTTGCATCAGTACACCTTGTTAATAAGGTCTCTATACTCTGCGGAGCTTCAACATTAGGGGAGGTCCTTGAGTTAAGGCCCCTTGCATCAAGACATAAGCGTAATTTTGTTTCTTTCTGATTACCTGTGTTTTTCTTTACTACCACTACTATTGGATTTATAAATGTTGATTCTGTTCTTTCTATAATTTTATTTTTTAACATTTCTTTAATTTCTAATTTGACTTGCTCTCTGTATTTATTGGGGACAGGATAATTTTTTACTTTAAAAGGTTGTGTTTCATCTACTTTGAGCCTGTGTTCATAGCCTTTTGCTAAACCAGGTTTATTATCAAATAACTCTTTATATTTACTGACAAGATTGCTCACATGGCTTATGTATTGTTTATCGCAATTTAAATTCGTACCATCCCTATATTGCGTGAAGTCCTCACTTTGACGATGCTTCACAGGATGTGCACACTTATTGTCTAATAAACTACTATCCATTTTATTTGTGAGATTTTGTTCAGCATTATTTATATATAAATTATTAATTAATATTTCCTCTTCCTGTGTTTCCTTACACCAGGAGATTATTGAATTTTTAATATGAAATGTTTTGTTTTCCTTATTTATTTTTGCACCGTATTGACTTAAAAAGTCTATCCCCAAAATACAATTGCTGTTCAAATTAGGCACTATTATGAATTCTGTTAATAATTTTAAACTACCTATTCTAACATTTATACAAAAAACTTTATCTATAGTAATGATGTGTTTCTTATTTGCATTTATTAAATTTACTTTTCTTATAGGCATATAATATCCTAATTTTTCTATGTCTTTGTCTATAATACTACTATCTAATAATGATAATTGCGCTCCTGTGTCTAATAATGCTTCTATTTCTTCGTTCCCTATTTTTACTGTTATATGTGGTAATTCCGTCGTGATTTTCTTTAGATCGTCAAAGTTATATACATTTTGTATCTTCTTTTTCTTCTTGACTGGCCTTTCTAAAAATCCAACGAAGTCGCGTTTGAGTAGGTAGAATTTACCCATTCTTTGTTTGTCGGTAGTTGTCTTGAATCCTTGGGTATTGCCCCTTTTGATTCTGTCTTTTCTTTCGTATTTATTTCCTTCTTCTCTTCATTTATTTGAACGTTGTTCACTCTTCTTTCCCTCTCAGGGTTTCTTTCTTCCTTCCCATAATTCTGTTCTTTCCTCCTCTCATTTTCATAATTTCTTGTTTTATTATTTGAATATGGATTGTTCCCATAGCTTGATTTATTATATGTATATGGGTTTTTTCCATAATTCTGTTTGCCCTGGTTTTGATTGTACCCATTATTGTTGTACTGTTTATTTTGATTATATCGAGGTATATTGTTTGTATGTGGATTATTTCCATTGTTGTTGTTATTATAATTTCTGGGTGGATTGCTTGTATATTTGACATTTCCATAATTATTGTTGTTTCCCTTTTCATCCACATCGTCTAATCTCTTGACCAGTTCCAGTAATCCTTCAATGTTATCAATTCCTTGAAGTGCTACCGCCTGTGTAACGTTATGGTCAAAGTGTGCTGCTAGCTGTGAGACAATATCGCTCTCTTCAATGGTTGGTTGTATGTATTTAAGAAAAGAATATTTTCGTATGATGTAGTTTTCTCGAGAAGATCCAGCCCTGTATTTGCCGAACACTAAATCGTGTCTAATTTTCCTCTGCTGAGTCTGTCCCCAGTACTGTCTCACAAAACGAATCTCAAATTCTTTGAAGTCTACTACTTCATCTATTATCATGTCGTACCACTGAAGTGCATAATCCTTCAAACAACCTCTTATGAAATGTAGCTTTGACATCTCATCAGATATTCCCCTCATATACGTTTTTATCGTTCTCATAAACGCTATTGGATTATCTTTGTAAAATCCTGAGAATTTTGGTATATTCTCTGCGCAACCAGGTATTTGTGTCAAAGATACACTAGGTGTACTAACCCCATGTACTTTGTTCTCTAACCCTTTGATAGTGTTTTCAAAGGTTAAAGTTCTATTTTGTAAGGTCAACATTGTGTCAGTACAAACACCATATTTTATTTTGCAATCTTCCACTTGGTGTGAAAGTTCTTGTATTTGCTCTTGATATTCTACATTATTCCCTTTAACTTTATTTTCAAGAGAATTTATTTTCTCATCTACCTTATTAAAACTAGCTTGTGTTTTGGCAGACCTTTCGTTGATTTCTTTTATTAAGAATGTGCCTTTACCTTCACATTTCTTTTCATTAATGTTTATTTGTTTGTTTAAAGTTGAAACTGACTGTTCTAACTTTAATTCTACTTTTGCATTTAGCTCTAAAGTTTCCTTTCTTAATTCCATGAGAACCTTGTCTATTTTTGAGTTTATTTCTACTTTATTTTGTTCTAATCTTTGATTGTTTTCCTCAAATTTCCTGTTTATACTCAAATTATTTTGTTCTAGTTTTCGATTTAAATTCTTATCATTTTCTTCTATTCTACTGAATAGTTTATTGAAAAGATTCTCAATTTTTTGTTCACCAGCTATGCCACTGATGCTTTCTGTTTGTATGCTACCTTCAAGTGTTTGATCCTCTGATTCAGGTTTTTCTGACTCTGAATCAGAAGATACCGGACGATTGTCCCTGTACTGTGTGAACTGTGAACCTTCACCATTATTCTTATCCTTCTCTGCCATTTTTATCTTATTTCTAACTTATAAATTAATAACGAAACTTATCTAATTAGATACTATTCCTCCTTCTTTATCCCTTTCTAAATAAGAGAAATTGATAATTCACCAGTAAATGAAAATTAAAAGTATTCTGTCTCTAAATTGGACACTGAATAACTATTCTATTTACTAATGAATAAAAAAAAATGAAACAAACTTTGTACCAATTATTTGGACAAAATAAATTATTATTTTTTTGTTTAAATATTTTAAAAAAACAAAATTGCACTGCTTCATAGCGTTGAGTGTTATGTAAATAATTGTTAACAAACGAGAAAATGAATACAATGCTCCACTATGTTAAGCGACATTAATTATATATTTTTTTTCTTTTAAACAATTATGAAAAGTAATACATTGCCTCTCTATGCTGGGCGTTAAATTAATATATGATTAATAAACAACAAGAAAAGGAATACATTGCCCCTCTTCGTTTGGGCGCCAAATTTAATATATACTGTGGCTGCAGCATACTTTATTGGCGAAAAATATAAGAAAAGATATGAAGAATACACCGCCCCACTTGGTTGCGGCGTCAATTATTTATATTTATTATAAATAATGTTATTGCCACACGTTGGGCATCGCCAAATTTAATATATATATGCTGTGACAACATATATTTGTGGGTATAGTCTTTTGTACATGCTGTACTCTTAAAATTATTCTTTATACACCAAAAACTTATAATTGGTTTTGTATTTTATTTTATATTGTTGAAGCATGTACTTAATAACTATTGTGGGTTCTGGCAATGTATGTGGTTCCTTCTCCTTCACTGGTGATCTTTCTCTTACTCCTAATAGGGAAAAGGTAATAGTTTTGTTCAAAGAAAAACTGAATGTCTATACAACATAATCATATAACTTTTTATTTAGTAATTTGTAGATTCAAATAATTTTTTCATATTTATATACACTTTTATGCTCTGAACAAATACATAATTTAGAATGCTCATATCATTTATACCTAATGTTGGTTGTAATGTATGTAAATATTTTTTTTTATTTATTTATTTATGATGCTAAACAAAAATATAAATATTTATCCTGTAAATAAATAAATGTAAACTTTTATTGTACATTGATAGTGATATTTATCAATGTAATTATATTTTTTTATTGGCTTCAATTAATTGCCTTAGACAACCATTTGCACGTGTTGTATCTAGCTCTTAATCTTTGCCTTGTGAAACTTTTAATTAATTATTAGCCTAACTTGAAAAAGATTAATGATGCCTAGACAATACCATGAAGAAAATGCTCATTCGCACGTAGCATCTCTCCAACTGCCCAACACCATTAGTCCTATTTTGTTGTAATTCCAACTTTATGAATTAAAAGAAAACCTTACAGGATAATATATTTGCTTATCTATATTGTCCAACATTACATTGATTAATCATTTGCACGTAAAAACCAATGTCTGTCTAACAATTTGTATAACTTCTTTTCAAAAAAAAACTTACTTGCTATCTTTAAATATTTCATCAAAATATTCACTTTGAATGTCTATATTGAACGTTTCAGAATTTAAATATATTAATAAAAGAAAATTTATTATGAATGAAAGTGATAAAGAAATAATGAAAACTACTATTCTACAATGTAACAATTATTTATAGCGTCTTATTCTTTCGAAGTCAGAAATCTTCCTTTCGGAGTCGTAATAAGAAGTCTCTCTTGTCGGATCTTGTTTTCCAATTTATACCCGAAAAAAAACTCTACGTTGACTATTGCGCCCTCTAGTCCATATTTTAGGTTGGCATTGGAATACACGTTCCAGTGAAGTCGCTGCCCGCATGTTGCCGTCTTGATACACGCACACATACACATACCGTTCTGACAGTTCTTTATTCACTAAAACGTCAACATATCGCAAATTGTTTTCTTATTCATGAAGTCTTTTCTGCCTCGCACAGCATGTATCTGGAGGACACGTTTGTTTCTTCACTGTATCTCTGTCCTCTATCCATGATCTTTCCATTGGTAAAATGTCGATCTGCAATAAACTTTACACAAGTTTTATATATATATTTTTTTTTCTTTTGTAGGTCATGAAACTGTACACGTCTGTTTCCAGTCTCTGAAGCATTGTGTCACAAACAAATCATAAACACATATACTTTTTATTTATATCAGCTACCTTTTAATACAAAATGTTATTGCTGATCATTTTTACGTTTTACATACTTTTATATCCTTTTCTTAGTCTAGTTATAAGCTAAGGTAAATTTTATCTTTTAATACAATTTAGTTCTTAAACTCTTTCATAAAGTTTTATTGCTTTATGCATGTAAATCATAATAATTTACTTATTTATATTTATATTTCTTGCATATCGTATTTCATCTTTTTCATACAATTCTATTGCTTTCACATGACTAATTCTCTTAATTGTTCCATCCATTAACATAACCCTTTCTCTATTATTTACCTTCATTTCCCTTTTTGACTTAAACAGCGGTCCATTATTTAGAACGTTTAAAGCAATCTTTACGCATTGTATAAAATTAGGTTCCTTTTTATGATATGTAAACCATACATTTTGTGTATCTTTTCTACAAAAGAAATATATTACTTATATTTATTTTGTCTTTTATTTCATATTTATTTAATAAATTTTTATTCTACATTTTTCACTATTTATTTGAATAATAATAGTTTTTAAATCACTTGCTTGTATATTGACCATGTGTATGCAATTTTGTATACATCCATGTAATTTTTGTTGCATATTTTTACTCAATCATATTTATTTTATTTCAAAACTTAAACTAATCCTTAAGGCTATTCTTATTTTATAAACTTGCGAGTTCACGGCAATATGTATGTACATATTAAAAAATAAGTACGTATAGGCATAAATATGTATGTAGGTACACAGGTAAACAAATGATACATAACAGGAAAAACACGTTTATTAAACAAAATCGGTACAACAGTATTTTAAAGCCCGAATGTAAAATAACTTCGAATATCCTGCTGAACAAAGTTTGATGCGGATCCCTCATAAAAATGTTCACACTTATTGAGCAACTCAAAAATAGTATCGGGTACATTTTCTGCAAATCGAAGACCGTGACGAATCGTTTCAAATGCGGCAATCATTTCCATCTTGGAAGGCCTGGGAGTTTCTATTTCTTCTGCCTCATTGTCTTCCTCTTGATTTTCACCTACTTTCAATGAATTTAAGTACAAAAATTCATTCAGAGAAACTTCGTCATTTATTGCACCTGTTGACTGTAATTGGTTCTAGCAGTCCTCCATATATGGTAATGCACTAACTTCTTCCACCACAGACTTATCAGAGAAGCCAGCTTTTATGTAACAATTCTTTATTGTTGCTTCCGTTACATCATTTTGCCACACCTTTGCTAATGCTGATATGCATATTCTGAGATTAATCGTATTATCAATAGGAAGATTGTTTTCGAGTGTGAAAATGAGTCTCTTTAGAATGTGCTTTCGGTAATGCATTTTGAGATTTTTTATTATGCCTTGGTCCATCGGTTGCAATTTTGCCGTTGTATTTGGAGGAGAAAATACTAGCTTCACGTATGTTAACTTATTTGCTATATAAGAAGGATGCGCAGGGCAATTGTCTATAAAAAGAACAACTTTTCTTTTTTGTCTACTCATTTTTTTATCAAAGCTTGTTATCCACTGATTAAAAATCTCACTCGTCATCCATGATTTCTTATTGTATTCATAGTCGACTTCTAAGGACTTCACTCCTTTGAAACATCTTGGCTGCTTGCTTTTTCCAATTACTAAAATTTTGAGTTTTTCTTTTCCAGACATATTTGCGCAAACGGCAACAGTTATTCGTTCTTTGCTGTTTTTGCCTCCAAAACATTTATCACCTTTGAAAGTAAGCGTTTTGTTTGGTAAACATTTAAAAAAAAGTCCAGTTTCATCCATGTTAAACACATTATCTGGCTCATACTCTTCTAAAATTGATTTTAAAATCGTAGTTTTCCACTGGTTACAATCTGCCTCAGATACACTTCCACTTTCTCCTGACATAATCTTTTCTCTAATGCCGTGACGCCTCTTAAATTTATCTAACCAGCCAGAACTTGCTTGGAACTCTTCATATCCTAACTGTTGTGCGTATTCCACCGCCTTTTCTTTTATGAGTGGTCCTGAGATAGGCATGTTTTTATCTCTTATCATCTTCAGCCATTTGAGAACTGCTTCATCAACATAATCGTATTTACATGTTTTTGCCCTTTTTCTATCTGGTGATTTTTTAAAACCGATTCCCGATTTTTTATTATTTTTGACACTGTACTGGGTGGAATTCCAAATTTTTGCGCGATATCCTTTTTTCGTACACCACTGTCCACATCTTTTAATAATGCTACTTTTTCCGCAACATTCAACGACTTTCTTCTTGACATAGCTAACGCTCTTATATAGAGTTTAACGAAGACTGACTAATATCTAAACAAATCTCGCTCTCCATACGTATACTACCGAGTAGGGGATTCCCGGAATTAAAGATTGTAGATAAACCCGAATTGCCTAACGGTTTTTCTGTTCTTAGTACTACTACATATTGCTGTGACCTCGCAAACTTGTAAAATAAGAATAGTCTTAGAGATTGATTTAAGAATTAGTTTAAGCTTAGAAATGAAAATAAAAATAAGAAAAAGTCCTATTTAGATATTATTGAGTAAAACTATGCAACAAGAACTACATGAAGGTATACAAAGTTGCATACTCATAGTCAATTTATTATTATTCCAGTAAATAATGAAATATGCAAAATAAAGTTTATTAAATAAATATAAAAACAAAAGATGTAGAATAAAAATTTATTAAATAAAGAAATATATGAAATAAAGACAAAATAAATATAAGTAATATATTTCTTTTGTAGAAAAGATACACAAAAAGTATGGTTTATAAATCATGAAAAGAAATGAAATACGACATGCATAAAGCAGTAAAAATCTTATGAGAGTTTAAGAATTAGATAGTATTAAAGAATAAAATTTACCTTAGCTTACTACTAGACTAAGAAAAAGGATATAAAAATATGTAAAACATAGAAGCAATCAGCAGTGACATATTTTTGTATTTAAAAGCTGACATTATAAGTAAATAAAAGGTATCTGTGTTCATGATTTGTTCGTAACACAATGCTTCAGGGACTAGAGGCGGACGTGTTCTACAAGGACAGGCAGTGCGGGGAGAAAAATAATGGTTATCTTCAACATGTTTCCCAGTTTGCCAAGGCGCACTCCGGCTAAAAGAAAAGTAAAAATAACATAAATAAATGGAAAGAAAAATATGTATCGAACAATGAACAAGGTAATAGGTTCATTGACGAGTACAAAGAAGGATGGTATTAGTGACAAGAATAAACCTACCGTTGGGAATGATGTGCAAAGCAGGGAAGATCTTTGAATTGGAAGGTTATGTTGACGTTTAAGAAAAATTGTGAACTGTCAGAACAAAATGTGTATGTGTGCGTGTATCAAGGCGGCAACATATGGGCAGCGATTTTACGGGAAAGTGTATTCCAGTACCAACCTAAACATGGACTAGAGGGCGCAATGGTCAACATAGTTTATTTTTGCCGCTATAAATACAAAGACAAGATTCGACAGGGAGACTTTCTGATAACACCTCCGAGAGGTGAACTTCTCAAAACACTTACAAAAGGAAGGTCTCTTAAAGTTTTTAATTGTTATATTGTAGTTTTTCATTATTTCTTCAACACATATAGTCACAGTAATTTATTTTATTTAATACATTTGAATTCATTTGAAGCGTTCATAATGGACATTCAAAATAGATTTTTTTGATAACAAGTAAGTTTATTATTTCTTTTGAAAATGAAGTTATACGAGTTGTTGGACAGACATTGATTTTTACGTGCGAATGATTAATCAATGTATTGTTGGACAAAAATAGACAAGTAAATAATTTATCCTGTAAGGTTTATTTTAAATTTATATAGTTGGAATTACAACCAAATAGGATTAATGGTGTTGGTCAGTTGGAGAGATGTTACGTGAAAATGAGCATTTTCTTCATCGTATTGTCTAGACATCATTAATTTCTTTCAAATTAAGCGAATAATAAATTAGAATTTCACAAGGCATAGATTAAGAGCTCGATACAACACGTGCAAATGGTTGTCTAAAGCAATTAATTGAAGCCTATACATAAATATTATAACGTCGATGAGTATATTCATAAACGTACAATAAAAGTTTACATTTGTTTATTTGCAGGATAAATATTTATTTTGTTTGGTAGAATAAATAAATAAACAAAAGATTTACATACATTACAACCGGCATTAGGTATAATGATATGAGCATTTTTCAATTATGTATCTTGTTTAGAGCATAAAGGTGTGTATATAAAGGAAACTATACTTTTGAATCTTTAAATTACAAAATAAAAAAAAAATACATGATTATGTTGAATAGACATACAGTTTTTTTTTGAATAAAACTATTACCTTTTCCCAATTATGAACAAGAGAAAAATCATCAGCTAAGAAGAAGGAACCACAAACATTGCCAGGACCCACAATAGTTATAAGGTACATGACACAACAATATAAGATAAAACACAAAACCAATTATAAGTTCTTGGTGTGTAAAGAATAATTTAAAGAGTATAATGTGTACAAAAGACTATACCCTACGTGTGGTAATACACACAAAAGTATGTTGTTACAGCATATAAATTATATGGCAATATTGTTATTAAAATAAATATTTATATGCTACAGCATAAATAAACATTTATTTATGTCACAGCATTAATAAAAATGGCGCTCAACGTAGTGGGGCAATGTATTCCTTTTTCTTGTTGTTTATTAATCATGTATTTATTTAACGCCCAAAATAGAGAGGCAATGCATTATTTTTTATAATTGTTTAAAAGAAAAAATATATATATATATAATTAATGTTGCTTAACATAGTGGAGCATTGTATTCATTTTCTCATTTGTCAATAATTATTTACATAACATTTAACGTTGTGAAGCAATGCAATTTTTGTTTTTTTTAATGTTTAAACAAAAAAAAATAATAAGAATTTATTTTGTACAAATAATGGGTACAAAGTTTGTTTCATTTTTTTTTATTTATTAGTAAATAGAATAATTATTCAGTGTCCAAGTTAGAGACAGATTACCTTAATTTTCATTTACTGGTGAATTTCTCTTATTTAGAAAGGGATAAAGAAAGAGGAATAGTATTTAATTAGATAAGTTTAGTTATTAATTTATAAGTTAGAAATAGAATAAAAATGGCAGAGAAGGATAAAAATGATGGTGAAGGTTCACAGTTCACTAAATACAGGGACAATCGTCCGGTATCTTCTGATTCAGATTCAGAAAAACCTGAATCAGAGGATCAAACACTTGATAGCAACGTACAAACAGAAAGCATCAGTAGCATAACTGGTGAACAAAAAATTGAGAATCTTTTTAATAAACTATTCAGCAGAATAGAAGAAAGTGATAAGAATTTAAATCAAAGATTAGTAGAAAATAATTTAAGTATAAATCAAAAACTAGAAGAAAATAATTTGAGTATAAATAAAAAATTTGAAGAGAACAATCAAAAATTAGAACAAAATAATTTGAATATGAACAGGAAATTTGAGGAAAGCAATCAAAGATTAGAACAAAATAAAGTAGAAATAAACGCAAGAATAGACAAGGTTCTCATGGAATTAAGAAAAGAAACTTTAGAGCTAAATGCAAAAGTGGAATTAAAGTTAGAACAGTCAGTGTCAACTTTAAATAAACAAATAAACATTAATGAAAAAAAATGTGAAGGTAAAGGCACATTCATAATAAAAGAAATCAACGAAAGATCTGCCAAAACACAAGCTAGTTTCGATAAGGTAGATGAGAAAATAAATTCTCTTGAAAATAAAGTTAAAGGGAATAATGTGCAATATCAAGAGCAAATACAAGAACTTTCACACCAAGTGGAAGATTGTAAAATAAAATATGGTGTTTGTACGGACACAATGTTGACCCTACAAAACAAAACTTTAAATTTTGAAAACACTATAAAAGGGTTAGAGAACAAAGTACATGGGGTTAGTACACCTAGTGTATCTTTGACACAAATACCTGGTAGCGCAGAGAATATACCAAAATTCTCAGGATTTTACAAAGATAATCCAATGGCGTTTATGAGAACGATAAAAACATACATGAGGGGAATATCTGATGAGATGTCAAAACTACATTTCATAAGAGGTTGTTTGAAGGATTATGCACTTCAGTGGTACGATATGATAATAGATGAAGTAGTGGATTTCAAAGAATTTGAGATTCGTTTTGTGAGACAGTACTGGGGACAGACTCAGCAGAGGAAGATTAGACACGATTTAGTGTTTGGCAAATACAGAGCTGGATCTTCTAGAGAAAACTACATCATAAGAAAATATTCTTTTCTTAAATACATCCAACCAACCATTGAAGAAAGTGATATTGTTTCACAGCTAGCAGCACACTTTGACCACAACGTTACACAGGCGGTGGCACTTCAAGGAATTGATAACATTGAAGCACTCCTGGAACTGGTCAAGAGATTAGACGATGTGGATGAAAAGGGAAATAACAGGAGTTATGGAAATATCAAATATACAAACGATCCACCCAGAAATGATAATAATAACGACAACAATGGAAATAATCCACATATAAACAAGACACCTCGTTACAATCAAGATAAACAGTACAATAATAATGGGTACAATCAAAATCAGGGTAAAAGGAATTATGGAAACAACCCTAATACATATAATAAGCCAAGCTATGGGAACAATCCATATTCATACAATAAAACAAGAAACTATGAAAATGAGAGGGAGAAAGAACAGAATTATGAGAAGAAAGAAAGAAACCCTGAGAGGGAAAAAAGAGTGAACAATGTTCAAATAAGTGAAGAGAAAGAAGAAATAAGTACGAAGAAAAAAAACAGAATCAAAAGGTGCAATACCCAAGGATTCAAGACAACTACCGACAAATAAAGAATGGGTAAATTCTACATACTCAAATGCGACATCGTTGGATTTTTAGAAAGGCCAGTCAAGAAGAAAAAGAAGGTACAAAACGTATATAACTTTGACGATCTAAAGAAAATCACGACGGAATTACCACACATAACAATAAAAATAGGGAACGAAGAGATAGAAGCATTATTAGACACAGGAGCGCAATTATCTTTACTAGATAGTAGTATTATAGATAAAGACATAGAAAAGTTAGGATATTATATGCCTATAAGAAAAGTAAATTTAATAAATGCAAATAAGAAACACATCATTACTATAGATAAAGTTTTTTGGATAAATGTTAGAATAGGTAGTTTAAATTTATTAACAGAATTCATGATAGTGCCTAATTTGAACAGCAATTGTATTTTGGGGATAGACTTTTTAAGTCAATATGGTACAAAAATAAATATGGAAAACAAAACATTTCATATTAAAAATTCAATAATTTCCTGGTGTAAGGAAACACAGGAAGATGAGATATTAATTAATAATTTATATATAAATAATGCTGAACAAAATCTCACAAATAAAATGGATAGTAGTTTATTAGACAATAAGTGTGCACATCCTGTGAAGCATCGTCAAAGTGAGGACTTCACGCAATATAGGGATGGTACGAATTTAAATTGCGATAAACAATACATAAGCCATGTGAGCAATCTTGTCAGCAAGTATAAAGAGTTATTTGATAATAAACCTGGTTTAGCAAAAGGCTATGAACACAGGCTAAAAGTAGATGAAACACAACCTTTTAAAGTTAAAAATTATCCTGTCCCCAATAAATACAGAGAACAAGTCAAATTAGAAATTAAAGAAATGTTAAAGAACAAAATTATAGAAAAAACGGAATCAACATTTACCAATCCTGTAGTCGAAATAAACAAAAGGGGTATAAGTGATCAAAGGGACACTATACTACCAAAATATTTAAATTCAAGAAACTCACCTTATTTTGAAGCTCAACAGAGCGTTACATTTTCATTAACAATGTGTGTAAATATCGAACAGTTCAAAAGGACCGATCGGAGGCGTACTTTTTGGCTGGCAACAATACGTAATGATTCAATAAATGATTGTTCATTCTTAGTAATGTTATTTATAATTAGAAAGAAAGGGTCAAGTTTAAAAAGACTCATGAAAGAAGCAAAGTACAAAAGGATGAAAGGAAATATTTTGCCTTCCTGCTTACATTAATTGCAATGATAAAGAAGGGAGTGAAATTTAAATGGACTCCTGAAACTCTCAAAGAATTTGAAGAAGTGAAAGAGAATTTTTGCAAAGCATTAATAGTAAATTTACCCGATTTTAATGAAGAATTTGTTTTAAGATGCGACGCATCAAATAATGCAATAGCTATAAGAAATTTAGCATTAAGTATCGTTAATCACGTATCTATGCTTTATGATTATATAGACGTAGAAAATTAATAATCATTTGTGCGAGTTTTCACAATGGTTATTATATGTGTCGTTCATGCTTTAATAATCATTGTTGACGATTCACGACAAAATATAATAACCAAGGGATATGCTGTGACCTCGCAAACTTGTAAAATAAGAATAGTCTTAGAGATTGATTTAAGAATTAGTTTAAGCTTAGAAATGAAAATAAAAATAAGAAAAAGTCCTATTTAGATATTATTGAGTAAAACTATGCAACAAGAACTACATGAAGGTATACAAAGTTGCATACTCATAGTCAATTTATTATTATTCCAGTAAATAATGAAATATGCAAAATAAAGTTTATTAAATAAATATAAAAACAAAAGATGTAGAATAAAAATTTATTAAATAAAGAAATATATGAAATAAAGACAAAATAAATATAAGTAATATATTTCTTTTGTAGAAAAGATACACAAAAAGTATGGTTTATAAATCATGAAAAGAAATGAAATACGACATGCATAAAGCAGTAAAAATCTTATGAGAGTTTAAGAATTAGATAGTATTAAAGAATAAAATTTACCTTAGCTTACTACTAGACTAAGAAAAAGGATATAAAAATATGTAAAACATAGAAGCAATCAGCAGTGACATATTTTTGTATTTAAAAGCTGACATTATAAGTAAATAAAAGGTATCTGTGTTCATGATTTGTTCGTAACACAATGCTTCAGGGACTAGAGGCGGACGTGTTCTACAAGGACAGGCAGTGCGGGGAGAAAAATAATGGTTATCTTCAACATGTTTCCCAGTTTGCCAAGGCGCACTCCGGCTAAAAGAAAAGTAAAAATAACATAAATAAATGGAAAGAAAAATATGTATCGAACAATGAACAAGGTAATAGGTTCATTGACGAGTACAAAGAAGGATGGTATTAGTGACAAGAATAAACCTACCGTTGGGAATGATGTGCAAAGCAGGGAAGATCTTTGAATTGGAAGGTTATGTTGACGTTTAAGAAAAATTGTGAACTGTCAGAACAAAATGTGTATGTGTGCGTGTATCAAGGCGGCAACATATGGGCAGCGATTTTACGGGAAAGTGTATTCCAGTACCAACCTAAACATGGACTAGAGGGCGCAATGGTCAACATAGTTTATTTTTGCCGCTATAAATACAAAGACAAGATTCGACAGGGAGACTTTCTGATAACACCTCCGAGAGGTGAACTTCTCAAAACACTTACAAAAGGAAGGTCTCTTAAAGTTTTTAATTGTTATATTGTAGTTTTTCATTATTTCTTCAACACATATAGTCACAGTAATTTATTTTATTTAATACATTTGAATTCATTTGAAGCGTTCATAATGGACATTCAAAATAGATTTTTTTGATAACAAGTAAGTTTATTATTTCTTTTGAAAATGAAGTTATACGAGTTGTTGGACAGACATTGATTTTTACGTGCGAATGATTAATCAATGTATTGTTGGACAAAAATAGACAAGTAAATAATTTATCCTGTAAGGTTTATTTTAAATTTATATAGTTGGAATTACAACCAAATAGGATTAATGGTGTTGGTCAGTTGGAGAGATGTTACGTGAAAATGAGCATTTTCTTCATCGTATTGTCTAGACATCATTAATTTCTTTCAAATTAAGCGAATAATAAATTAGAATTTCACAAGGCATAGATTAAGAGCTCGATACAACACGTGCAAATGGTTGTCTAAAGCAATTAATTGAAGCCTATACATAAATATTATAACGTCGATGAGTATATTCATAAACGTACAATAAAAGTTTACATTTGTTTATTTGCAGGATAAATATTTATTTTGTTTGGTAGAATAAATAAATAAACAAAAGATTTACATACATTACAACCGGCATTAGGTATAATGATATGAGCATTTTTCAATTATGTATCTTGTTTAGAGCATAAAGGTGTGTATATAAAGGAAACTATACTTTTGAATCTTTAAATTACAAAATAAAAAAAAAATACATGATTATGTTGAATAGACATACAGTTTTTTTTTGAATAAAACTATTACCTTTTCCCAATTATGAACAAGAGAAAAATCATCAGCTAAGAAGAAGGAACCACAAACATTGCCAGGACCCACAATAGTTATAAGGTACATGACACAACAATATAAGATAAAACACAAAACCAATTATAAGTTCTTGGTGTGTAAAGAATAATTTAAAGAGTATAATGTGTACAAAAGACTATACCCTACGTGTGGTAATACACACAAAAGTATGTTGTTACAGCATATAAATTATATGGCAATATTGTTATTAAAATAAATATTTATATGCTACAGCATAAATAAACATTTATTTATGTCACAGCAATATGTACGTCAGTGCTCTTTTAGGAACTTCTCGACTGTGTCGTTTTTTCAACAAAGCTAATATGTATGTATGTGAGAGTACATATTGCTGTGGTATTTTTCTGCATAAATAAATAAATAAATAAATAAATAAATAAAGAAAGAAATCAAACAAATAAAATGACAACAAAAATAAAATACCAGCACATTTATTTTAAATAAATATAAATTTACATATTTGATATAAATTATAACTTAATATTTCATCAGATAAATACAGAACAATCCATTAATTTATATAAATATATATAATTTAAATTATTGCATGACAGTAAATATACAAACTGATGAACATGCAATAGAATACACATCAATGCAATGTGGGTTGCATACCCGTAAAAAAATGAGAGCATTGAAAATTAAAAAGTGTTGACCCCAATTTTAAATAAATTAGAGCACAAAAATTGTGTTAAATCTCATACAAAACATGATGCTCAAATACTGACCTCAGTCTAAAAAAGGATATGTAACGATTTAAACATTATTATTAGTAATTAATAGAAAGTAGGTCATTCGGCAATGCATTCTTTAGCAGTAATAATAATCAATGAATAGAAGCCTGCGTTCAACATATTGCAATAATAATAAACACTACGGCAAGAACAAAGGTCTCTGTACATAAATAAATATATTCCACTCATTTCTGGTTCACTATTAAAAAATAAAACATCATGTTGGATATGCAATTTTAACTGATATCTCCAGGATAAAAGACATTATTGAATGTACATTTAAATATGCGATTGGTACACAATTTCCTTTATATAAAAATGCTTCAAGAGATTCCAAGCTAAAAATAAATAAAACATTAGTCAGTATATAATATAGTACAGCTTAAGAATACCTACAGATCGATGAAATCAATCGATGTCCATTGGATATGCAAGTATAGAATATGTAAACAACAACAACGGTAACATGGCGGAAGAAAGGTCACGTGACCACGTGACATCGATAGTTACCATAACAAACACGGAGGGCGCAGTAGAAGAAAATTTAAACTGAACAAAAATAATTTGAAACAAAATAAAGCGTTTGGCAATTGTTGAAGGGTATATAAACGCGTGCATCTGCAGAAAGAGGGAAGTCCATCCGAAGATCTCCAATATTCAAGAAGAAAAAGAAAAGTTGATCAGCAGTCCCTTAAACTTAAACCAGTGCTTCAAGTGTTGTAAAAAAAAATAAATAAAAATAAAATCTAAAAAGGCATAAACGCCTTTAAGATCTAGACGTTGCTAAACAAAACGTGTGATACGCTTCACAGACGATAAGTGCGCGCTAAATACAGTAAAAGTGCGGGATATTATTATTCGACTTTACAAAGCCCGCCATAATAAAAATTTCCAAAAGGATGGAAGGCCCGGATTATCAAGAAGAATTCGAAATGATATACAGTCAAGAAAAGTAAGTGCAAGCACTATTAAATAAAACTCCATCTTGCAATCCTATAAATAAATAAATAAAGGAATCTTCATGTGTGTGATATAAAATTACCGGATAGCAACAATTTTTTTTGAATATTATTTAAATATTTAATAAATCCTTCTTTGAGTAAGCCTTAGGTTGACGTGAGAATCTCAAGTTGAGGCGATTCAACGGAGTATCAATAATTTTACCTGGATAGCAACAATTTTTTAGAATATTATTTAAATATTTAATAAATCCTTCTTTGAGTAAGCCTTAGGTTGACGTGAGAATCTCAAGTTAAGGCGATTCAACGGAGTATCAGTAATTTTACCTGAATAGCAACAATTTTACGAATATTATCTAAATATTTAATAAATCCTTCTTTGAGTAAGCCTTAGGTTGACGTGAGAATCTCAAGTTAGGGCGACTCAACGAAGCATTAACGCTCTCATTTGAATAACAACAGTTTTGAAATATTATGGGAAACATCTTTCTTCATTGTTTAAATCTCGATTTTGACGTGAAAATCTCAGGTCGAGATGATCCAATGGGGATACGTCGGTAAAAGGTAAAGAAAGTGAATTTAGTAATTTCCTTGATTTGTAAGCATACATGAAGAATTAATTCAGTAGATTTTTTACAATTTTCTTAAGGAACAAAGGATTTGCAAGGTGCTTGTACTTTTGATGAAAAGAGAACACATCTAAACAAAAATAAAGTATTGTATTGTATAATAATAAAATATTATTTTCCATGTTTTGTAAATCTATACTGTAAATAAAAATAAGTTGAGCTGATATTCACTATTTACTTATTTATACCCATCCCAAAGGAGAACATAAGGAAAGTAAACATCACTATCACAGCTAGAACTCACAATAAGGAAAAGCTGCGACACATTCCTCGTTATAGAAAAACAAAGAAATTTACCTTTTAGACCCTGAGATTATTAAAGAATATCAATGTATTAATTTGACTATTGGTTATCAACCATAGTAGAGCAGGTCACAGCATAGATTTGGCGCCCATACGTAGTAGGCTTATCGTTGGCCAAGATTTGATTTTGGCGCACAACGTTAAAGGGCTTATCGTTGGCCAAGATTAAATTTAGCACAAATACGTAACAGGTTTGTCGTTAACCAAGTTTATCTGGCACTCAACGATAAAAGGCTGTGTGAATTTACTTTCCTTATAACGCCATAAGCACACCATATTCTCCTATTGGGACAGGGTGAATAAGAGTTAGAATAAAAACATAAAAATAAAAATGGCTGATGAAAATAATAAGAATAAAGGCGAAAAACCTGAAAAGGTTGAAGATAAGGAAACAAGACCACAGTTTACCAGATACAGAGATAATTCTCGCAGCAATCGTTCAACTTCTAGCTCAGAATCAGAAAAACACGAGTTGGAAGGTGATCAATTGGAAGAACCGATCGTTGGAAGTACATCTCTCAAGAGAACAACCGAAAAATCATCGGAAGATAGAATTGAAAATTTGCTTCAAGTTCTATTATACAAAATGAAAGAAGAAATTAAAGAAAACAGTGAGAAGATAAATGAAAATCTAAATAAAAAATTGGATCAAAATAAAGAAGAAATCAAAGCAAACAATGAAAATCTAAAGAAAATCAATCAAAAGATTGACAAGGGATTTCAAGATCTTAGATCGGAGACATTACAGTTAAACGCTAATCTAGAAAACAAAATAACACAGTCCGTGTCAGGTTTAACCAAAGTAATAAGGGATAATGCAAGAAAATGTGAGAATACATACAGATCACTGATAAACGGAACAAATGACAGAACGGAGAAAACGAAAGGACGATTTGAAGAAGGAGAATCATTAGAAAATAAAATAATAAACACCAACACAACGAACAACGAAGAAATTACGAGGAATATGCCAACCCATGAAAATGATGCACAAACAGTAACAAAAGTCAAAGAAGCCTCCACAATAATACATATATGGAGAAGAACCAAATACATAGATTCCAATAAGAAAATTTTGAGAACACACTTGGATACGTTTTTATATGAAGAAGAAGATAACGAAAATTTACATGTATACACTTCATGGCAGAGATCTGAAATACTCATAGGAGCAGAAAAATATACAGGTTCATGGAAACGACAAGCACTGATTATACAAATTGAAAAATTTATAAAGACACACAAAGAAGTCAACACACTGAGGGGCACCGAAGAAGTTGCACTGATGAAAAAGGGAAGAATAAGAATAGCAACGGAATTAAATAAAGAAAATCAAGTAACACTTTACCACTCAATAAATACACATTCATGTAATCAAGGAGATAGGGAACTTAGAACAACAACGACGTACATCGAGGATATACTTCGGCATAACAAGTACATTATTGATTTTCGCCTCAAGATTTTGGGAAAATAGATTCCCAACAAATACGAGGAGCACGGCGGAGGATAAACAGGGGACCTCCGATGGGACGTGGCTATCGCACTCCAACTTTAGCCAACTATGACACGCCAATCAAAAAGTAAAATAAAAACACAAAACATATACAAATACGAAGATCTAATGAAAATTACCACTGAACTACCACACATATCAATCAAAATTGGGGAAGAAAAAATAGAAGCATTACTCGATAGTGGATCACAATTATCGCTACTCGACTACAGCGTTATAAATGAAAATTTAGAGAAACAAGGACGGTATATTCCTATAAAGAAGATTAATTTAATTACAGCAAATAAAAAACCTTTGATAACCATTGATAAAGTTTTCTGCATTAATGTTAAAATTAACGATTTAAACCTACTAACAGAATTTGTAGTAGTACATAATTTAAATTGCAATTGCATATTGGGAATGGACTTTTTAAGTCAATACAGCACAAAACTGGATATGAAGGACAAGACTTTTCACATAAGAAACATGATAATTCCATGGAGCGAAGAAGCACCAGAAAAGGAAATTTTAATCAATAATTTATATGTAGAAGAGATAGGAAAGGAACTCACGCAAGAAATGATTGACAATTCATATGACAATAAATGTGCGCATCTCGTGAAGCATCCAAAGAATAAGGACTCCACATCAAAAAGGGATGGTACAAGTATAAATTGCAATGAAAAGTATAAAAATCATGTGAGCAACCTTTTAAATAAGCACAAGAGACTATTTGACGACAGTCCTGGCTTGGCAAGAAATTACGAGCATAAGCTCGAAGTAAATGAAAAGAAACCCTTCTATGTGAAAACCTATCCAATTCCCAATAAATACAAGGAGCAAGTGAAATTAGAAATCAAAGAAATGCTGAAGAATAACATAATAGAAAAAGCAGAATCGAACTTTATCAGTCCAATTGTCGTTGTAGTAAAGAAGAGTACAGAAGATTCAAAAGAAACATTATCAATGAAGTACACAGATGCCCAGTGGTTTGCTACGATAGTTTTAAAAGATTCCTTTGGGCTGGTAACATTGAACAAAGATTCTAGAAAGTATTGTTCTTTTATATTCAACTCAACAGTGTATTCGTTCAAGGTCGTCCCATTTGGAATATCCACAGCTACAGCAGCTTTAGTAAGAGCTATGCAAAAGATATTGAACCCACACAAAGAAGATATTTCCAATTTATTATATATTTGTATATGTTTCATTTTAAATAAATTAAGTACCTCTTTCCTATTGAAAATAAAAGGTGTAAAATTCAAATTAAGGTATCAAACAAAAATGAAGGGAGTAAAGTTTAAATATAAAACTCATACGATGGAAAATATGAACCCATAAGAAATAAGAAGGGATAGTTTCCAAAACTATATTATTTAAGTTATATAAATAAATATTAAGAAAATAAAAAGGGATAGCTCCCAGGATTATATTATTTAAGTTATATAAATAAGGTATTAAAGAATAAAAAGGGATAGCTCCCAGGATCACATTATTTAAGTTATATAAATAGACATTAAGGAAATAAAAAGGGATAGTTCCCAGGATTATAGTACTTAAGTTAGAATAAATAGATATTAAGAAAAAAAAAGGGATAGTTCCCACATAAAAATATAGAAAATTTAGATGTAAGAATATTAGCTAGGTAAAAGGTTAAAAATTCCATTAAGTAAAGAAAAATGCAATATGCACATTACATTCATAGTTAACTATGGCATATCGACAATTTTCTTAACTTGGGATATGCTGTGGTATTTTTCTGCATAAATAAATAAATAAATAAATAAAGAAATCAAACAAATAAAATGACAACAAAAATAAAATACCAGCACATTTATTTTAAATAAATATAAATTTACATATTTGATATAAATTATAACTTAATATTTCATCAGATAAATACAGAACAATCCATTAATTTATATAAATATATATAATTTAAATTATTGCATGACAGTAAATATACAAACTGTTGAACATGCAATAGAATACACATCAATGCAATGTGGGTTGCATACCTGTAAAAAAATGAGAGCATTGAAAATTAAAAAGTGTTGACCCCAATTTTAAATAAATTAGAGAACAAAAATTGTGTTAAATATCATACAAAACATGATGCTCAAATACTGACCTCAGTCTAAAAAAGGATATGTAACGATTTAAACATTATTATTAGTAATTAATAGAAAGTAGGTCATTCGGCAATGCATTCTTTAGCAGTAATAATAATCAATGAATAGAAGCCTGCGTTCAACATATTGCAATAAACACTACGGCAAGAACAAAGGTCTCTGTACATAAATAAATATATTCCACTCATTTCTGGTTCACTATTAAAAAATAAAACATCATGTTGGATATGCAATTTTAACTGATATCTCCAGGATAAAAGACATTTTGAATGTACATTTAAATATGCGATTGGTACACAATTTCCTTTATATAAAAATGCTTCAAGAGATTCCAAGCTAAAAATAAATAAAACATTAGTCAGTATATAATATAGTACAGCTTAAGAATACCTACAGATCGATGAAATCAATCGATGTCCATTGGATATGCAAGTATAGAATATGTAAACAACAACAACGGTAACATGGCGGAAGAAAGGTCACGTGACCACGTGACATCGATAGTTACCATAACAAACACGGAGGGCGCAGTAGAAGAAAATTTAAACTGAACAAAAATAATTTGAAACAAAATAAAGCGTTTGGCAATTGTTGAAGGGTATATAAACGCGTGCATCTGCAGAAAGAGGGAAGTCCATCCGAAGATCTCCAATATTCAAGAAGAAAAAGAAAAGTTGATCAGCAGTCCCTTAAACTTAAACCAGTGCTTCAAGTGTTGTAAAAAAAATAAATAAAAATAAAATCTAAAAAGGCATAAACGCCTTTAAGATCTAGACGTTGCTAAACAAAACGTGTGATACGCTTCACAGACGATAAGTGCGCGCTAAATACAGTAAAAGCGCGGGATATTATTATTCGACTTTACAAAGCCCGCCATAATAAAAATTTCCAAAAGGATGGAAGGCCCGGATTATCAAGAAGAATTTGAAATGATATACAGTCAAGAAAAGTAAGTACAAGCACTATTAAATAAAACTCCATCTTGCAATCCTATAAATAAATAAATAAAGGAATCTTCATGTGTGTGATATAAAATTACCGGATAGCAACAATTTTTTTTGAATATTATTTAAATATTTAATAAATCCTTCTTTGAGTAAGCCTTAGGTTGACGTGAGAATCTCAAGTTGAGGCGATTCAAGGGAGTATCAATAATTTTACCTGGATAGCAACAATTTTTTAGAATATTATTTAAATATTTAATAAATCCTTCTTTGTGTAAGCCTTAGGTTGACGTGAGAATCTCAAGTTAAGGCGATTCAACGGAGTATCAGTAATTTTACCTGAATAGCAACAATTTTAAGAATATTATCTAAATATTTAATAAATCCTTCTTTGAGTAAGCCTTAGGTTGACGTGAGAATCTCAAGTTAGGGCGACTCAACGAAGCATTAACGCTCTCATTTGAATAACAACAGTTTTGAAATATTATGGGAAACATCTAATAAGTTCTTCATTGTTTAAATCTCGATTTTGACGTGAAAATCTCAGGTCGAGATGATCCAATGGGGACACGTCGGTAAAAGGTAAAGAAAGTGAATTTAGTAATTTCCTTGATTTGTAAGCATACATGAAGAATTAATTCAGTAGATTTTTTACAATTTTCTTAAGGAACAAAGGATTTGCAAGGTGCTTGTACTATTGATGAAAAGAGAACACATCTAAATAAAAATAAAGTATTGTATTGTATAATAATAAAATATTATTTTCCATGTTTTGTAAATCTATACTGTAAATAAAAATAAGTTGAGCTGACATTCACTATTTACTTATTTATACCCATCCCAAAGGAGAACATAAGGAAAGTAAACATCACTATCACAGCTAGAACTCACAATAAGGAAAAGCTGCGACACATTCCTCGTTATAGAAAAACAAAGAAATTTACCTTTTAGACCCTGAGATTATTAAAGAATATCAATTTATTAATTTGACTATTGGTTATCTACCATAGTAGAGCAGGTCACAGCAATATGTATGTCCAAAAAGTTCGATATATAGAATTTTTTTTCGATATATAGAAACATTTTTATACAGAAATTTCACGGGACTAAAACAAACTTCGATATATAGAGAATTTCGATATATACAAGTTCGATATATAACACCCAAAAGATGACACAGAACAAAGCGTCATCTTTTGGGTGTTAGATGTCGCTGCGATACTCTCACTGCATTTAACACGCTAAAATGACATGAGCAGCGATTTAAGTCTTGAAGCTATTGTCGAGAATCTCCACGCACACTGATGAGACCTCATAGGTCGAAACACCGGTGTCTGTGCGTTCGATTGTCGACAATAGCACTTAATGTATGTGTGTATCTCAAACACATGCATATATGCATATACGTTTTACGTATAAAGGTATATATGTAAGTCAGAGTAATTATTTACTGCTTGATATTAGTTTTAACATCCATGTGTTCACACTTTTCATTTTCGTTTTAAACATTTATTGAACTCGTATGGACAAAGATCTAGTAATTCCACTGCTGTTCTCAAGAGTCAATATTTTAATATTAAGAACGTTTATTAACCTCAGTTTTAAAATAAAAGTTCATTTAGACTGACAAATAATTGATTACATTTTTTCAACTATAAATAAACAATAGATAATTTATATACCAAATAGTGGATTTATCAAACTTTGTAATATTATGGTTATTACTAGCTGTCCATCAATCTCTTCGAGCTTGAATCGCCTTTCGCGTCCGCTTACAGTTGTATTACCGTTGCCTGTAAGGCGCCAAAAAAATCATTTTTGATTTTCTAAGCTATTGGCACACCTTGTATAGACGTATATTTTTGTCCACGAACTACTGTCACGGTGACAGGTGGAACGGCAATTTAAAGCATCTCATGACGTGAAATTGTTGACGATGGATAAGTATAACTTGAGTTAAAAAAGTTGTTTGGGCTATTTCCATCGTTTGTGGAAGCTTGATATTCCAACGTTTCGGCAGTCATTCTACTGCCGTCATCAGGGTTCATTTTTGTATAACTACTTTACCACTCGACTAATTAAGAAAAAAACTACTAGCAAAAAAGGAAACATTATTTTGATGTTATAAATATTTGACATAATTTGCCAAATGTCAAATCCACACCTTCTTTATAGGTTCAGTGTGTATGCGCAATATGCTATTTTTTCCGTGTTAGTTAGTAGTAGTAGTTATTATTCTCCGGTCTCGTGGCTGCCTGTTTCGGTTAACACATTCTCTCATCATAGGGAGCCAGATATTCTTGATCTCCAGGCTGGACGTACTGATCGTGTCAGGTGTTATCTTCATATACGCTGTTTCTGTAATTTTTCTTTTTTGGCCGTGTTCTTGTTTGGCCAGGATTGTCGCCTCGTTCCATGCAATGTTGTGATCTTCTTCCCAAGCATGTTCCGCCAGCTGCGATTTTTCTGTTTCCCCTAAGCTGACCATTCTTTTGGTGTTCTTTTATTCTGACTCTTAGGGGTCTGCTAGTCTCTCCAATGTATACACACGTACTTAATAAAGCCGGCAAGTACATTGTGCCATATAAGATATTTATTTTTAATGGAACGCTCTTTCCTTGATATTTATTAATGTTCTTTGAATATGGTCTATTTTGTCAGATAAGTAGATGAATATTCCCAGACCGGAGAATAATAACTACTACTACTAACTAACACGAAAAAATAGCATTTTGCGCATACACACTGAACCTATAAAAAAGGTGTGGATTTGACATTTGTCAAATTATGTCAAATATTTTTAACGTCAAAATAATCTTTCCTTTTTTGCTAATAGTTTTTTTTCTTAATTAGTCGAGTGGTAAAGTAGTTATACAAAAATGAACCCTGATGACGGCAGTAGAAGGACTGCCGAAACGTTGGAATATCAAGTTTCCACAAACGATGGAAATAGCACAAACAATTTTTTTAACTCAAGTTAATTTAAAGCATCTTACGTCACTCTGGCTTTTCTTTGTTGAAGTTTGAAATTTAGATGCTATTTAGCGTAATACCAATACTTGACACTAAAAGATTCATAGTGTTATTAGTTTTACACAATGAAAGGACTAAATCATTATTAAAAAAGGATTATCAGATTTATTTTAGTTTTGCATAATTTAACCTGTCAATTATCATGGCCCACAAACGTTATTGCTGGGCTGTAATATTTAATAATAATCATACATCTTTTGACATACCTTTTGAGCTTTGTTATAATGCAAATTTGTGAACAATGCATGCCCATTACACAGAAGAATCAAGTTTTAAATAAAATGTTGGTATATAATAGTATGACTTATTAATTTTATTTATAATAGTGAATTTATAACTGGCTTTCATATTAATAAATTAGTTTCATTTGTCTGCTCTGAAATTGTTCCTGTCAAAGTGAGTTTGCAGTGGCATTGAGTCGTCGCCTGTAGATCGTGCTGAGACGATCCTATTATAATTTAAATATTTAGTAGTGACGCTGGTAGTTGAACAAAAAACAATAACCAAAAATAATACTGACCAGTGGCGGCTCTTTAATGAGAGCAAGTGAGCAATTGCACCCCCTGGAATTTTGAAACAAAACAAACCAAGCGGCGACCAACTGTGAAAGTATTTATTTATTACGTATTCATTGTTATTGAACAGGAACGTGGCGTGTACGGCACGCGAAACAACCTACATGCACCGATCGTAGTCATAGATATAATGACGACTAAGACCATAAGACTAACAGCGCACGGATGTAAAGACCCCTTCCACCGAGAGAAACATACCCATGTGCAAGCGCTACTGTCCTACTGTTGCTGCGTTAAGCCATTAAACATTACATTGAAGGTGGGGAGAACTGTATTTTGTTCTAGTTCCATATCGTATAATACATAGCATGTGAGCAAGATACCCGTCGGCTCAACGCTGTTGTAAGATGAATTTCGTGTCTGCGATGCATAATAACACGTTTTCGCGGTTAACGTATGATGAAAAAATCGCAATAAAAATCTTAAACGGCCGATGCCTCAATTATGTTTAGGAAATAAACAATCTGTTAAAGGTAAAGACGTTATAAGAAAATTCAAAATGAATATTTATCAGAAAAATGACTGGATTTTTGGGTGTGAAATTAAAAATACTTTGTTTTGTTTTCCGTGTCTTTTGTTTAGTGGTGAACCGTCTTGGTCAAAGAACGGAATAAAAGACTTAATTCATCTTAGTGCAAAAATTACGAAACATGAAAATTCCGAAGAGCATTTGAAAAATATATTTAGTCTAAGAATGTTAGGAAAAAATAACATTCAGAATGTTTTAGATCATCATATAGAAAAGCAGTTCAACAACATAATGAACAGGTAACAAAAAATAGGCATGTGTTAAATTTAATAATAAATTGCATTAGATTTTGTGGCGCGTTTGAACTGGCACTTCGGGGTCATGATGAACGGCAAACGTCGAATACCAAGGGCATTTTTCGGGAATTGATAAATTTTACGGCAGAATTAGATAAATCGCTCAGAGATCACATCGAAGCAGCACCGGTTTTTAATTGAATTTATAAATGATTTCCCAAATTTTAATGAAAAAGTGATAGAACTGTTCTGCAAGTCAAAGACACGCAAAATGGACTTCGTTTATCGTCAGATGTAATCAAACTGTAGTGTAAAAAAAATTTCAAAATTCGGACCGGAAGTAACACTTTTACTCTTACCGAATAACGATTTTTTGCAAAATATGTCGTAAATTATGCATTCTATATATATTTATGAAGAGTACAAAAGTATTTAGAGTTGGATTTGGAATATTTTGTGTATAAATGAAATTTCAAAATTCGGACCGGAAGTAACACTTTCATACGTATAAGAAAGTCGTGTGGTGGCCACACCTCATTTTTTAATTTTGAAATTATGCACTCCCTATGTGAACCACCCCGAGCCGCCACTGATACTGACCGACGTTGGAATATCTGTGTAAACATTTTGCTACACACACTGTAAAAAGAATATAATTCGTAATTGTTGGATCATTTTGTGATTTTTATTAAGTATTTAAGGAAAAATAACACAAAAAGATAGTTCATGTTTACAACCAATCCATCGAAATAAGAGCCACCAGCCTGGGACACGATCATCATCAACCATCATCAGAATGTATGATTAACAATTTGATTTAATGGTGTATTTTCAAACATATCCCATTAAATGATTGAACGCTGCCCATACTTCAAACTTTCTACTGACAATCAAACTATTTAGTAGAAGTAATTGTTGAATTAGACTGGAATATTTACTTTAGTAAATTGAATAGTTACAAAACAATTGTCATTACATTGGAATTTGATTCGTCTGTCACCTAGTAATAATAATATAAATCATATTTTAAGGTAATTGTCTAATACCGTGCCGTCAAATACTTTCCGCATTAGAGTAGGCTGTTTTTGAAGTTTTTAAGTAATCAATGTTGGTGTACATGCTAATTTTTTGAAAACTTCAAATTCTGACAGTTGACATACTTAAATTCAAATTATAGACGCCTATTACCACGCGATCATTTAAATTCTAAATTATAGCAGGCGGGATTTTTTTTATTAGGTTGTCCAGAATGCCAATTATTGATTAATTAACATTTTGAAACGTCACTTTGACAATTCAAATTGTAAGGTACTTATATACCAACTTAATTTAAATTTCACAGCCTGCTCTAATTTAGAATTTAAATGATCGCGCGGTATTATTTATATAGGCACGGTATATAGGCAAAACTAAAATGCATCTGATAGCACTTTTCTCATTAATATTTTAGTCATTTCGCTGTATAAAATTTCTAATTTCATATATTTTTGTGTCAAGGTCTACAATAAATATCGATGGAGCTTAAAAACATGACCAATGAAATATCAGACAGATGTCAGGGTGTTTAACTTTTTTTCTTAAATAATTGTCAACATCATGAAAGCAGTTCAGATTTCATCACGAACTGAAATCGATTGATCGTTTTGACGTTTTATAACCCGCAATTAAATTTTTGTGAAATTGCCAACATTAATCAAAAGTCAGATGGATTTTTGTGACAATTCTGACGTTTCCTGTAACATTTAAGCCACCTAACGTGAATGTTGAGTTGACCAACATTTCGCGTATGCTCTAGTTATATATATCGGTGTTAAAATGATAATAGATGAGTAATGATGGCGACATAGATGTGCACTATTTTTTTTATTTTCGCTACACCCTTTAACTATTACTGAATTTTATTTTAATAATATACTGTGTTCACCAATTTTGATCAGCATCTGGGGCGTAATGCTTAAATTATTTTTTCTAAGGAAGGGATGCTTTTATGTAATAAAGTAGATCGCGATCATAAAGTCACTGATAATTAGTGAATTACCATATATGATAAATTTTTAAATCGCATTGTCTTTATATTAGTAGTACTTCCAGTTTTAAAATAGTAATTACATTACCCTTTAAATCGTTAAATTAAAGGTGATATGTATGCATGATGTATTCGTTTCTTTGAATTACAATTAACGTAGGGCTTCCGAGACAATAGTCAATAGAAATAAATTTCTATTCTTTCCCCCTTCGTTTTTTTTATTTAGGACACATTAATTTAATAGAATATTTGCTCTTTTTGTTATTACAGTGGTCCATGAAACTCTTCGAGTTTGAATTGCCCATAAAATGTTTAACATTTCTATAGAATTTACTGAAAGCTGATTACTTCGAACATATCGTTGACATTCAGGTTTGATATAATGCGTGTGCACCTAGTCTAAGTTGAATGTAAGTAGGCCGAAAAGGTAAACCTAAGATGGTTGTATGATCAAGATTTGTTGTATCATATATAAATTTCTTTGTTTTTTAAATTTGGTAGTACTCTAACTCTATTTGTCTCAAGTTTTATGATAAAAGTTGCCCAAACGTCAAACTGTCATCGTGGCGACAGTTTGATCTATTGCGAAAATGAATTGTCAAATTGAATGTCATTGTAGACATACCGTGCCTTCAATTAATTTTTTTTAGAATAACCTACGATTTCAATATTAATTTGAGAACACTGTGGAACTTTTCAATAAATTGACTTAACTATGACAGTAGTCAAAATGAAAAACATTACTGTGTTCCCTAATTAATATTGATATCATAAGCTACTCTAAATGTAAATAAAAGACGCAGTATGTATATTTGTATGTAGAAAGATGACAGAGATGTGTCGAAGCCATTAAAAATACGATAAATGACCGATACAATAGTAATAATAATAATAATTGATAATGCAATAAAATGTAAATATTAACGGTTATAATATTTCTTTCAGTGGACGTTAAATGTTATTAATCATTACATTAGGACGTCTTTGCTTCAATTTTTATAACTACGATATTGAAAACTGTACCTGAATGACCGACAATGTTGCGTAATTACAACCGCAGTTCAGTTTGTTCTTGTGTATGAATGAAGACGCATATTAAGCAAAATGTCTCTTAGAAATAAATTAAATATTATTGTGACATTTATAATTAGTGGCAAGTGAATTTATTTATTAAGACTTTGCCCACAAAGCGAACAACATTTCTATACAATTTACTGAACGCTGATATTTAGAAAAACTTTGTTGACACTCAGGTTTTGTATCAATTGTGTGCATCTAGCCCAAGTTAAACGTAGACAGACAAAAAAAAACCAAGACGGTTCGGTAATTAAATCTTGTTTCAAGCCATTCGTTCTATAAAATTGGTAGTACTATGCCTTCCTTTGTGTCAAGTTTACGATAAAAATAGTGTATACTTCAAATTCTTTGACAAACTGTCATCGTGACATTTATACGACAATGAAAAGTCAGACTGGCGACGTCAAGATGTTTAACCAAATTGTGGTTCCACCTGTCATCGCGACAATAGTTCGTTCACACATAAACTTGTGAGGACGAAATGTCAGATTGCTTAACTAAATTGTCTTTCCAATTGTCAAATGTAATTAACAACATAACATGATGAACTTTAAGAAAACATGTTTTAAACTTACAGGTCATTGAGAGAATTAATTAATTTTCATATTACGCTTTAATAGTATACTTTGTAAAACCCAATCGAAAATCTTGCTGGCTCCTAATACCATTTAACCGAAAATGTACTTCTGATTAGTTGGTACCTACCCGCAGTCGCATACTTTAAATGCTTGCTTTTATAACTGAAAATTGGTAAACGAAATTACATAAATGCTTATGGGAATCTTATTTGATGTATTTATTTTATTTCGAAGTGTTTCGGACACATCTGACAAATAAAGAAAAGTCACCCTATTCACCCTATTATTTGTATGCCTAGAGAGATCGATGAGAAATGTTATTAAATGATCCCATTCGTAAATGGCTTAAATTTATATAATTACATTTTGAACACTGATATATTTCCAACATTCAGGCAAAACTCAGATGGTTCTTTATTTAGACTTGCTTCAAGTTGTTCGTTGTATGAAATTGGCCTGACTTTTTTGCGTCCAGTTTTAAGCAAAAAATATCCCGTACTTCTCTCGTGAGCTGTCATCGTGACGACATTTCGATGACATATATAATGAATAGAGTGTCATTGTATTTAGCATATCTTAATAAAATATAGAAAGATCATCATATTTGTTACTGTACTTACGTGCGATAATACACTTCAAGTTTATTTTATCATATCCGTCGGCATTTTGTTCATATATTCATATAGAAAAGAAATAGTAACGATTGATAATAATAACACTAATACGTATCTGAAAGGTACCACGTTTCAATTAAAAATGCACTTCTTCGTAATATCTTTATTTGTCGGTCTTCTGACATTTAAACTTGACAACCGATGGATGAACGTGAATATATACCGGTAGGTTTTCTGGTAACGCAACGATTGTATAGCGCATGTATCAGTCCCCACAACTGAACGACTACGTATATGTACTCCCCTCCGTTAACCAGAGCGGTGGTAGTAGTATACTACAGCCGTTCGCGTCGGGGAATACGATAACTGTAGCGAGTGATAGTGGGGACTTGGACACTCCTCTGTCGTTGCTTCACCCGAAAACTTACCGGTATAGTCATTAATGACACGCAAACTCGTCATCGCGAGATTTTTTTACCCTGCAGAAAAGCCTTAAATGAATCGCACCTTCGACAGCGACAGACTTGGCACGTGGACAGTGCACTCAATCGTCGCGGAAGAGTCCACTCTTTTGGTTTCCAACCCTCTTTCCCACTCTAAACCTCGACGGCCTGAAATTTCTTCGTCAATGTGAAACTTTTACAATTCTTTCGCGCTTGCCTGTCATACCTGACATTTTTACGATTTTGATCGGTTGTCACGTGAATCGTCATAACGTAAGCCATTTTTCTGTTAAAACACCGAATGCACGCTCCTCTTCAACGGGCGATATCTCTGCACACGCTCCACTTAGAAGGAAAATCTCTCCGCCGAGGAACAATTTAAGGTCGTCGGTAACTTCACGCCAAAGGGCAGCTTTCAATTTCGCGTATCCAGAGACGAGTTCTTCCCCCCGCGTACCCAATTTTCGTCGATTTTGACTGGGTTTGGTTGCCATTGACTACTCGGCTATTAGTATATATAATAATACAGAAACTACAATATCATCTAAGAACTTCAAATAAATAAGATCTGTGTTGCATTTAAAAAAAAAATTATTTTGCGAAACTAATAATTAGTTGTACACACCGAACCCAATAATAATGGAGGTAGATTCTACAAACCTTTACATAAATGTAGATCATAATAATTATGATCTACATTTGCGATAAGTTGTACACACCGAACCCAATAATAATGGAGGTAGATTCTACAAACCTAATCATAATTATCATAATAATTATGATCTACATTTATGTAAAGGTTTGTAGAATCTACCTCCATTATTATTGGGAGAAGATCCAACATACCTTAGATGCTCATCATAATTATTATGATCTACATTTATGTAAAGGTTTGTAGAATCTACCTCCATTATTATTGGGTTCGGTGTGTACAACTTATCGCAGAATCACAGAAGCGACCATGACAATCAATTTTGATGACCCGTTATATGTAAACACAACATTATATTTTCTATTTAAAACGTATTTTTACATGTCATTTGTGTCACTGTCTTCACTATCACTGCTGCTTGAAGAATCACTAACATTAATTACTATATGGCTTTCTCTGTCATACCAGTCTTTTATAAGTTTCTCAGTGTGATTGATACAGTTTTTCCAGAATTCTTCTGTACATTGCTCTAGTGATTCTTTCCACATTACCTTCACTTTATCGTCTCCATATCCATCTCTACCGATATGTTTATTATAGTATTGTTTGGCATGAGCCCAAATCATTTAGATAGCATTAAACTCACAATGGTATGGAGGCAATCTCAATACTTCATGTCCATGACTTTGTAGTAATTCATCTATTACATACCGTTTTTATTTTTTCAAATTTTTAGCCAACATTAGAAGCTCATTTTTGAATAGAGTTGGATCACAAGTTATATTATGTTTGGCCAAGTATGTAACAATATCTTTCTTACACCATGCTGATGTAGGATGTTTCTCTACTAATTGTGAATGATAAGGAGCATTGTACATCACTATTAAAGCTGTTGTGACTTGGATGCAAACACTAGTGAAGCACTTGCCACAAAGACCGACTTTGAAACAGCATGTACTACAATATGACGCTTGCCATCATAACCCTCAGGTTTACGAACACTCTGTACATTATCGTCTAGCCAAGACCGGCTCGGATTTCCCTTGAAGAATATCCCAGTCTCATCGAGAAATATCACTTCTCTCTGAGAAGGAGAATTTATGTTTTTTAAATAATACTCCAGGAATAATAATCGCATCTAAGTTATGTTGGATCTTTCCACTAATGCTCGGCGATTATTCTCCTTTTTAAATTTAATGATGTGATGGTTGTTACATCGGTCAGACATCGCAAGCTTTAAAATATCGTATCACCCATCATAAGAGTGATTGTAGAATAGGAAAGACATCTTGCGCGTTGGCCACACAGTATTACGCTCGGTCACACTTTCAATTTTGATAACATAAAAATACTAGACACAGAGAACAATTATAGTAAAAGATTATTTTTAGAAATGGTACACATTAACAAGAATAATAAAGCAATCAATTTTAAGACAGACGTTGACAAGTTAAATATAATTTATTCCCATATTTTAAGCTTTTCATAAATAATGATGTTTTCCTCTCTGTTTTTTGACTTTTAGATCTCTGTACCTATTTGCAGTGAGGAGTGAATTTTTCTCTTCTTTTTATTATTCCCTTGTTTTTGTGTTTTTTGTCTCAAATCGATTTTAATATACAAACGAAATAAATAAATGTTTCAATCACACAGACGTTGTTACAGTGACAGTATATTTTTAACGTGTATTAGTTCAGATAATACATGTGAAATCGTTTTCTTTATAAATTTATTGATTATTGTGTGAGTCTTGGTTATGTGTTTGACAAGTTTTAAAGAGGACATTTGTAACTGGATACATAGATGTTAGTTTAATGTACCCACAGATGCAGTAACTCTGTTTGTAAGTTTAAAAAAAGAGTAATTTTTTTGTTCAACATTTTCTTCAACAGGTGTGGTTTTTGTGACTTTGTAGCATACTCCTGATGAAGTTTTTAATTAAAACGAAATATTCAGTAATGAAGAATTGAGTTTTTATTGCAACGGACCGAATACCCGATAATTCCATATCGCTCATTATATATATGTATATATATAACAATAATAAATTATCAGGGTTATCGGTCCGTGTATTCTAGTTAAATAAAACTCAATTCGTTCATTCTTCTCTATATTTCGATAATGTTTATTATCTTCATCGGGAGAGTGCTATCAAAAATCGATGTAACACTTTAACTTCTTATGCTTCCTTTTTAACTAATTCATTACGATTTTTGATAGCACTCTCCCGATGAAGATAATAAACATTATCGAAGTATAGAGAGAATGAACGAATTGAGTTTTATTTAACTAGAATACACGAACCGATAACCGTGATAATTTATTATTGTTATTAAGTACGGTTGATATTTTTATTATTACTAATATATATATATATAATTAATATTTATATGTGTTTAACGTATATGCTAAACACATATAATTCGTTTCTTTGCCGTATATATCTAAATATGTGAGAAGTTTCTTGAATTTAGCGGCGTATTAATTAATTGATTTAAGATAATTACTTTAATGATTTTAAGGAAAAGAAACACACCACTCCGTGGACTAACACATATGCATCAGTTTCATTAACCACTACAACGTGAACATTCATCAGCACGGCTCTGGTGTTCATTTTCCTATCTACCGAAATTTGTATATATAGTTTCGGGGACGATGTTTGTAAGCTTGAGAGATAATTTCTAATTATTCTCATTTAACGAAGGAACCATATTAACTACTATGTTTTCCTTCTACGAAAGTAAAGCACATTCAGTGCACTCTGTGTTGGAACACAGAAATCCTAATTTCATTCTGGATAATTACAATTAATATTTATATGTGTTTAACGTATATGCTAAACACATATAATTCGTTTCTTTGCCGTATATATCTAAATATGTGAGAAGTTTCTTGAATTTAGCGGCGTATTAATTAGTTGATTTAAGATAATTACTTTAATGATTTTAAGGAAAAGAAACACACCACTCCGTGGACTAACACATATGCATCAGTTTCATTAACCACTACAACGTGAACATTCATCAGCACGGCTCTGGTGTTCATTTTCCTATCTACCGAAATTTGTATATATAGTTTCGGGGACGATGTTTGTAAGCTTGAGAGATAATTTCTAATTATTCTCATTTAACGAAGGAACCATATTAACTACTATGTTTTCCTTCTACGAAAGTAAAGCACATTCAGTGCACTCTGTGTTGGAACACAGAAATCCTAATTTCATTCTGGATAATTACAATTAATATTTATATGTGTTTAACGTATATGCTAAACACATATAATTCGTTTCTTTGCCGTATATATCTAAATATGTGAGAAGTTTCTTGAATTTAGCGGCGTATTAATTAATTGATTTAAGATAATTACTTTAATGATTTTAGTAGTTAATATGGTTCCTTCGTTAAATGAGAATAATTAGAAATTATCTCTCAAGCTTACAAACATCGTCCCCGAAACTATATATACAAATTTCGGTAGATAGGAAAATGAACACCAGAGCCGTGCTGATGAATGTTCACGTTGTAGTGGTTAATGAAACTGATGCATATGTGTTAGTCCACGGAGTGGTGTGTTTCTTTTCCTTAAAATCATTAAAGTAATTATCTTAAATCAATTAATTAATACGCCGCTAAATTCAAGAAACTTCTCACATATTTAGATATATACGGCAAAGAAACGAATTATATGTGTTTAGCATATACGTTAAACACATATAAATATTAATTGTAATTATCCAGAATGAAATTAGGATTTCTGTGTTCCAACACAGAGTGCACTGAATGTGCTTTACTTTCGTAGAAAGAAAACATAGTAGTTAATATGGTTCCTTCGTTAAATGAGAATAATTAGAAATTATCTCTCAAGCTTACAAACATCGTCCCCGAAACTATATATACAAATTTCGGTAGATAGGAAAATGAACACCAGAGCCGTGCTGATGAATGTTCACGTTGTAGTGGTTAATGAAACTGATGCATATGTGTTAGTCCACCGAGTGGTGTGTTTCTTTTCCTTAAAATCATTAAAGTAATTATCTTAAATCAATTAATTAATACGCCGCTAAATTCAAGAAACTTCTCACATATTTAGATATATACGGCAAAGAAACGAATTATATGTGTTTAGCATATACGTTAAACACATATAAATATTAATTGTAATTATCCAGAATGAAATTAGGATTTCTGTGTTCCAACACAGAGTGCACTGAATGTGCTTTACTTTCGTAGAAGGAAAACATAGTAGTTAATATGGTTCCTTCGTTAAATGAGAATAATTAGAAATTATCTCTCAAGCTTACAAACATCGTCCCCGAAACTATATATACAAATTTCGGTAGATAGGAAAATGAACACCAGAGCCGTGCTGATGAATGTTCACGTTGTAGTGGTTAATGAAACTAATGCATATGTGTTAGTCCACGGAGTGGTGTGTTTCTTTTCCTTAAAATCATTAAAGTAATTATCTTAAATCAATTAATTAATACGCCGCTAAATTCAAGAAACTTCTCACATATTTAGATATATACGGCAAAGAAACGAATTATATGTGTTTAGCATATACGTTAAACACATATAAATATTAATTGTAATTATCCAGAATGAAATTAGGATTTCTGTGTTCCAACACAGAGTGCACTGAATGTGCTTTACTTTCGTAGAAGGAAAACATAGTAGTTAATATGGTTCCTTCGTTAAATGAGAATAATTAGAAATTATCTCTCAAGCTTACAAACATCGTCCCCGAAACTATATATACAAATTTCGGTAGATAGGAAAATGAACACCAGAGCCGTGCTGATGAATGTTCACGTTGTAGTGGTTAATGAAACTGATGCATATGTGTTAGTCCACGGAGTGGTGTGTTTCTTTTCCTTAAAATCATTAAAGTAATTATCTTAAATCAATTAATTAATACGCCGCTAAATTCAAGAAACTTCTCACATATTTAGATATATACGGCAAAGAAACGAATTATATGTGTTTAGCATATACGTTAAACACATATAAATATTAATTGTAATTATCCAGAATGAAATTAGGATTTCTGTGTTCCAACACAGAGTGCACTGAATGTGCTTTACTTTCGTAGAAGGAAAACATAGTAGTTAATATGGTTCCTTCGTTAAATGAGAATAATTAGAAATTATCTCTCAAGCTTACAAACATCGTCCCCGAAACTATATATACAAATTTCGGTAGATAGGAAAATGAACACCAGAGCCGTGCTGATGAATGTTCACGTTGTAGTGGTTAATGAAACTGATGCATATGTGTTAGTCCACGGAGTGGTGTGTTTCTTTTCCTTAAAATCATTAAAGTAATTATCTTAAATCAATTAATTAATACGCCGCTAAATTCAAGAAACTTCTCACATATATATATATATATATATATATATATATTTATTCAACCGACGTAACCAGGCCCTGGTTACGTCGGTTGAATAAATATATATATATATATATATAGAAAAACGTTTCGTTACTGCTTACCGCAGAATGATGGGCTTAGCTAATTAGTAAATAATACACAGTTTCATATGTATGTGACGTTTCGATCGTATTTCACGATCTTCATCAGACCTTTAATTAAAAGAAAAAAAACCAGGATATACAATATCGTCCAACATTACGTCATTTATCGACTTACACTAACAAGTATATATATATATATATATATATTTATTCAACCGACGTAACCAGGCCCGCTATATTCATGCTACCAAGTCAATCCCAGTGTATAACACACGAGTTGTCATTCAATCGACGTTTTTAGACCCAACGATTCTACCGTCTTTCGAGTCCCAGTGTGTAAAAAAGTAACATTTATCAGACCTTGTCATTCCCGACAGCATTGCCAATATGGTAGCATGAATATAGCGGGCCTGGTTACGTCGGTTGAATAAATATATATATATATATATATTTATTCAACCGACGTAACCAGGCCCGCTATATTCATGCTACCAAGTCAATCCCAGTGTATAACACACGAGTTATCATTCAATCGACGTTTTTAGACCCAGCGATTCTTCCGTCTTTCGAGTCCCAGTGTGTAAAAAAGTAACATTTATCAGACCTTGTCATTCCCGACAGCATTGCCAATACTAGTTCAATATATATATATATATATATATATATATATATATATATATATATATATTGAACTAGTGTTGAATATGAGACAACACCAGTCAAACACCCTCAAACTCATACAGGCACCCCTTAAAACCCCTTGAGTACATGCAACCATAAATACATCGGCGATGCTTAATGTTAGACCCTTGTATAAGAGTATAGGTAAAAGTCCCTCAAAAAAATAATGCAGATTTTGCTAACAAAACTAGTATATTCTGAGAACCCTATCAAATTTTAAATATTAGAAAGCAAAACACCCCCAAAATTAGAAAACCAAACCAATGACTACTCTTTTCAGGAACCCCAACTGAAACCCCCATACTAAATACTAAATGCTAGAATTAAATACTTAATTAGTTTAACAAACAAATTAGTCTTATTTTTATAGTTATAATTAGCATATTTTCACAATACAACAATGATTAGTAAAATGTTATATAGGCAAAGTAATAATATAAAATGAATTTGACAGCCATTACAAATGGCCAATTTTAATTTCAAGTTTTAACACTTATCATCACGCTATGAGCAGTTAAATGATTGCCAGTTTAAAGTGTGAATTCTCAAGATCAAAATGTCACAAAAAGTTACAAGTTTTAATTTAAAGCAAGGTTGATAGTTTCGAAAGCATCATCCCAAACATTGGTAAAAGTATAGCACATACATGACTGATTTCTAACTAAAAATGCATTGCTATAAACCAAAATAAACTAATGTTGAGCATGAAAAACATGTAACCATAAACAAGTAGTCAATGTGCAATCATTGTCACTAAATATAAATCTGTTAGATGCGCGCATTTAAGCTAAGCATCATTTTATTTTTCGGATTTTGATGCGCCATATTGTTCTAATCATAATTAATTTCAAATATTTCATGCATAATTAAAGCAATTATAAATAAAACCTAAGAGATACAAAGTCTATAAAGACGTATTTACGTGGAAATATTTCTCAGTGTCATATTTGTAAGTTGAGTCCAGATATTTAAATAAGCATTTTGAATAATTTGACAGTTGTCAACATGGGTAAAAGAAAAGATTAAAAATATTAATTACAAGCTATATAGATAATTATAATTTAAAAAGGTGTTAAAAGATTAAGAAAAGGTCATAGTTTCATGTTATAAAAATAATTCTAAAATAAATTAAAAGACCATTTAGTTATTACACTCCAAAAACTAACCACACTAATTGTTTATATAAATAAAGATATTTAAGAGAATTGAAAGGTGAAAAAATATAAAATGTATTTAAAAGTATAATTTGTGAAGGAAAGGTTCTACTAAAAAGGCATTTTTATCCAAAATTTTGATATTTTAATTTATTTTATTAGCGTCCATGACGTCATCGAACATATGACCGTCGAAATGCTAAATTTGCCCTTTAAATTTTAAAAAATGTTTTTTTCTGAGAGAAAACGAGTTAAAGTAATTTTATTGCACCGATTGAAAGACGAAAAAATTTAAATAATAAAAAACATTATTCCACTAATATTCCAAAATAAACTTGTCCGTAATAAGACTTTGTAAAATATGACTGTATATATCACTATGGAGACTACGCTCACAACAGAAGATTCTTATAAAAAGGCACATCGGACGAAAAGCGACATCCATTTTTTATCAATTCATTATTTGAAGTGACATCCATTTTTATTAATTCAGAAGTTGAAGCGGATCCAATGTTTTTAATTCATTGTTTGAATTGATCCATTCATACATTCGTTTCCACGTGCGAGTTTAAAGTCACGTTGTGTGACCTTCCATGTGACGCAAGAAGGTCGCCCATTTGAAGACGTTCGCGCCAAAGCACAATTCAAGGTCGAACTGAATAAACCGTAAGCTGTAAAAGAAAAATAACATAGGAGAAATTACTACCACGCATCTACAACCAAAGAAGTCAAGAATAAATTAAACATCTACTCACCGGATACCTGTGGAATCAATCCGAAGAGGGTCATCAGAGAAAGGGTTTCGCAGTCCATTGCCGTACTGTATAGCAGAACCAGGATAGCCGTGACACACCTGGGAATACACCTTCAACTACCCGAAATACCTGGTGTTAAACAGAATAGGAATTAGTGACATATAAGGTACAAAGTCTATTTAATACTGTACGCACATTTCGTGCCGAAATTAGGTCAAACATTTGTAACATCTTTCATTCCTATTAATTCTCTAACTTAAATAAAAGTCAACTCTTCAAGTAATATCTAACATAAACTTTTGGGTCAAATTTACATTTTTAAATCAGAATAAACTTATTTAAATAAAATATCAGGACATACTTACAATTTATTCATTCTAATTCATGGTTCCGTTGCATTCAAATTTAACTTCATGCACATAAGGTTTAAATTCGTATACATTGTCATTTGACATTTATATTTTGCATTAGTAGAACATTTCCTATGGAAATCTTGTTTATATAAAATACAAAGTATATTAGATCGACTCACGATTTTGTTTTCATTTATTGTTTTCTGTTAATTTGTCAAATATTTGTCTACACGATCATTGTTGTATCTTGCTTCGTATTCATTATCATTTTTTTTAATAAACCAAGATCTGTTTGTAAATGAAAATAAAGTGTTTGTTTCCACCGTTGATAAATCCTGCTTCACATTAACATAAAAGGTGCACATATGTATTTTGTGCATTGGCGATAAAGCGGTGCCACAAAATAGCCTTTGCAGGTTAGAATCTACAAGATCCTCGCACTAGAGCTGAAGAATTGCTGTATCGTGGACTAAGGTAATGAAATTTCGAATCCTTTAACGACCTTGAGAGAGAGTATTAGAGTCAATTAGAGATCACACCACTGAGATAACTACATCACTTTTTAATTTTCGTTTTATCACCGTAACAAGTCACACACACGCGAGAGTTCTTGCGATTTCGCGCTATTACAGAGCATCTACCCCCCCCTCCCCCTTGGATAAATTTTAATTCAAACTTGCCCAGTTATACGCTGAATACTGCGAAGTTTTGAAATATAAATGAATTTGTACATTTCACTTAGGGCGATTTTGAGATACTCAGTTACACAAGAACTCAATATATAATTATCTCAGTACACTTAGAGAATGCATCCTTTAGCTAGCCGGCAGATTTAAACTTGAACAACAATTTAATAATTATTTAGGACATTAGCCATTTAATTTCGTATTAAGTATTTTTTTTTCCTTCAATATAATTAAAGCAATTAATGAATTACATACGTGCTCTCAAATCATATCAGTCTCTTGCATAATTAATTAAATATACACATTCTATATCTCTATATAGCATCTACCCCCCTATTACAATATATATATTGTTATGGGGGGGGGGGGTATATCCGAATAAAGACCTATGTTATAATAATGAATGGAGAGCTAATGAGACTTAGAGCGCTTAATTTACTTTATCCTAAAACAAAAACTACTAAACACAATAATCTATTGAACTATTAACTTTTCAATTTTAATTCTGCCGGCTAGCTAAAGGGGGTTGCATTCTACGAACACGGAGAGAGAAATTATCTATTTAGTTTATGTATCAATTAGTATCTCACAATTTTCCTAATAGATAACTACCGTTATTAATAATTCAAAAATTTCGCGGCATTTAACGTATGACTGCGCAAGATCGGGATATACTTTATCCAAGAGGTGGAACGAACACTGAAATTCGCGCGAAGACGCTATACTTAATGTGTACGAGTGGATAGATTAAGTAATCAAAAAGAAATTTAAAAGTTATGTGATTAACTAAGTGGGTGTTATTTAAGTGACTCTAATTGTGTTCTCTACAGGGCGTTACTGAGGTTCGAAATTTGATTTACCTTAGTCCGGTATACCATGCTTTCCAGTTGTCGTTTGACGATCTTGAAGAATCTAACCTAGAAAGTCAATTTGGAGAGACAGCTCTAATGCTGGAGCTTCAACAGAATATGTGTACCTCTTATGGTTGAAGAATGAGTTTTAACAGTGATGAAAACAAACACTTTATACAAGAAAACAACAAATCTGAATTTATTTAAAACATAACACTGAATATCTACTACAATACAACAATGTCCATAAAATTTAGATATAAACAATACACTTTTGTCGTGTACAAGAACAACAGTTATTTAGGCAGAAGTTCTACAAATTTGAAATATTGAAAACAAGGCACAGTATACGAACTTGGCCCTTATGTACCAACTATAAAAATGGACTGCATGACAATTGAGATAGGATTAAATTTAACTGTAAGTAAATTCTGATATTTTTTTAAATAAGCATTATATTGTTTGAAATTTTAAATTGATTTTCCAAGTGTTTATATATGCTATGTATCTAGATTTGAATTTTATTAATTGATAGAGATGATCGAATTAAAAGACGTTACATAAATGTGACATAGATTTGGATTTGACCCACATTTGTGTCAAGGAAAAAAAACATATACTAATATTAGACTGGGTACCTTCTGTGTATTAATTCCTTATCTTGTTTAAGGACAGGTACTTGTTCCAATGGGGGTGCTTCTATGTGAAGGCAGCTCGCGTCCCAGCTGTCTGGTATCGGTGCTCGATGTGTCCTTGACCCAGTTCGGCTCGGTTTAAGGTCGACTTCTTCAATGGATGACCTTCTGACTCGTGCGTGGGAATGATTCAGCAGACACTTTATAGCGTATTTGGGTGTATCAACTTTGACGGTGGCTGGATGTCGATATGGATCGATAATAAGTATTGATGCGTCAATCAACTCAATGAATGATCACACAAAAAATGAATGAATCGAAGTGAATGGCTCGTTAATGACGGTTCACAAAAAAAAACAATTTATGAATAATCCGCTTGCATAACCATGAATGCTCACGAAACAATCAATAATTCTGAATAATCCTGCTTTTCGTCGGATGTGCCTTTTTATATGAATCTTTGTTGTGGACGTTGTAACCATGGCAATTTTATACGGTATAATTTTACAAAGTCTTTTTACGGGCAAGTCTATTTTTGAATATTTGTGGAATCATGTTTTATCTTAGTTAAATTAATTCGTCTTTCAATCGGTACAATAAAATTACTTTAATTCGTTTTCTTTTAGAAAAACACATTTTTTAAAAATTAAAGGGCAAATTTAGCATTTCGACTTTCATTTATTCGATGACGTCAATGACGCTAATAAAATAACTTTAAATATCAGAATTTTGGCTTAAAATGCCTTTTTAGTAGAACTTTACCTTTACAAATTAAACTTATAAATACATACAATATATTTTCGTCTTTTAATCCTTTTTAAAATCTTTCTTTATACAAAAAATTAGTGTGGTTAGTTTTTGAAGTGTAATAACTAAATGGTCTTTTACTTTATTTACGAATTACTGTTATAACATGAAACTATGACCTTTTCTTAATCTTTTACCACCTTTTTAAATTATCTGAATAGCTTGTACTTAAAATAATAAAACTTTTCTTTTGCCTATGTTGACAACTGTCAAATTGTTCAAAATGCTTATTTAAATATCTGGTCTCAACTTGTAAATATGACATTGAAAAAATATTACATCGTAAATGCGTCTCGATAGACTTTGTAACTGCTAGAGTTAATTTATAATTACTTTGATTACTTATAGGAAATATTTGAAATTAATTATGCCTTTGTCAAAATGGCGCGTCGAAATTTGAAAATTAAAATGATGCTTAACTTAAATGTGCGCATCTAAGAGTTTTATTGTTTGTTACCATGCTTGTAACTTGTAAACTAGTTTATGGTTTAAATGTTTTTTATGTTCACCATTAGTTTATTTTAGTTTTAAGCTATGCATTTTTAGATAACAATTTGTCATGCATGTGCAATACTTTTGCCAAAGTTTGAGATGATGCTTTCGATACTATCAACCTCGTTTTAACCTTGAACCTGTAACTTTTTGTGACAATTTACTCTTGAGAAATCACACTATAAAATGGTACTCAATTATATGCTCATAGTGTGGTAATAAATGATGAAATTTGTAATTTAAAATTGTCCATTTGTAATGGCTGTCAGATTCATTTTATATAATTACTTTGCCTATATAACATTTAACTAATTATTGTTGTATTGTGGAAATTTGCTAAATATAAGTATAAAAATAAGACTAATGTGTATTTTAAACTAATCAGGTATTTAAATCCAATTTTAAGTATTTAATACGGGGGTTTCAGTTGGGGTTCCTGAAAAGAGTAGTCATTGGTTTGGTTTTCTAAATTTGGGGGTGAATTTCTTTCTAATATTTACAATTTGATGGGTTTCTCAGAATTTACTAGATTTGTTAGTAAAATCTGTATTAATTTTTAGGAATTTTTACCTGTACTCTTATACAAGGGTCCAAACATAATGCATCGCCGATGTATATATGGTTGCCTGTATTCAAGGGGTATTAAAGGGTGGCTGCATGTGTTTGTGGGTATTTGACTGGTGTTGTCACATAATCAACACCAGTTCAATATATATATATATATATATATATATATAAAATAAAATATTTTTCTTGGTTTGTTAGGCCATTGTTAATGTATAAAATTTAAGGGAACTAAAACAACATTCTCATCGACGTTTCGGTTTTATTATAACATCAAAACCTTTTTCCAGATAACTGCAATATGACAAAAACTGTACATTTTCATAATATTAACAATGTGTATAAGAAAACATTTCCAAGAAATTACTTTAATACAAGGAACAATTATTAAAAACAATGTCTAAAAAACATGTCTAAAAAATACATATGTTTACTATAAACAATAAACGCATATAACAATCAGAAATACTTACATTAAAAATAAAAGTAATTGCCTATATACAATTTTTTTAAGGGAAAAAAACATTTCCCTAAGTCATGTTCTAACTACATTTTTGATAATTGTAAAATTAATTTATCTGATCGGCTAGTTTTATGAACTTATGTGATTTCACCAAGTGTAATGCTTATGGTTTATAACATCGAACTAAATGTATATCTGTGATAAAAGGTCTTAAAATATTTTAACGTACAAAATTTTATACAGTTTTTTTGGTCTAGCATGTGTTTTGAAATTGTTTCTTTAAAGTATTAAACTAAAACTGCGATACACATTAAGAGAGAACGAGAAAATGGAAAAACATACATATAGGAGAGAAGAACAGCTTTAATCTTATCATATAATAGTGTTGTAAATTTTAGACAAATTTTTTATGTCCGATCTATCATTAATTGTTTTGTCATTTCCCCTTATATGCAGCATCTCCAAAAAACATCTCGGTTTATATTTGTTCTCCACCTCTAAAATTTTAACATTTTTAAAATCAAACGTGTGCTTTAATGAATCACAATGTTTTTTTAAGGCTGTACTGTTTTTTTTGAATTTATGGCCATCAATACGATCACACAGATGCTGCTGTGTTTGACCTATATATATTGCATCACAGTGCCTACAGTTTAATTTGTAAACAACATGGGTTTTTTTTAATAACGGAATACGATCTTTTAAATTTGAATGAAGGCATTTTAAATTTTTGTTATATTTGTGTACTACTTGGATATTATGAGGTCTCACAATGTTTCTTATTTTTTCTGATAAACCTCTTACGTAGGGAAGAGGTAAATAATTAATGTTTTGGTCTTCACATTCATTTGATTTTTTTGATGTATATTTAGTTGAATTATAAAATTTGAACAGTCTTTGTTTGATTATTTTATTTATTAATTTAATAGGATAGGAGTTTTCTTGTGATATGTTTCTTATTTCTTTTAAAACTTCGCTTCTGAATAGTGGACTTGTGAGATTAATGCCTCTATCAATAAGTGCGATCAGTACATTGGTTTTGTGTGTAATTGACTGTGATGAAAAAAAATTCAAATATCTTCCTGAAGATGTAGGTTTTCTATACCATTTTGTTAAAATTCGATTTTGTTTTTTAATTATTGTCATGTCTAGGAAATTTAGTTGATTATTTTGTTCTATTTCTATCGTGAATTTAATATTACTATTATATTGGTTAAATTCATTTACAAAATTGTCTATTTCAAGTTTTGGTATAATTGTAATGCAATCATCGACATATCTTTTAAAAAATGTAGACTTGTAACTAGCATTACTCAGTACCGTGGTTTCAAGCTCTTCCATCACCAACTGTGCGATCGTACTAGAAAAGGGAGCACCCATTGCCAAGCCCTCAAGTTGCGTGTAAAAATTGTTATCGTATTGAAAATATGTATTGTTTAGCACCATCTGAACGCCAGCTATAAATTCAGAAAACGGTAGAGAAGTGAAAATTAGATCCGATCCAACAAAAAAATATCAAAACAGTAACAATGACTTAATTAAAAAATGGGCAAAAGAAAAATTAATTACTAATGAGACTGCCAACTTTCTTAAAATAAATAACGCTCATGCACCAAAGATATATGGTCTCCCAAAAATTCATAAACAGAATATACCCTTGCGTCCAATAGTATCTTGCATCCAGTCACCATATTATAAATTGTCAAAATTTCTTGCATTGCCAATTTCAAAAGTAACAGGACAAAATGATTGTTATATAAAAAATTCTTACGAATTCAAAAAATTTATAGATTCAATTTCAATAAATAACAACCACAAGATATTATCATTGGATGTTGAATCTTTGTATACTTCAATACCTATAGATCTAGCAATAACAACAATAGAAAAAAATTGAGATAAAATTAAAGAACACACTTCTCTACCGTTTTCTGAATTTATAGCTGGCGTTCAGATGGTGCTAAACAATACATATTTTCAATACGATAACAATTTTTACACGCAACTTGAGGGCTTGGCAATGGGTGCTCCCATTTCTAGTACGATCGCACAGTTGGTGATGGAAGACCTTGAAACCACGGTACTGAGTAATGCTAGTTACAAGCCTACATTTTTTAAAAGATATGTCGATGATTGCATTACAATTATACCAAAACTTGGAATAGACAATTTTGTAAATGAATTTAACCAATATAATAGTAATATTAAATTCACGATAGAAATAGAACAAAATAATCAACTAAATTTCCTAGACATGACACTAATTAAAAAACAAAATCGAATTTTAACAACATGGTATAGAAAACCTACATCTTCAGGAAGATATTTGAATTTTTTTTCATCACAGTCAATTACACACAAAACCAATGTACTGATCGCACTTATTGATAGAGGCATTAATCTCACAAGTCCACTATTCAGAAGCGAAGTTTTAAAAGAAATAAGAAACATATCACAAGAAAACTCCTATCCTATTAAATTAATAAATAAAATAATCAAACAAAGACTGTTCAAATTTTATAATTCAACTAAATATACATCAAAAAAATCAAATGAATGTCAAGACCAAAACATTAATTATTTACCTCTTCCCCACGTAAGAGGTTTATCAGAAAAAATAAGAAACATTGTGAGACCTCATAATATCCAAGTAGTACACAAATATAACAAAAATTTAAAATGCCTTCATTCAAATTTAAAAGATCGTATTCCGTTATTAAAAAAAAACCATGTTGTTTACAAATTAAACTGTAGGGACTGTGATGCAATATATATAGGTCAAACACAGCAGCATCTGTGTGATCGTATTGATGGCCATAAATTCAAAAAAAACAGTACAGCCTTAAAAAAACATTGTGATTCATTAAAGCACACGTTTGATTTTAAAAATGTTAAAATTTTAGAGGTGGAGAACAAATATAAACCGAGATGTTTTTTGGAGATGCTGCATATAAGGGGAAATGACAAAACAATTAATGATAGATCGGACATAAAAAATTTGTCTAAAATTTACAACACTATTATATGATAAGATTAAAGCTGTTCTTCTCTCCTATATGTATGTTTTTCCATTTTCTCATTCTCTCTTAATGTGTATCGCAGTTTTAGTTTAATACTTTAAAGAAACAATTTCAAAACACATGCTAGACCAAAAAAACTGTATAAAATTTTGTACGTTAAAATATTTTAAGACCTTTTATCACAGATATACATTTAGTTCGATGTTATAAACCATAAGCATTACACTTGGTGAAATCACATAAGTTCATAAAACTAGCCGATCAGATAAATTAATTTTACAATTATCAAAAATGTAGTTAGAACATGACTTAGGGAAATGTTTTTTTTCCCTTAAAAAAATTGTATATAGGCAATTACTTTTATTTTTAATGTAAGTATTTCTGATTGTTATATGCGTTTATTGTTTATAGTAAACATATTGCAGTGATCTTGAGTTGGGTTGTAAATTATAAATAGATATAATCAAGATCACTTCAAGATTTTATTTAAATTAATTTTTACTTTATTTATTTTTATCATAATGTGTATATAAATATTCACTATATCAATAATTTGCCAAAATTTTATTTTTATTTAAGTAAAATAATAAAAGAATGTTAGTATAAATTTTATAAAGGTCATAATACTAAAACAAGCATTAAATGTTACGTGAAAAGGAACGAGCAAGTGTTTCCCGCACGGAGGTCGACCGTGTGGCCGGCGAAAAACAACATTATTCGCCAGATGTATGGATGAGTCATGGACGTGTAGACAAGTTTATATTTACATGTTTGTTTACCTTTTCCAAAGATCGTTAATACGCTGCTTTCCTGAGTGGTGCAGCACTGCAGCAATGTAAAGTACGTCGAGTGACCGATAAGAGCAGCACCGTCGATGTGCAGTTTTGGAGGTGGAATCGTACATGCCGAGAATTACCGTACGTTTTTATAAAGAAAATTAGGCATAAAAGGGCTGACGGACAAAATTTCCGGGACAGCTGGTGCAAACCGCTGCCTTAGAAACCTTGGAAGTAGGTGATAAACCACTCCCTCCTCTTTTAAAAGGATTATTCTTAAAATCCGAACTTAGAATATTTTTGAGATTTTTCAACACTTATAAAATTTTTAACAAGATTCAACACTTGTAATATTTTCTGTAATAACATGCAACGTGTTTTACATTGAGGTTTGTAGTTATTCTTGAATAATTAGTTATGTATGGGATAATTTTATTTATGAATTTGGATTTATAATTTATTTAATTTCATTTCTATTTTCTTTTTCTGGAGTGTTTTGTTTTGCATGTAGGGGCACTATGCCATACATTATGACAAAACATTCTAGTGATTGTAATGACTACTTTGGATAGCATAATCATTTTATTTTAGTATAATTTACTTTCTCTTTTCAACTTTATTTATCATACAAAAGGATTTGAAATTAATAATTTTGTTTTATGTATATATAGAATTCATAAGTGAACAAGTTTTTTTTCTTGGATTCTTACCATGGATGAGTTTGAAATTATGTACGAAGAGTTAAGGTGATTAGATAATATTTGTTATAAATGTGTGTATAGTGGTGTACCAAATTTTTTGTTTGTTTGTGGTGGTGTTTTGTATTGGAATTTCACGAGAAGGTAAAGTTTAATTTTTAATATATATATTTTTCTTGTATGTATATCAAGTATATTTTTGTTGTACTTGTGTGTTCAATGTTAACGTGTTGGATGATACATCAGGGATGTGTGAAATGAATTAAGTCGTTATTTAATTCATAGCATGGAGTCCTGGTGAATTTGAAAGACACGAATTAGTCTTGGTGGTACTGCGTTTGGGAGCGAGAAAAGGCACCAGGCAGAACTAATGAGGGCTGAGTTAATTTATTGAATACGCAAAGACATTATTTTATTTTCATTTTATTTATATAAAATTTATTTATATATATACCTTAAGGAGTGAGCACATTGTGGTGTATGTTCGGGTTGTGTCCGACGAGTTGAAAAGACATACTCGTAGGGTGGAACTTTGGGGTACCCATCTATGTGAATTTGCTATCTGATGGTACTGTGTTGGGAGCGAGAAAAGGCGCCGGACAGGACTAATTAGGGCAAAGCCATTTCCTTAATGTTTATATTTTGTTTGCAAATGGTAAATCGTGTAATTTTTTTTGGTTATTTATATTCCAGTACAAATTCATCATGTGTAATAATAATATTTTATTTTATTTAAAGATGTTGATTGTTTACATGTATCCATGGCAAATATAAATCATAATAATCACGTTCACATTTTTAAGACATAAGTTTTTCACGACGTTATGATTTCATTTACTTTACTTCTTATAATGTTTTTTATTAATTATGATGTGTAGATTTTAATGATGTTTGAGATATTGATCCTTTGTATGTAAATATATATATATATATATATTTGTATAATTTAAAATTTTGAATTCGTTTAAATTTATTTTAATAAATTAGATGTTAAGATTTATTTTGCATTTTATTTTCTTTACCTGACTTGGAGATGATTAAAGAGCATTCAAATTGATTGGAGAATCTATTCATATTTTCTGCCCCTGAGAGAATTATTTATTTTAAACTGAGCTAGCTGTATGTAAAAAATTTTTGCTTAACCTACTATTCAGCGGAAAATTCATTGTATCCTAGTCTAGCATAAGGCCTAGCACTAGGATGCGTGCTTGATTCTTACTTACGTATTAATTGAATAATTTAAATTTATTTTTATAAACCTTAATTTGTAAGAGTCACAGCAATATGTATTTTTTAGACATGTTTTTTAGACATTGTTTTTAATAATTGTTCCTTGTATTAAAGTAATTTCTTGGAAATGTTTTCTTATACACATTGTTAATATTATGAAAATGTACAGTTTTTGTCATATTGCAGTTATCTGGAAAAAGGTTTTGATGTTATAATAAAACCGAAACGTCGATGATAATGTTGTTTTAGTTCCCTTAAATTTTATACATTAACAATGGCCTAACAAACCAAGAAAAATATTTTATTTTATATATATGCATTAAAGGCCAAGAAAACGTTTTATAGTAATAATAATAATATAAATATTTATACAATTTATTCTTGGACGGTTTGTAGGTCTGGTATAAAACTCAACATAATAATTTGAGTATCTTTAATTGTAGCATTCTTTTAAATACATAAAACATACATGTTTCGGACAGTCTGTGTGTCCTTTTTCAATGTTAATATAACAACTAAAAGAAACAATAAGAATTAGCAAAATTAAGATTAAAGTTTTGTAACAATGTCTTACGATATTGGAAATCATACACCCGCGATGACAACATCCCGCTTATCGCTTATTAAAACATCTAGAGCAAGTCAAATGGGATATATTTAGCGTTCAATATTAAATACATATATGCATAAATCTTTATTCCGCAGATGTTTCTTTTACTTTTTTTCTTCTTTTTTGGTGACTTTATTAAAAGCCTATGGATTGATATTGCAAGCATATACATACGTGAATACAGGGTATTGTCATCGGATATTGTGCGAATTTAATATGTATGATTCAGAATAAAATTTAACAATATATTATGTATACATTTGTCAGTGTGGATAAAAACGATTAATAAATATAAAAAATACAATAAGAAAGTGTACTATACGTTAATATAATTTAAAATGTTGTATGATGCAGATCACTGTGTCTATGTAATTAAACTAGCTAATACGGCAGGCCTTGAAGGCCCGCTATCGCCTCTTATTCCGCTTACAGTTGAGGTACCGCTCCCCCTTATTCTTCTAAATTTATTGCGGATTTTGTCTTTATTGCGTTTCAGTTTTTGAAACACCATATAATTCCGATATATAGCGAATAACTAAATATAATTGTGTTTTAGATGTTCAATATTGCTTAGTTGTTTTTATACACCCCTGTATATAGTCTACAACTATGCAATATTTTATTCAGAATGCTTATCGGATGAAATGATTAATAATAGATTTAGTGTCAACAGCAGTTTTTAAATTGAAAATGTTTAACGGCTGCCCATGAAATAAGATGTATTTTATCGTTTAAAGTTATATTGACATTTTTCACATACTTTTCCTGTGCCTCACAGACGGTAGTTTTCACTCTATTTATAATTTTTCTATTATTATTGGTTTTTGTGCCTTGACTTGCCGATAATTTATTTCACGTTTGCCTAATTTATCTATAGTATGAATTTTGTTTGTGGGTATAAAATTAGAATAATCTCGAAATCTGTGTTTTTTGCATCAGTTGGAAAATGTGGTTTGATAGTTTTTGTTAATAGTGTTTCAGTCTATATACATATGTCGATTCCATTGGTCTTTTTGGTTTAAATGAAAATTCATTAGAATTAAAAAAAACATTTTATTTTATACAAACTTGTAGATAGCTTTATTAGAATTATGTTTTATTGTCGCGAATTTATACTTTTAAATAATTCATTTAATCATTGTTCTATAAGAAATAATATTTATTTCATTGGCATTTTTTATAATGATTTCCATTCCTATACTTTTATAATTTGCAGTGTTTCTTTGTGGTAAATTGTATTACAACTGTCAGTTATGTATGATGCTTAATAATGTTGGTAAAGCCTTGTTCACACTATACATAATTATTTTCTTTTGCATTGTACACCTACAATTTAAGGAATATATAGATATAATATATGTATTATGGTAATATTGATTACTTATTGTTATATTCGAAAATACTGTAAAACACCCTTATAGAATTTCTATTTTGAGTTATTGTAATTGACGATGTCGCGGTAAGTTCATTTTCACCAATGATAATTAAACAATCTTTTTTGAATACGTATGATATTACTTCTCAATTTGCCTGGCACAGTAACAACATGATTAAGTGCTTGTTTAATCTGGTAGGAATATATTTTAGTTTCTTTTTTCTATTTACAATATCTTATAATATTGAAGTATTTTTACAACTTAATTCATGGACGAAATGACTCCAGGCATGTAATGATTATTGCTAAAAATGAGTAGAAAGTATTTATAAACAAATAAGGAATCGAATTTATAAATTTCTTACCTATACACTATTATCATTGGGCCAATTATTATATATTGCAATATTTATTGTGTTGAATGTTTGTGAGCTAATGCTTCATCTTTTCGAACTTGAATTCGCCTTTCTCGTGCCCGCTTACAGCTTTTTACAATTTCCTGTAAAAGGCGATCACTCTCGTGGTATATACATATATTTTGTAAAGCCAATTGTATATTTCATTTAGAATGAAATTTTGGTCAGCATAATTGAAATATTCGTTTGTCACATACTCAAAATTAGTTCGCACGTCAATTAAAAATGAAGGACTTGTATTGACGAACATTTTAAATTTTCAATAAATTACATTATACTACTCGCCCGCTATCGCGGGCTCGTCATTTTAATTGACATGCTCAAATATACGTCGTATCTCCATAGTGTTTAACATGTTTACAACAAATTTTGTTTGGTAAATGGGCGTCGCTTTCAAACATTCTTATAGAATGCTAATGAATGCTGATGAACTTCAAACATATAGCTCGCAAACATATGTATGTGAATGGGTAAAGCAAATTTAATTTATAAAGCATATTAGTTTCGTTACTACCTTTTCGAAGTCCACTATCGTTAATAAAAGAGCAGAGTATATTTTATTTAAAATTCTTCTCGAACTGTTTTTCACACAAACTGGTACACACTCAAGAGCGAGAAAGGTAATTTAATGTTAAACATGTCATGTTAAAGTATCGAAAGAAGCAATGAGCTCCAAGAGTGCAACATTTTCATTGAGACAGTGTACAATACTATTCTGATGTTTTCGAATCTACTAACGTTAAGAAAAAATGAAGTGTTAAATTTAAGCCCTGTTCAATCACGTTTTGAAGAATCGCCAAATTGAAGACGTAATAAGCGACAACAAGCACCCCCGTATCCAGAATTTCTCAAACATTCATCAATTTTCAAAAAACTCGTGCGCCATTTTTCTTTTGACATTTTGACTATTGATTCGTGATCAGCCACCTAAGACAGCCCCGTATCTAAAAGTTCACATTTATACGTCAATTTTCAAAAAATTCTTCCGCCATTTTTCTTTTTGATATTTTGACTTTGGATTTGTGATCGGGGACCTAAGGCACCCCCGTATCTAAAATTTCACATGCATACGTCAATTTTCAAAAAACTCTTCCGCCATTTTGTTTTTTTGACATTTTGACTTTGGATTTGTAATCGGTGACCCCAACCACCCCCGTATCTAAAATTTCGCATTTATACGTCAATTTTCAAAAAACTCTTCCTCCATTTTGTTTTTTTTGACATTTTGACTTTGGATTTATGATCGGCGTCCGCACACACCACCGTATCTAAAATTTCACATTCATACGTCAATTTTCAAAAAACCCGTCCGCCATTTTGTTTTTTTGACATTTTGACTTTGGATTTGTAATCGGTGACCTCAACCACCCCCGTATCTAAAATTTCACATTCATATGTCAATTTTCAAAAAATTCTGCCGCCATTCTATTTTTTTTGACATTTTGACTATGGATTTGTAATCGGCGTCCGCACACACCCCCGTATCTAAAATTTCACATTCATACGTCAATTTTCAAAAAACCCGTCCGCCATTGTGTTTTTTTTTGACATTTTGACTATGTATTTGTAATCGGCGTCCGCACCACCCCCGTATCTAAAATTTCACATTCATACGTCAATTTTCAAAAAATTCTTCCGCCATTTTGGTTTTTTTGATATTTTGACTTTGGATTTGTGATCGGGGACCTAAGGCACCCCCGTATCTAAAATTTCACATGCATACGTCAATTTTCAAAAACCCTCCGCCATTTTTTTTTTGACATTTTGACTTTGGATTTGTGATCGGTGACATAAGACGTTCCCATATCTAAAATTTCACATTCCTACGTCAATTTTCAAAAAACTCTTCCGCCATTTTTTTTGACAATTTGACTATGGATTCGTGATCGATGACCTAAGACCTAAAATTTCACATTTGTAAGTCAATTTTCAAAAAACCCGTCCGCCATTTTGTTTTTTGACATTTTGTCCTTGGATTTGTAATCGGTGACCTCAACCACCCCCATATCTAAATTTCACATTCATATGTCAATTTTCAAAAAAATCTGCCGCCATTTTGTCTTTTTTGACATTTTGACTTTGGATTTGTAATCGGCGTCCGCACGTCTCTAAAATTTCACATTCATACGTCAATTTTCAAAAAACCTGTCCTCCATTTTGTTCTTTTTGACATTTTGACTATGGATTTGTAATCGGCGTCCGCACACACCCCCGTATCTAAAATTTCGTATTTATACGTCAATTTTAAAAAAACTTCCGCCATTTTGTTTTTTTTTGACATTTTGACTATGGATTGGTGATCGGCGTCCGCATACACCTCCGCATATAAAATTTCACATTCATACGTCAATTCTCAAAAAATCCGTCCGCCATTCTAATTTTTTTGACATTTGGACTTTGGATTTATGATCGGCGTCCGCACACACACCCGTATCTAAAATTTCACGTTCATCCGTCAATTTTCAAAAAACCGTCCGCCATTTTGTTTTGTTTGACATTTTGACTTTGGATTTGTGATTGGCGTTCGCACACACCCCCGTATCTAAAATTTCACATTCATACGTCAATTTTCAAAAAACCCCTTCCGCCATTGTTTTTTCGACATTTTGACTTTGGATTTGTAATCGGCGTCCACACACACCCCGGTATTTAAAATTTCACATTCATACGTCAATTTTCAAAACTCTTCCGCCATTTTGTTTTTTTTACATTTTGACTTTGGATTTATGATCGGCGTCCGCACACACCCCCGTATCTAAAATTTCACGTTCATACGTCAATTTTCAAAAAACCGTCCGCCATTTTTTTTTGACATTTTGACTTTGGATTTGTGATCGGCGTCCGCACACACTCCCGTATCTAAAATTTCGCAGTTATACGTCAATTTTCAAAAAACCCGTCCGCCATTTTTTTTTTGACATTTTGACATTGGATTTGTGATTGACGTCCGCACACACCCCCGTATCTAAAATTTCACATGCTTACGTCAATTTTCAAAAAACTTCCGCCATTTTGTTTTTTTGACATTTTAACTTTGGATCTGTAATCGGCGTCCGCACACTCCCCCGTATCTAAAATTTAGCATTCATATGTCAATTTTCAAAAAACCCGTCCACCATTTTGTTTTTTTTTGACATTTTGACTTTGGATTCGTGATCGGCGACCTAAAACACCCCCGTATCTAAAATTTCACATTCATACGTCAATTTTCCAAAAAACTTCCGCCATTTTGTTTTTTTTGACATTTTGACTTTGGATTCGTGATCGGCGACCTAAAACACCCCCGTATCTAAAATTTCACATTCATACGTCAATTTTCAAAAAAACTTCCGCCATTTTGTTTTTTTTTGAAATTTTGACTTTGGATTCGTAATCGGCGACCTGAGACACCCCCGTATCAAAATTTCACATTCATACGTCAATTTTCAAAAAAACTTCCGCCATTTTGTTTTTTTTGACATTTTGACTTTGGATTCGTGATCGGCGACCTGAGACACCCCCGCATCTAAAATTTCACATTCATACGCCAATTTTCAAAAAAACTTCCGCCATTTTCTTTTTTTTGACATTTTGACTTTGGATTCGTGATCGGCGACCTGAGACACCCCCGTATCTAAAATTTCACATTCATACGCCAATTTTCAAAAAAACTTCCGCCATTTTGTTTTTTTTTGACATTTTGACTTTGGATTTGTGATCGGCGTCCGCACACAGCGCCGTATCTAAAATTTCACATTCATACGTCAATTTTCAAAAAAATTCCGCCATTTTTTTTTGACATTTTGACTTTGGATTCGTGATCGGCTACCTAAGACACCCCCGTATCTAAAATTTCACATTCGTACGTCAATTTTAAAAATATCTTCCGCCATTTTGTTTTTTTTTTTGACATTTTGACTTTGGATTCGTGATCGGCGACATAAGACACCCCCGTATCTGAAATTTCACATTCGTACGTCAATTTAGAATTAGTGACAGGCGACTGTAAAAACTCCCAGTTTTACTTTTAATCAGAATAGAGAGAAATTGATTTCAGCCAACTCCGCCCACCGTGCACGTTTGCGTAATCGTTTCAATAAAATTATTTCGTAAGGGCACATAAATGTCGAAAGCCTTCCTTTTCCCCTTTGAGGAAATACGCGTTCTGAAATTTACGTATTTTAATTCAAAATAATAATATTACTCGACAACACCTGTATAGATGAAAGGTATTAAATCAAGCGGGACCGCTATGTATTGTGTGGACATGCCGAACATTCGCCGGACCGTAATATATTGACCGGCAGTGCACGTGAGAATCTGATTATATTTTTCGCGCGTCCGGAATGCATTGATATCAGTGCATGTTGAATCGGCCATTTTTCTGAAAAAATCCACCCGCAAACCAACTTCAAAGTGCTCGTGCCCTTGGTTGCGTGCGACCGTCACTCGCAATAGGAATGCAAAAGGTCCCGAGAGGTCGGTTCCTTAAATCCCCGGGTCCTGTTGGACCCTCGCGACCTTCAAAATTTCGTATTTCACGCTTAAATGTGAATATACCACTCAGTTGCCTGTCAGTTTGACGTTTCTAGCGATTTTCAACGTGTTTCACGTGAATTTTCCATCCGCCAGCGCCGTTTGTCAGATTTGTTCGCCACGCCCGAACGCCGACTTTTGCACGCTCCTCTCTTGGACGGCGGATATCTCTGCACGCGCACCGAAAAAAAGGAAAATCTCTCCGTCGAGGAACAATTTAATGTCACCCGCAAGTCCACCCGCCAAGACGGCCTTTAATTCCGCGTATCCAGGGACGAGTATTGCGCCCAAATTCACCAATTTCAAGTCGATTTTGAGCCGTCCGACCGGTAACCATGGTTAAGCCGTCTTTTCTCAAGAAATTAACACGAAACGGCCGTGCGCTTTTAGTATATATAATTGTAGTATATTGAATTTAAATTCTTTATATCACTTCTGTTATTGATGCTTTTTTTATTTTGCTGAATCAGAATCATCTCTTTAATTTCCCTTTTATGCACATTGTATTCTGTAGCCAGAATTTTTGTGTTGTTGTAATCAAATTGATGGTCGTTTTCAAATTTGTGGTTGTAAAGCGCGGTTCTGTCTGTTTTACTGTATCTATGGGCTTGCAGTCTTTTATGTAAATATTGTTTTGTTTGTCCGATGTAGCAACCGTCACAGTCTCTACAGGGGACCTCGTAAACAATGTGTGTACGTTTGTCTTTTTCAATTTTTGGTTTGAGTCTGGTGAATAGATTACTATTTGTGTTGTAGAGTTTGTGTGAGGTTTGAATACCATAAGGCTTCAGAGTGCGTTTGATATTTTCGGATAACTGTGGGATGTATGGCAGAGTTATATATCTATTTTGTCCGTTTTGCTTATTAGGAGTGTGTGAGCGGTTGTATATTGCGTGAATTCTGTTTTTTATTGTTTTATTAATGTATTTTGTTGGGTATTTGTTTTCTGAAAGCACCTTTTTTATTTTGTTAATGTTGTTTTTTCGAAACCGTGGGTGGGAAAGTTTTATAGCACGGTCTGTCAGATTGTTAATTACGTTTCTTTTAAATGATATTGGTGTGTTTGATTGGTAATTAATGTATCTGTATGAGGCAGTTGGTTTACAGAACAAATTTGTGAAAATGGTTCCGTGTGCATTGTACGAGATCTGTAGGTCAAGGAAATTAATGGTATTGTTGTTTTCAATCTCTGTCGTGAATGCAAGTTTTTCATGGAAAGAGCTAAACATATGTAAGGTGTATTCGATTTTGTTTTTGGGAATGCATGTTATGATATCGTCGACATACCTTTTGAAAAAAATGGGTTTATAATCTAGGGATTTTAATACAGAGTTTTCGAGGTGTTCCATTACTAAATTTGCAATTGGTGCAGCTAGAGGTGAGCCCATATCTATACCAAAAGTTTGCAGGAAGAAAGAGTCTTTGTATTGAAAGTATGTATTATGTATAGCTTAATCTCCTCAATGAATTCTTTTTTGTTCAGTGGTGTGTTTTGACTGATCTCGTTCCATTTTTTATTGATAATATCAATTGCCAGATCTGTGGGCGTATTGGTGTATAATGATACCACGTCTAACGATATAATAACATGCCCCGGTGGTATAGTTTGTTTGTTAATAAAATCATGGAAGTGCCATGAGTCTTTGGTGTAGTACTCGGTATGACCCAGTACACTTGTAATACTCTTGCCAAGAAATTTAGCCATGTTATATGAAGGAGCCTGAATGTTCGATACAATGGGTCTCAGTGGGCAGTTGGGCTTGTGTATATTTGGAAGGCCATATATGGCGGGAGGCTGAGCATTAAGGATATGAAGTTGTTTTTTCATGTCATTGTTTATTAGATTTTTCCTATACCAACTGTTACAGAGGTTGTTGTTTTCTTTTTGTAGTTTTTCAGTAGGGTTGTTTCTCTGTTTTTCATATGTCGATGTATCATTAAGTAGGTCTTCTAATTTTTTCTCATATTCATTTTTTAGCATAACTACTGTTTTATTAGATTTGTCGGCTGTTGTGATAATAATGTGCGGGTTATCTTTAATAAATTTTTTTGTTTGAGCGATAAATTTAGTAATGTAAGTAGATGAAATATCCCTTTTGGGTTTATTTTTGTGTTTGAAATTGGTGATTATATTACATATTTTATTTCTGATTTCGTTTTGTGTTTCGGTTGGTAGAGACCGAATACCGTATTCGATGTTAGAAATGGCTACAGAATACAATGTGCATAAAAGGGAAATTAAAGAGATGATTCTGATTCAGCAAAATAAAAAAAGCATCAATAACAGAAGTGAATTTAAATTAAATATACTACAATTTAATTACATAGACACAGTGATCTGCATCATACAACATTTTAAATTATATTAACGTATAGTACACTTTCTTATTGTATTTTTTATATTTATTAATCGTTTTTATCCACACTGACAAATGTATACATAATATATTGTTAAATTTTATTCTGAATCATACATATTAAATTCGCACAATATCCGATGACAATACCCTGTATTCACGTATGTATATGCTTGCAATATCAATCCATAGGCTTTTAATAAAGTCACCAAAAAAGAAGAAAAAAAGTAAAAGAAACATCTGCGGAATAAAGATTTATGCATATATGTATTTAATATTGAACGCTAAATATATCCGATTTGACTTGCTCTAGATGTTTTAATAAGCGATAAGCGGGATGTTGTCATCGCGGGTGTATGATTTTCAATATCGTAAGACATTGTTACAAAACTTTAATCTTAATTTTGCTAATTCTTATTGTTTTTTTTTAGTTGTTATATTAACATTGAAAAAGGACACACAGACTGTCCGAAACATGTATGCTTTATGTATTTAAAAGAATGCTACAATTAAAGATACTCAAATTATTATGTTGAGTTTTATACCAGACCTACAAACCGTCCAAGAATAAATTGTATTATTATCAAAAACCTTAGGTCAATAAGAAAATTTAACCATATAATATATATATATATATATATATATATATATATATATATATATATATATATATCCTACTATCATTAGCGCGTCCGTACATTGTAAATTTCCATTCAATAGAGCGTCCGCCTACATAAAGCGCCCGTATATGGACGCGCTAAGCACTTTCCATGTAAAACTTCGTTAACAAGCTTACATGGTGATATAATGCTGTTTAACAAAATTTCGGAAGACGCTATTTTGTCGACAATATGCATGTAATATAACCATTTCGCGTATACTATTAGTTCAGGGTATTTCTACGCGAGGCGCTGCATCGTGTGCCGTATATTTTGAAATATACACATGTCTTTTATATTCTCGATATTCGAGCGTCCGGACAATTTGGCAACGCACACAGAATAATTCGTAAAGGACACTGGTCTTTATGGTAGATATGTATATACGTAAACATGCATGTATCATAAACTAAGCTGTTTATTTACTTTTTTCTTCGTAGTATAAAGAGGTATTGTGATGAAAATTTTCGACCTCGAGATCTTTACAGATGTCCACGTTTTGAAGTCACCTGATACCGAAAAACTGGTTTATATATAATGGAAGTTATAAAAGCGAAAAATTCTACTTTAATACTTGATAATAATACTTTTTGTAGAAATTTAAAAAATATTGTTGGCAAAAATGAGGTAAATTCTTATATACAGACATGACCACAAAAATCTAATTAACCAGGAAAAAAATTTAAATTAGTGGCATAATATTTTCGTTGAATGCAATAAGACGAATCTGTGGAACGTGAGTGAGAGGTAGCGGAGCATCTGCTGGGTTATCTCGTCAGGCGCTGGTTGAATGTAAATTTAGCAAGGGTCTAGAAAGCAGTTTTGTTCCATTTTTATGATATAATTATTTCTTTTAAATAATTGAGTGTTTTGTTATAACTGACTAACTGAGTATACTTTGAAAGCCATATTTTGTACCTATGTGTAACAATGGTTATAAATCCAAGAAGGAAAAAATGTAATTATTTAAAATTCCCGGGGACAACCTTAACAAATGGCAAAAAGAATCCTTGTACTGAATAAGAACTTACCTAAAAAGACTATGTGTATGGAATTAATTTTAATGCAAATTATATTATTTGCGAATTAAAAAGTTTACATAGTTAATTAGGTCCTTTAGTTGAAAAACCTATAGTTTAGTAATGTTATTAAATATGTTTTACTGTGGCGTTTAGAGTTGATAAATGTTTAAACTATAATAAACGATTATTGCAGATCCAACTTCATACAAACAAATTAAGAGTTAGTGCAATCAAAACAATTTTTCCAAACTGCCTATCTCAAAGCAAAGTAAAAAACGACGAACAATTGTAACACACTAATCATTTCCAAAAACAAAGAACAAAGGTAGATATAGGCGATAAAGTAGATGATCCAGAGCCAGTGAGTAGATAGCCCATTATTGTTAAACGTAGGCCAAGTTTTCATAGTAAAAAAAAAAAATTTGGTTTAGAATTCTGATTGATCATAATAATTATGACTCATTGACGTTTTCTCTGTAGAAACGCAGATTGTTACTTTAATAAACAACATGTATCAAAAAATGAGGTGTGGCCACCACACGACTTTCTTATACGTATGAAAGTGTTACTTCCGTTCCGAATTTTGAAATTTCATTTATACAAAAAATATTCCAAATCCAACTCTAAATACTATTGTACTCTTCATAAATATACATAGAATGCATAATTTACGACATATTGCAAGAAATCGTTATTCGGTAACAGTAAAAGTGATACTTCCGGTCCGAATTTTGAAATTTTTTTATACAAAAGATATTGGAAATTAAGTTCTAAATACTTTTATATTCGTAGCGTACCTGTCTAAAAAACATGACTTGCAAAATATTTGCAAGAAACTGATTTTCGATAAGAGTAAAAGACCTACTTCCGGTAGGAATTTCGAAAAACCTTTTTAATAAAATTGTTCACAATTTCAATTTTAAGTACATATGAATTCTTTATAAATTTGTTTAAACTTAGTAATTCACGAAATATTTGCAAAATTCGATTTTTTCACTGAAGTAAACTACTACTTCCGGTCTGCTGATTTTGCTCAAAATCTAATCAGTTCTCAAGAGGGAGATTATATTCGTAAATACAAAATTTGGAATTGATATCTGTAGCGGTTTGACCGCTATCGTGGTCACACACACACAGACACACAGACACACAGACACACACACAGACAGACAGACAGACAGACATTTTTTAAAAACCACTTTTTTGGTATCAGGGGACTTCAAAACGTGGACATTGCAAAAATCTCGAGGTCGAAAATTTTCATCATGACAATACTTCCTTATGTAAAATGGGGTGACTTTGTGCCAGCCGGGGCGTGATTGTGCCACTACGTGTTGATCGTGTATATTCGCACCATATCGGCACATCGATTCACCTACCGCCCCGAACTCTTGTTCAAGAATACCGATATTAGAGGCGAATAGAATGAAATGTATGGTTTGTGTATGCAATACCCTCCATTTCTGTTCCGTCAAGTTATTAAGTTGGTGAGATTTTGCAAAATTTTCGTTTTATCGCATACTTTCTCCTGGCTTGCCTAAAGTGTTTTAATAATGACCGTTTCAAAGTTCACACGTAATTAGGTGTTATATATGTTATCTTTTAAAGAATACGCAGTGGTCCAGTAGTGCAAAATAACCTGGGTGTGTCACCTTGAATAAGATTCCGACAATATAAGGGGGGAATTTGTGCCACTACCTATTTTGAAATTCAGTTTATACGCTTAATTATCTTTATTAGTTACTATTCTATGTGAGAATTGGCTGTTCTTTTGTTTTATTTTGGTTTGTAAGAATATCTAGTTTTTGTTATATTTTATAAATAAAAAAAATTTTTCATTAAACCTTCTATTTGGGGCGAGATTGTACCACAAAAATAACCGAGATAAAACTAATTCGGGTGAAATTGGGCCATGTCACTCATACCATACAGTTTCACTATAATATGAAGCTGGGCCTAGCACATTTTCAGCCTGTAAATAGGCGGCATTGTGCTAAAACGGTAAACAAGTAGCTGGCACAAAGCCACCCCATCCTATGGGGGGGAAATTGTGCCAATTGTTATAAATAATTTTAGAAAAACGAATGAAAATTTCTAAGTCTTTTTTACACAATTTAGTAACCAAAGGTTCAAAGTATATCGTTAATTTTTACAAACATTTTTGGTGTCTATAATTGTCCGAAATTCTTTGAAAACCATAAAAAGTGGCATAAAGCCACCCCATTTTACCGGTACTACGTATAAGAAAGTAAAATTAGGGAAAAATCCAAATTTCTTGGCAATGCAGTCGAACTGGATTTTTCAGTGAGACAAGTTATAATCTTTTTTTTGAGTTAACTACAATAAGAGAACACGTTGTCATAAAGAAAAAAATGAGGTGTGGCCACCACACGACTTTCTTATACATATGAGCGTTTCAAAGTATAGAATTTAAAGAATTTTTTTATACAAAAATTATTCAAAATCCTATTCTAAGTACTCCTATTCTCTTAATAAATCTCTATAGAATGCATACTTTGCAAGATATTATAAAAAAAAGTGTTACTCGCTAAGAGTAAAAGTGCTACTTCCGGTCCGAATTTTGAAATTTCATTTATACAAAAAACATTGCAAATCTAACCCTAAATACATTTGTACTCTTGATAAATATATACAAAATGCATAATTTACGACATATTTGCAAAAAGTCGCTATTCGGTAAGATTAAAAGTGCTACTTCCGGTCCGAATTTTGAAATTCTTTTCATACAAAAGATATTTAATATTATCTTTTAAATACGTTTATACTCGTATTGTACCTGCCTAGAATGTATGGCTTGCGAGATATTCGCAAAAAAATGATTTTCGATAAGAGTAAAAGATCTACTTCCGGTAGCAATTTCGAAAAACTTTTTTAACACAATTTTTCTCAAATTTAATTTTGAGTACATTTGTTTTCTTTATAGATTTGTTGAAACTTAGTATGTCTTCTATAGCGATTTATTAAGAGAATAGAAGTACTTAGAATAGCATTTTGAATAATTTATGTGTAAAAAATTCTTAAAATTGTATAGTTTGAACCGCTCATACGTATAAGAAAGTCGTGTGGTGGCCACACCTCATTTTTTAATGAAGTATCTGCTTGTTATGCAGGACCAAGTATTAATAACTCTCCAACTTCTAAGTACATTTTACACAGTGGGCAACATTACGAATTCTTTAAGTCATCACAAACATACAGTTGTCCTTGAATAAAAAAAAAGACACTAAAAGTACAATTATATCAATTCAAGTCAATAATATAAATTCATTTCTGAACTTTACAATGCATTTTGATCAAAAGTAAACATCATTCTAGCTCTAAACTGATTTTCAAGATATTTTTATTTGCTAACAATTTTAACATTTATATTGTTTGAAAGAAGCAGTTACCTTTTAAAATAAGTAAATCCAATTTTGAAGTTTCTTAATGTTTACATCCTCCGATCTGATTATAGTCGCATTTTATGATCTTTGTTGGATATTTCCAGTGAGGTAAATTACTAATTACGCTCTACCGAATTTACCGAAACTCTAACCAGATCTCGAGAGGTAGATTTACTCTTAAATATAAAGTTTGATATTTTAAGTCTTGTGGTCATACAAAGCGAGAGTTAGGAAGAGGATAGGAAGGAGAGAGAGAGAGAGATGTTTGCAAAAACCACTTTTTCTATATCAAGTAATTTCGAAACTTGGATATCTGCTATATCTCGAAATCACACTACTTCCGCATAACGAGATTCAAGAAGATCCCGCCTAGTTAATATGTAAACACATTTTTTAGCTAACCGTCTCTTTGGAGCAATTTTTTTGGATTTATCGGAAAATGTCTAGAAGTATATTTTTGATTACGAGTAGGTCATAACAGGAGTATGCATCCTGTTTTTACTTTCTTATACATAGTATAAGGAAATATTATGATGATGAAAATTTTCGACCTCGAGATTTTTGCAGATGTACACGTTTTAATGTCCCCTGATACTGAAAAAGTGTTTTTTTTTAATGTCTGTGTGTGTGTCTCTTTCTCTGTGTGTGACCACGATAGCGGTCAAACCGCTACAGGTATCAATTCAAAATTTTGTATTTACAGGTATAATCTCCCTCTTGAGAACTGATTAGATTTTCAGGAAAATCGACAGACCTGAAGTAGTAGTTTACTTCAGTGAAAAAATGGAATTCTGCCAATATTTCGTCAACTACTAATTTAAACAAATTTAGAAAGAATTCATATGTACTTAAAATTTAAATTGAGAACAATTTTATTTAAAACATTTTTCGAAATTCGTACCGGAAGTAGGTCTTTTACTCCTATCGAAAATCAGTTTTTTGCGAATATTTCGCAAGTCATGTTTTTGAGGCGGGTACATTACGAGTATAAAAGTATTTAGAACTTAATTTTCAATATCTTTTGTGTAAAAATAAATTCAAAATTCAGACCGGAAGTACCACTTTTACTCTTATCGAATAGCGATTTTTTGCAAATATGTCGTAAATTATGCATTCTATATATATTTATCAAGAGTACAAAATTATTTAGTACTAGATTTGCAATATTTTTTGTATAAATGAAATTTCAAAATTCGGACCGGAAGTAACACTTTTACTCTTAGGGAGAAGCAGTTATTTTCGAATATCTTGCAAAGTATGTATTCTATAGCGATTTATTAAGAGAATAGAAGTAGTTAGAATAGAATTTTGAATAATTTTTGTGTAAAAAATTCTTAAAATTGTATAGTTTGAAACGCTCATACGTATAAAAAAAAGTCGTGTGGTGGCCACACCTCATTTTTTTCTTTTACTATTGCATAGGCATAATAAAATTTATTCATACAGCTGGTCGTCAGATAAATTAGTTTAAATCAGAAAATGTATGTTTCAAATATTAATAAAAAGACTAAATATGTAATTATTAATTGCCAATAACGCCTATATAAAAATGTTAAATATTTAGAACTGAATATTATATTTATTTTAAATCTTTCCAAATATAGAATTTTATGTTTAGCGAGTCTTTATCTTGAACAACTATCGAATGGTTATTATGAATTTCCAGACATTAATTCCTCGAGGGAATATTCTTCTCTATGTATGACGCAAAAAAAAACAAACAGAAACTACTACTATTTTCTGTTCTGAACAATATAACCCACTGTGTCGCCGAATGTAGAAAAATGTGTTCATTGTATTGCTCCTCTTGATTTAAAGTACATATATTTTTATAAAGTAAGCATACGACACATTGTGGCAACATTGCTGGACTCTCTAATATCTACCAAATGTAATGTAATATACCCCATGGAAGCCAGAATAGCGAAGAAGTGAAAGTTAAATGGTATATTACAGGCGCTTCATGCACGAGAAAATAAAAGGGCGCTACTTCGCCATTAAAGTGAAATGTAACTAACGTTTTTTTATCTGATATTTAATTTAGTGATAACACTATACCTGTTTTGATCAAAAACACAAAGTATATGCAAAATATTAACGAACTAATTAACTTTTCGAAGGTGGACGCTACATTCATGAGTTCCGTAAGGACGCTATATTGTTAGTAGGATTTATATATATATATATGAAGAGAATTTTCTTGAATTAGCGGCATTTTTAAAATTAATTGATGACAATTACTTGCATTATTTTAATAATTAATGATTTTAAGGAAAAGAAACACACCACCCCGAGGACTAACACATATGCATCAGTTTCGTTAACCACTACAACGTGAAGACTCGTCAGCCCGGTCTGTAATGTGTTCATTTTCCTATCCTCCGAAATTTGTATATATAGTTTCGGAAACGATCTATGCAAGCATGAGAGATAATTTCTTATCATTCTCATTTAATGAAGGAACCATATTAATTACTATGTTTTCCTTCTACGATATTACTGCACATTCAGTGCACTCTGTGTTGGAACACAGAAATCCAAATTTCATTCTGGATAATTACAATTAATATTTTATATGTGATTAATGTATATATTAAACACATATAATCTTGTTTCTTTGCCGTATATATTTAAATATGAAGAGAATTTTCTTGAATTAGCGGCATTTTTTAAATTAATTGATGACAATTACTTGCATTATTTTAATAATTAATGATTTTAAGGAAAAGAAACACACCACCCCGAGGACTAACACATATGCATCAGTTTCGTTAACCACTACAACGTGAACACTCGTCAGCCCGGTATATACATTAATCACATATGAAATATTAATTGTAATTATCCAGAATGAAATTTGGATTTCTGTGTTCCAACACAGAGTGCACTGAATGTGCAGTAATATCGTAGAAGGAAAACATAGTAATTAATATGGTTCCTTCATTAAATGAGAATGATAAGAAATTATCTCTCATGCTTGCATAGATCGTTTCCGAAACTATATATACAAATTTCGGAGGATAGGAAAATGAACACATTACAGACCGGGCTGACGAGTGTTCACGTTGTAGTGGTTAACGAAACTGATACATATGTGTTAGTCCTCGGGGTGGTGTGTTTCTTTTCCTTAAAATCATTAATTATTAAAATAATGCAAGTAATTGTCATCAATTAATTTAAAAAATGCCGCTAATTCAAGAAAATTCTTTTCATATTTAAATATATACGGCAAAGAAACAAGATTATATGTGTTTAATATATACATTTATCACATATAAAATATTAATTATATATATATATATATAGGATCATAGAATAAACAAGTATAGAATTTAATGGGGTATCTCCGCTGAAAATGCAACTGCGGACACGTGTTTCGAACTACTTGGTTCTCGTCAGCGCAGTGTAGCCAAGGAATAGGATTGGATAACCTTGGAGCTGAAAAATATCAATCAGAGACATACACATGGGACAGCCTACCAATTGAGGCTTCAGCTAGAGTGTCCTCGATATTGAGGATGAATCTAACGTCGCCGCGATGTAGACATTGTCCACCTGCGCGCCATCTGAACCCACAGGATAAAAGTAAAGAAAAGAAATATTGCGGATCATAGAATAAATAAGTATAGAATTTAATGGGGTATCTCCGCTGAAAATGCAACTGCGGACACGTGTTTCCAACTACTTGGTTCTCGTCAGTGCAGTGTAGCCAAGGTATAGGATGGGATAACATTGGAGCTGAAAAATATCAATCAGAGACATACAATATGCAATATTTCTTTTCTTTACTTTTATCCTGTGGGTTCAGATGGCGCGCAGGTGGACAATGTCTACCTCGCGGCGACGTTAGGTTCATCCTCAATATCGAGGACACTCTAGCTGAAGCCTCAATTGGTAGGCTGTCCTATGTGTATGTCTCTGATTGATATTTTTCAGCTCCAAGGTTATCCCATCCTATTCCTTGGCTACACTGCGCTGACGAGAACCAAGTAGTTCGAAACACGTGTCCGCAGTTGCATTTTCAGCGGACATACCCCATTAAATTCTATACTTGTTTATTCTATGATCCGCAATATTTCTTTTCTTTACTTTTATCCTGTGGGTTCAGATGGCGCGCAGGTGGACAATGTCTACCTCGCGGCGACGTTAGATTCATCCTCAATATCGAGGACACTCTAGCTGAAGCCTCAATTGGTAGGCTGTCCCATGTGTATGTCTCTGATTGATATTTTTCAGCTCCAAGGTTATCCCATCCTATTCCTTGGCTACACTGCGCTGACGAGAACCAAGTAGTTCGAAACACGTGTCCGCAGTTGCATTTTCAGCGGACATACCCCATTAAATTCTATACTTGTTTATTCTATGATCCGCAATATTTCTTTTCTTTACTTTTATCCTGTGGGTTCAGATGGCGCGCAGGTGGACAATATCTACCTCGCGGCGACGTTAGATTCATCCTCAATATCGAGGACACTCTAGCCGGAGCCTCAATTGGTAGGCTGTCCCATGTGTATGTCTCTGATTGATATTTTTCAGCTCCAAGGTTATCCCATCCTATTCCTTGGCTACACTGCGCTGACGAGAACCAAGTAGTTCGAAACACGTGTCCGCAGTTGCATTTTCAGCGGAGATACCCCATTATATATATATATATATAGATTATAAACCACTCCTAAAGTCACTGCATCGTATGTCGTAATGATTCGGAAAAATAGTAGCGGGGCGACGTAGGCGCTCTAGCATAGAAGGTCAGTTGCATTCTGTTGACGAAGTAGAGTAGTTGATGTTTTCGTAAACAAGCAAATGATTTCGATAATCACGTGAAAGGAACTACATTTTTATTAGATTTTGTTAGAACATTTTCCTGTTTTGATAAATTTAAACAGGTAATGAAAATTGTAATTTCAGTGTAGTATTTAAAACAAGTTTTTTAAAAAAAAAAGCATAGACATCTAAGTAGTCTTCAGAAGTTGGTTCACTCTAATAAAATGAAAAAAAAACCATTACATCCGTACCTAAAGAAGCCAGTAAATACTGGTAATAAAGAAATAAAACATTCTAATGAACAAATTTCTGGAAAAAATATCGTAGTTAAAAAAGGAGAAATAACGTAAAAGCAGTTCTAAAACTTAAATAATACATTCTTTCAAGAACTAAACCGAAAAATATTTCGCGGGGTAAGTTTAAATAAATGATAGGGTAAATTATTATGATATTAAATGCTCAAAACGATCTCCTGACGCAAAGAAACAATATCCTATTCTATCGAAAAAGCTTCTTTGTACATTTGCAATTGTTTGTGGTGGAATAATTTCCATACGATGGACAATTTGCGCTCGCAATTCTTCTATAGTATTAGGCCTGGTATCTCGAAAACCATAAATTGAAGTTTTCAGATACCCCCATAGATAAAAATCGTTTGGAGAAAGATCAGGTGATCTAGGAGGCCAGCGAATAGCGCTCCAGGTAGTTAGCAACCTGTTATCAAATGTGTTGTGCAAAAATTGTTGTACTGGTGCAGCATTATGCGCAGGACATCCGTCTTGCTGGAACCAAACGACATTTACATCTGCTACAGTTCTTATAGCGGGAATTACATTATTCTGCAAAAGATCTAGATATTTTACTGCATTGAGATTTCCCTCTATGAAAAATGGCCCAATTATGTGGTTACCTAACAGGCCAGCCCAAACATTTAGTTTTACAGGGTATTGTGTTCGAGCGTCGTAAGTAAGATGTCTATTCCTCTGTGACCAATACCTGGCAACGCTTGGGTTATGGCGGCCATGTAACGGGAACGAAGATTCGTCTGTAAATACTATTTTTGCAATAAAGTCGTCATCATTGTTGCGTTGTTCAATAATTTTCTCACAAAATTCTAAGCGTTCGTTTTTATCATTGGGAAATATTTCAATCGTTTTGCCTAACCTATAGGAGCGCTACTTATTTTTTTTAACACTCTGTGAACCGTAGTGTGGGAAACATCAAATTTTTCTGCTATATTTTGTAGAGACTGCTGTGCTTGCTCCTCTACAGCGGCACAAATTAAAATGTCGCGTTGCTCGTTTTGTGGCATCTTCTCTTTTTTATGTTTAAGCAGATTTAAACAGCCATAATTTTCAAAGTTATTAATTATGCGACGAACAGTTTCAAAACAAATATCAATTTGGAATTCATCGTCAAAAAGATGTACAATATCTCTTACTGAGTGACCTAGGTGATGCTGTCTTATCACAAATTTCTTGTGTTCAAGGGAGAATATATCCATAATTAATTAGAAAACAAACAGTAAAATAAAAAAACAAATAATCGCAAATATGCCAAGCAAATATAGAAAGTACCAGCGTGTTATATTTACGAAAACATCAACTACCCTACTTCGTCAACAGAATGCAACTGACCTTCTATGCTAGAGCGCTTATGTTGCCCCGCTACTATTTTTCCGAATCATTACGACATTAGGAGTGGTTCATAATCTGTATATATATATATATATAGATAATAATAAGTATTTCGTCTAACTGACCAACGTATTTGAGAAAATAAAATTTACTGTTTCAAACAGAAAAAAATTTTTGAAAAATATTTTGCTACTAAACAACTATCCCACAAGCACAATCAATAAGATTCTTTTCTCAACTGATATCCGTGACAGGTTGGACGTAAGCGGGGTTGGGGGGAGTTCCATCGTTCCTCAACTTAATGGCAACACAGAAATCAAATATAAGAGCATTCAATACATCCCCAATCTTACGAACAAAATTAAGACGCTTTTTCGGGATGTCATTCCTATTGCTTACACACTAGCCAACACAGTGAATAAGCTATTTACACCACTAAAAGATAAAATTAGTACTCTCGCAAACAGCAATGTGGTGTATCTTTTACAGTGTGACTGTGGCAAATATTACGTGGGGCAAACAAAGCAACGCCTGAAAGAACGAAACGCGCTTCATATTAGTGACGTCAAAAGGCACCCAGGGAGATGTACTCTAGCTACCCACCTAAGGAACACTAATCATGATATTATTTTTAATAACATTCAGATTCTTTTTCACGAAAGTAATTTGTCAAGGAGACTTTTCTTGGAAACATTAGCAATTAGAACCGTGAATCCCAATATTAATAGCAAAAACGACTGTAACAACTTTAGCACTATCTACTCAGGTTTAATCCCGCATATGACACACAAAATCGAAAAGAAATACAAAGACATATCTACGTAACATCTAAGTAAAACAAAAGCTTTCTTCATAGTAGTAAATAAGGGGTATTTCATTTGCCGAGGTCCTGGATACGCGTCTGTTGAGGTGAGACGAATTCCTTTACTAATGTCTTCAAACGGGAAAAAAACAACTGTAAATATTGAACATATGTTCATGTGTTTTTCATACCGGCCTGGCATCTTTTCCACATACATGTAAAATTTCAGTTTAATACCGCTTAAAGTATGCAACATTAATTGACACGTTTTCTTTTTAACTGTGCTGTGTCCAGCGTTTTAAATTGTTTTTTAAAAATTGTGCTGTAATAATTTCTTTTAAATTTGACGTTATATTAAAGTAACAATATTAAAAATAATGCAATCCACGAATACAACAGATATACTTTTGACCTTATGTGAGATGCATAATAGACATAATATTTTTATGTAAACTACACAGATGTTTTTGTAAGTACAGCTTAAACACTATTCTATTATGTAATAACTAATTATATTTTTGTTTCTCCCATTACATTGTAAAACAGGTCTGAAGAAGATTTTGTAATAAATCGAAACGTCAACATAACATCAATACAATTGTGTCTTATTTAATCTACAGCCCATAATTCTGTTTGAAACAGTAAATTTTATTTTCTATATATATATATATATATATATATATATATATATATATATATACATATTTCTATCACAGTCAGGCCAACTAGGATTTCATACAATTCTGAACCATCTATTTCTAGTAACCGTAGACAAAAAATTCTTACATAGGCGGACCTAAATGACATATGGTACACATGGAAATCATTATATACAACACTTTTTCTTTATAATAAAGTTTTTGTATATCGTCTCAAAAATGCGGCAATCTCAAGCCATTGGCTTTTGGTAGCAACTCAGTCCAGTATATACACAAACATGTAATAGCACCGCTTTTCCTGAACCAGAGCAGGGTTGCCGTAACTTAACACATGAGAAGGGTGATTTTAACTTGCGAGTGCAATGTGGTTTACATTTTGTTGCCTCGTACAAAGCAAGACAGAGTAAGAAGCGGTATGGAAAATGATTATAGGTTGGGAATTATAATGGAACTTTAAATGAGTTATTTTTTTTGTATTCTACTACAGTTCATGTTTAGTTCTATTTTATTAATTAATGAAACCTATTTGAATGCTAAAGTTATTAATTTCGATCATAAGGCATCTTACAAAAATTGATAGAAACAGTTTCTGACTGATTAATTTATTAATATCGAAATGATTAACCCCGAAAGCTCAGATAAGAGTTACGCATTTGTAATGCTTGTGTTTAATAGTTTTCTTTTTCAAGCAAAGAAGTTTCTTAATTCAAACAAATTAATTAACAAATTAAAATATTATGTACATTAGGACTGAATTGCTTGAATAATGTATGTGTATGTAGACTTAATGCCGAGCGTCAACTATCGCGCAGTGTTCCCAATTCCAAAAAACTTGATCAAAATATAAAATCTTTATCAATTTGCTTTAAATTTGATGACTAAGCATTTTTGATTCTCTTATTACGAATGTAAGAACACAAAGCTGATACAATATTGCGGAAAAGAAATGTTAAAAATTTATTTTACAATAGGTAGTGATAATAATGGATAAACTGCAGTTAATATATACCGTAAAGATAAACAGAATAATTACAAGTAGTATATTTTCAATTATCGCAAACTTTAGTAATACTATTAGGGATGAAATGAAACGTATAAAACGTGTATAAAAAATATATTTATAGGAGAAATACTTATATAAATAAAGTACATTGTTAGAAATATTTATTTGTAATAAAAGTTAAGTAAATTAAAGCTTTGCATATACCGAAGAAAATATTTTCTTGTTTTCGTTTTTTTAAATTAAGAAAATTGGTATTAAAGTAAGTAAAATGCTTTTCTTGCGTGAGAAATAGATTTATTCAATTTAAGAAAATGGTAAAATTGGTTTAAGTAAATAAGTTACTTCAGTAGTATAAGTTGGTTATCCCTTTAAAAAAATGGGATTTATTTCCTAAAAGCAAATATTTATTTGCGCCAATTCAATTACACATTTGAACTAAGTAACTTGGCGATTTGTTATAGGAAAGTACTTTCTTGATAGAAGCATAATATTTATTTAATATAAAAAAAATATCTATTCATCACACATTCACTGAACTAATATTTTTTTTTTGTAAATGACTACCATGTAAACATCCACTATAGACTAAATGAGCTTAATCTTAGTCTAACCGAAGTTACAAACTGTTTTGAAGTTTATAGAAAAATATTCTTTTATCACAAAACTAGAGAAGGGAATACCTATACTTTTTATTGGCTTTATAACCCCCACGCTTTAGATAAAAAGATGTGTGACTATTTTCGCCTTAAATAACTTAAAAACAACCATTCTGAAAAATAATAGAAAGAAATCCTCACTATAAGTTAAAATTGGTTACAATATCGAAACAATAACAAATACACTTGTATACCATTGTGCAAAACAACACCCCTTTTTCTGAAGTCGAGCTTGTCGAACTTAATTATTTATGAATGGCGAATATAAAAAACATTCCTGTTTTAATAGATATAAAGGAACTGTCATGTCGTACTTAGATAAGTAGTTTTATGATCTTTTTCTTGCAACTGAAGTTAGAAAAAAAAACGGTCGCCAATGTTTTTTTCTGACCTTTTTAAATGTATGACTCCCTGCGAAGAGAGCCATAAATCTTAAAGGCTTATTTTCAAGCTATAATTATTCCTAAACTCTGTGTTAAATTAATGTAGAGGTATTTTCCTGACATTGTAAAAATTATAATAATACTGTGTAGGCTATTGATTCATATATTACATAATAATGCATTATTTTTTGAAATGAAAGAACAAATAGATAATTACAAAAATTATTTCAAAAGCGTTTCTGTAGAAGGTATAGAAAATCTCATTCATCTAAACCTTATATTTAATCTTGCCAGTAATTTTTATTCATAGGTACTGAAATAATTTTAAAAAGTTATTGGAATTCTTTTCTTAACTCCGTAAATGATAGACGGGGTATTTCCGTGTTAATCGCAAGTTAGTAAATGCAAGAAGTAGACGCCTTTCTTCTAGTATATACTTTTTGAGTACGATATAGGAAAAAATGAGGTGTGGCCACCACACAACTTTCTTATACGTATGAGCGTTTTAAACTATACAATTTTAAAAAACTTTTATACAAAAGTTATTCAGAATCCTATTCTGAGTACTTCCATTGTCTTAATAAATTTCTATAGAATGAATATTTTGCAAGATATTCGAAAAAAAGTGCTACTCCCTAAGACAATGTGTTACTTCCGGGCCAAATTTTTAAATTTCATATATACAAAGAATATTGCAAATCCAGCTCTAAATACTTTTGTACTCTTGATAAATATATATAGAATGCATAATTTACCATATTTGCAAAAAATCGCTATTTGGTAAGAGTAAAAGTGGTACTTCCGGTCCTAATTTTGAAATTTTTTTTATACAAAAGGTATTGAAAATTAAGTTCTAAATACTTTTATACTTGTAACGTACCTGTATAAAAAGCATACCTTGCGAAAGATTCGCAAAAAACTGATTTTCGATGCGAGTAAAAGACCTATTTCCGGTAGGAATTAAAAAAAAACTGTTAAATAAAATTTTTCTCAAATGTAATTTTGAGTACATTTAAATTCTTTATAAATTTGTTTAAACTTAGTAATTGACCAACTATTGGCAAAATTTAATTTTTTCGCTGAAGTAAACTACTACTTCCGGTCTACCGATTTTGCTGCAAAACTAGTCAGATCTCAAGACGGAGATTATACACGTAAATACAAATTTTGGAATTGATATCTATAACGGTTTGACCACTATCGTGGTCACACACAAACACACACAGAGAGAGAGAAATTGTGTCTGGATGAAAATTATTGAAGCGACCTTTATCTACAGTTCTTTATAAAATATATTATTAAAATTGTTGGTTGTTTTTATTTACCTAATAAGGATTTTATAAATTGGTTTCAATAAATAATAATTAATAAATAAGTTTACTGGCTTTCATATTAAAAAAATGACAATTTCACTGACAGTTTCTAACCTATTTGCAAATATAATCTCAAGATTCACATTTACAAAGTACAAAATACCTAAAAAGATTATTGCTTGATTTTGAAGTGTACGAGATTTTTCTGCACACAATTGCACATCGGGTCTAAAATTTGCTGAAGAGTAAATGTTTCTAAAGAACAGACAATTACATATGTATTAACGAATTTATTAAGAAGAACTGGAAGTTAGAACGCAAATGTACCTAGTTACGTTCCACGTGAGCGATCTAAATTAGATCTTGCTATTTGTCCTATGTCTCCTATGGTTTTAGTTTATGGGGCAATTCTAAATTTAAAGTAGACATAAATAGGCCCAAAATCTCAAGATAATCATGTAGAGACATGTAAAGTTTTTCTAAATTGTCCAGGCAACATTAAGAAAGACATTATTGTATTATCAAATCATTAAATGTCAAATAATGTCATTTTGCGCAATTTTGATTCATTTTTTTATCTCCTTTTGTAGTTAAAAATATTGTTTAATTAAAATAAAAAGCTTTCCTTTAAAAAATTTTTTAAAAGATTTTATATTAAAAATTTCAGTGATTTGTAGGTATTTAATAATAGACATTTTCGATAAAAACATTCTTTACATTTACTAATACCGCGTAATAAATACCGCGTGCATGTGAATAAATTAAAAAAGAGAGCCCAATGTTTCAAAACGTAAATGCGCGGTGTTTTAAGCGCCCGATAATCACCTCTATTTCTAAAGCAATGCGAAGGGTCACAAAGTCCATCGTTCCGCGCCGCTTCATTGTGGAAATACTCGTACAAATATACAATATACCACGCAATGGCAATCCGCACGGAAGCAATCATGTGGTGTAAAAGTGAGGATAGCAGGTAGTAAGAATCACGATGCATCTAGACCTTTATGTTAGAAAACAAGCATTGTTGCCAGGCTTAATTGGCTCAGAATTGTGCATATGTAACTATATACAGTATATTACAACAACGACTTCAAGCGGCATAACCTAGAACTAAACAAACGGTTATTCCTACAAAGCTGAACCATCATAAAATAAATGTCCATTTTTTTCGTAACCGGCAAGTACTAAACAAAGACAAGCCTGCTGGGTGACCGCGAAATTGAAGGTCACTTCAAATTGTATTGGTATGTGTACTGTACGGCTTGAGTTAAAGAAGTTATATAGGGAAAACGATCCTGACCCATATATATGGTGTGAATGCACAATCTTGAGCCAGGCAAACAAACCTGAACCATATATATGGCTCAGGATCGTTTTCCCTATATAACTTCTTTAACTCAAGCCGTACAGTAATCGCCCCACTACAATTTGAAGTGACCCTCAATTTCGCTGTCACCCAGCAGGGTTGACTTTGTTTAGAACTTGCCGGTTTCGAAAAAAATGGATATTTATGATGGTTCAGCTTTGTAGGAATAACCGTTTGTTTAGTTCTAGGTTATGCCGCTTGAAGTCGTTGTTGTAATATACTGTATATAGTTACATATGCACAATTCTGAGCTAATTAAGCCTGGCAACAATGCTTGTTTTCTAACATAAAGGTCTAGATGCATCGTGATTCTTACTACCTGCTATCCTCACTTTTACACCACATGATTGCTTCCGTGCGGATTGCCATTGCGTGGTATATTGTATATTTGTACGAGTATTTCCACAATGAAGCGGCGCGGAACGATGGACTTTGTGACCCTTCGCATTGCTTTAGAAATAGAGGTGATTATCGGGCGCTTAAAACACCGCGCATTTACGTTTTGAAACATTGGGCTCTCTTTTTTAATTTATTCACATGCACGCGGTATTTATTGCGCGGTATTAGTAAATGTAAAGAATGTTTTTATCGAAAATGTCTATTATTAAATACCTACAAATCACTGAAATTTTTAATATAAAATCTTTTAAAAAATTTTTCAAAGGAAAGCTTTTTATTTTAATTAAACAATATTTTTAACTACAAAGGGAGATAAAAAAATGAATCATGTCTTTATTGCGCAAAACGACATTATTTGACATTTAATGATTTGATAATACAATAATGTCTTTCTTAATGTTGCCTGGATAATTTAGAAAAACTTTACATGTCTCTACATGATTATCTTGAGATTTTGGGCCTATTTATGTCTACTTTAAATTTAGAATTGCCCCATAAACTAAAACCATAGGAGACATAGGACAAATAGCAAGATCTAATTTAGATCGCTCACGTGGAACGTAACTAGGTACATTTGCGTTCTAACTTCCAGTTCTTCTTAATAAATTCGTTAATACATATGTAATTGTCTGTTCTTTAGAAACATTTACTCTTCAGCAAATTTTAGACCCGATGTGCAATTGTGTGCAGAAAAATCTCGTACACTTCAAAATCAAGCAATCATCTTTTTAAGTATTTTGTACTTTGTAAATGTGAATCTTGAGATTATATTTGCAAATAGGTTAGAAACTGTCAGTGAAATTGTCATTTTTTTTAATATGAAAGCCAGTAAACTTATTTATTAATTATTATTTATTGAAACCAATTTATAAAATCCTTATTAGGTAAATAAAAACAACCAACAATTTTAATAATATATTTTATAAAGAACTGTAGATAAAGGTCGCTTCAATAATTTTCATCCAGACACAATTTCTCTCTGTGTGTGTGTGTTTGTGTGTTACCACGATAGTGGTCAAACCGTTATAGATATCAATTCCAAAATTTGTATTTACGTGTATACTCTCCGTCTTGAGATCTGACTAGTTTTTCAGCAAAATCGGTAGACCGGAAGTAGTAGTTTACTTCAGCGAAAAAATTAAATTTTGCCAATAGTTGGTCAATTACTAAGTTTAAACAAATTTATAAAGAATTTAAATGTACTCAAAATTACATTTGAGAAAAATTTTATCAAACAGTTTTTTTTTAATTCCTACCGGAAATAGGTCTTTTACTCGCATCGAAAATCAGTTTTTTGCGAATCTTTCGCAAGGTATGCTTTTTAGACAGGTACGTTACAAGTATAAAAGTATTTAGAACTTAATTTTCAATACCTTTTGTATAAAAAAAATTTCAAAATTAGGACCGGAAGTACCACTTTTACTCTTACCAAATAGCGATTTTTTGCAAATATGGTAAATTATGCATACTATATATATTTATCAACAGTACAAAAGTATTTAGAGCTGGATTTGCAATATTCTTTGTATATATGAAATTTAAAAATTTGGCCCGGAAGTAACACATTGTCTTAGGGAGTAGCACTTTTTTTCGAATATCTTGCAAAATATTCATTCTATAGAGATTTATTAAGACAATGGAAGTACTCAGAATAGGATTCTGAATAACTTTTGTATAAAAGTTTTTTAAAATTTTATAGTTTAAAACGCTCATACGTATAAGAAAGTTGTGTGGTGGCCACACCTCATTTTTTCCTATATCGTACTCAAAAAGTATATACTAGAAGAAAGGCGTCTACTTCTTGCATTTACTAACTTGCGATCAACACGGAAATACCGCGTCTATCATTTCCGGAGTTAAGAAAAGAATTCCAATAACTTTTTAAAATTATTTCAGTACCTATGAATAAAAATTACTGGCAAGATTAAATATAAGGTTTAGAATAGTTTAGATGAATGAGATTTTCTATACCTTCTACAGAAACGTTTTTGAAATAATTTTTGTAATTATCTATTTGTTCTTTCATTTCAAAAAATAATGCATTATTATGTAATATATGAATCAATAGCCTACACAGTATTATTATAATTTTTACGATGTCAGGAAAATACCTCTACATTAATTTAACACAGAGTTTAGGAATAATTATAGCTTGAAAATAACCCTTTAAGATTTATGGCTCTCTTCGCAGGGAGTCATACATTTAAAAAGGTCAGAAAAAAACATTGGCGACCGTTATTTTTTCTAACTTCAGTTGCAAGAAAAAGATCATAAAACTACTTATCTAAGTACGACATGACAGTTCCTTTATATCTATTAAAACAGGAATGTTTTTTATATTCGCCATTCATAAATAATTAAGTTCGACAAGCTCGACTTCAGAAAAAGGGGTGTTGTTTTGCACAATGGTATACAAGTGTATTTGTTATTGTTTCGATATTGTAACCAATTTTAACTTACAGTGAGGATTTCTTTCTATTATTTTTCAGAATGGTTGTTTTTAAGTTATTTAAGGCGAAAATAGTCACACATCTTTTTATCTAAAGCGTGGGGGTTATAAAGCCAATAAAAAGTATAGGTATTCCCTTCTCTAGTTTTGTGATAAAAGAATATTTTTCTATAAACTTCAAAACAGTTTGTAACTTCGGTTAGACTAAGATTAAGCTCATTTAGTCTATAGTGGATGTTTACATGGTAGTCATTTACAACAAAAAAAATATTAGTTCAGTGAATGTGTGATGAATAGATACTTTTTTATATTAAATAAATATTATGCTTCTATCAAGAAAGTACTTTCCTATAACAAATCTCCAAGTTACTTAGTTCAAATGTGTAATTGAATTGGCGCAAATAAATATTTGCTTTTAGGAAATAAATCCCATTTTTTAAAAGTGAAAACCAACTTATACTACTGAAGTAACTTATTTACTTAAACCAATTTTACCATTTTCTTAAATTAAATAAATCTATTTCTCACGCAAGAAAAGCATTTTACTTACTTTAATACCAATTTTCTTAATTTAAAAAAACGAAAACAAGAAAATATTTTCTTCGGTATATGCAAAGCTTTAATTTACTTAACTTTTATTACAAATAAATATTTCTAACAGTGTACTTTATTTATATAAGTATTTCTCCTATAAATATATTTTTTATACACGTTTTATACGTTTCATTTCAGCCCTAATATTATTACTAAAGTTTGCGATAATTGAAAATATACTACTTGTAATTATTCTGTTTATCTTTACGGTATATATTAACTGCAGTTTATCCATTATTATCACTACCTATTGTAAAATAAATTTTTAACATTTCTTTTCCGCAGTATTGTATCAGCTTTGTGTTCTTACATTCGTAATAAGAGAATCAAAAATGCTTAGTCATCAAATTTAAAACAAATTGATAAAGATTTTATATTTTGATCAAGTTTTTTGGAATTGGAAACACTGCGCGATAGTTGACTCTCGGCATTAAGTCTACATACACATACATTATTCAAGCAATTCAGTCCTAATGTACATAATATTTTAATTTGTTAATTAATTTGTTTGAATTAAGAAACTTCTTTGCTTGAAAAAGAAAACTATTAAACGCAAGCATTACAAATGCGTAACTCTTATCTGAGCTTTCGGGGTTAATCATTTCGATATCAATAAATTAATCAGTCAGAAACTGTTTCTATCAATTTTTGTGAGATGCCTTATGATCGAAATTAATAACTTTAGCATTCAAATAGGTTTCATTAATTAATAAAATAGAACTAAACATGAACTGTAGTAGAATACAAAAAAATAACTCATTTAAAGTTCCATTATAATTCCCAACCTATAATCATTTTCCATACCGTTTCTTACTCTGTCTTGCTTTGTACGAGGCAACAAAATGTAAACCACATTGCACTCGCAAGTTAAAATCACCCTTCTCATGTGTTAAGTTACGGCAACCCTGCTCTGGTTCAGGAAAAGCGGTGCTATTACATGTTTGTGTATATACTGGACTGAGTTGCTACCAAAAGCCAATGGCTTGAGATTATGTGTTTAATATATACGTTAACCACATATAAAGTATTAATTATATATATATATGTATATATATATATGCGAGATAAGAGTTTCAGATACCAGCAAGTGCGACTGCGCATAAAAAGCCGACAAACTCCGAGCGTTGAGTACTTAACATAAGCGCATGTAGATGTCACTAAATCGGCGATTTTTGTTCAAGTGGAGCTACTCAACTAGACAGTCGCCTTCGGGCGTGCATAGAGGAAGGGTATAGCGTATTTGGATCTCATATGTACAATTCATTACGTAATTTGAATTTAAAAAAATCTTGAATTAATAATTATAAATAATTGGTGTAGTATAAAGAGCAAATACTAATAATTGGATATATTTAACACATTTAACAGTTAGGTATTGCGATTAAATATTTATTTAAATACAATGTATTTAACATGTTCTTTAATATTAATTAGATAATATTGTGCATAAATAAATATTTAGATAGATGATAATGTGATAAAAAACAATTTAAATTTAATAAACTAAAGATGATTTTTTAGTATATTGAATTTAAATATACATACTTATAAGTTTAATATACGTATTGTTACCTATGCCTGCCATATATAATTTAAGAAGCAATGTTGGTTGTATAAATAGATGGAGTAAGTGCTCCCAAACAAACCTATTTCGCCATATTAAAAAGTTTTATTTAATTTCTATCAACAATTTGTTATTAGAATTGTTGAATGAGCCATACAGCGTATGAAAGTGTTTAGTATTTTAAATTTTATACCAAAAACACTTTTATCTTATGCCACAGTTATATTCCACGATGTTGCTGCATTGACAAATTTGCAATACCCATTATTAAAAGCGGTTGAACAATACTATAACAATGAATAAATGTGTCTACTTTAATATCTTGTTTTATTTTTCTATATTTACTTCATAAACAAAATATCTGAAGGTGTAGATTTTATTAAAAAAATATTTAGAAATTTTATCGTATTTATAATTTGTTTATTAGTCAAATTGTACAATTGATAAAATATTTTATGTATCTTTATTATTTAGAATATAGGGGAGAAATACATTAAAGTAAAAGTTTTCTAATATGTCAGAGTCCCATTGTACATCCTTTTTAATACGAATAACTTCATATTCATTTGGAGTCCAAGTAAAAAGTAAGCAATATTTTCTGTTCGTTAAATATAGTTGGCCTTGTAGTTGGTGATAGTATGGATGATGTTTTTCAACAATACCATTCCTAAAATAGTTTTGGTCTACCCTAAAAATATTAATTATTGTTAAATAAAATTTTTGTTTTTATATGTTTTTTTCTTACCTTGACCCAAACATTATATCTCAAGAAGCTGTATAGGTTTTCCATTGTCTCCTAAAATGATCCTGTCAGTGAATAGCCGAGCCATGGATTGTCCTTATTAACTATTAAACCTGTCTGAATTTTAGGTTTTTCTCTTTCATATAGCAGTCTCGTGCTTTCTGCTCAAATGCTATTCCATGCAGCATATTTTTATTGCAATATAATGATGGTCAAAAATAACTGAAACATTTTTTTAACCAATTGTCTTTGCTATATGTGAATATGAAATAGCATCGGGATCCAGTTATTCTAAACTGCCTAGCCAATTTCCATTGTTGTCTTGCATTATTATCTGCAGATCTTATACAGGTATTTCTGCATAATTGAAGAGGTTCATTGCAGACTAATTTCAAATTAAAAACATCTTTGCAATGTTCAAAAAGAAGATATATTCACTGAACACAACCACATCATGAGTTCATTTTGCTCTCTGAAAAATGGCACTGACGACTTCAATCATCGACACCACTTGCTCATCAACCTCTTCAACATTGTTGACAATCTCAAGTCTTTCCATGCTTACGTCCCTTGCTATAATCAATATTCATTTATGTTATTTACTGCTACAATAATGACATAATGAACATAACTTACTGATGTTTTGCCAATACGCTGTCTGGTTTGGCATTTACTAATGTGTCAAAGCAAAATCCCTGCATCTCCACTGTTAGATCCGATGTTACAACCTCTTGCTGGGTAAAACACTTTGTTTCTAACAAGGGCTTTCATTTCTAAAATTTAATCAAAAAAAAAATTATTAAGTTGTGTTATTCAATTATTGTAATTGATACAACCTATTTCAATATAACAAAGTAGCAAACAATGTGTTTGCACTGACTTCCATCTACTGCCTCACATGTGCAACTGATCTTTGTTAGTTTCACCTCCGCATTTTCCACAATTTCAAGAATTCCTTCGATTGTGTGAGGTGGGGGATCTAATGCACTTCCCTGGAGGCATAATGCATATATGTGAATTGCCTTCTTTGTCATTTCTGTCGCCTCGCATAGAATTATATGTTTGCATTTTAAAATGTTTTCACCTTCAGTGAAGTTCTGGAAGACGGCGGCGGCGTTCCGTTTAATGCCTCACAAACCTGAGCAGTACTTAAAAATAGATTTAATACAACCTAAAAATTAATATGACATCGTAATATTCTGACATACTATATAAAATGCCACTTACCTTTTGTTAAAACAACTAAAAGAGCGATAGACAGTACAATATTCATAATATAAACACGATAAACCTGATCTGATACAAACTAGGGTTGGGCGATAAACATCGATGTTCATTGAACATCGGTATTTTAGCATCGATGTTCGAAGTTTGCAATTTAGATTTATCAATAAACTATCGATGTTAGAAGAAATATAGTGAACATCGAACTTTTAAGCTTGACAGAATGTATTTGCACTATAATCACAAAATAAAACAGCGTCCTCTGTTGACAAATACAAAAATGTTTCTAAATTAACACCTCACATACAGGCTACGAGGATGTAAAATTGTCTACGAATAAAAGAAGTATTTAAATTTCACAGTGCTATATCATATAAATTCGAATACTTCATTTTAGGCTCTTTTAAATATAACTTAGTATAAATATTTAAATAATATATAATTAAATACATAAATTTATAGTACTTTTAATGTGCAGAATAAAAGTTAAATTATGTATGCATGCAGAATGAGTGAAGGAGGTAAACGTATTTTCATAGAAAAAGAAGGGAGATAGACATTACCGATGTATACTTCTTCGGGAAATTCCCTAGTGCATACAATCATACACGACGATACACGTATTAAATGTAAGATGACACATCAGAAATATAAAACCATATCCATATGTATCTCGGTATTTGCCAGGGTAGTCAAAAAAAATGCAAGACTATAAAATCCCAAATAGAAATCGTTCTCTTAAAAGTTTTGATACACATAAATGTATACCTATATTGTTTAAGTATCAGACGATTTAAGTCATGTGGTTGTAATTGCATAATATTGTTTTTCTATTCCGGTGCTATAAAGTTCACTTTACGACACCCGTTTTGGTTGCATAAAGTATTACTTTATCGCACGCTAATTTTATTTTTTTGAAGTTGGTAACAAAAAAAATGGAACCAAATCGTATTTAAATGTCAAAATATAAGCATTTAAAGTAACAAAAATGTGCAATAAAATTGTACAAAGAATAAAAAGCACACATGCTAACATTTCACTTAGGTACTAATTAGCAATATAAATTGTTAAGCAGAGTTGGATGATAAGTTTTCAGATGCTACTATTGACATTTACTTACCATGTTGAATAGTACCGCGCGATCATTTAAATTCTAAATTAGAGCAAGCTGTGAAATTTAAATTAAGTTGGTATATAAGTACTAATTTACAATTTGAATTGTCAAAGTGACGTTTCTAAATGTTAATTAATCAATAATTGACACTCTGGACAACCTAATAAAAAAAATCCCGCCTGCTATAATTTAGAATTTAAATGATCGCGTGGTACAACTGTTATAAAAGTTTGTTTTGATAAATATGTATAGAGTTTGTGCACGAAAGATTTTGTAAATTGTCTTCTGCTACTTTGCGAATCTCTGGGGACGTACAGTTATTTATTTCGTCCTTTTTGTTGATAATTTGAAATAATTTATTGTATAAATCAGTCTGAATTTTAAACACAATTACATATAGCACCACCGATATTCAAATATTTAAAACGTTCTACTTAAAAATCAGAGTAACCAACTTCAGAAAAGCAAAATTTCTAAAATATTCGAACAAAACATGTCTCTTATTTTAAGCTTTTTTGAACTTTTAATAACCGAAATAGAAAAAATAGTATAAAATACACGTTTCATAAGACATATTGCGCACTTGTTCTTTAGAAAACTCGCCTAGCGGCTCGTTTTCTAAACTTGAACGCGTGCGCAAAAATCGTGTCTTATGAAACTTGTATTTTAATATACTATTTTTTATATAGTTTTTTTTTGAGTAGTTTCTAACGTTAACTACATATTATAATAGTACATTATGACCATATATATATAATACTACTATATCGCGTGTAGACAAGGAAAACTTCGCTCCAACATTGTGAAATAAAACATATCGTGCTATGCCGTTTAAGAGTCGCATTGTCCAAACTGCGCATGCGTTATAAATAATTTTTGAAATTTAGGTCTCTTTGTTTATCACATAGATTTATTACTATAAATATTTGATTAAAGTTTGTAAATCGTCAAACAAGCATAAATAGTTTTAAAATCGACAAACCTCTTTATAATTAATAATTGTGCCTTGTTAAATGTGGAAAAACAATTTAATTTCCCTTAATGAATGAAGAAATATCGTCGTGGCATCATGGGCAAATCATAGACAAACAAACGATCATACCGCAGAAATATATTTGTCAAAAATTGTACGAATTGTGGTTATATTATAGTAAAAATTGTAAACTAATTAACTAAAACTCGCAGTCAGTTCAATTGCATTGCAATTGTGTTTCTTTGAAGATAGAGAGAAAAACACCTCTATAGGAACAATAATTTGTGATATAATAACAGCACTAAAATTATTCAACTCAATATGCAAGAATAATAAAGAATTAGATTAATGTGGTAATCTTGTATTCTAGAATTACTGTCATCTACATCGGAGAAATGTACGCAAATAACACAATAAATCGTACTTGAATTAGGTAATTGTATTACTATGTTACATATTAAAATATTTGAATTGCTTATATGTAATAAATAGGCTTTTATTAAACCTTACAGAGTTGCACACCCATCTTTTTGCCACGACCTTCTAATTTTTTTGGTATATGTCTAATAGAACGTGTGTTCATAGAAAGTTGAAGAATTTTGATATGTCCACCACGGAATCCACAGATCCCATATGATATGAGATAATAATATGCCGAAATTGGGTATTTTGGGCCGGTTATTGGAATTTATGCTATATTGCATCACTGATTGTGAAAATAACTTGAAGGATGAACACATTATTTATAAGATAGTGAAGTGATTTTTTTTAATTTGTACTTTGCTGAATATGTATCGTAATTTCTGTCACTAAATTATAATCAAGCACATATAAAATGTATTTTATATTTAAATTTACAATAAAATATGTTTTAGTTTAAAACAACTTGTAGATGGTACAGTATAAAGATAATATTCATTTTGGAATTTGCCAAGACAATGTGTGATGAGTTCTTATGAATTTTTCCCAACATTGTGGAAGTAAATACTGCAGTGTTATGAACGGCAAGGTAGGCACGGCATCAAACGGTATTCCTGTTTTTCTGATATTGTCACATTCTCTAAATCTTTTTTATCATTTTATAAATTTGTATGTATCTATTAATTCATACAAATATTTATATTTCATAATAATTTTATGTTGTTTTAATTCCAAGAAAGTATAAACAAAATAAATTTGCGAACATAAATAAAATAAAATTTAATTTTTTACTTCGTAAGTAGAAATTGTACTTTGATGTAATTATTGAATCAAATACATCAACATACCTTTTTTACAAGCAATAATATAAATTATTTGTAAGTCTCATTTCTACTCATCTCAGTCTGAGACATAGACATCAAGAAAAATGTCTTGATTATTAATGTGCTATTAGATACACTACAAAAATTCAAGTGTTTCAGAGTAATTGTTTGTTTATATTCTTTGCTACCATATGGGCGTAAATTAGGCTTCATCACGTTTTTATTTTCATGAATAGTTTAATCATTCTACATAAAAAAAAAAAGTTAACAACAATAAAAATTATATTCAACCACAAAAATGTAATGCTGATTAATTCCACAACTTTTTCTAAAACATTCATGTTTCAGTGTACATCTTGACACACAATTAAATAAAGGAACACAACAGGAATTTAATTAGTTCTTTACATTGTTGATTACGCGACATTTTATTGAATAATGTAGGTACGTAGACAAATATAAAATAGATGTTTTATTCTTATATATAGCCAAAATACTAAATACAGTAATTTAAGTAATTTTATTTGCATTCTTAAGCTTAAAATACATAACAAAACTATATGTTGAAATATAATACGATCTGACTTATATAACATACCTGAATCTATTCGATTGTGTATGTAAAACATTAATTTATGCGTTTTCTATAAATCAAAATGAAAGAAGCAGTAATTATATTCAATAATTTCACATACACCAATAAGCATACACAAATCAATGTACACAAGATTTTCTGTTCAAAATCTCTTCAATAAGACGAAATAAAACGATCGGTATTTACATTTAATAATATAATTTCACATATACTAATAAACATGTACAAATCAATGTATTAATTGTAAGTTCACAAGTTTTTCTGTTCAAAATCTTTTCTGTTAATCAAAATGAAACGATCGATATTTATATTTAATAATATAATTTCACATATTCCAGTAAGCACGTATCAACGCAGAAGTTATAACTTCACAAGTTTTTCTGTTAATAATTCACTGGAATCAGGCTTCATATCGTTTATTTATTCTACCGCGTATTTTCTGGGTAATTCTACAAATTCACCGATGAACTAAACTTGCACAAAACTGAATTCAATAAAAAAAAAAAACTTTGCATATGCATTCAGAATATCATAGTTATAGATGTCAATTTAAATCAGAGGTTATAATTATGTTTTCTGTTTATCTGTCATTTCAAAAAATTCAAAATGGACAATTTTAGTCGACGCATGCGCAGAACACGCAAGGCGGCCAATTCTATCTCTCTTAGTTGGGACGAAAAATTACACATTATCAAGATACAACACACGCAATATAGTAGTATTATATATATGATTATGACACTAGTGCATAATCAAGCTTTTAAAGCACGAGTAACGAGTTTAAAGCCACGACGCGAAGCGGAGTGGCTTTAACGTTACGAGTGCTTTAAAAGCTAATTATGCACTGTGTCATACGATATTTTTTAGTATAAATGCAACAATAATTTTAATTAGAAGAAATGAAATCAATAATTTCAATACATTTTATCGAGTGACATGTGTCTCTATATTATGTCATTTATTGACATTTCACTTAATTATTAAACATCATTGTTGTATTAATAATGTCGACAGAAATTCAAAAACTAGCTGCTGAAGCTGAATTAAGTTTAATACCTGCAAAGTCCAAGCATTTATATTATAAAGAGTACGAAAAATTATTATGATGGATGGAGCAGAAACAGACTGAACATATTGATGAATCAGTAATGTTAGCGTATATATTGGAAATGTCCAGAATTTATAAAGCTTCGTCACTTTGGTGCATTCATTCCAAATTGCAAGCTATGCTAAGGGTTAAAAACAGAATCGATTTAGCATCTTATCACAAACTCCATGCCTTTATGAAAGGAGTGGCCAAAGGTCAAGAAGCTAAAAAATCTTTGGTTTTTACGGAAGAAGATTTATGCAAGTTTTTTAGTCAGGCTCGAGATAATATATTTTTATTTTTAAAAGTTGTAGCAATTTGTGGAGTGTTTGGTAGTTGCAGAAGAAGCGAAATGTGTAATCTGGTTATGAGTGATATAAGAAAAGAAGGATCTGCCCTGATAATTTGTATTCGTCCGTCAAAAACAGAAAAAGGCCGGACGTTTGCTGTAGTAGATAATTCCAACATAAAGTATGCCGAGATATTTAATAAATATCTTGCACTACGTCCAAAGCATATCAGTACAGATCGAGTTTTCTTAAAATATTCTCAAGGACTATGTATAAAACAAGTTTTTGGGATTAATACCTTTGGAAAGTGCCTTTCCATTATAGCACGTTATCTAAATTTCATAAACGCTCATAAATACACAGGTCATGCCTTCAGATGAACATCTGCCACGATTATGGCTAATGGAGGGATGAATGTCGATGAGTTGAAACGCCAAGTGGGTTGGAAATCCTCATCGACAGCGAGTGGGTATATTGAAGAGTCTATCACAAACAAATTAGGCGTTTCAAAATTAATTGCTGGAGCTGTTCAGAAAGAAGGCAATATCGGATCTGACACATTTGTTAACACTGATATGAACGTTGAAAATACACAAATAAGCAATGCTGCAAGTCACTACAAACAATAACGAATAAACAAAATTGTACGTTTAATATTCATTTAAAATAATTTTTCCGTTCATGTTACATGTTTTGAAATAAAATTGACCATAATTGTTGATTAATTTGATAGTTTACAATAAAATAATAATGTGTTATACGATATTAAATGCGGTACAAACCAAATAAAGCAAATCAATAATTCCAATACATATTATCGAGTGACATGTACCTATATGTCATTTGACATTTCCTGACATTTCAATGGACTATTAAACGCTTGGGATTGGCTGTTACCAAGCAACCTTTATACGCACGCCGTGCGATAAAGGCCCGATTATGCACGCTTATGGGTGTGTTTTGATTGGTTTGTGATGCATGCATACTAAAATAGTTATTTACGAACCAAGTGCGTGAAATCATATTTCGCGAATGAGTGACCAGTTTAAAGCGCGAGCCGAAAGGCGAGCGCTTTATGGACACGAATTCGCAAAATGTTTCACGCACGAAGTTTGTACAATATTTTTTGTACGAGAACTATAATAATAATACATATTGTTAAATACGTTATCGTTTATGACACACTACTAATCTCTTGATATTAATTAAAAAAAATTGAATTGGCAGTATTGATTATTTGAAGTGACATTTAATTTAAAATTATCAAATTCAAAAAATTCTATTTCATTTCCTTTTATTTTCATAGAAAAACAACGAACTGGGTAGCATATTATTAAGGTTAGGAATTTATGATTTTAAAATGTCACTAAATTAATCAAGTTCTAGGAAGTACCAACTTTACTTTTACGCACTCGTGTTTAAAGTGACTTTTTACGCACGCAAATCGAATTGTGAAATGACAGGTTTTGATAAGCGAGTACAAAATAGTATATTAAGATACAAGTTTCATAAGACACGATTTTTGCGCACGCGTTCAAGTTTAGAAAACGAGCCGCTAGGCGATTTTTCTAAAGAACAAGTGCGCAAAAATGTCTTATGAAACGTGTATTTTATACTATTTTTTCTATTTCGGTTATTGAAAGTTCAAAAAAGATTAAAATGAGAGACATGTTTTGTTCGAACATTTTAGAAATATTCTTTTTTTGAAGTTGGTTACTCTGATTTTTAAGTAAAACAATTTAATTATTTGAATTTCGGCGGACTTGTCATTTTGTTTAAAATTGAGTCTGATTTATGCAATAAATTATTTCAAATTATCAACAAAATGGAAGAAATAAATAACTGCACGCCTCCAGAGATTCGCAAAATAGCAGAAGCCAATTTAGAAAATCTTTTGCCAACAAAGTCTCGACATATTTATGAAAAGCAATACCACCTCTTTTTAAGTTGGTGTAAAGAAAATAATATTGTGTATATTACGGAAAATGTAGTAATTGCTTATTTTGACAAAGAAGGAAGGATAAAAAGGCACCATCCCATTTATATTGTTAATTAGCGTAAATAAAATGTTCGTAACTATGTTTTTTATTCTCTGTACAACTTCTTACACATGTTTGTTAGAGTAAAGACTAATATTTTGACATTTAAATATGATTTGGTTCCATTTTTTGTTGTTACCAACTTCAAAAAATAAAATTAGCGTGCGATAAAGTAATACTTTATGCAACCAAAACGGGTGTCGTAAAGTGAACTTTATAGCACCGGAATAGAAAAATGTATATATTTCTTTTATTAATTTTTTTGAATAATGATATCTTTTATATCATTTTGTTAAGGACGTAAATTAATTAAGTTATAATAAAGTTTTTGTTAAACTGCCAAAAACGTTTAAAAACATCGATGTTTGATATCCTAGAAATCCAAAAGTCGGTAAAAACGACAGTAAAAAATCGGTAGATGTCGGGAAAAATCGGTAGGTTGCAAATATAGAGGCAAACATTGTACAGAAAAAATAGTTTTTATTAAAAAACAGATACAAAAACAAAATAAGAATTGAAAAAATTAATCAACTCCAAATAAACTAATTTTCGCTTGATGAAGTATATAAATTTTGTTTGTTTATATGAGTCAATAATTTTTTATCAACAGGAAAATTGTAGCAACTATTATTTCCTATATATTGCTTAGTTTGTAACAATCTTATTATAGATTATGAGTTTAATTTGTTCCGTTGCATGGTTTTTATTAAGTTTATAGAAGAGAATACTCTTTTTACTTTCTTATACATAGTATAAGGAAGTATTGTGATGATGAACATTTTCGACCTCGAGATTTTTGCAGATGTCCACGTTTTGAAGTCCCCTGATACCGAAGAAGTGGTTTTTAAAAAATGTCTGTGTGTGTGTCTGCCTGTGTGTGTGTTTGCCTGTGTGTGTGTGTGTGTGTGTGTGTGTGTGTGTGTGTGTGTGTGTGTGTGTGTGTGTGTGTGACCACGATAGCGGTCAAACCGCTATAGGTATCAATTCCAAATTTTGTATTTACGGGTATAATCCCCTCTTGAGATCTGATTAGATTGTCAGTAAAATCGACAGACCGGAAGTAGTAGTTTACTTCAGCAAAAAAATCGAATTTTGCCAATATTTTGTCAACTACTAAATTTAAACAAATTTATAAAGAATTCATATATACTTAAAATTAAAATTGAGAAGAATTTTATTTAAAACGTTTTTCGAAATTCCTACCGGAAGTAGGTCTTTTACTCCTATCGAAAATCAGTTTTTTGCGAATATTTCGCAAGTCATGCTTTTTAGACAAGTACGTTACGGATATAAAAGTATTTAAAACATAATTTTCAATATCTTTTGTGTAAAGAAAAATTCAAAATTCTGACCGGAAGTGCCACTTTTACTCTTATCGAATAACGATTTTTTGCAAATATGTCGTAAGTTATGCATTCTATATATATTTATCAAGAGTATAAAAGTATTTAAAACTGGATTTGCAATTTTTTTTGTATATATGAAATTTCAAAATTCGGACCGGAAGTAGCACTTTTACTCTTAGCGAGTAGCACTTTTATGATAATATCTTGCAAAGTATGCATTCTATAGAGATTTATTAAGAGAATAGAAGTACTTAGAATAGGATTTTGAATAATTTTTGTAAAAGAAATTCTTAAAATTCTATAATTTGAAACGCTCATACGTATAAGAAAGTCGTGTGGTGGCCACACCTCACTTTTTGTTATTAATTTATAGTTTCTAACCAATATAGCATCTACGGCATAATGACAGATTAATTATATTTTTCGTGTACTTGGCTACGAATTTTAATGTTATATAATATAGTTCGTATCTACACGCGGCGAGTGTTGTTCTTGACCTATCTAAAAAAAATAATGTATTCGGGTTGCTTATAGAGCAGATCTTAGTAGAAGCACTTATATCGGCCTTCATGTTGTTGATATTATAAATACAAATGAGGAGCCAGCAGTTTTTGTTTTCTTTTATAAATCATTCAAGTACAGAATGTAGGACAAAATGCATTAAGAAACAATTTTCGAAAATAAAATAAAAATGTCTTCAAACTTAATATATTTATATATCAGATAAAATAAAATCTTAAACTATAATAACGAATAATCAGCACTATTTTCTATTAAATTTGTTTTTAAGTGCAGTTTAAGAGATTTATCGAATGATCTAAAATATTATCAATCAACTTTTAAAATTACATGTTATTAATTCTATTTCATTATTTATAGTAACTAGTATGTATCAATAATAACTCTCGATAGAGGCCTTCGATAGTTGCAATTAACTATTATCTATAGAATATTACAAATCACCAAAAATGTTGTTGAAAAGAAAAATGTAGTGCATAATTACTATAGACCGGACACGAGAGGCCGATAACTCATCGCCCATGGGCGCACTAATGAAATGTTGTGTTTTTTAAGAGGTTTTAATATTATTTATATAATTGGATAACAAGTGGGTGGTAATCTATGAAATACAAAATACAAAGTATTAATATTTACTAGCAATACTTACTCAAGGTTCTCTTCTGTAAGATTTCTTTTTTTTTGAATGAAGTATATCCATGTAGATAGAAAACGGCCATTCTATATCGCAACTGGTTATAGGTTCATACTGGAAGTATTCTTTTATTTCGGCGTATTTAGCAGTTAGATTTTGTGTGTTTGTTTCCATACGCAGTTGCCGTAACTTTATTAAATCTAGATTTTTATTAAAAGCTGGCTTCTAATTTTGTGCCGAAGGTCACATCCAAAGACACTTGGAATACTTTTGAAATTATTAATAGCCACATCTAAAGTGGTTAATGAATCTTTTAATTTGAGATTTCGAATTTCAAAGTATGTGATTAGTTTAGGCAAATTTCCAAAGTGTTCCTGAAGGAATAACAACTGATTTTTTAAATTTAGGATTTGTGCTAGTTCCCTGCATTCAGAAATACGTCGAGCATCGCCATTTAAACATATAACGACATTTTGTAAACTATCTAAATTCTCTGTATAAAAACTAGTAGCCTCCAACCATGTTCCCCATCTGGCGAGGGAGGCAGTGACAAAGATGTACCTATCCATAGGTACTGATCAGGAACATTTCGACCAGTATATTTTTGGAGAAATGTTTTGAAAGTGTGATTATCTAGTTTATTTTTGGGATATTAGCCGCCATTAAAGTTTCACAGAGTTTTTCGTAAAAATTGTTAGCTTCCAACGGGTCCAATTTCTGTGTATGTTTTAGCGATGCTAAGTGACTTTGTACGTGCGATTTTTGGGATACTGTAACAATATTTTACAGACTTTACAATAAATTTCGAAGTCACTGACAATGGAGGACATACAATCACTATGACCGTTATTCCAATTTGCCATTTTTGCACGATGCTAAGGCATTCAATAATTGTTTCATTTTGGTAATTTTAATAGTTTTATTATTTGGAGGGACATGGTTTTTGTTTCTACCAATACCCATTTTATTGAATCGAAACCAGAGGGGAAAGCGGCAATCTCAATTCACACTTATCTTTTCAGTGATGCTAAATTAGCTTAAGTAAAATATCAAGGCTAAATGATATTTTTACTACTACCAGTTCTGAATTTCTTGTTGGTGCCTTTTCAACAGTTTCTCTTTTATTCTGTTAGGTCTGCCATTAAAAAAATCTATGAATGTGTTCTTTTTATATGATCATTGGAATCAGAAATATATTCCCTGCGTTGAAGTAATATTTGCAAACGATGCTTTTCCTCTGTTATTAATCAGTTTTGTAAACAATACAAAACAGACTATTGTTTGGGTATTTAAAAAAAGAGTCTATACTGAATATATAAACATACATTAGTGGATTATTTTTGATATTTTATATAGAAATTGAATATATTAGGGGGTTCAATGATATCGCAGTTTAACTTATAAATATGTATATATTATATAATAATCAACTGCTACAAGCCGTCGCACGCAGTACCTAGTAGGTACAGACTCGCATGTTTTTTAGGCGAAAGAAGTAGATTAAGAATATTTTCAGATATCATTTTCTCAGAAAGTAGCAACTGAATTTTGTAAGGTAAAGAATAAATATTATAGGAATCATATATGCAATATATGAACTTACAACTGCTTCACGGGGATGGATACTAAAAACATAAGTGAATTTTTATATAGGCTTGATTTTAGTAAACACAAATGGTAACAACATTACCCTTAACGGATTAGAATTGTTTTTATGTGACATATTATCTTTTTATAAAGCTCGATTATTCACTTCTTCCCAAAATCAATTTATTGCCAGCTCTGTGTCTTACATACCTGGATTATAATTACTTAATTACACAAGAAAAGTTCACCCAGCCCATTTTTATTTTATATATAATTAATTACATTTTTTGTCAGGTGTAATTGCATATCTCGATATGAGGATTTAATATGATAATTTGTTGTTGTTTATATGCGAATTGTTCGCCTATCATATAGGTATAATGTACCCATTTATGTTTTATATTCTGTAGTACCTATTGCTTTATGTGTATATATACTTATTATTCGTTCTTTTTTGCTTAATATGTATGTATATCCTGTTGTTATTGTCTTTTGAATACACTAATACCGTTGATTCAAGGAATATATAAAGAATAAAGATGCGCAACGCTATAGTAAAATTGCGTGACTTTCCGTTAAGTCGTCCCGCAAACCCCTTGCCGAGAAACGTCATCGCTGTCTCGCGCTGTTTCGAATCTCGGACCCAAACGACTGATGCATCGCTATAGATCTCGGACCCAGTTTTGGCTACGCTCAATGCTATGTAGTTGCGCATCTTTAAGTATTCCTTCAATCAACGCTAATACATACATATATTTTATTCCATTATATTTAGTTAATTTTGTTCGTAAGTGACTGTCGATAGTGCAATAAAATGAATTTAAATCTTTACTTATGGTATTCATATACTACGATTATTTATAGTATAAAATTTTGCTTGTTATTATATTGTCATATAAAAAGTATGTATTTAAAAGTAAAGAAAAAGTATGTTGAACCGCCTTATATGTTCATTTACTCATACGAAAATTACAAATTAACACACCTACATCCCTGAAATATACATGATGTTTTGCAGTATACCTACTACAACTTCGACGTTTCTTGAAGTATGTAACATACAGATTTCGAGATTTCTAGATATCCCATGCTGATGTATGCAAGAAGTGTCGTGGCCTTGTAAACTAGCTTATAGGTGTCAGTGGCTTGAAAATGCTCGTTAGCGAAAAATTGTTTGAAAACAATCCGATAAGGGTCAGCTTTTATAAATTCGGCAATTCGGGCTACGGTATAGAAATAGAAAATGTCCACTCGACAGTTTCGCAGACAGATCTAACGGTTTTTAATAAGAAATTATTATATATATAATATAATGGAGTTTCAACATGTAACTCCTTCCTCGATTATTAATTTAAAATTAGCCAGTAATGGTGATCAGGAGAAATGATTTTTTTAAACTACGTTTGTGTGAACATTATAATTTTTTGAAACTAAACAATTGTGTTTTATTATACCGGGTGTCCCAGCGTACCGGTAAAGTCCATTATTGGTACCAAATAATGTAGATAGCGAATAATTTTTAATACAAAAATTGTAGATAATCATAAGCTGTACAATTTAAAAATATTTTCATTTATACAGAGTGTTCGACAACGACGAACCAACACAAACTTATGTTTTTTTAAATGGAATGCTATGAATGTTTTTACATTTTATGACAGCCCTTAAAGAATTGATTAAACTGACATGGACTTGTATTTGCCGATTTTCAACTGTTTCTGAGATATGGCGATTTTTCGTTTAAAATTGTGCAACATTTGAAAAGTTGCTATGAGATAACGACTGACGATGAAATACCTTTCATGGGCTCAATTAGTAGAGATACTTTTTCAGTACGTGAAAGTAATTTTTAATTTGACATATTTATGCATGTTCTTTAGAATTACATGCTATTCGCAAAAGTTAAAAATTCTGAAAAAAATTAACTGGAACACCCTGTATATTAATATGCCATTGAAAAATACTTAAAATTTACTATTTAAAAGTGTCGACTTTCTTACGCCTGTGGGCGATATTGCAAAAGTTATAGGGCGTTATATCTGAATAAACCCGATTACGACTTAAAAATATGAGTTGCGATGACTTGCACTGCTAGTATAACTAAAATTAATCGAAAAAAGTTACTTCTAAAATTTTCTTTTTAAAATAAGTAATTTTCATTAAAACTTTAAAGCTCATGAAAAGTTTGGAAATTTAATGAATTAGCAATAGTATAAAAAATATCGCAGTCGCTGTGTGTCAAAAATTGTTTAAACATCAAACTTAGATATATAGCTTCAGTTTAAAGAGACGTCGTCATTATAAGTACATAAATGTACGTTGTGTGCAAAATGAAATATTTAAAATTTGAATTAATAGATATTGTCTATGTTTTGGAGGAAAGATTTTATTAGTAGGGTTGACTTCTGTAAGTCGATGTTGCACAAAATAAATCAAAACCACAATGTTGTAACTCAGATTTTGTTTTGTGAAGAAGCTACTTTTAAAAGTAATGGTCTAGTAAATAGACACAATATGCATTACTACGCCACTGAGAATCCGCACTGGTTGAAAAACGTTGATCATCAACATAAATGGTCGTTAATTGTATGGGGCGGCATCCTTAACCATCAAGTTATCGGACCTTCTTTTTTTGCTAGTACACTAACAGGAGAGAGGTATCTACAATTTCTTGAGAACTATCTGCCTGTCTTATTAGAAAATATAAATTTGTATAGGCGCCGCGTAATGTACTTTCAACACGATGCTACAGGACATTACGCAAGAAGCGTTCGAAACTTTTTAAATAAAACATTCAGGGAAAATAAGATTGGCCGTGGTGCTCCATTATCGTGGCCACCTAGATCGCCAGATTTAACTCCAATGGATTATATCCTTTGGGGTTATGTTAAGGAGCGAGTATATAGAATTATTCCAACCACAAGAGAGAATATGCAAGAAAGAATTCGAGAAGTATTTTCTGCTATTAATCGAGAACTAATGGCAAATGTCTATAGGTTATATGAAACATGACTTCAAAAGTGTAGAAGTAGAAGAGCAGAATTTCAAACATTCACTATAAATTTTTGTAAACGTAGTTGTTTCCATATTTTATTAGTAAATAATAAGAACATACTAGCGTATTTTTATGTTATCTACTTAGCCATGAAACAAAAGAGTGACGATGTCAAACAAATTATTGAAAAATTGCTGTCACTGTTAGAAGTACATGTGCTAAGTTGTGTTTAGTTTATGCTGTGTATAGAGATTTGAGACGGTCCATTTCTCGATAAAATGAGTGAAACTAAAGTTGAACATCGCAGCGTAATAAAGTTTCTGACAAAGGAAGGCAATGGTCCAAAAGCAATTCATGAAAGAATGGTTGCTGTATATGGGGAAGATACATCAACTTATTTCCAAGAAAGATATTGCTCTAAACTCTTTCGATGGGGCCGAGAGTCAATCAATGATGACCCAAAGTCCGGACGACCCGTTGAAGCTCGAACTGAAAACATTGTGCGAAAAGTCGAAAATTTGGTACTGAAAGATCGGCGTGTAGAGATCTCTGTAATTGTCAATGAAGTCTGTATATCCGAAACAAGTGTTCTCAAAATTTTGCATGACGATTTGGGTATGAAGAAGGTGTCTGCACTGTGGATACCCAGATTGCTTACACCTGAACAAAAACTGTGAAGAAAAGAAGTTTCTCAAGAAAATTTGGTCAAGTTGGAAAGAGACAAAACATTTTTAACTCGAGTTATTACCGGGGATGAGACTTGGGTATATTAGTGAGACCCTCCTACTAAACAAGAATCCATGCAGTGAGTTCATAAGGGCTCTCCACCACCAAAAAAGGCCAAGACACAATTTTCTGGAAAAAAACTGATGGCAACTGTTTTTTGGGATGCTGAAGGGGTTTTTGACGAGCAGAGACTAATTACTGCAGTACTTATTAATAAAAGTAATAACAAATTTGAGGCTGTGTTAACATTCTTTATTTACCATAAACTACTAGTTACTATATCCACAGATAAGGGAATACTATGTTCTAGGGAGTTTTATTACCAACAGTTTTGCTTATTGAATATATGCCGAGAGGGTCTACCATAAATGGAGAGGCCTACGGAAACATAATTAAAAATTTAAAAACTGCTCTGGAGGAAAAACGCCCGCATTCTTATCCACAAAAAACTTGTTGCTGCACGACAATTGTCGGGTTTATAAGGCAAACAAAGTTCAGCAGATAATGAATGACTGTGGATTTATAGAGTTAAGGCATCCACCTTATAGCCCCGACCTAGCTCCGTCAGACTTATTCTTATTCAAGAATTTAAAAAAGCATCTCAGAGGAAAGCGTTTTGCTTCTGATGAAGAACTCAAAGAAGCTGTTGAAGAATATTTTGCGGGGTTACCGAAGCAATTTTTTTCTGAGGGTACGGGGCAACTGGAAAATAGATGGAATAAGTGTATTAGTGTTGAAGGGAGTTATGTAGAAAAATAAAAAAAAATTGTTCCCTTATGTGCTTTTTTCATGGGTAGGTACATACGCATTTTCTAATTTATTAGTTGATAGCTTATAATAGCTGTGATGCTTGAAAATAGTAGCTTAGGCCATGTTCTTCAAGATAGCTGCTTTTAATAAAGTAAATTTAAATGCTCTTATTGACGGTTTGCTTTTCAACGTAAGTTATATATCTAAGTTTGAAGTTTTACATTTTTTGAGACATAACGACTGCAATGTTTTTTAAAATATTGCAAATCCATGAACTTCCAAACTTTTCATTTCATGAGTTTTAAAATTTTAATAAAAATTACTTACTTGTAATAAGAAAATATTAGAAGTATTTTTTCTCGTTTACTTTTAGTTATGCTATGTGTAATGTAAGTCATGGCAACTCATATTTTTAAGTCGTAATCGGGTTTATTCAGATATAACACCCTATAACTTTTGGCATATCGCCCACAGGCGGAAAAAAGTAGATATTTTTGAATAGTAAATTTTAAGAACTTTTCAATGGCACATTAATATACAGGGTGTTTCATTTCTTTTTTTTTTAGAATTTTTAACTTTTGCGAATGGCATGTAATTCTAAAGAACATGCGTAAGTAAATATATCAAAATAAAAATTACTTTCACGTACTGAAAAGGTATCTCTACTAATTGAGCCCATGAAAAGTATTTCATCATCAGTCGTTATTTCATCGCAACTTTTCAAATGTTGCACAATTTTTAACGAAATTTCGCCATATCTCAGAAACAGTTGAAAATCGGCAAATACAAGTTGATGTCAGTTTAATCAATCCTTTAAGGGCTATCATAAAATGTAAAAAAATCATAGAATTCCATTTAAAAAAACAAAAGTTTGTGTTGGTTCTTCGTTGTCGAACACTCTGTATAAATAAAAATATTTTTAAATTGTAGAGCTTATGATTATCTACAATTTTTGTATTAAAAATTATTTGCTATCTACATTATTAGATACCAATAATGGACTTTAGCGCTACGCTGGGATACCCGGTATATATATTCTTAACTTGTATTGTTCTAGAAATATCGACTAAGAAAAACAAGATTTCTTTTATTTTATAATCTATGGAATTAGCTAATATCTCCCTGTCAAGACAGATTTATATGTTTGTACAATACTGCTGATTTCGTTTTATTTGAAGGAGATTAGAAAGGCTACTTTTATATAAATCAATTCTCTTTAAATCATACTAGAATTATTTCTCTACTCAGTGTTTCTGATGCAAAATTAAAATAATATGCAATCATAATACTTTTCAGTTGTTTTTTTTTTGTGTTTTTTATTGTATAATTACCAAATTATTTGTTACGACCTTCTAATACTATCAAACCAACCAATTAAATTGTGAATAGAGATATATTATTAAAAAAAATTCTAAGCCAGCTTAATTCATCAGAACATACTGATTGCCCTACCTAATGAAATTTGTATTTGTATTATTGTATATTTATTTGTACTGGTTTACTCAAGTGAATTAGCAGATATTATTAGTTGTAGGTAGTCAGCATTATAACGAACGAAGAAGGTTTATATGAGTCTAATAATGTCTTTATATAAAACCGTGTTTTAAGTGTTTACATAAAGTAAATATTTAAAATTAAATACTTTAAATGTAATCATGCCAGGCAGATTTTAACTTTAAAACGTAATTTGAGTATTTTTTCAGAACGTAATATATTTACAAATTGAAACATAATCTAAATGTAATTTAAATGAAGGACACTTCTTTTTAAATGCGACGGAATGTAGTGCGGTAGCAACATATCATTTTTTAATCTCTTTTGACGAACTGTTGGGGGGGTTCCCTGTCGCTAAGTAGAACAGCATATGTAAATATATTGATTTCACTTACTATGCACATTTGCTGTAAGATTATAAACAATACTCAATATAACATAAGATCGTTTATTCGGTATTCGGTAGTCAGTTCATGGTCAGTATGGTTCTCTTCAATACGGGTGGACATTGGAGTGATTTAAGGAAAGTTAATTATATTGGTACTATAGTAATTTTTGTTATTAATATATAAAGTTCGGTTGATTTTTGATTAACTGGGGCATAGTTACCCTAACATATTTAACTTATTTTAGAAGTAATTAATTGCGATAAATAAATGTGCAACTCTAAATATTAATTTGCTATTAATTATTAACATCAATAATAATAATAGAAGAATCTGTTCTATTTATTATTTGTTGTTCGTTTCAATGGCCGCGATTTCGACAATGTCTACCGCCACTTTAGGGAAATGGATCTACCATGCCCAGATGTAACAGTGCCCTATGGTAATGGAGAATTACGCTATTGTGCACAAAACAAATTCATTATATTCCAGAATATGTATGCTTTAATACGCTACCCTGAAGATGGCATTTTACAAATAGTTCCAAAAAAACACATAAACTGTCGACGCCATGGAATTACTGCGTAATATTTGGACGGACGTGTCTACAAATGTACCTCTACGCGGAAGTGAACATGTGTCTGCTGGTAAGTACTGAATATTTATATAAACTCAGTTTACAATGTATATTTTGAAGCATATATCTATTTCCCCACTGGTTAGAACGGGCTTAATTATTAATCTAAGAAGATTATTTTATTACTTTCTCTATTGTAAAGTGAAGTATTGGAGGTATAGTTTTAAATTTTTATAAACCTTATTCTGGTTTGCTAACTCGTAAACATACGATGCGATTATCTAAATATCTATAATAAAAATTTGTTGAACATCTATATCATGTTCTCTTTCTTTCGATATGTATATGCAATTGGACTAGTTATGGGAGTTCTACTGAAAGTTTGATTATAAAATAAGATGTATTGCAGATTTATTCTATTTAAAGTGAGTTTTAAAGTTTTACTTAATTATTCCTGTAGGCTACTAGTAAATTGTTGACGTTCATTTAAATAGTTTTTGATCGTATTATTTGCAAGCGGTACTACCAAGAACAATAAAGCTGTGATCTCGCTTTTTCTCTTTTTAAATTTTGTTATTTTATAATGAGCATAATTGATATCGCTCATAAATTTTTGTCTTTCTGGAAAAGCTTCTATACAGCTTATGTGTATGGGCCTCTTATCTACCTACAATTCAATATACAGGGTGTTATAAATTAAGTCGGCACTATTGCTAACTTTGTTATTAATGAAGCTAGAGTATCGGTTAAATTAGCAAAGTAGTAGTATTTTTATCGTGAACAATGATGGCGGAATCGAAAAAACAGTTGAACTACTAATTTTTGCGCTATTTACAAAAGTTACTTTTTTTTAAACGGAACACCCAGTATATTTTTGCATATATTGAAAGAAGGATTTATTTTGAAAAAGAAAGCTTTCATACATTATTGATAAAAAATGAAAGTTGCGGCAGTTATCCACTATTTTGTATAGAAATTCGTATCAATAAAATCAAGATGGCTATGATAAAGAAAAACAGCAAATATTAAACAAGCATTGTGTATTATGTATATTCATCACAATACATGTTCGAAGACATCACCGTTTTGTCCAATACAATACATCCAATACAAAAAACAGCAAATATTAAACAAGCATTGTGCATATGTTTATTATAATAGATGTTCGAAGACATTTCGGAATATATTTGGATAACCTGGACTTGGCTACTCAGCAACATATACATTTTCAACAAGATGGAGCACCAGCGCATAATCATCGCGAAGTACAAAATTTTTGGAGCGAAATGTTTTTGAATAAGTGGATAGGTACGAATGGACAAATTCAGTGGCCACCACGGTCTCCGGATCTAAACCCTATAGACTTTTATTTTTGGGAATATTTAAAAAATTAAATTTACAAAGGGAGTTATGAAAACGTTGTAGGGCTGCAAAATAAAATAATTACTATTGCTAATAACATAGACCCAAGATCGATTTTAAAAGTTACTCGCAATGTACATTATACTGTTTGATAGATTCGCCTTTTACTTGATGTAAATCCATTATCAAATTAATAATAATGAAAACAGCTTGTTTTAGATTTACACTGTGTTTATTAAAAATATATATGACAATTGTTTCGCTACCTTGTAGCTTCTTCGGATAAATGTTACAGAATGAAGTGTACAACGTAAACTTATTATATTGAAAATATTACTGACTACACTACGGTTTTCCCCGCAATAAACTTTAATTGTATTATAATGTACTTTATGTATCTATTTTAAATATACTCCGTGACAAATGAGTATCTTTACAACTACTTATAAATTATACATATTTAATAAAGGTGAAGAATTTAAATCTAATTTGTCATTCAATAATATATCTAAATTTTTTAGTCTATTAATTTCTAGTGATTCTAAGAGATTTAGTTTTTTACTTTTATTTGCTATGTGTAATATCTCGAAATTATCATCAAAATCATGGTTGTTTTCAAGCAAATGAGTGGCATACGTTGAGTTCTCCTTTTTATTAGTAAACGCTTTTTGATGATCTTCTATACGTTTTTTAAAAGCTCTTCCAGTTTGACCTATGTATGCTTTATGGCATGTACCACACGATAATTTATAGACACCCGATTTGTTATCTTTTGAAGTTTTATCTTTATTATTTTTAATAAATGTCCCTAAGTTATTGTTTGTTTTGTATGCTACATTTATGTTTTGTTTCTTAAGAAATATAGATAATTTTTTCTGTTCTCTACTAATGAAAGTGAATGAATTGAATTTCTCATTTGGTTTTTCTGTGATATTGAGGTATGCTTCTTGCAGACATTTTTTATATAACTTATCCGAGATTAATTTATTGATAATATTAGGGTCATAGCCATTATTAAAAGCTATTTGTTTTATAATATTATATTCTTTATTGTAATCTTCTTTTGACATAGGAGTATTAATCAGTCTAAAAGTCATACTATGAAACGCCGCTAGTTTTTGTGGGTATGGGTGATTTGAATTATAATGTATCGTGGTATCCGTATGTGATTCTTTATGATAAATAGAAAAGTTAATTTTATTGTCGCGTTTTTTTAACGTCAAGTCTAAGAAATTGATACTATTATCATTTTCTTTTTCTATTGTAAATGTGATATTAGGGTCTAAAGAATTAATAAAATTGAATAATTTATTTAGTTGTCTATCTGTGCTTGTATATCCTACTAGGATATCATCAACATACCGATACCAAAAAAACACATTATTCGTCAGATCTTTATTTTTAAAAATTCTATTTTCTAAGTTGTCCATAAAAATTTCCGCCAAAAGTGGTGATAACGGGTTACCCATAATGAGACCTTGGTTACTTTTGTATAATTTATTATTGAAACTAAAATAATTTTGTTCTAAACAAACTGATAACACATCTAATATTTCGTTCATTATAATCGGGTTTGTATTGTTAATTGTTAATAAGTGTCTAATTAATTCTATGGTTTTATTGGGCGGAATACTCGGAAATAAATTTTTAACATCAAAAGATATTAGTCTAAGGTTATCTGGTAATTTCAAGTCTTTTATATTGTTTACTAATTCATTACTGTTTTTTATACTATATTTTGGTTTAAATTTCGTGAATCTTATAATGTTTTCTATTAGATGTTTTGAAATTTTAACAGCTGGTGCTGTGATATACGAAACAACTGGTCTAATTGGGTATTCTTCTTTATGCAATTTTATTAACGAATACAATTTTGGTGGTTGTGGGTTCATAAGTCTAAATCTCTGCATTTCGTAAACACTATTACAATTAAAAAGGAATTTTGAGTTGTTAATTACATTCGTGACTCGTTTTTGGTAATCAGTGGAAGACCCTACATTTGATTACCAAAAACGAGTCACGAATGTAATTAACAACTCAAAATTCCTTTTTAATTGTAATAGTGTTTACGAAATGCAGAGATTTAGACTTATGAACCCACAACCACCAAAATTGTATTCGTTAATAAAATTGCATAAAGAAGAATACCCAATTAGACCAGTTGTTTCGTATATCACAGCACCAGCTGTTAAAATTTCAAAACATCTAATAGAAAACATTATAAGATTCACGAAATTTAAACCAAAATATAGTATAAAAAACAGTAATGAATTAGTAAACAATATAAAAGACTTGAAATTACCAGATAACCTTAGACTAATATCTTTTGATGTTAAAAATTTATTTCCGAGTATTCCGCCCAATAAAACCATAGAATTAATTAGACACTTATTAACAATTAACAATACAAACCCGATTATAATGAACGAAATATTAGATGTGTTATCAGTTTGTTTAGAACAAAATTATTTTAGTTTCAATAATAAATTATACAAAAGTAACCAAGGTCTCATTATGGGTAACCCGTTATCACCACTTTTGGCGGAAATTTTTATGGACAACTTAGAAAATAGAATTTTTAAAAATAAAGATCTGACGAATAATGTGTTTTTTTGGTATCGGTATGTTGATGATATCCTAGTAGGATACACAAGCACAGATAGACAACTAAATAAATTATTCAATTTTATTAATTCTTTAGACCCTAATATCACATTTACAATAGAAAAAGAAAATGATAATAGTATCAATTTCTTAGACTTGACGTTAAAAAAACGCGACAATAAAATTAACTTTTCTATTTATCATAAAGAATCACATACGGATACCACGATACATTATAATTCAAATCACCCATACCCACAAAAACTAGCGGCGTTTCATAGTATGACTTTTAGACTGATTAATACTCCTATGTCAAAAGAAGATTACAATAAAGAATATAATATTATAAAACAAATAGCTTTTAATAATGGCTATGACCCTAATATTATCAATAAATTAATCTCGGATAAGTTATATAAAAAATGTCTGCAAGAAGCATACCTCAATATCACAGAAAAACCAAATGAGAAATTCAATTCATTCACTTTCATTAGTAGAGAACAGAAAAAATTATCTATATTTCTTAAGAAACAAAACATAAATGTAGCATACAAAACAAACAATAACTTAGGGACATTTATTAAAAATAATAAAGATAAAACTTCAAAAGATAACAAATCGGGTGTCTATAAATTATCGTGTGGTACATGCCATAAAGCATACATAGGTCAAACTGGAAGAGCTTTTAAAAAACGTATAGAAGATCATCAAAAAGCGTTTACTAATAAAAAGGAGAACTCAACGTATGCCACTCATTTGCTTGAAAACAACCATGATTTTGATGATAATTTCGAGATATTACACATAGCAAATAAAAGTAAAAAACTAAATCTCTTAGAATCACTAGAAATTAATAGACTAAAAAATTTAGATATATTATTGAATGACAAATTAGATTTAAATTCTTCACCTTTATTAAATATGTATAATTTATAAGTAGTTGTAAAGATACTCATTTGTCACGGAGTATATTTAAAATAGATACATAAAGTACATTATAATACAATTAAAGTTTATTGCGGGGAAAACCGTAGTGTAGTCAGTAATATTTTCAATATAATAAGTTTACGTTGTACACTTCATTCTGTAACATTTATCCGAAGAAGCTACAAGGTAGCGAAACAATTGTCATATATATTTTTAATAAACACAGTGTAAATCTAAAACAAGCTGTTTTCATTATTATTAATATGTACATTATAAACGAATTCGGAAATGTATTGGACAAAACGGTGATGTCTTCGAACATCTATTACAATAAATATACATAATAAACAATGATTGTTTAATATTTGTTGTTTTTTTTATCATAGCCATCTTGATTTTATTGATATGAATTGCTGTACAAAATAGTGGATAACTGCCGCAACTTTCATTTTTTGTCAATAATGTATAAAAGCTTTCTTTTTTAAAATAATTACTTCTTTCAATATATGCGAAAAAATTCTGGGTGTTCCATTTAAAAAAAAGTAGCTCAGGTAAACCTACAAAAGTGAGTGCTGTTACAGCCTTTATTATAATTTATTTTGTTATACGGCCTGGTAACAAATATATTTAGGTAATTAGCTTCAAACTATTATTATCTTTACTGGTTTTTAAGTATACTTGAGGCTTCTCTCACAAACTCATTCTTATTATCGTTTCGTGTCTATTTGCAGAATTCTGAGTATTACCCATATAAACGTCCTTTATATGGGCTATTATTTGGAGACTATGGTTTTTTGTAATCTCTGATTATGTAAACAATAATCTCCTGAGAATTGCTGGGACAGCTCGATCGGTTTTTTTACGCATCTTAGACGAACATTTTGTACAACGCATGAGGCGTTTACTAGTATAAATTCCCATTTTTCTGTTTGAACTAGTCGCCTAAATTTTATTCAGTATTTTGATAGTAATATCCTATATTTACCTCCAAATAGAGGGGTAAGGGCATTTGTTTTTATTAAGTATTTATAGTCTCTTTGTTTAACAAATTTTATCGAACTTTGATATGGTCAGAGTATATTTTTGACTATTTTGTAAAAATTAATAGTATAACTATAGAGTTACAATTGTGAAATAATTTTATTTCAATATTGCTAGTGCACTTATTGGTATTGTGCTTAAACAGGGAAATGGATATAAATTTCACTATTTTGTTAGTAAAACTGAGAGCAATCATTATGTTACATATTTTTTCAGGTAACATAATTGGCAGTATTCTAAATAACAACCAATCTCGTACAATTACTCAAGATTATTTCCCAGACCAGTCGAATATACAGCGTGAGGATGTTTGTGCTGCTGATATTGATTTAAATTTACAATATAAGAGAGTTCGTGACGATGCCGATCCTTTAAATACTGATCCTGAGAGGGTTTTGCTGCAACTCGACAGTGCTGTAGACAACATTAATTGTGTGAAAGCTGAAAACATAGGCCAAGATATACACATTGCCGAAGTCGATCGGGATTTAGGTATTAATTAGCCACAAAACCATGAAGTTGCAGACACTGTACTAGACACTAATACTACTTATCAAAAACAAGATTTTGTCAATGCCACTAATACGTTATCTTTGGATGATCCGGTTACATATTCCACACCGATTGCTCCGGCAAATGCTACCCTAGTACCAAACATCACAGGCTAAAAAGAAGTTATTTTGTACTTACTACAAAATTTTACAATCCAATTTGTCTTGTCACTTGAAACGAAAGCATGAAGATGAACCAGCTATGCGTTCACTATTAAAAACTGTTACAGGTGGGTTCCGTTTTCCTTTTATAAATCTTCATTCACCTTATCATTCATACTGAAGTAGTGAGGGGTAAACAATTATTGTCCATGCTTATTATGACAAATATAGATAATAACTCAGTCTGTCGTTGAACATACTTTACTTATAATTTACATATTTTCTAATTCTTTCATTTTTGATAATATTTATTAATACTGTTGATCTTAATGGATTTTTAATTTTTTGTAAACTTTAATTTTTGCTGAATCAATACATCTTAAAATATTTGTTGCAGTTAGAATACCGCAAAATTAAGCGGTTACCGTGCTGTTAATTCGCATGGATTCTTTACTATGTATACCTTATTTCTAATTGTACTGTTATATTATTATCCATTTCTTCTTTTCTATAGGAGATGCGGATAGGATGGAAATATATCACCGTATCCGTTCGAGGGAATCACTCGAATTTGATACAAACTCTGCTTATAACGACGGAACACTAATTGTAACACGTTCACCTAGAGTACCAAAGGGCCCCAGAGATTTCATACCGTGTTCTTCGTGCGGTGCATTTTAGGCGAAGAAAACTTTATACAAACACAGGTAGATATGTCCGGCATCTAATTTATCTTCTCACATATACAAGTCCAAAATAATAATAAGTCAGGAGCGACTAGAGATAACTGCTATATTGCTAGTCGATGCTTCACCGTCATATACTAGCTGGTCCATTCATGGTACTATTAAATGAAAAATAAATTGTTGTCACTACTCAACTTATAGAGAGTGCAGACTGTCCGAATATTGTCAAACTGCCACTTTAGGTATTTTTGATCAATTGATTGTTCTCATCTGATTTACTTTTTTCGTTAAACCAAAAATATATTAAAACCAAAAATATATACAGTGTGAGTCAACGATCTGACAAAGTACATTTTTTCTTTAATGCTTAATTTCATTAATACTTCACTTACTGTTATTGATAGGGTTGTCGTTGGTTCACAACCTAGGAACATATACTCGCATACTGAGTGATCCATAAATTATTGGCTAAAAAAATTTTTTTTTTAAATTGTACGAGCTATATATAAGTACAAACTTCGATATATAAGTACAAATATAATTCTTTTTTTTATTAAGAGTAATTATTCCTTAAAGTTGATAGTTATAGCATTATTTATGATTACAGTTAAAATTTGACATTTACAGATGTTTTTACTTTCTTATACGTAGTATTAGGAAGTATTGTGATGATGAAAATGTTCGACCTCGGGATTTTTGCAGATGTCCACGTTTTGAGGTGTCCTGATACCGAAAAAGTGGTTTTAAAAAAATGCCTGTGTGTGTTTGTGTCTATGTGTGTGTGTGACCTCGATAGCAGTGAAACCGCTGTAGCTATCAATTCCAAATTTTGTATTTACCAGTATAATCCCCCTCTTCAGAGCTCATTAGATTTTCAGTAAAATCGGCAGACCGGAAGTAGTAGTTTACCTCACTAAAAAAATCGACTTTTGCCAATATTTTGTCAACTACTAGTATAAACATATTTTATGTACTCAAATATTTCGTCTTGCTATTCAGACAAGTATGTTACGAGTGTAATAGTATTTAGAACTTAATTTTCAATAACTTTTATACAGTGCGTTCATGATGAAATGGAACAAATTTGTTTAAAATTCAAGTAATTATTTTGCAGAAAAACGCTCGGACAGGTCGATTAGTATTTTTAGTTGTGATTTTTTGACATAAGAAAATTATATACAGGGTGTCTATAGAAGAACATATGCAGCAATCTTTGTTTTTTTTAAGTGGAACATACTGTATATTAGCCATATTTGAATTGTATGGTAAATTCTCAACACTTTTTGTGTAACATACCATATCCCCAAAATCAGCGGTTTTCGGAATAATGACGTTTGAAATGTGATAAATTAAAAAAAATACATGAAAATCGATTAATTTGAAGTAGAGTTTTTTATTGAAGATAAAATTTGCAATACCAGGTTGTTTTTCTTGGCTTTTAAAAAAATGTTCAAGGTGTTCTTGTTCAATTTAAACATTTTATTTCATTATCTATGTGTATTTTAATTTATCACAAAACTCATTATTCCGAAAACTGCTGATTTTGGGGATATGGTATGTTTTCACAAAAATGTGTTTAATATACCTACCCTACAATTCAAAAATGGCATAATATTCAGGGTGTTCCATTTAAAAAAAAACAATGATTGCTGCATATGTTCTTCTTTAGACAGCCTGTATATAGTTTTCTTATGTTAAAAAATTCAAAACTAAAAATACTAATCGACCTGTCCGAACGTTTTTCTGCAAAATAATTACCTGAATTTTAAACGAATTTGTTCCTTTCATCATGAACGCACTGTATAATAAAAATGTCAAAAATCGGACCGGAAGTAACACTTTTACTTTTATTGAATACCCATCTTTTGCATATGTCGTAAATTATGCATTCTCTATATATTTATCAAGAGTACAAAAGTATTTAGAGCTGGATCTGCAATATTTTTTGTATACATAAAATATAAAAATTGTGGCCGGAAGTAACACTTTTACTCTTAACAAGTAACCCTTTCTTTCGAATATCTCGCAGAGTAGGTATGTTTTCTATAAAGATTTATTAAGAGAATAGTAGTACTTAGAATAAGATTTTGAATAATTTTTGTATAATTTGAAACACTCATACGTATAAGAAAGTCGTGTGGTGGCTACACCTCAACATTTTTATTGCCTATAATTCAGAAGTGCCTTGACAGAACACAAAATATTTTGCTATGGCATGCACAGAAGGTGTGCCAGTGATATTTATTTGCAGAACCTGTTCTAATTTGAAATAGTATCAACATTTTTGCATCTATATATTTCGACAGGGACTATCTTTTTCCATGGCTAGCGTGAATTTTACTACTACATGGTTAAGATTTTAAAATAAATTTAAATAATTTCTAAAATATCATAGATAGGTGTAAGACAAGCTTAGCAAAAAAAGAGCTCTTGAAGGGCTTAATACGATTCTGTAAAATAATGTTGGGAGTATCATTAAAAATAAGTAAGGTTTTTGTGTTTAAAGTTTCTTCATTATGCAACAACACCTTCGCGAACACCTAGGATCAATTAGTACAGGTTCTGCAAATAAATATCACTGACACACCTTGTGTGTTTGCCATACCAAATTATTTTGCGGTCTGTCAAGACATTTCTGAATTATAGGCAATAAAAAAATGCTGTACTTGTCACTTTTTTATTTTAATCGTAGTTAACTCAAAAACTATTAACTTTAACGAGTAATTACTCTTAATAAAGATTTCTCTATTTTAAGGCAAAATTGATACTTCAGCTTGTATATTGGGTGTTCAATTTAAAGAACTTCATTCTCATTGTGCCAGTGATTTATGGATCACTCTCTATACATGAATACATTTTTAAATTGTGAAGCGATAACAACCCTATCGACTACAGTAAGCGAGTTTATAGTTATATTAAACTTCAATGGGTACATTTACTTTGTCAGATCGTTGACTCACCTTGTGTAATTGCTTTTCGCATATTTCCTCGTCTGAATTGCTGCCTATTTATCAGATTCTTAGTCCTCCTACTGTTTTTTTCTTTTTACTACATTTACATTTTCATTGCCTTCATATTTCTCTATTCACCAAGTTTCTAATGTTATTTTGTTTTTAGCTCATGTTCAACCATATGGAAAGACTATCCGCCGACTCTGGCTAAGCTCGGAGAAAAATGCAGTTTACGAGTTTTTCGACATATATTTCAAGGAAAGAAGACTGCTCAAATATAATCTTTGTGTTGATGCAAAATATCTTGTAATTGTAATATTAGTTTTTAAACTTACTTATATTCAGATTCTAAAACTACTTTAGGCTGTAGTACTGTTTAAATACTGCTTAAATTGTCTATTAAACTGCTTTTTCATTTGCAAAATTGAGCTACTACTTGAGTTATTAAATTTTCTTTGGAAACTTTTGACCATAACAGATGTTAGTTGTTAAAATAAAATACAAATTACCATAATAAAATACTAGTAGCTTGATTTAAAGAAAACACATTTTTGATATGCAAAAATTTCGGACGATAAGCTTTGAAAAAACTGGTTTTTTAGCTGTTGTCGGGTGCAACTTAGACCCATTGTTGCAGAATATTCTTGGCTACTAGCACCACCAAAATTTATGTTTTTACATTTAAAAACGATGCGATTATGATTTTCTCTGCTACACTTGTTTTGGTCAAAAATTTTCTTAAAACATTGATAACTTAAACTATTGGCTCCATTTTGAAAAAGAATAACAGTTTTATAGACAATTAAAACAGTACTAGATATTCCAATACTATACTGGGCGAGTCACTTAATTATATTAAGTTTCATGTTGTGCGGCAGAGCTGAAAGTATTGTTTGGTATGCACCCCGTGCAATCATGAATCTTTCACTAATAGTATTTTCTTTTATTTACAATGCAAAAGAGAGAGAATAATCGGCTGCTAATGACTTGATGTACTTTTGTTCATTTTTACAACTTTATAGTCATCTGTTATTGAACTTCTTCTGTTTAATCGCTGTAGCAATAAATCCCTATTCCTGCCCTCTGATTCCGAACATACGATACGATATTCGAATTCGTAAGACGAGCGTGGTAGAAATGGGCAAGACAATACAGTAGTCTGTCTAGCCACATTGAAAAGTATTCGTACTCACCTAACTTGCCCATCTTTACTACGCTCGCGTTTCGAATTCGAATATCGTATCGTACGTTCAGAATCCAGGGGCTGCTTTCTTTGATTTTACGCAAAACCATGTGTACCCTACTGTGACAATAAGAAGATTATTAACTAAAACAAACTAAAACTTTTTCTTTGTATTTTATGATTTACTTACTCAGTACTGGTTTCTAGACCTCACATATTTATATGCATTAAAATGATAAAAAGTACATTGCATTTACTTGTATTTATGGTTTTCCAAATTTTGGCTGTTGGTATAGCTTATTTATTTGTCAATTTTAATTTGTTTAAGTGTATGGTTTATTTTATCAAACCCGATACCAGTATTGAGTAACAATTCATAATGTACATGAAAAAAGGGGATGTTTATTTTAGTTATTTTCTAAAACCTTGTTCCTTACTACCTACATTTAAGCAGAAGATAGCTTGTAATTTTTTTTTATTTTGGTTACTTGAATCGTTGTTGAGTATGTTCGAATACTTAAAATAGTTAAGCATTTTTATTTGTTGTAAACTAGGTATTAAAATTTTAGCGCTTGATTAATTTTGCACTCATAAATATACGTTATATCAGTATATTTATGGAAGCTTTAGCCTCCTTTTTGGCAACTATTGTGTGGAATATTGAGGCGAATTCAGATTTTCTTGTTTGAACCTTATGTGTCTTGATTTTCGCTGGTCAGCTTTATATACAGCGGACGTAGATCAATTTTACCTGCTTTTTATGGAGTTATTCGGAGTAAAACAAGTAAATTTCATCGGCACGCTTTTGGACTCAATATCCACATTACGAAATTTATTATTTATTTGCTTTGAGCTTACTTCATAACTTTTTTGTTCCATTTTTTTTTTACTGGACTTTATTTTACTTTCGGTTTTATATATATATACTTTGTCTTACTTATGAGTTCTCATACATTCTACTTGTTTAGTAGATATATGTTGCCTATTTTAAATTTTGTTTATTATTATTGTTATTGATTTTCATAATTACAAATAAATAACTTCTATTTTAATATGAGCTGTTGAGTTTCTTATTTCATATCCATGTTTCCTATACAAATTATTATTGTAAGGTTAATATACCAATTATTTTAACCTTACAATAATATTATACCTCATCTTTCTTATATGAGGTACTGCATTATTCTTGGTAGTTCAAGTTTCTTGCTCGCGTTCATACTTATCATATCTACATTATATAACGCCAATACTATTACTAATAAATATTGCTTATGATAATGATGGTGACCATTTTATTTAATACCTTTCTTTCCGTATGCATACATCTATGTGAGATTTTTCTTTCAAATACTTTCGTACAGGAATTTACTACTTTACTGTGTATCCCAGGCGACTACATTTTGCTATTATTACTAAATTAAGACTGGGATGTGCTGGATGTGCTTTGTTTTAGTGGAGCTTCTAATAAATGTAGGTATATGGATTAGGGTGTTTTTTTATTCGGTATCTTATTTCAACCGATCTATGTAAGTATATAAGCATTCATTTTGATATATATATAGTTTTTTGAACTTATATTAACCTATTAAAACTTTGCTGTGTTCTTCACTAAGATTAGGACCATTTTAAATTGTGAATCGTACTTTTAGTTTTCACTTTGTGCACAGACTCTAAGTCGAAATAAATTTTCCTACTCTTTCTGATAATCTAACAATATTGTACAATTAAGATTTTAAATATGAAATTTTTTAAAAGATACACATCACACATGTGATGTAAATTTATTAATTGCCGTCACCTAGTAGAGTGGTACATTTTAATTGTGCACAACAGTAATTGCATACCTTTTATAACCCACAAATTATTTTCAACATTTACAATAAATGTTATATTTCTATATGTACCTATGTTTTGTTTTTATTTAAACATAATATTGGTAATTATACCTAACCTATTTTTTTGAATTCTCGTATTAACTGGCATTAGTTAGGTTTTATTACTCTTACTTAATACTTCAATACATACCTTATACGTACCTATTTATTTATTATCATAAATCCCTTTTAATATTACTTTGTATATTATTCTTTGCAATGGCATCTTTCAATTAATTAATATATGCGGCTTGAACTTGATTTCTTTACATTAATCCTATTGCTATTCCTATAACTGCTTTCCATAATAGGGGCGACATCTGTAGTTGAGATTTCGCACCGCGTCAATTTCGGGCTCCCAAACACGAACATATCCGAACGCTTGGGGTAGCCAAACTCCTGCTTCAGTAAACTCTCTCAGCCGGCCAACTTATGGCGACCGGTCGCTAAAAGGCGGCATTGTCACCATATGTTGCATGGCGTATATGAAAGTGTTACTGAAATGCTGCTCTCGCATATATATATATATATATATATATATATATATAGGGAAAAAATTGAAGGTTACTGTCCTAGACAGAATTATGGGTTGTAGAATTAAATAAAACACATAATTTGACGCTACGTGACGTTTCGGTTCATTATTGAACCTTCTTCAGACCTTTAATCAAAAATTTTTTGGAAGAGCACAAAACAGCAATTAGTCATTACAAAAAAAAAATTAATTAGTCATATAGTACTTACAAAAAGCATCTGTGCTCGCATATATGTTGTTTATGTCGTTTAATTTGTAAATCCACGGTGAGTTGGAATTTATCATTGACATTGAATCGTCATATTTTTGAGTACATAATTTTGAACTTATAACAACATTTTAAAACTACGTAACAGCACATTTAAAAAAACATTTACTTAGATAAAACAATACACTTTACGGGTCACAGTGCAGTTCTATCAAATCGTATATCTTTATGTTTGTGACTCAACAAATACTGTGTATATAGACGATGCATGTGCAGATAAGAAATCGTTTGCGGAACATATGTTTCTTTTTATCCCTGATGTTTTGTGATTTAAAATAGCATTTATAAAATAATTTCTATTTAGTTTTAAGCAAGGTGCGGATCCAGGATTTATGACCCAGTGAAGAATGCCCTTTATTCTTTTGTAGAAAAGGCCGTCTTATTGCCTTATTGTTTTAATTTAAATTTGATTTTATCAGTCATGTGTGGTATTAGAGCGGAATAGATGGTACTAAAATTGCTACAGTCATTTCTGTTGTTAATATTGGGACTTATGGTTCTTATGGCTACGGTTTCTAAGAAAAGTCTCTTTGACAAGTTACTCTCCTGAAAGAGAATTTTAATGTTATCGAAAGTAATGTTATGGTTAGTGGAGCTCAGGTGGGCAGCTAGTGTACATCTTTGTGGGTGTCTTTTAATGTCACTTATATGTAGCGTGTTACGTTCTTTCAGGCGTTGTTTCGTTTGACCTACATAGTATTTACCGCAATCACACTGTAGGAGATATACTACATTGCTATTTGCTAGATTGTTTATTTTGTCTTTCAAAGGTGTGAATAGTTTGTTTACCGTGTTCGGAAGTGTATAAGTAATCGGAATATCACCCTGAAAAAGCATCTTGATTTTATTCGTCAGATTTGGGATGTATGGGATGCTTTTGTATCTGGTTTTATGATCATCACCCATCACCGAAACTTTGTGTCAATCCCGTTTCGAATGTCTGTGGAAAAAAGAATTTTATTTACTGTGCTAGTGGGGTAATTGTTAAGTATTAATATGTTTTTCAAAATTCTTAGGTCTTCATGTATGTAATCTGTGTGCGTTATTTTCATGATTCGGGTTTTTAAACATTTTATTAAGTTTATTTTAAATTTCTTTGGGCAGTTAGAATTATAATTTATGAATCTATTTGAGTTCGATGGTTTACGGTACCACCTGAGTTTAATCATGAGTCCTTCTCGTATCACCAGCGCATCGAGGAATGGTAAAGTATGGTTTTTTTCCCTCTCACATGTGAATTGTAAATGTTCATTAAAGGAATTAAATGATTGTAAAGTGGAATCAATTTCAGAACTAGATGTTATACAAAAAAGATCGTCCACATATTGGAAAATAACTCTTGGAGGTGTTTTACTATTTTTCATAACAAAGTCTATGGCTGTGTTCATAACTAAGTCTGCGATAGTTGGAGATAACGAGAGTCCCATAGGGGTACCCAATATTTGTTCGTAAAATTGATTATTGTAACTGAAATATACGCTATTGAATAACCATTCTAGGATAGACATAAACTCTTTTTTTGGGATGTTGGTGTTGGGATTTACAAGATTCCAGTTTTCTGACACTAACCTAATGACTAAATCAGTGCGTATATTGGTGAAAAGGCTTATGACATCAAATGACACAAGTACCTCACCCTCCATTAATATAAAGTTGTTTATGTTATTAGCAAAGGTGAAGGTGTCTTTAATTTTGTATTTATTATATTCTTTAAATGATTTATCGAGGATATCAGCTATGTATTTGGATAGGTGTGTAGCATGACTTTGGACACACGAAACTATAGGACGTAGTGGACAGTTTGGTTTATGAATTTTAGGAATTCCGTAGATGCGCGGAGGAGCAGAATTGTGTTTTATTAGTTTTTTGTATACTGTTTCCTCAATATATCCCTTTGTTTTAAGATTTTTAATTATACTATTTGTTTTCCTTTCGTATATATAAGTTGGATCACGAGTAAGTTGTTTATATACATTATTGTCATTTAATAGTTGTAGCATCTTGTCCCCATAGTCTTTTTTAGATATGCACACCGTCACATTACTCTTATCTGATTTGGTGATTATGACATCATGGTTTTCTTTGATAAATTTTCGACATGTTTTATATACCTCCTCAAGACAGTGGGAGGGTGCAGGTCTCTTGAGATAGTCAGTGACATAGTACGCTATTTCCGCTCTATACCTATCTTTTTCTATTGGATCTACGATTTCTAAGAGAATGCATTCACAGTCCGCCAACAACCTTTCTATTGAAATGTTACGTGGCGTCGTGGGCAATGCAAATTTTGGGCCCACAGCCAAAATTTCTTGTATCTCCAGAGGTATCTGTTTGTCTGTGAGATTTATAAAGAATTTGTTTATTGAATCAATAGGTAATATGTTTGTAGTTTGTGTAGGGGCATCCAAATTGTTTGAATCCCCTGACACAATATTGTCGTTAAAAACGTTGTTGTCTGCGTGATAGTCTGTTGTGGGACTGAAAGATGCACTCTCTTTTTCACGATGGGTCAGTAGAGTACCATTCGTAAAGAAACCAGAGTTAGTTTTTAATTGATAGAATTTCTTTTTATTTTTCAATTTAGTACTATTGTAAATCTTTGAATATGTTAGTTTTAGAGATTTATTGAAAGAGTCAAAAATGGTACTCTACTGACCCATCGTGAAAAAGAGAGTGCATCTTTCAGTCCCACAACAGACTATCACGCAGACAACAACGTTTTTAACGACAATATTGTGTCAGGGGATTCAAACAATTTGGATGCCCCTACACAAACTACAAACATATTACCTATTGATTCAATAAACAAATTCTTTATAAATCTCACAGACAAACAGATACCTCTGGAGATACAAGAAATTTTGGCTTTGGGCCCAAAATTTGCATTGCCCACGACGCCACGTAACATTTCAATAGAAAGGTTGTTGGCGGACTGTGAATGCATTCTCTTAGAAATCGTAGATCCAATAGAAAAAGATAGGTATAGAGCGGAAATAGCGTACTATGTCACTGACTATCTCAAGAGACCTGCACCCTCCCACTGTCTTGAGGAGGTATATAAAACATGTCGAAAATTTATCAAAGAAAACCATGATGTCATAATCACCAAATCAGATAAGAGTAATGTGACGGTGTGCATATCTAAAAAAGACTATGGGGACAAGATGCTACAACTATTAAATGACAATAATGTATATAAACAACTTACTCGTGATCCAACTTATATATACGAAAGGAAAACAAATAGTATAATTAAAAATCTTAAAACAAAGGGATATATTGAGGAAACAGTATACAAAAAACTAATAAAACACAATTCTGCTCCTCCGCGCATCTACGGAATTCCTAAAATTCATAAACCAAACTGTCCACTACGTCCTATAGTTTCGTGTGTCCAAAGTCATGCTACACACCTATCCAAATACATAGCTGATATCCTCGATAAATCATTTAAAGAATATAATAAATACAAAATTAAAGACACCTTCACCTTTGCTAATAACATAAACAACTTTATATTAATGGAGGGTGAGGTACTTGTGTCATTTGATGTCATAAGCCTTTTCACCAATATACCCACTGATTTAGTCATTAGGTTAGTGTCAGAAAACTGGAATCTTGTAAATCCCAACACCAACATCCCAAAAAAAGAGTTTATGTCTATCCTAGAATGGTTATTCAATAGCGTATATTTCAGTTACAATAATCAATTTTACGAACAAATATTGGGTACCCCTATGGGACTCTCGTTATCTCCAACTATCGCAGACTTAGTTATGAACACAGCCATAGACTTTGTTATGAAAAATAGTAAAACACCTCCAAGAGTTATTTTCCAATATGTGGACGATCTTTTTTGTATAACATCTAGTTCTGAAATTGATTCCACTTTACAATCATTTAATTCCTTTAATGAACATTTACAATTCACATGTGAGAGGGAAAAAACCCATACTTTACCATTCCTCGATGCGCTGGTGATACGAGAAGAACTCATGATTAAACTCAGGTGGTACCGTAAACCATCGAACTCAAATAGATTCATAAATTATAATTCTAACTGCCCAAAGAAATTTAAAATAAACTTAATAAAATGTTTAAAAACCCGAATCATGAAAATAACGCACACAGATTACATACATGAAGACCTAAGAATTTTGAAAAACATATTAATACTTAACAATTACCCCACTAGCACAGTAAATAAAATTCTTTTTTCCACAGACATTCGAAACGGGATTGACACAAACGGGACTAATGAGGGGGGTGTAGTTTCGGTGATGGGTGATGATCATAAAACCAGATACAAAAGCATCCCATACATCCCAAATCTGACGAATAAAATCAAGATGCTTTTTCAGGGTGATATTCCGATTACTTATACACTTCCGAACACGGTAAACAAACTATTCACACCTTTGAAAGACAAAATAAACAATCTAGCAAATAGCAATGTAGTATATCTCCTACAGTGTGATTGCGGTAAATACTATGTAGGTCAAACGAAACAACGCCTGAAAGAACGTAACACGCTACATATAAGTGACATTAAAAGACACCCACAAAGATGTACACTAGCTGCCCACCTGAGCTCCACTAACCATAACATTACTTTCGATAACATTAAAATTCTCTTTCAGGAGAGTAACTTGTCAAAGAGACTTTTCTTAGAAACCGTAGCCATAAGAACCATAAGTCCCAATATTAACAACAGAAATGACTGTAGCAATTTTAGTACCATCTATTCCGCTCTAATACCACACATGACTGATAAAATCAAATTTAAATTAAAACAATAAGGCAATAAGACGGCCTTTTCTACAAAAGAATAAAGGGCATTCTTCACTGGGTCATAAATCCTGGATCCGCACCTTGCTTAAAACTAAATAGAAATTATTTTATAAATGCTATTTTAAATCACAAAACATCAGGGATAAAAAGAAACATATTGCCGTGAACTCGCATAATTTGTAAAATAAGAATAGTTTTAGAGATTGATTTAAGAATTAGTTTAAGCTTAGAAATAAAAATAAAAACAACAAAAAGTCCTATTTAAATATTATTGAGTAAAACGATGCAACAAAACTTACATGAAGGTATACAAAGTTGCATACTTATAGTCAAATTTTTATTATAACAGTAAATGATGAAATATGCAAGAGAAAATTTATTAAATAAATATATAAACAAAAGATGTAGAATAAAAATTTATTAAATAAAGAAATATATAAAATAAAGACAAAATAAATATAAGTAATATATTTCTTTTGTAGAAAAGATACACAAAAAGCATGGGTTATAAATCATGAAAAGAAATGAAATTTATATGCATAAGGCAATAAAATGTTATGAGAGTTTATGAAATAGATAGTATTAAAGAATAAAATTTACCTTAGCTTAATACTAGATTAATAAAAAAGGATATAAAAATATGTTAAACATAGAAGCAATAAGCAGTGACATATTTTTGTATTTAAAAGCTGATATCACAAATAAAAAGGTATCTGTGTTCATGGTTTGTTCGTAACACAATACTTCAGGGACTAGAGGCGGACGTGTTCTACAAGGACAAGGCAGTGCGGAATAATGGTTATCTTCGACGTGTTTCCCATTTTTCCAAGGCGAACTCCGGCTAAAAGAAAAGTAAAACTAACATAAATAAATGGAAAGAAAAAGTATGTGTCGAACAATGAACAAGGTAATAGGTTCATTGACGAGTACAAGGAAGGATGGTATTAGTAACAAGAATAAACCTACCATTGGGAATCATGTGCAAAGCAGAGGGGACCTTTGAATTGGAAGGTTATGTTGACGTTTAAGTGAATTGTGAACTGTCAGAACAAAATGTGTATGTGTGCGTGAATCAAGGCGGCAACATATGGGCAGCGATTTCACGGGAAAAGTGTATTCCAGTACCAACCTAAACATGGACTAGAGGGCGCAATGGTCAACATAGTTTATTTTTGCCGCTATAAAAAAGGAAGACAAGATTCGACAAGACGGACTTTCTGATAACACCTCCGAGAGGTGAACTTCTCAAAACACTTACAAAAGGAAGATCTCTTAAAGAATAGTTTTTTTTTTATTGTTATACTGTAGTTTTTCATTATTTCTTTAACACATATAGTCACAGGAATTTATTTTATTTAATACATTTGAATTCATTTGAAGCGTTCATAATGGACATTCAAAATAGATTTATTGATAACAAGTAAGTTTATTATTTCTTTTGAAAATGAAGTTATACGAGTTGTTGGACAGACATTGATTTTTACGTGCGAATGATTAATCAATGTATTGTTGGACAAAAAATAGACAAGTAAATAATTTATCCTGTAAGATTTATTTTAAAATTTATATAGTTGGAATTACAACTAAACAGGATTAATGGTGTTGGTCAGTTGGAGAGATGTTACGTGAAAATGAGCATTTTCTTCATCGTATTGTCTAGACATCATTAATTTCTTTCAAATTAAGCGAATAATAAATTAGAATTTCACAAGGCATAGATTAAGAGCTCGATACAACACGTGCAAATGGTTGTCTAAAGCAATTAATTGAAGCCTATCCATAAATATTATAACGTCGATGAGTATATTCATAAATGTACAATAAAAATTTACATTTGTTCATTTGCAGGATAAATATTTATTTTTGTTTGATAGAATAAATAAATAAACAAAAGATTTACATACATTACAACCGGCATTAGGTATAAATGATATGAGCATTTTTCAATTATGTATCTTGTGTAGAGCATAAAGGTGTGCATATAAAGGAAACTATATTTTTGAATCCATAAATTACAAAATAAAAAAATACATGATTATGTTGAATAGACATACAGTTTTTTTTTTCTTTGAACAAAACTATTACCTTTTTCCCTATAATGAACAAGAGAAAAATCATCAGCAAATAAGAAGGAATCACAAACATTGCCAGGACCCACAATAGTTATAAGGTACACGACAAAACAATGTAAGATAAAACACAAAACCAATTATAAGTTCTTGGTGTGTAAAGAATAATTTAAAGAGTATAAGGTGTACAAAAGACTATACCCTACGTGTGGTAATACACACAAAAGTATGTTGTTACAGCATATAAATTATATGGCAATATTGTTATTTAAAATAAATATTTATATGTCACAGCATAAATTAAATGGCGATGCCCAACGTGTGGCAATAACATTATTTATAATAAATATGGATGAATATACTTATATGCTACAGCATAAATAAACATTTATTTATGCACCACAGCATAAATTAAATGGCGCTCAACGTAGTGGGGCAATGTATTCCTTTTCTTGTTGTTTATTAATCATGTATTTATTTAACGCCCAAAATAGAGAGGCAATGCATTATTTTTCATAATTGTTTAAAAGAAAAAAAAATATATATATATAATTAATGTTGCTTAACATAGTGGAGCATTGTATTCATTTTCTCGTTTGTCAATAATTATTTACATAACATTTAACGTTGTGAAGCAATGCAATTTTTGTTTTTTTTAAATGTATAAACAAAAAAATAATAATTTATTTTGTACAAATAATGGGTACAAAGTTTGTTTCATTTTTTTTATTTATTAGTAAATAGAATAATTATTCAGTGTCCAAGTTAGAGACAGATTACCTCAATTTTCATTTACTGATGAATTATCAATTTCTCTTGTTTAGAAAGGGATAAAATAAAAAAAAAAAAAAAGGAGGAATAGTATTTGATTAGATAAGTTTAGTTATTAATTTATAAGTTAGGAATAAGATAAAAATGGCAGATAAAGATAAGAATAATGGTGAAGGTTCACAATTCACACAATACAGGGACAATCGTCCAGTATCTTCTGATTCAGAGTCAGAAAAACCTGAATCAGAGGATCGAACACTTGATGGTAGCACACAAGCAGAAAGCATCAGTGGCGTAGCTGGTGAACAAAAACTTGAGAATCTTTTTAATAAACTATTCAGCAGAATAGAAGAAAACGATAGAAATATGAACAAGAAATTTGAAGAGAATAATCGAAAATTAGTAGAAAATAATTTGAGTATAAATCAAAAATTAGAACAAAATAAAATAGAAATAAACTCAAAAATAGACGAAGGTTTCGCAGAGTTAAGAAGAGAAACTTTAGAATTAAATGCAAAAGTAGAATTAAAGTTAGAACAGTCAGTTTCAACTCTAAATAAACAAATAAACTTTAACGAAAAGAAATGTGAAAGTAAAGGCACATTCTTAATAAAAGAAATCAACGAAAGATCTGCCAAAACACAAGCTAATTTTGATAAGGTAGATGAGAAAATAAATTCTCTTGAAAATAAAGTGAAAGGGAATAATGTGCAATATCAAGAGCAAATACAAGAACTTTCACATCAAGTGGAAGATTGTAAAATAAAATATGGTGTTTGTACGGACACAATGTTGACCCTACAAAACAAAACTTTAAACTTTGAAAACACTATAAAAGGGTTAGAGAACAAAGTACATGGGGTTAGTACACCTAGTGTATCTTTGACACAAATACCTGGTAGCGCAGAGAATATACCAAAATTCTCAGGATTTTACAAAGATAATCCAATGGCGTTTATGAGAACGATAAAAACATATATGAGGGGAATATCTGATGAGATGTCAAGGCTACATTTCATAAGAGGTTGTTTAAAGGATTATGCACTTCAGTGGTACGATATGATAATAGATGAAGTAGTGGATTTCAAAGAATTTGAGATTCGTTTTGTGAGACAGTACTGGGGACAGACTCAGCAGAGGAAGATTAGACACGATTTAGTGTTTGGCAAATACAGAGCTGGATCTTCTAGAGAAAACTACATCATAAGAAAATATTCTTTTCTTAAATACATCCAACCAACCATTGAAGAAAGTGATATTGTTTCACAGCTAGCAGCACACTTTGACCACAACGTTACACAGGCGGTGGCACTTCAAGGAATAGATAACATTGAAGCACTCCTGGAACTGGTCAAGAGATTAGACGATGTGGATGAGAAGGGAAACAGCAAGAGTTATGGAAGCATCAAATATACAAACGATCCACCCAGAAATGATAATAATAACTACAACAATGGAAATAATCCACATATAAACAAGACACCTCGTTACAATCAAGATAAACAGTACAATAATAATGGGTACAATCAAAATCAGGGTAAACAGAATTATGGAAACAACCCTTATACATATAATAAGCCAAGCTATAGGAACAATCCATATACATACAATAAAACGAGAAACTATGAAAATGAGAGGGAGAAAGAACAGAATTATGAGAAGAAAGAAAGAAACCCTGAGAGGGAAAGAAGAGTGAACAATGTTCAAATAAGTGAAGAGAAAAAAGAAATCAGTACTAAGGAAAAAACAGAATCAAAAGGTGCAATACCCAAGGATTCAAGACAATTATCGACAAATAAAGAATGGGTAAATTCTACATACTCAAATGCGACTTCGTTGGATTTTTAGAAAGGCCAGTCAAAAAGAAAAAGAAGGTACAAAACGTATATAACTTTGACGATCTAAAGAAAATCACGACGGAATTACCACACATAACAGTAAAAATAGGGAACGAAGAGATAGAAGCATTATTAGACACAGGAGCGCAATTATCCTTATTAGATAGTAGTATTATAGATAAAGACATAGAAAAATTAGGATATTGTATGCCTATAAGAAAAGTAAATTTAATAAATGCAAATAAGAAACGCATCATTACTGTAGATAAAGTTTTTTGGATAAATGTTAGAATAGGTAGTTTAAATTTATTAACAGAATTTATAATAGTGCCTAATTTGAACAGCAATTGTATTTTGGGGATAGACTTTTTAAGTCAATATGGTACAAAAATAAATATGGAAAACAAAACATTTCATATTAAAAATTCAATAATCTCCTGGTGTAAGGAAACACAGGAAGATGAGATATTAATTAATAATTTATATATAAATAATGCTGAACAAAATCTCACAAATAAAATGGATAGTAGTTTATTAGACAATAAGTGTGCACATCCTGTGAAGCATCGTCAAAGTGAGGACTTCACGCAATATAGGGATGGTACGAATTTAAATTGCGATAAACAATACATAAGCCATGTGAGCAATCTTGTCAGCAAGTATAAAGAGTTATTTGATAATAAACCTGGTTTAGCAAAAGGCTATGAACACAGGCTAAAAATAGATGAAACACAACCTTTTAAAGTTAAAAATTATCCTGTCCCCAATAAATACAAAGAACAAGTCAAATTAGAAATTAAAGAAATGTTAAAAGATAAAAATATAGAAAAAACAGAATCAACATTTAGCAATCCTGTAGTCGAAATAAACAAAAGGGGTATAAGTGATCAAAGGGACACTATACTACCAAAATATTTAAATTCTAGAAACTCACCTTATTTTGAAGCTCAACAGAGCGTTACATTTTTATTAACAATGTGTGTAAATATCGAACAGTTCAAAAGGACCGATCGGAGGCGTACTTTTTGGCTGGCAACAATACGTAATGATTCAATAAATGATTGTTCATTCTTAGTAATGTTATTTGTAATTAGAAAGAAAGGAGTCAAGTTTAAAAAGACTCATGAAAGAAGCAAAGTACAAAAGGATGAAAGGAAATATTTTGCCTTCATGCTTACATTAATTGCAATAATAAAGAAGGGAGTGAAATTTAAATGGACTCCTGAAACTCTCAAAGCATTTGAAGAAGTGAAAGAAAATTTTTGCAAAGCATTAATAGAAAATTTACCCGATATTAATGAAGAATTTGTTTTAAGATGCGACGCATCAAATAATGCAATAGCTATAAGAAATTTAGCATTAAGTATCGTTAATCACATATCTATGCTCTATGATTATATAGACGTAGAAAATTAATAATCATTTGTGCGAGTTGTCACAATGGTTATTATATGTGTCGTTCATGCTATAATAATCTTTGTTGACGATTCACGACAAAATATAATAACCAAGGGAATATGTTCCGCAAACGATTTCTTATCTGCACATGCATCGTCTATATACACAGTATTTGTTGAGTCACAAACATAAAGATATACGATTTGATAGAACTGCACTGTGACCCGTAAAGTGTATTGTTTTATCTAAGTAAATGTTTTTTTAAATGTGCTGTTACGTAGTTTTAAAATGTTGTTATAAGTTCAAAATTATGTACTCAAAAATATGACGATTCAATGTCAATGATAAATTCCAACTCACCGTGGATTTACAAATTAAACGACATAAACAACATATATGCGAGCACAGATGCTTTTTGTAAGTACTATATGACTAATTAATTTTTTTTTTGTAATGACTAATTGCTGTTTTGTGCTCTTCCAAAAAATTTTTGATTAAAGGTCTGAAGAAGGTTCAATAATGAACCGAAACGTCACGTAGCGTCAAATTATGTGTTTTATTTAATTCTACAACCCATAATTCTGTCTAGGACAGTAACCTTCAATTTTTTCCCAACATATTTATCCAGTATATGGAACGTACATCATTATCTATATATATATATATATATATAGCAAAATACATTTTTAAACCGCATAAATGTTCACACACATAGTCGAGCAGAATCATTGCAAATGTAATGAAGATATAAGATATTAATCGACATAAAAAAACGTAATAGTATGTGAATGAGTGATTTGGAAACAGAACACCTTTCCTTTTATTTTAAAAAAATGACGGAACCCTACAAAAGAGTTTCCAAATACTTTGTACAACATAAAAAAATAATTATTGTTAGTGTTTTGAAGAAGGCAATATAAATATATGCCGAAACGTAAACAAAAAAAACAAAATATGTGTTTTATTTAATAACACATACAATACACACGGCCATGAAAACCAAGAAGGATGGATATACCATACTTCCAATTTTAAAATATAATATATAGATATATATATATGTCCGCAGTTGCATTTTGAGCGGAGTTACCCCATGAAATTCTATACTTTATTATTCTATAATCCGCAATATTTCTTTTCTTTATTGTTATCCTGTGGGTTCAGATGGCTTGCAGGTGGACAATGTCTACCTCGCGGCGACGTTAGATTCATTCTCAGTATTGAGGACACTCTAGCTGAAGCCTCAATTGGTAGGCTGTCCCTTGTGTATGTCTCTGATTGATGTTTTTCAGCTCCAAGGTTATCCCATCCTATTCCTTGGCTACACTGCGCTGACGAGAACCAAGTAGTTCGAAACACGTGTCCGCAGTTGCATTTTGAGCGGAGTTACCCCATGAAATTCTATACTTTATTATTCTATAATCCGCAATATTTCTTTTCTTTATTGATATATAGATATATATATAATAATTGAAATATCGACCGTACTCAATAATACAAACAGAATTACGGGTATTCGGTCTGTGTTTTAGAAAGAAAAAACTATTTGTCCAACGGCTCAATATTTCGCCATTTATTTATGGCATCCTCAGGAGCTACCAAACATAAAAAATTAGTCGAAACACTTCGTCAGACATATAAAAGGTTTGCCGGTAAAAACCAACGTTAACAGGTACTTTCACAAACTCGGCAAACCTTTTATATGTCTGGCGAAGTGTTTCGACGTTAATTTTTTATGTTTGGTAGCTCCTGAGGATGCCATAAATAAATGGCGAAATATTGAGCCGTTGGACAAATAGTTTTTTCTTTCTAAAACACAGACCGAATACCCGTAATTCTTTTTGTGATATATATATATATATATATATAGGAAAAGTAAAATATTGGGTATAATCCGCTGTAGAGCAACCGTAGACACGTGATTCTGACTAATTGGTCGTCATCAGTACGGTGTAGCCAAGGAATTAGGTGGGATAACCTTGGAGATGTAAGCTAAACGGAAGACCATCAGGTGACAGACCACCATTTGCAGCTTCAGCTAGAAGATCCTCGGTTCTGAGGACAACAACTAACGTCGCCACGAGGAAGACAATGTCAACCTGCGTGCCATCCGAGACCCAGGAGATATAAATGAAAGAATAAGAAATTATTGCGGATACATAAAATATCAGAAAAAGTAATATTTTACTTTTTCTGATATTTTATGTATCCGCAATAATTTCTTATTCTTTCATATATATATATATAATAAATAATTCTATATATATATATATATATATATATTCTCTTTTTGTTCATGGAATGCGGCTTTTTTTTTATATTATTATTGGTGGTAAGTAATAATTGAAGAGTTAACGTTTCGACACTTTATTGTCTTCATCAGAACAGTATATATAAAGAAATTGCAGCATGTCTAAACATGACGGTTGTAATTATTATTTAATAACTCTTTAATATTTTCTTCAACCATCTTTTCGTTAATTCTATTTATTAAGCAGGACTTCATCGTTTCTAAAACGTATACATTGAGTGGGTCTGATCTTCTCATGAAGATCTGTCTAAACATGACGGTTGTAATTATTATTTAATAACTCTTTAATATGCTCTTCATGAGAAGATCAGACCCACTCAATGTATACGTTTTAGAAACGATGAAGTCCTGCTTAATAAATAGAATTAACGAAAAGATGGTTGAAGAAAATATTAAAGAGTTATTAAATAATAATTACAACCGTCATGTTTAGACATGCTGCAATTTCTTTATATACACTGTTCTGATGAAGACAATAAAGTTTCGAAACGTTAACTCTTCAATTATTACTTACCACCAATAATAATATAAAAAAAAAGCCGCATTCCAAGACCAAAAAGAGAAAATATACAAAATAACGGCTAAGAAAAAAACGAAAGAAGGGAAGATATCATTTTCACTTCTACATAATATAATATATATATATATACATATATATATATATATAAATAATTCTAAATTTTCTTGACCTTAATTCACATATTCATGTGCATATATATATAATTAAATTTCTTGGACGATTTAGAGGTCATACTAATTTCACATTTCATTAACAATTAAACTAATTTTAAATTAATTTGAAATTAGTATGACCTCTAAATCGTCCAAGAAATTTAATTATATAATATGCACATGAATATGTGAATTAAGGTCAAGAAAATTTAGAATTATTTATCATATACAGCACATGGACGTCTCGGTGCTTACATACGCTGGTATACCAGCAATACTTTCCATCTGTTACTTGCTATATGTATATGTATATGTATATCAGTACAATTTAAAGGAATCGAGACCGAGCCCACGGTAGCGTAGTGGTTAACGCACCTGACTGGTAATCGGGAGATTTCGGGTTCGATTCCTGGACCGCTGGGTAATTTTTAAAGATATTAGATATTACCTAATTAACAATTAAACTAATTCTAAATTAATTTGAAATTAGTATGACCTCTAAATCGTCCAAGAAATTTAATTATATATATATATATATATATATTGTACTAATCCCAGGTGTAACAAAAATACCCAAGTAAAATCAAACTATGAAATTATCATTCACTCATAATATCTCTTTATTACACGTCGGGTTAGACATTTATATGTTCTAGTATACCTAAAATCCTTTATCTTTAACTGCAAACCAGATAAATTACTTCTTATTACGTCACACGTTGGGTTGGCCGATAAATTATAGTAATGTGTTTTCAATATTATGTCTTACTTGTATATAAATTAAAATAATTATTTGCCCGTACTAACTCAGTCGAAATAATTTAATATTCTTTATACTTTTCTAAAAATAAGTACACTTCTTTACCAGGTACTTCTGATATCGTAAATTATATATTTACTACAATTAAATTTATTTCTTTGTAATTTATACTTTCATATTTTCATTACTAATATAAAACTTAGTCCGGACCTGTCTCTTTAATTTTATATATGAAATATTATAGTCCTAGTACTATTCACTATATAAGTTGGTAATTCGTAACTAAAACGATATTACCGCTTTACGTGAGAACTAACATGATAAGTTTGCTAAATATTATATTCAATCGATACAAAATCTTTACAATAAGTTTAATTTCAATACTACACCTCTTATTGTCTCACAGTATGGTAAGTTAATTTTTAACAGTTACTATATCTTCCCTATACATTAATCTATTTGTATACTTTTATTTTTAGGAGGTCCAACAACCATAAATGCTGTAATGTTAACCTATCAGAATACGTCTACATAAAGTAAAACCAAAATGGATCAATAACAATAATTATAATGTATTGATGAGAAATAATACACAATATATATATACTTGATGAAAATGCCCAGAATATTAACAAAATCCTATGCAAACTTGTCCAATATTTACTTTCATATGGTTATGATAAGAATTGAATATAACCTTTTTTTTTTTTAAAAGGTAGGTTTATACATCACATGTATTGAAACTTTTATAAATGATTACTATTGATTATTAATACAAATAGTACTATAATTCTGTTATTTATGGCTCTATATTTTATTACTGATATAATTTATTATATATTTTTATCTATAATGAACCAATTCATTGAATAATAGAGATTCTCACACAAAAATAAACAATTAATTGATACAACCTTCTTTTACATAGGTGTTTCTTCTAGATAAGGAGTTCCTTTTAATTTACTGATTCTTGTCTCTCTGTAGATTCGGTTGAACTGGAATCCCACAATAGAACAGCTGTTTGTGCTTCGTAAGAATAATCACAAGTGTTCGTACTGGATTTTCTACTGGATATGTACGTACTTGGTTCCTATTATTCGGTGTCTTCGTCCCAGGGAAATCTTCATTACCTATAGTCTCTCGATAGTTAAACTTGCAATAAGCCTACCTCGGACTGGATTTTCTACAGGATATGCACTTCTTAGATTCCTATTATTCGGTGACTACGTTCCAGGATTTTCCGGAATGGACTTCCTACAATGGATATGTACTTCTTATATTCCTATGGTACTGTGACTTGCTTCAGGAATTCTTCAATAAATAAAATCCTTTTATGGTGAGTACTTTCTATTTATTTAATGCCTTTATTCACTAAAATCTTCTTTACTTGTCCTAATCACTGTATACTGCCTACGTTACAGTAATAATGTACTAATACTTCGTTTAAATTACAATTTACGTAACAAAGTATTAGAATATTAATTTCCTACACACAATATGTTATTCATTCACTTTTATTCATGAAAATACGGCTTAATTTCTTCTTACCGAATTTATATCAACTCTCTTCTCATAATTTTTTAAGAAGAATCCTTTTTATTTACCATCATTTCCCTAGTGATAATTTATATTTTTGAATTGACCAATCTCTATTAAACACCTCTTATTTATATTCAAAATACATTCTATTATTTTCCTATTCTCTTGAATGCCTTTCTATATAGCAATACTCATATTTTGACAATTTTAACCATGAATTTACAAATAAATTTAAGTATTCAGAACAATTTGAAAACATACTCTATTAAAAATTCTGTAAATGTCAAAATCTGTCATCCACTGACAGTTCCTCTAATTAAATTTACGCGGGAGTTTTTAATCTATTTTGACGATACATTTAAACAAAATTTACCCTCTTAAAATCAATTCTCATCATTAAACACAATTGAACAAGTTTTTACAATTTTATATTACATATCAAACTCTCAGTTAATTTCAAAATCTCTATTTTACAGATCTTGGTATCATTTGATGAACTATGGACCTTATCCAAACGACTTTACAACAATAACGATTAATCAATTGTAACTATAAAAACTAGTATAATAAATATTTTTCTTCATAATACTATTTCTATTCATAAATTTCTCAATCTCTTAACATTAAAATTAATTACAAATCATAACCATATATAAATATTGATGGTAATATACATATATATATTATATAAATGTATTGAAAAATTGAAAATCTTCTTGGTAGTAGTGGCATAATTATTATGCCACTACTACCAAGAAGATTTTCAATTTTTCAATACATTTGTATAATTGGCAAAGAATTGTAATATATTTTATATTATATATATATATAAAGAAAAGAAATATTGCGGATTATAGAATAATAAAGTATAGAATTTCATGGGGTAACTCCGCTCAAAATGCAACTGCGGACACGTGTTTACAGATCACAAGAATTGAGTGTGTTGATATATTAAAAGTTTACAAATGTACTTACAATGCGAACTGTTTATGTGGACAATATCACATGATACAGAAGTGCATGTTTCTTTAGGATTGATTTTCATTAACATTATTGGTCTTAACAGTGGTTATGATAATGATGTTCACAGATTAAAATTCATTAAAAACTCTAGACGGAACACAACAAAAAAACACGTTAAAATTATTCTGGTTAACACCTCGTTACATTTTTAAAAGAATACAATTTTTCTTTTTTGAAAACACTGTAGTGTAAAGTGTATCATTGAACGGTCAAGAACAAAATGTCAAGTAATAGATGGATGTCAACTCGATCATCTGTGCGCATCAATACCAACCTCCAACATTGTTGTCTAGTGAGAAACACAACAGCATCGAAAACCCTATGTGTATTTTAATTTGACATATCAAAGTATGCATGAAAATATAATTTCAAAATAAACCGCGAAATTGATGATTTAAAGGTAATCTAAATTGACAATACAAAACTGTGTAATAGAATGCATGATTAAAGTTTGTGTTATCGTGTGTGAATGTTAACTCTTAGTTCTAAAACAAGATTATTCATTGGTTGACTGCAAAGTTACATTTATTGTTCTGTTGCCAGATGCACCAAGTGTTAAAAGAAACGCATATACTGAATTGAGGTTATCAATATCTGATCTGAAATTCATAGTGTTACTTAACTTATTAATCTCAACCATTTCTAGGAACTCTCTGCATTTCTTGCTCCGTACTGTTCTCAGTATTTTAGCGTCGTCAAAGTTAGGTACATGTTTATTGTTTTTCATATGTAAAGAAAGTGCACATCTATCCTTCTTAGTTGCAATGTCACTACGATGCATCGTGAGACGTGTCTTTAACCAGGTTGACGTTTGACCTATATATATTTGTTCACAATCCTTACAGGGCACCGAATAAATGACATTAGAGCGGTATTCTAAGTCCGTTTTGTCTTTGATTCTGCTAAAACACCTACGTATGGGGTTGATGTTATAAAAACCAAGAGCTGTGTTTTGGGTTGTTAATAGAGGGGAAAGTCTTTCTGAAATGTGTTGTAGATATGGAAACCGGAAATATCTAACATTATTCGTGACGTCGACCGTACGAGGGGTCAGGACAGAGTCCACCGGTGTGTTAAACATGACTTTGTGTACTAAACTTCTCGGATAACCATTATTAATGAAAATATTACTAAGTATTCTAACATTCTTTGATGATAGAGAGGGATGACTAATCCTAGACACTCTATCTTTCATAGCTATTAAAAGATTTAATTTTTGTTTCATAGGGTGATTAGAATGAAAGTTAAGTAATCTACTGGAGTTGGTCGGTTTCATAGATTGGTACATGAAACCGACCAACTCCAGAAATTATATTTTCATGCATACTTTGATATGTCAAATTAAAATACACATAGGGTTTTCGATGCTGTTGTGTTTCTCACTAGACAACAATGTTGGAGGTTGGTATTGATGCGCACAGATGATCGAGTTGACATCCATCTATTACTTGACATTTTGTTCTTGACCGTTCAATGATACACTTTACACTACAGTGTTTTCAAAAAAGAAAAATTGTATTCTTTTAAAAATGTAACGAGGTGTTAACCAGAATAATTTTAACGTGTTTTTTTGTTGTGTTCCGTCTAGAGTTTTTAATGAATTTTAATCTGTGAACATCATTATCATAACCACTGTTAAGACCAATAATGTTAATGAAAATCAATCCTAAAGAAACATGCACTTCTGTATCATGTGATATTGTCCACATAAACAGTTCGCATTGTAAGTACATTTGTAAACTTTTAATATATCAACACACTCAATTCTTGTGATCTGCTTCCACAGTTGATGCCCTGATGAAGTACACGATCATATGTACGAAATATTGGCAGAAAGAATAAAGAACTAAAGCACAACCAGTTTATGATTGCTAGATTCCCCAAGAACCTATTATTCCTGTATTCTAACGGCAAAGACTTCTTGCTTTCTCTTATATATATATATATATATTGATATAGGTAGAGTTGCTTATTTTAGAATTATTCAGGTTATACACTGAGGTAATAGGAGTTGCCTATTTTAAATTATTAAGGATGAGTTTTATACAAGATTCGGTTTTTCTTTAATTATGACAGAGATAGTTAAATTTGCGAATATTAATGAACTGGTTGTAATCTTGAAAAAATATTGTTTATTGAGTTAAAGGAGAATTTTATAATTACTTGGTGAAATAGTATTTATTACAATTGGAGTTGTTCTTCCATGCATATGTACCCAAAAATCTGTAAAGAAAGATTTTGTATAAGTATTGTAAATTTGTAATGTAATTTAGCATTGTGAAAAACTTGTTCAAGTGTTATTAATGATGAGGAAAGGATAAAAGATTTTTAGAATACGAAAATAATCAACAAAGAATTGATAAAAAAATACCGCTATAAATTGTATATCGGATGTGTCAGTTAATTGTCAAGGTGACAGATAATTGTTACTACAAAGAAGTAAAGCTTAAAATTGGTAATTTGAAGCATGATAATTTTACTAAATACAAGAAATAATTTATTATGAGTGAAATATTGACTTATGAAAGGTATTTAAAAATTCATTACACTTCTATAATTTATATTGAGCTTGGTTTTAATGTGTGATTAATTTATTGGTCGAAATAGAATGGGAATTATCACTAAGGTAATTTTAAATAAATAAAGAAGAATTATTTCGAGTTTTGCGGAAGATAGTCGCAATTTTTCGTGCTAAAGTTTATTTTCAGCAAAAGTGTATTAACTAGAAGCAATATTGGAGTAAATTATTATAGAATACATGTTATTCTAACTAAACAGAAGTTAAACAGTGTTTACAGAATATAGAAATTTATATAAAGGATATACGAGGAGTAAAGAATATAATACTTACCCAAATTAATTATCTTATATGAAAATATTAAATTGCCAACTCAAATTGGAAGGAGAACTAGAAGATTAGAACGTGTAGATCTCCAGGAGCAGTGGACAGAAATTAGACAATTCCAGGAGCTGTAGACGGAAATTAGCCAATTCCAGGGGCATTAGACGTTTTCTTTGAACCATTAGAAGTACTGGACATATACATTTTTCTAAATACCAGGGACATTAGGAATTTCCAAGGGCATTAGAAAATATTAGGAGCACTTGACGTTTACATTTTCCAATCACTAGGAGCAGTTGACGAAAATATCTTGCAGAATACCAGTAGTTTTGACGTATTATTCCAATCGGAGCACCAGAAGGACTACACAAATAAATCCGTGACGAGACATCTAATTTTGAAGGCCTATATCAAGATTATCGGGAAATATTCAAGCCAGTTGGAGTTCTTGTGTAGAAAAGTGTCTTTCCAGAACATCGATAGATCTTTCGTGTGAGTCCAGGATAACTACAAAGTGTCAGTATACATCAAGAAGAATAATAATTCAAGTTGGAAAAGGTCGTATATATTTTTTAACATTAATTATTTATGGGAGTTTAAGAAGAAATAAATTTAAAACCTTAATTTAATCTGAATTGACACCAAGTAACTATAAAAATTTATTATTTTATCATACAAAGTTATAAAAATACCTTTATAGTAAAAAAAATTAACTCATATTATAAAACCAGTATTTTATATAGCAGGATAACAGTCACTGTCATTTTTGAATACTCTCGTTTTTATTCTTATAGAAAACTCATCTTCAATAATCATTAATTTATAATTGGACAAGTTTATAGAGATTTTTGTAATGATTTACAATATCTTCTCGGAAATATGTATGTGTTTTTCTTAAAGAATTCAATATAAGATTTGAAGTATTTGGTTTTTCTTCTTATGATCGTCGAGGTTATGTACATTTTTGAATGGACACATTCTTTAATGGAAAAATATTAAAGAACATAATTAATTTAGATATATGCTAAATAGATGGCGATATACTCACTTATTGAAATATTAAAGGTGTATTTAAATTGTTAATACATGAAAACTTAGCAAATTTTAAAAAAATAGTATACGTAAAGTGTATGGAAAGTAAATGATTTATTTAAATCGTTTTTACAGTTGAACTCGTATTACCAATTTATTAAATATTAAAATTCTAAGGTAACTGTATGACTAGGAGATATCTACTGAGGTATACAGGACCGGTTTAAGAGTATTAACAGGTAGTATATTCAAATAATTTAAATATTGAGTCTCATGTTCTATTTGATTAATAATATATACAGTAGAGATTATAAAAAAATTCTGAATTAGCTCGAGGCAACTTAAAATCATCATAATAATACTTAATAATAAAATTTTACCCTGAGATTGAATTATAGATCATATCATTTTATAATATAACAATTTTACATTGATTTACTAATTTGTGGGATATCTTAAGTAGAAAGTTTATCCACTTTAGTACATTTATGACGCATCAACGTGGGGCCTTGTAAATATAAGACTCACAACATCGTATTTTAAATATTTTATTTATTGGTTTATAGAGGAAACATTAATTTACATTTTCAAAGATAATAAAGTCAATTACAGGTATATTTAGGAACAAGTAATTTTGTTTGATTTATTTGTGTATTCTATTTATTTAAAATGAACACCAGATCTAAAAGTAGTTCTGTTATACATAGAACAGATTCATCTAGCGATGATGATGTGGAGGGTAATCAGGAAGGAATTACACAAGAGACAGGAGAAATTACTTTACAGATACAGGAAGAAAATCAACAGACAGGAGAGGTACAAGATAGAGGAGATAAGTCGCAAGTGCAAGGAGAGACTTCTAAAATAGTAATGTCGACTACAGTAGTAGATATGGCATCAGTTTTACAAATGTTAAAGCAAATTAGTGAAGAGAATAAGAAAAATAGGGAAGAAGATATTAAGAGAAGCGAGAAAATTAGTGAAGAGAATAAGAAAAATAGGGATGAGGATAAAATAGAAGCTAAGAGAATTAGAGAGGAGGATATTAAGAGAAGTGAGAAAATTAGGGATGAGGATAGAATAGAAAGTAAGAAGAATTTAGTGGAGTTAAAGGAAGAATTAAGTAATAAATTGGAAAAGGTTAGTGAAGAGAATAAGAAAAATAGGGAGGAGGATAAAAAAGAATTAGGAGAAAAATTGGATAAGTTGGAGAAGGCGAGTTTTGATTCTAGAGAAGAGAATAGAAGAAATCTCGAAGAATTAAAGAAAACGTTATTAAGAAATACAGAAGAAAATGTTAAAAAGTTTACTATTGACATGGATAGTCGGGAAGTTAAATTGCGGAAAGAAATGGATGAAAAGTTGCAAATTAAAGATACAGAAGTTAAAACTCTTATTACGAATAAAGTGCAACAGGTAGAGAATAAGGTAAAGAGTATACAAGATAACGTAAAACAAATAGATAAAAATAATCAAGAGAAACATAAAGAGTTAGCAGAACGAATACGACTAGAAGTAGATCAAGTAAATAAAGTACTTGAAGACAGAACAGAAAGAATGGAAGATTCTCTTATTAAAAAAATTGAAAGTACAGAAGATAATTGTCTGAAAGAAATAAAATTAACAGCCGATTCTACAAATATTCAGAAGGCAGGAATGAAAGATATTTTAGAAGAATGCAATGCACAGAAGTTACAAATTCAAGAACTGTTAGTAAAAGCTCAAAATATTAAGATTCCTCAGACAACTTGTTCTCCGGCTTATAATATTTTGAATACAGGTATTCGAGTAGAAAATATCACTCATTTTAGTGGGGATAAAATGTCAACTCACCCCATGGCGTATTTAACAAATATTCTAAAATATATAGAAGATATTCCTGATTTTAGAAGTCAGATGAATGTGATAAGGGCCACATTAAATTATGGAGCTGCAGATTGGCTGCAAAGAATTGAAGACGATTGTAAAGATTTAACTCAGTTCGTGGAATTATTTAGAAATAATTTCTGGAACGAAACTCAACAAAGCAGAGCACACCAGAGATTATTGACAGGTAGATATCAGCCGGGAAAATCTTCGAGGGAAACTTATGCACAACGTATGTTTAATTACTGCAGGTATATATCTCATTTGGATGAGAAGACTATATCTCAACATCTATTGCAACATTTTATACCGGTGGATACGCACGCGATTATATGCCAAAATGTCTCCGACATGAATGGTTTAATTAATATTCTTCGTCGCCTTGATGATTATTCCGATGGATTGAAATATAGAGAATTTAGGCAATTGAATGGTAGACAAGAGAACCAGAATAACCAACAACGTAATAATAATTACAATAATAATAGTAATAATAATGGTTATGGAGATAGGCAGAATTATCAAAATTTTAATCAAAAATCGTATCAAAATAATAGAAATAATAATTTTCAGGGAAACAGAAATGATAATTGGAACTATAATCGAGGTAATACAAATGGATTTAATTCAAGACCGAATGCTAATCGTTATAATTCTGTTAATATGCAAAACCCAAAACAATTACCTCAGGAAAAGAGTTATCAAGAGCAGAACAATAAGTATTATGGATATAATAACTCTCGAGTAATTAATACAATACAGACACAAGATTGGAGAGATTATGAACATGGAAATATTAACAAAAAGGATACAATTAGTGGTATAAATGAAGAGAAGAAAAAAACGCCAATTTTGGAAAATCCCAGATCGTACCAGGATCCTATACCAGGAACCTCACATTAAATAATATTTCTTTATTTTGTGATGATATTTGTAATATAACCAAATATCAAGATATAACGGGAATAGGGGAAATTATTAATTTAACAGATATGGAAAATACCATAAATAATTATGAAAGTTTACCTTTCTTTACTATTATTATTAGGAATATTAGTTTTAAAACGTTATTGGATTCTGGAGCGGAGATTTCACTTATTAAGGAAGAGATGGTTATAAATATACCGGATTATTTAAAAAATATTATCAAGATTAAAAATACAAAGATTATATCTGCAAATAGAAGTAAAATGGGATGTATTAATAAAAATTGTGCATTGATGTAGTTTTAAATGGACAAACTTATATTATGCAATTTTATATTTTAACAAATCTGTTCTATAATTGTATTATAGGAATAGATAATATGAGATTATTAGGAATGAATTTAGATTTTGTTGAAAATAAGGTTAAAATAGGAGGTAATGAAATTGTTTTAAATAAATTAGAAGATACAAAAGAAATTAACGCATATATGAAATTTAAGGATGAAATTCAGCATGAAGTGAATAATGTAATAATAGCTGATAGAGCTGAAAATGATGATACACAAGAATATTTAGAAGAGGCAATGTTAGAGTTACCTAAAGAAATAAGTTATGATGATTATGGGAAAGCAGCAATAATTGAAGAAAAACAAGAGGTGAAGGTAATCAGAAATAAGATGGATATAACGACATTTATACTTAAACAAAATTTACCCGAACCATGGATAGAAGAAAGCTTAATTGAAATCTTGGCAAATAACATCAGATTGATAAATAATGAAGTTGTATTTGCTAAAGATTACGAACATAAATTATTAATAAATGATGATTCTCCTTTATCGTGCAGAAATTATCCAATACCATATTTTTTCCAAGATCGAGTAAATAAGGAATTACAAAAATTGGAGGAAGCAGACATTATAGAACGATCTAACACTTATTTTATAAATCCTGTGGTGATTGTGAAGAAGAAGGACAACACGTTACGCATTTGCATTGACGCTCGTTTAATTAACCTAAGGATCATGCCTGAGCATGAAATGCCACAGAATATAGATGTATTGCTTACTAAATGTGGTAATAAAAAATGGTATAGTAAGTTTGATCTCAAAAATGCATTTTGGTTGATTAGGTTGGATGAGAATTCGAGAAAGTATTGTGGGTTTAATGTGAATGGAATTACGTATAATTTTAAGGTTTGCCCATTCGGAATTCGGAGTAGTCCTGCTGGGTTAATCAGATTTCTTCATATAATACTAGATAAGTACGAGAAATTTGCTCTTCATTATTTAGATGATATTATAATATTTTCAGATGATATTGAATCTCATATTAATCATATTGAGATAATTATAAATACGTTACAAGAAAATGGTATGAAATTAAATTTATCTAAGTGTCAATTTTGTCAAAAAGAGGTCAACTATTTAGGGTATGTAGTGAATCAACAAAATATTTTGTTAGATCCTCAAAGGTTAGAAGAAATACAAAATTATCCACGTCCAAATAAAATTAAAATGTTAAGAGGTTTTCTTGGTCTATTAAATTATTATAGAAAATTTGTATCGAATTATAGTCAGAAAACAAGTACGTTATTGAATTTACTAAAGAAAGGTACAAAGTGGAAGTGGACACCAGAATGTGAGGAATGTTTTCTACAACTTAAATCGAATTTTGTTGAAAATCTTAAACTATATCATCCTGATTTTAATTTGGAGTTTATTGTTAGAACTGATGCATCGAGCGTAGCCGTAGCTGCGGAACTAGTGCAAATAAGGGATGGTATAGAGGTTCCAATTTATTTCGCATCACGTACTTTAAAACCGTGTGAAAGAAGATTTGGCGTGTCAGAACTCGAGATGCTTGCCGTTATCTTTGCTTTGACGAAATTACGCTATTACTTGATAGGGAAGAAATTTATATTGGAGTCGGATCACAAGGCGTTACTTAACATTATGACGACAAAGCTAACTAATAATCGTATCTATAGATGGACTCTGTTGATTCAACAATATGATATGGAGATCGTGTATAAACCAGGAAAAGAAATGATTGCCGCGGATGTGCTTAGTAGAAAACATGGAGAAACAAAATCAACTAACGTACGAATTAATGTGGTAAGATTAGAATCAGAAGGAATTTTTTCTTTACAACGTATTAGAGAGGTTCAAGAATCGCCAGAATTTGAGAGAATAAGACAAAAATTACAAGAAGAGGGTACTTACAAAGGTATGAGAATTCATGAAGGGATCATTGTTAAAAAAATTGGGGATACTGAAGTATACCTTACTAATGAAGAACATACTATAGAAATTGTAAAACAGATTCATGTATTATACATACATATTGGTGCTAGGAAGTGCTGGTTAATTTACAGAGAGGCATTTTATTGTTATAATGATGAGAAGATTATTAAAAGAGTACTAAGACAATGTGAAACATGCGTTTTAGCAAAAGAGAAAAATTTTACCAATCAAAACATCAGTTTAAGTATAATAGCTTTGGATAGATTACAATTGGTTGCTATTGATTTTATTTCAAATCTAATACCTAGTACAAAAAGATACCGAAATATTTTAGTAATGTGTGATATTTTTTCCAAACATGTTAAATTAATACCAACACAAAAGTGTAATACAGAAACAATACTACAAGCGCTACAAGAATATATAACTGAATTCGGTACACCAAGATGCATATTGTCAGATCATGCTACTTATTTCATGAATCAGAGATATCATGATTATTTAGATAGTCGGAATATTAAATCCTATCATATTTCAATACGTCATCCACAATCGAATCCCTCAGAAAGATATATTAAAGAAGTACTTAAATATTTACGTATTTTGTTAGTGGATTGTCATCATAAATGGGCAAAATATATAAAACAAATTGAATTAGTTATGAATAATACACCAAGCACTGTGCATGATTCTTGCCCGATCACGATTTTTACAGGACAACCTTCGCAAAGACCCTGGCAAAACGATGATATTGATAATCTGGAAGTTAAATATGAACAAGTAAAACAAAAATTGTTGAAGAGGAAAGAAAAATGGGAGAAAATGAAAAAAGAGAAACAACGTAAATACAAAACATACAATATGAAAGATAAAGTTATTGTGCGAGCATTGCGAGTAACAGACAGAAAAAATAAAATAATTGCTAAACTAATAAGGCCTTACGTCGGACCATATATTATACATCGTAAAATAGGACTAAATAACTATGAGCTAATAGATGAAAATACTGGATATATCAAAGGGACGTATCACATATCCATGTTACATGATTATATAGAAGAAACATAGTTAAAATCATATATTTTATATTTTAGTCAGGACGAGAGTTTTCTTTTATAAAAAAGAAAGAGATCAACTCTTGACGGTAATAGCAACACCGACTTATCTTAGCTATTTAATTGATCTCATTAAATTCAAAATGTTGTTTTCGAGCATATAATTTTTTATGTAATTACCTTTGATCTTATATTATAAATAGGACAGAAGAGAAGAGATTAACTTCTGAAGGTTTTAATACACCTGTGGTTCCTAGTATTTTAATTGATCTCACATTTGGAAAATTATCTTTCTAAATAAATCATTCTAAATAAAAAAATAGATATCCTCATATAGTCAGAATAGACAGGATGAGAGTACCATATATAGTACTGTTATCGTTAGTATTACAACATTGGCTCAATTTAGTAATGCATTGTTCTCACAAATTGAATTTTTATTTACGCACAAAGATAGACCTTGAATATTTTCGTTATAAACACAATTGTTAGCCAAGTTAGGGAAATTAAGTTCACCTGATAATGAAATAGGGGCAGAGCAGTATATTATGAAAACATAGATAGATTTATTACAAATAAAGAAGATTAAATGAAATACCGTCCAGATTTATTTTTTAAATTTAATCATAGGTTTGTTATAAATATTAGAAGTAGTATTACAATTTTTTTATTGGTATTCCCTTATTCCCAAGTAAAATGTTTGTACATAATAGTTAAATAATGTATAAAAAGTGGTTGGTACAAGTAAATGTTTGCTCAAGAAAAATTAATTTAAAATACCTGATATTTTATATATAAAAAAAAAATAACAGAGAAATTGATTATAAAGAAGGAAAATATTATTAAGTAATGAGTTGATAAACACTTTTTGAAACAAATTGAGAATATAATACGACAATTCTTGCACGAAAAAGTTGAATTTTATGAACAACAGGTGTGTTTTTTTTGTATAGATTATTAAGAAGAAGAAAAAGGTCTTAAAAAGGAAGAAATAATACTTGTTAAAAAAAATTAATGCTTACTAAAAATAATTAAAATAAAATGAACCATGATATTATGGTATTATAGAGTTAAATATATGAGAATGGGTAAATAAAATCCCTATATTATTATTAAAGATTGGACAAAATGTCTACTTAAATATTAAGGTAACGTTCGCCTATAAAACGTAGATAAAGTTATTAACTTTCCAAATGGAAGTTTGAGATGAAAAGAAATGTTTAAATAAGTAAATATGAGTTATGTTCGTATAAGAACAGATTAAATGGTTAAAATAAATAATTGAGTAAGCATGTTAAGAGGCCATAAAATGTATAATCAAAGAAAACACATATTGAATTATATGACATTCAACAAAAAAACGTAATAAAACCGAGATATTAATTTTAAAGAGGTATAATATTTTCTATAGAAAAGTAAAATTAAAACTCAATTGAATACAGGTATACAACATTCTAAATAGATATTTTCCTTATACAATAAATATCGTTATAAAAAAATTTAAAACATGTACATAGAGCAAATTTAAAACAAATGAAAATAAGTCATTATTTGTACAAGGATATTCACTTAACACATTATTGTATTTCACATTACATTAGTAAATTTTATATATAAAAAAGTTTTGTTATAGAACATATACATATTTTCTGATTTGTGAATAGTATTATAGTTTACACTAAAGTTACTTGTAAAAATATTAATGATGTTGGTATTTTACAAACATGATACCTAGAAATTTATATTTAGTTGAAAATTATTAGAATGAAGATTAATGGACAGATGAAATCGTTTACATTGCAATTTATTATTATTAAGAAATATAAATTAACAAATGGATTGTAATTTAAATTTCTTAAAGGGGCAAATGATATAGGTAGAGTTGCTTATTTTAGAATTATTCAGGTTATACACTGAGGTAATAGGAGTTGCCTATTTTAAATTATTAAGGATGAGTTTTATACAAGATTCGGTTTTTCTTTAATTATGATAGAGATAGTTAAATTTGCGAATATTAATGAACTGGTTATAATCTTGAAAAAATATTGTTTATTGAGTTAAAGGAGAATTTTATAATTACTTGGTGAAATAGTATTTATTACAATTGGAGTTGTTCTTCCATGCATATGTACCCAAAAATCTGTAAAGAAAGATTTTGTATAAGTATTGTAAATTTGTAATGTAATTTAGCATTGTGAAAAACTTGTTCAAGTGTTATTAATGATGAGGAAAGGATAAAAGATTTTTAGAATACGAAAATAATCAACAAAGAATTGATAAAAAAATACCGCTATAAATTGTATATCGGATGTGTCAGTTAATTGTCAAGGTGACAGATAATTGTTACTACAAAGAAGTAAAGCTTAAAATTGGTAATTTGAAGCATGATAATTTTACTAAATACAAGAAATAATTTATTATGAGTGAAATATTGACTTATGAAAGGTATTTAAAAATTCATTACACTTCTATAATTTATATTGAGCTTGGTTTTAATGTGTGATTAATTTATTGGTCGAAATAGAATGGGAATTATCACTAAGGTAATTTTAAATAAATAAAGAAGAATTATTTCGAGTTTTGCGGAAGATAGTCGCAATTTTTCGTGCTAAAGTTTATTTTCAGCAAAAGTGTATTAACTAGAAGCAATATTGGAGTAAATTATTATAGAATACATGTTATTCTAACTAAGCAGAAGTTAAACAGTGTTTACAGAATATAGAAATTTATATAAAGGATATACGAGGAGTAAAGAATATAATACTTACCCAAATTAATTATCTTATATGAAAATATTAAATTGCCAACTCAAATTGGAAGGAGAACTAGAAGATTAGAACGTGTAGATCTCCAGGAGCAGTGGACAGAAATTAGACAATTCCAGGAGCTGTAGACGGAAATTAGCCAATTCCAGGGGCATTAGACGTTTTCTTTGAACCATTAGAAGTACTGGACATATACATTTTTCTAAATACCAGGGACATTAGGAATTTCCAAGGGCATTAGAAAATATTAGGAGCACTTGACGTTTACATTTTCCAATCACTAGGAGCAGTTGACGAAAATATCTTGCAGAATACCAGTAGTTTTGACGTATTATTCCAATCGGAGCACCAGAAGGACTACACAAATAAATCCGTGACGAGACATCTAATTTTGAAGGCCTATATCAAGATTATCGGGAAATATTCAAGCCAGTTGGAGTTCTTGTGTAGAAAAGTGTCTTTCCAGAACATCGATAGATCTTTCGTGTGAGTCCAGGATAACTACAAAGTGTCAGTATACATCAAGAAGAATAATAATTCAAGTTGGAAAAGGTCGTATATATTTTTTAACATTAATTATTTATGGGAGTTTAAGAAGAAATAAATTTAAAACCTTAATTTAATCTGAATTGACACCAAGTAACTATAAAAATTTATTATTTTATCATACAAAGTTATAAAAATACCTTTATAGTAAAAAAAATTAACTCATATTATAAAACCAGTATTTTATATAGCAGGATAACAGTCACTGTCATTTTTGAATACTCTCGTTTTTATTCTTATAGAAAACTCATCTTCAATAATCATTAATTTATAATTGGACAAGTTTATAGAGATTTTTGTAATGATTTACAATATCTTCTCGGAAATATGTATGTGTTTTTCTTAAAGAATTCAATATAAGATTTGAAGTATTTGGTTTTTCTTCTTATGATCGTCGAGGTTATGTACATTTTTGAATGGACACATTCTTTAATGGAAAAATATTAAAGAACATAATTAATTTAGATATATGCTAAATAGATGGCGATATACTCACTTATTGAAATATTAAAGGTGTATTTAAATTGTTAATACATGAAAACTTAGCAAATTTTAAAAAAATAGTATACGTAAAGTGTATGGAAAGTAAATGATTTATTTAAATCGTTTTTACAGTTGAACTCGTATTACCAATTTATTAAATATTAAAATTCTAAGGTAACTGTATGACTAGGAGATATCTACTGAGGTATACAGGACCGGTTTAAGAGTATTAACAGGTAGTATATTCAAATAATTTAAATATTGAGTCTCATGTTCTATTTGATTAATAATATATACAGTAGAGATTATAAAAAAATTCTGAATTAGCTCGAGGCAACTTAAAATCATCATAATAATACTTAATAATAAAATTTTACCCTGATTTACTAATTTGTGGGATATCTTAAGTAGAAAGTTTATCCACTTTAGTACAATATATATATATATATATATATATATATATATATATATATATATATATATATATAAATAAAAGGAATTATCGCGGATACATGAAATACAGGAAAGAGAAAATTATTGGGTAAATTCCGCTGTAGAGCAACCGTAGACACGTGTTTCTGACTCATTGGTCGTCATCAGTACGGTGTAGCCAAGGAATAAGGTGGGATAACCTATATGAAATGCTGCTGTCGCATATATATATATATATATATCCTTCAAATTTCTATTAATAGTACGCTGTCGTCGGTCTTAGAATAATTATAACAAAATAAAAACTGACAATTACATGTGCACCGTTTCGTTTATTCATATAACAAACTTCTTCATAGCTCTGTAATTTCTTTCTTATTGCTAAATACATAATACTATTAACAATTACATTGCATCAACAAACAATTGTACTTAGTAGAATTGTTTGTTGATTGCTAAATAAATAATTACAATTACATGGCATCAACAAACAATTGTACTAAGTACAATTGTTTGTTGATGCCATGTAATTGTTGATAGTATTATGTATTTAGCAATAAGAAAGAAATTACAGAGCTATGAAGAAGTTTGTTAATTGAATAAACGAAACATTCCACATGTAATTGTCAGTTTTTATTTTGTTATAATTATCCTAAGACCGACAACAGCGTACTAGTAATATATATATAAATATATATATATATAATTAAATTTCTTGGACGATTTAGAGGTCATACTAATTTCAAATTAATTTAAAATTAGTTTAATTGTTAAATTAGGTAATTTTTAATATCTTTAAAAATTACCCAGCGGTCCAGGAATCGAACCCGAAATCTCCCGATTACTAGTCAGGTGTGTTAACCACTATACTACCACGGGCTTCGGTCTCGACTACTTTATGTATATCAGTACAATTTAAAGTAGTCGAGACCGAAGCCCGTGGTAGTGTAGTGGTTAACACACCTGACTAGTAATCGGGAGATTTCGGGTTCGATTCCTGGACCGCTGGGTAATTTTTAAAGATATTAAAAATTACCTAATTTAACAATTAAACTAATTTTAAATTAATTTGAAATTAGTATGACCTCTAAATCGTCCAAGAAATTTAATTATATATATATGCACATGAATATGTGAATAAGGTCAAGAAAAATTTAGAATTATTTAATATATATATATATATATATATATATATATATATATATATATATATATATGCACTTCTGTATCATGTGATATTGTCCACATAAACAGTTCGCATTGTAAGTACATTTGTAAACTTTTAATATATCAACACACTCACAACACACTAGGTTGTCAATATTATATTAAAGTTGCAGGCAGCCTGGATACGGTTGTCCCTTACAGATCAATTCATTGATTTGTCACCTGTCAATGGGTAAACATGTTCTTGTCCGTTTTAATACTCTATTAACACATGTATCTGTTTTTTAAATTTATATGTACCAGTTTTTTAAAAAAGTTTTTTAATATGTTATCTGAAACGATTTGCGTAAAACAACATAGTTCATAGTCAGATGCGATTCTCTCTCAAAAAAGTTCAAATTGTGAGTCAATTTTAATATTAAATAGATTATTTTATTACTACTTTAAATTTCAATACTGTAATTCATATTAATATTGTAGTTAAGCCCAGAAGAAGCATTAGTATGTAATGGGAAATATCGGCAAAAAATAGAGAACTTTGTAACTGTAGATGTTTTTTTATGCTGGATCCCGTAACGATTCCTTTTAATTTATATATATATATAGTATATGGTTTGAAGTAGTCTTTGCCGTTATGTATTAATGTCAGAAAAGAGTGTTGGGGAGTCCGGCAATAAAAAGACTTATGTTTAAAGGAAGTCTAACGTTTTATTTCTCAATATTTCGCACATAAGGTATTTGTGCTTCCTCAGGATAAACTTATTAAGAACAAGATAATGAAACAAAGTACAGTTAGTAAAAAAGTTATTGACAGAAATTTTTAAAAAATACTTACAAGAAGTCATAGTTGTAAGTATTTTTTAAAAATTTCTGTCAATAACTTTTTACGAAATATTGAGAAATAAAACGTTAGACTTCCTTTAAACATAAGTCTTTTTATTGCCGGATATATATATATATATATGTATTGAAAAATTGAAAATCTTCTTGGTAGTAGTGGCATAAAATGAATTAAAAGTAATAACAATATGACAACTGGTTGTCAATTAATTAATTCATTTTATGCCACTACTACCAAGAAGATTTTCAATTTTTCAATACATTTGTATAATTGGCAAAGAATTGTAATATATTTTATATATATATATATATATATATATATATCAAAAAGAAGACAATTAAAACAAGAAAATTCATGCATTTTCATCTATTTTTGCCAATATCTCCCGTTCTAAAAAACATACAAATTTCACTTTTTCACCGAAATGTAGAGGTTTTAATTTTTTATTAACTTATGTAAAAAGAAACATATCATTGCATTTAACTTTCTTGAAAATAGGCCTAATATTTGTTGACATTTCAGTTAACGCCATCTACCGGTGACGGCAGAAGTTCGAGATACAAAAACACAAGTGCAGTTTGTAGAGCAAATAAGGCTCTTTTAAATGAGACCAAACTTATTCAAATCGGTTAAGCCAAACGGGAGTAATCCCAGTTTATATAAAAAACATCTGAACTGCCCCCACCACTTTATTTCACTAGATAGTGAAAAATGTGCAAGACTAAAAGTATTAAAGATTGTGTAAGGAATAAAGTTTAGAAATTTTCAATACCCCTTAATTAGTAAAAATATGAAGAAATTCTAGATTTTAACATTGATCCTAACTGTTACGCCCCCTTGCGGATATTTTACAAACTCCAAAATAATTTCCAGCATTTTCTCTTGGGCACTTTTACTTGAAATTTTTTTACCCGGAAGCAATATGACTACTGGTTTCTGAGATATAGCCGGCGGCCATTCTTAGTTGACCACCCGGTACCTATACAACACCCTTAACAGAGCCATGGGTCTAAAAAGTTGAAAACGCCTATTCTATTGCTCACTAACTCGCTATGCGCTTAAAATTTTTCCTCTCTCTGAGTCGTGTACAAGCTTAATAAGTAAATTTTAGTCACATAACAATAGAATTCATGTAAGTTAGATAACAAGTTTTTCTTAATTGGAATTTATGCAACCGTGGTGGAAATTGTAAGTAACATAAATAAATTGAATCAACTTACCAGCATTAATTACATTTTAAATACATTGCTCAAGAACGTACTATCTTTATTGTAAAAATATTCATTTTACACAATATGTCTTTGGAATGTTTTAACATATACATAAGTATGTTATTTAAACTACTAATCTACTAACGTTTAGAAAAACAAAAAATAAATAATTCAGCTCAACGTAACATTGAAATTAAGTATAAAGTATCTAGGAAACATTTTACTTATAACTATCCTTCTTTTTAAGTCTCTTTTCAGCTATGTAGGCGACTATTTTCGTAACAAATTTTCTCAATGTATCTTGTCTATCTCGCCCCACATCAATAACTTCCTCATGATTTGGTGTATTGTGGTCGTGGTAATCCATAACACATACATTTGTAATTAGACTGAACGCCAATACGGTCATATCACAATGCCGTGCTGTTAACACTTCGTGTACTGTAGACATACCAACTGCATCAACTCCGAGTAGTTTCAACATTCTCAATTCCGCGACTGTTTCAAAATTGGGACCGCCTAAGCAAGTATATACCCCATCAAATAATCTGCCTTCAAATTTCTCGCGTTTCCATATTAATTTTGCTTGTTTTATTAAATCACTATCATATGCTTTATTCATTGGTGGAAATCTAGGTCCCCATCTGGTATCGTTTGGTCCTTGAAGGGGATTATTTCCAGCAAATCCCATCATATTAATATGGTCTTTAATTAACATGATGTCACCTTCAGTAAAAGCCGGATTAATGCCACCCGCTGCATTTGTAGCGATCAAAAATTCTACCCCTATCAATTTCATCACTCTTATGGGCATTGAGCATTTCCATAATGGAATACCTTCATAATAATGAAAGCGGCCTTGCATGCAAACTACGTAAACACCAGATAATGTCCCAAAAACCAATTGACCTGCATGTCCTTCTACTGTACTAACTGGAAAATTTGGTATATCCGCGTATGGGAGAACAGTTACATGTTCTAATGCATCAGCCAACGAACCTAGAAAAAAACCCAGAATATTAGTATACCTCAGGAATGTCAAGAAGTATTATAGAAAGTAAATTAAAGAGTGGTCAGATACAAATGAATAAACAATGCAAAACGAGAGGTAAACCATTGGAGAAAATGTGTACACTAGACATCCCCGTACATCCTCCGTACATCCCCATACATCTCCGGACATCCCCGGACATCCCCGGACATCCCTCGGACATCTTCGGACATCTCCCGGACATCCCCGGACATCCTCAAACATCCGAGAACTATACTAGTCGGTATTAGTATACTTTAAGTGTATAGTCGAGTGTATTGTACTTCTCGAGATACTTCTATATGCTCAACTACTGTCACTTTTTCATTTTAAGGTAAAATCGCTGATCATTTGTATTATATTTAGAATGCTTTTATTTTGATTTTATTCAGATAATAAATAAAGAAGTTAGAGCAAAAAAGAACATTTATTATTGCAGTCACTTAACAACATTAAAACATAAAATAAGGTAGGAGCAAATAATAATATATAAAAATTATAAAGAAACATATACATAATTATTTATTTACGTTTATCGAACGTTTATTAACTTTAATCTCATTATATGTATTTTTAAGATGTCTATAACTATTTTCCTGTAAAGTGTAAATAACAGTGTCCTCTTTAGAGGACGGCGGATGCTTGGTTCAAGCTAAAGGCCCCATAATTAAAGATTCTTTATGGACATTTGCAACGTCGTTTTCTTTGGGCCAATAAAATTTATTTATTCGTCTGATTTCCTAGATAAACTTCATTTTAAACATACGATCGTTGATAATTTCTTCCATTTTTCCTACATACCACCGTTCCTCATAAAACACCCCGTAATAATTCCCTGGTTCAATAAAAATCGATTTGGCTTGATCTGGTTCTAATGTGATTTCTTATTTCGGTGTTTGTAGACTTATTATAAACAAACTCCTTTTCATCGTAACTCCAGGAACAAGATGATGAACTCGATGATGAAGATATGTTGTATGATATTTGATTCGATTTTTGCTTTCCATTATTGCCAAAAATATATTTCTTTGTGGAAATGATTTTTGCTTAGGTTGTTTATGAGGAGAATAGGAAGGTGAATTATTTATAAATCTTCTTAATCGATCTGGGCTAATTTTATTATGATTTTCCTCTAGTAGCCAACAGAGTGTGGATTTCTTTATCACAACAGACTTGTCGCCTACATTTACTCTAGCAAATCCATTTCCTTCTAATTTCACATCATTATTATTTTCAGAAAAATCTTTAACGTTTAAAGTACCGCTAATATTTAGTTGCGAAATATCTTTTAAATCACTTAGCGCTCGTAAGTCGTTGGTATCAATGTTATTTTTGGAGTACATTTCTAGGTTTTTTATCATTCTAGTATCTTCATTTTCACAGTTTGATGCTATATATACTGTTTCGTCATCTTCACTGCTTTCATATATTTCGGAATGTTTTTGTTGTTTTGTTTTTGTATTAAAAAACATAGGAATAGAGTAGCAGCAGTTTGAATCAACTTTCATTCCTAGATTATCAGTGTCACCTAGTGCTTTTTCTAGAGCTTCTTTTACAATTGCGGCAATGACTTCATCACTAAATTTTTTCAGGTCTTGATCTTCTATTTGTAGATTATACTCATTATCGGTTTTCTAGACTTCTCTAGGAAAAATGACAGTGTCCTTAAGGTCACTAACCACATTGTTTATGGCTTGAATTCTATCTAATCGTTGAATAATATCTTTCATATCAAAGTTTACCTTTGTCGAAAAAGTCGAAGTCATAGATCGTGTGCTTTGAAATGTCTGTTCGCAGACTTGAGTACTAAAGAGCCAAGGAAGAAACATATTTTGGGAGAGTTTATCATTCATTTGAAATGTCTTGATAAGATTGATTAAAGTATGAGCATCAGCTCAATACATAAATAAGTATTAGAAGTTATAAAATTTTTACTTAGATTATGCGTTGGGTGATCAATATAATCCACTGTCTCCAAATTCGCAAGCAGAAGACGCTGTACCAAATGTTGTATAATCTGTCCCTAGTGGTCATATTTTTTTCTATAAACGACAGCATGCATTACTCTGAAATAGAAAATAGGTCCGTTACTTTCAGGAACATTTTGCAGTAACGTGCATACAGCAGGTGAACACAGTTTTCTAGCGGTATCATAATTCATTTTGTCGTCTGCTTTCAAATCGGATTTTATCAAATAGTGTTTTTCTTTCGATAACATGTCTATTACTTGATATAAATGATCTGGTGTAATGATGTAATTGCCAATAAACAACGTGAACCCAGGTTTAAGAATACGCGTTCTTAACTTGGTAGCTATGTGCACACTATCTTGAACAAATGAAGCGGAATTGGGATTATTTTTACAATATCTAGCATCAAACCATTCCCAGGAATAAGAGTCGTTACTCTTTTCCGCTAGAAGCATGGCATTTTCCCTCATAGCTTTTCAAAGACGTGTATCGCCATCTGCTGAAAATCCTATAATAAATATAACATAACTGGCTGTTCTGTTTTGAATTTCCTTCCATCTGCTTTGAACGTCAACGTAATTAAATTTGTTGTCTGTCCCATAGATCGCAAGACAATATGGTGGAGCCAATTCTGATAGAGGATGCGCTATTATAACGTAAGCATAGCTGGATTTTGTAGAATCAAGAAAATATTGTTGCATTATTTTTGCAGAACTTGCGATGTATGTATTGGTTTGGGGAAGACCATTCACTAAAGGAAGTGTAAATCCAACGATTTTATTTGTTTTTTTTATTCTTGTAGCATCTTTGCTCAACCACACTATTTTAGCTAGCTTTCTTTCTTCTAAAAATCTATTTAATCCTTCGTAGTCAAAAACTCCCTCCTCAATTTTTTTCGAGTTTTTTTTGTACGTATCGATTCAAACAAGTTATTGAAGGTGTTGCGTTTTTCAAATTTGCATATAGAGTTTCATAAAGTAACCTACCTCCCACGTATAACAAGTATACGCTAAATTTTTTGAGAGTGTCATCATATTTGTTATGATGGGCAGAATTACCTGAGTTCTGAGGTGCTATATCCATTAACATTTTTAGTAATTGCTGATGTCTATTTAGAGGGTGATTGTCTTCTAAAGAGATTATCGTATCGGATTTTAAGTGAACCTCCATGAGAGTTTTGTTACTATTTGAATTATCAGTAATAACTTTTGTAATTTTATTAATAACTCAAAAAAAGGTGGTGATTGGTGGTTGTTTTTCAGTTTGCTCTCGCGCTCGTTTTCTTCTTTCAGGTCGTTGATATTGTTAACTCTCCCATTTGTGGCTAACGAGGTGGCTATGTATTTTATGTTGTAGGACTTGTGACGTAGTGGTACCATCATTGAGTGTAGCTGCTGATAAAGACATCTCTGAATGTGCGTTTCCAGTTGTATTCCTTGCAGTACCTGACGAAAGGACTGTATTTTGTAAAATTTTAAATTGTTTAGTGTCTGTCTCATTATCTGTGGTATTAGCTAACTGAGTTGGAGAGAAATAACTTAATAGGGTACGACTCTGAGCTTCTTGTGGCGTCTTCTTCAGCTCGTTTAATCTTGTAGAAGTATTGAAAGTTAGAGGATTCTCATTTAAATGTTTTTTTAAGTGTTTATGTATGTTACCATAAACCCACCGTCTTGTGCAGTTTGAATTTTTTGCATATTTCGTTATTTTAATTTTCATGCCACACAGACACTTTACTATACAAAATAGTTCGCTTTTCGTGTCGACTTTTGTTTCAAACACAAAGCCATCGTACTTTTTTTTTTATTAAGTTCCAATTATCGTCACTATGACATTGGGACTGCAACCATACTTTAATGGTCCTGGAAATTACTCTAGTTTCTTCTGTCAAGTTGTTACTGACAATAGGGGCATGTTACGATCGGCCAGTCTTTAATTTTGATTTTTCGGGGTCTGTTTGTACTACGAATAAAATAAGAAACAATAATAGTTGAATCAATAATTACTTTGTGTGTACTTACCGTCAGAAGCTGCAATAAGTGGAGTGACAGTTGTAATTTCATTCTTAAATTTATCTTTGAAAAGCTTAACAACTAGATAAATTATATGTTTATGCCCAGGTGCAAACTGAAAACATTGTGGTTTCAAATGAAACACTCCAAAATAATCCTTATATTGGTCTTCAGGAATAATTGACGGTACAACGTCTTGAGAGAAATGTTTAATCTCCAGGATGGCTACGTCCGAAATTTCCGAAAGTAGTCTCACATTATTAAACCCACTTATGTTTAAAATGTTTTTAATACACTTCGGAACACTTATTCTTAATTCCTCTTCGACGTCGGCAAAGCAATCTGCTGTATCCATTTTACACCAAGTAGCTATCATTAAAAAATGTTAAAAGCCCCGTTCTATATATAATAAAATATCTATATTGTAGACTTGCCTAAATTACGTGTATCTAGTTTGAATCTGCAATTTATTTTTAAATTATTTAACCAACCGTTCACTACATATACACGATGTCAACACGAGGTTAAGATTATCATGATTTCAGGAGCGGGTAAAGATACAATACGGCTCTTTCAACTGCGCAAGTCCGAGCATTTCTATTAATGGTGGGATGATTTTGAAATTCTGCACCACATTTAACCCATAATTCCTGGTAATTATGAAAACAGAAAATTCGATGAAAATGATTTTATACTTATATTCTTGAATGACTCTCAGCAAAATATGTTGAAATCTTTTGGACAAGATATTATTTGTGTTGATAGTACACATGTGTTGAATGGATATGATTTTGAACTTACAAGCCTGTTAATTATTGATGATTTTTGGGGAAGGATTTCCAGTTCCTTTTATGTTCAGCAACAGAAAAGACACAATCATTTTTGAAGTTTTTTTTGAACAAGTGAAATCTAAAGTAGGCACAGTTTCCACAAACGTTTTTATGAGTGATATTACATTGGTGTTCTATAATGCCTGGGAAAAAATTATGGGCCCATTTACTTCCCAGTTATTTTGTTCGTGGCACATGGACCGAGCATGGAGATCAAACCTCAACAAAATCAGGGATTTAGAGAAAAGAAAAGCCGTTTATAAGGCGTTAAAGGTAATTCAAACGGACACCATCGAATCAGATTTTCTTATAGAATTAAAAAAAACTGCAAGATTTATTAAATGATGATGTTGACACTCAGACTTTTGAAAGATATTTTATGGACAACTATGCAAACAATTATTCACAATGGGGTTAGTGTTATAGGAAAAACACAAATATGCGACTGGAATCTTTACATAAGACAATTAAATATTTTTATTTGGGGGGTCTTAAAGTAAAGAGATTAGATAAAGGCATCTACGCTATTCTAATGTATATTAGGGATAAAATAGTTGAAAGAATAATTAAAAACATTAAAGGGAAAAACAATCATCATATTACAAACATTGATAAAAGACACGTACAAGCAACCAAAAGTGAATTTAACATTGAAGATAATCATGATAAAAGATGGACCATTTCTGGGGACACAATTTACTACATTGTATGTCAAAATATAAAAGACAATAATTTGATGTGTTGCAATTTGAAGTATGTCGTTTGCAATATATGTATTCATCCTTTTAAATGTAGTTGTGTTGACTATTTTATTAGGCATGCCATACGTAAACATATAAATTTTTTGGCAATGCAGCTACTCCCAAAATCATGTGCAAGTTCTGAGGTCAGGTTAATTGGAAAGAGCGCCATTGAAAACATGAATGTGGAATTGAATGATGAAGTTGTTATGCATTTAAATACATTATCTTCATCTGCTCAATCCAACACCAACGATAAAAACGTGACTTCAGCAAAACTGAAAAATGCCTTAAATTTAGATTCGTCCGATCCAAATGCACTCAGCCATGCTTTAAAACAACTAAATAATGTCTATAATTTATTATTGCAATCTAATAATGATAAAATCGTTGATAAACCAAGCGACTTCTAAAACAGATCAGATGGTGGCGATGGTGAAGTTAATAATAATGGTTATAAGAACCCGCAAACAAAAAAATTAAAAAACAGCTACAGTTTGTTTCAACTAAAAAGAAAAGAATCGGCAAAAAGGAAGAATTTGGGAAACCTAACGGTACTGAAATATTTGAAATAAAAGAAATTTTACACTCTAAACAAGTGCTTCGTATTTCAAGGAATTCTACAGCGGATCACGATTATTTTAATAGCACTGCATAAAATTTAATTTTCCAATAACTATTAGTATGTACCTATAGGCACCTAACCTACCTACATAAATTATGTTATCACTGTTGTTGCCACCTTATATTGTAAGTTACCTCTAGATAAAAATTTAAATAAATACGTTATTTTCTACATTGTTATTTTTAGCGAATTCCTTCCTACCACATTTTTTGCTAAAATACCCGATTGGTTATGTTAAACTGAAAATCATTAAACCTGAAAATTGTTCCATTTAAATGTGGTGCAGAATTTCAAAATCTCCCACCATTAATAGAAATGCTCGGACTTGTGCAGTTGAAAGAGCCGTGTTGTATGTTTACGCGCTCCTATGATTTCTCGTGTTAGATGATATAAAGAAGACACTGCGCTTGTGCATGCGCATGCGTCGTGATATGAATTGAATGTGTACATCCGCGGACATACTCGGACATCCCCGGACATCTCCGGATATCCGAGGACATCCCCGGACATCCCCCGGACATCCCTGGACATCCCCGGACATCCTCGGACATCCTAACATACCCAGTGGTTTACCCCTCGATGCAAAATAACCTTTATATTAAAAAAGAGATGATAATTTGAAAAAAATGGGAAGTCTTCTTCTTAGAGATATGTGCATATATGTTACATATATGGATATAAAATCACAAATGTCCTTATTGTTTATTGTGAAACATTTGCTTCTAAATATTTTAACTTTCTATCAACAACTACAATTGAAATTATAACAAAATCATAACGACAATCAAAACGTATTAAAAAGATAATGTTAAAATTACAAAATTACTAGATATTGCGCTATTTATTCGAGTTTTATTTTGTGTTATACACATACTAATTTCAGTATTATATTATTAGTAGAAGGAAGTATTGTGATGATAAAAATGTTCGAGCTCGCAATATTTCCTTCTTAAAAATTGTGCTTATCTATATATCAATACGCGCAGAAAAAACTTTGCACCACTTTTTAAGCACATTGCGCGCACGGAGGAGTATGAGATTTGACATAGTTAAAGTTCATATGGAGAAGGAGTGCAGAAAGGTAAAATGTATGTATAATATGAGTTACAAATACATTAAAGTAAATTAAATAAAATCTATATATTTGACACTATTAAATGTCGATTGACATTTAAAAGTGTCAAATGTGAGGTTCAAAAGTGTCATAAGTATTTCGCAAATTTCATAAATATTTGTGCTTATAGAGGACACGCGTTACATTCAATTGCACGTCGTACTAGATCTATGACGACTCGTCTTGTATATGTTGCCGGATCTATTTTTATTTCTGTCAGTGACATTTGATATAACCCAGGGGTAAACCACTGGGGATATTTAGTGTACACATAAAAGGATGTCCGAGGATGTCCGGGGATGTCCAGGGATGTCCGGGGGATTTCCGGGGATGTCCGGAGATGTCCAAGGATGTCCGGGGAAGTCCGGGGATGTCCGGGGATGTCCGAGGATGTCCGCGGATGTACACACTCAATACATATCACGAGGCATGCGCATGCACAAGCGCAGTGTCTTCTTTATATGATCTGACACGAGAAACCATGAGAATCGTAACCTCGTGTTGATATCGTGTATATGTGGTGAACGGTTGGTTAAATAATTTAGAAATAAATTGCAGATACAAACTAGATACACGTAATTTAGGTAAGTCTACAATATAGATATTTTATTATATATATAACGTGGCTTTTAACATTTTTTAATGATAGCTACTTGGTGTAAAATGGATACAGCAGATTGCTTTGTCGCAGTCGAAGAGGAATTAAAAATAAGTGTTCCAAAGTGTATTAAAAACATTTTAAACATAAATGGGAGACTACTTTCGGAAATTTCGGACGTAACCATCCAGGAGATTGAACATTTCTGTCAAGACGTTGTACCGTCAATTATTCCTGAATACCAATATAAGGATTATTTTGGAGTTTTTCATTTGAACCCACAATGTTTTTCAAAGATAAATTTAAGAATGAAATTACAACTGCCACTTCACTTATTGCAGCTTCTGATGGTAAGTACATACAAAGTAATTATTGATTCAACTATTATCGTTTCTTATTTTATTTGTAGTACAAACAGACCCCGAAAAATCAAAATTAAAGACTGGCCGATCGGAACATGCCCCTATTGTCAGTAACAAATTGACAGAAGAAACTAGAGTAATTTCCAGGATTATTAAAGTATGATTGCAGTCCCAATGTCATAGTGACGATAATTGGAACTTGATAAAAAAAAGTACGATGGCTTTGTGTTTGAAACAGAAGTAGATACGAAAAGCGAACTATTTTGTATAGAAAAGTGTCTGTGTGGCATTAAACTAATGAAATATGCAAAAAATTCAAACTGCACTAGACGCAGATGTTTTGATAACATACATAAACACATAAAAAACATTTAAATGAGAATTCTCTAACTTTCAATTCTTCTACAAGATTAAACGAGCTGAAGAAGATGCCACAAGAAGCTCAGAATCGTACCCTATTAAGTTATTTCTCTCCAACTCAGTCAGCTAATACCACAGATAATGAGACAGACACTAAACAATTTAAAATTTTACAAAATACAGTCCTTTCGCCAGGTACTGCAAGGAATACAACTGGAAACACACATTCAGAGATGTCATTAACAGCAGCTACACTCAATGATGTACCACTACGTCACAAGTCCTACAACAAAAAATACATAGCTACCTCGTTAGCCACAAATGAGAGAGTATCAACGATCTGAAAGAAGAAAACGAGCACGAGAGCAAACTGAAACACAACCACCAATCACCACCTTTTCTCAGTTATTGATAAAATTACAAAAGTTATTGCTGATAATTCAAATTGTAACAAAACTCTCACGGAGGTTCACTTAAATTCCGATACGATAATCTCTTTAGAAGACAATCACCCCCTAAATAGACATCAGCAATTACTAAAAATGTTAATGGAGAACTTCAGAACTTCAGAACTCAGGTAATTCTGCCCATCGTAACAAATATGATGACACTCTCAAAAAATTTAGCGTATACTTGATATACAGGGTGAGTCATTAGTAGCCGCTTCTTCGATTGCTCTTTTGAGTTTTAAATAAAAGAAAAAATAATTAGTGGAAAATCCATGGTTGCTTGTGGCGCATATTGTAAAAATACTTTAAGCTATGGCGCACTTCCGGTTTCACCGGAAATGCACGAAACTTAATTTTTTTAAATGATTCATCCTATATATTTTTCGATTTTCTTGTACTGCTTTAAATTGTCTGTTTGACTGTTTTTTCTTTTTCAAAATTGAGCTAATAGGTTTAGAGTTATTAATTTTTTTTGAAAATATTTGACCAAAACACGTGTTCAGAAAAAATCATTTTTACATTGTTTTTAAAAGTAAAAACATTGACTTTGGTAGTGCTTGTAGCCAAGAAAATTCTGCATCATTTGGTAAAGGTGTACTCGACAATACCTCAAGAAACTTGAATCGATACGTACAAAAGACCTCGAAAAAAAATTGAGGAGGGAGGTTTGGACTACGAAGGATTAAATAGATTTTTAGAAGAAAGAAAACTAGCCAAAATAATGTGGCTGAGCGAAGATGCTACAAGAATCACAGGTAAAATTGAGTACGATAAAAAACAAATAAACTCGTTGGATTTACACTTCCTTTAGTGAATGGGTTTCCCCAAACCAATACATACATCGCAAGTTCCGCAAAACTAATGCAACAATATTTTTTTAATTCTACAAAATCCAGCTATGCTTATGTTATAATGGCGCAGCCAGTTATGGTATATTTATTATAGGATTTTCAGCAGATGGCGATACACGTCTTTTAAAATCTATCATGCTTCTATCGGAAAAGAGCAACGACCCTTATTCCTGGGAATAGTTTAATGCTGGATATTGTAAAAATAATCCCAATTCCGCTTCATTTGTTCAAGATAGTGTGCACATAGCTACCAAGTTAAGAACGCGTATTGTTAAACTTGGAATCACGTTACCTATTGGCAATTACAACATTACACCAGATCATTTATTTCAAGTAACAGACATGTTTTCTAAAGACAAACACTTTTTGATAAAATCCGATTTGAAAGCAGAAGACAAAATGAATTATGAGGCAGCTAGAAAACTGTGTTCACCTGCTGTAGGCACGTTACTGCAAAATGTTCCTGACAGTAACGGAACTATTTTCTATTTCAGAGTAATGCATGCTGCAATTATGTCGTTTATAGCGAAAAATATGACCAATAGGAACAGATTATACAATATTTGGTACAGTGTCTTCTGTTTGCGAATTTGGAGACAGTGGATTATTAAACACCCAACGTATAATCTAAGTAAAAATTTTATAACATCTAATACTTGTTTGTGTATTGAGCTGAACGCTCATTCTTTAATCAATTTTATCAAGACATTTCAAATGAACGATAAACTCTCCCAAAATATGTTTCTTCCTTGGCTCTTTAGTAGTCAAGTCTGCGAACAGACATTTCGAAGCACACGGTCTATGACTTCGACTTTTTCGACAAAGGTAAACTTTGGTATGAAAGATATTATTCAACGATTAGATAGAATTCAAGCCATACACAATGTGGTTAATGACCTTAAGTACACTGTCATTTTTCCTAGAGAAGCCAAGAAAACCGATAATCAGTATAATGTACAAGTAAAAGATCAATACCTAAAAAATTTTAGTGATGAAGTCATTGCCGCAATTGTAAAAGAAGCTCTAGAACAAGGACTAGGTGACACTGACAATCTAGGAATGAAAGTTGATTCAAACTGCTGCTACTCTATTCCTATGTTCTTTAATACAAAAACAAAACAACAAAAACATTCCGAAATATATGAAAGCAATGAAGATGAAGAAACAGTATATATTATACTAACCCCTCTGATTAGAGAGTGTTACTAGTTACTTACCACTCAATTTACAATGAGTTTAAATTGAATTTTCAAATTATTCGGAGTTGTACAATTTTTATTTTTACTCACTATAAATAATAATTCGAAGTTGTACGATAATTATTTCTCCTCACTATATCGACTTTTTAGGGAATATAACTATACTCGTGGTCCTACATTCATAGTATTTGAAAGCATTAAGAGGGAAAAATACTTATACTTACAGAAAATTGGTTATGTTTATTCTTTACTTTCCGGATTAAATTTATTATTTAGATATGTGCTCAGTTTAATTTTATTTATGAGACTCTATAAAGTTGTCAGGGCGTTAGGATCCCTTTGGTGAAGAATATTGCTTTCGCATAAATGAAAAAAAACAGTGATAACTCATAAAAATAAAGTATATTGGAATTAAGTACATAACTCGAACATAAAGGTTATAATCATGTCAAATAAAAAACAAAACTGTTATGGTGAACTATATAAACGTTGCTATACTGGAATCAATGGAATTAAATAAATACACAGGTATGTACACAATTTGTTTAACTATTAAAATCTACGTTTAGAAAAAATAAAGATTAATAAGGCAATTCTTGTAACTATCTGAGAATAAATTTTAAAAGACACAATTCAAATAATTCACTTATGATGAAATATTATTATAGAATAACTCTTACAAAACACTTATATTCTTATACTAAATTACTTATAAATTATATGGCCATTGTCGTTGAATTTCTAAATATTTTAAAATCGATTTTTTAATAAATTTCGTACGTACTTATCTTAATTTTTCTGATACTTTGTGGTATTGTTCTAGATCATTTTATCTTCGATAACTCTTGTCTGGATTCTCCTATTTCTGTGTGATCCTCTTCGAACTGGATACTATTCTTGGACCGCAATTTACTGCAATGGACTGCTCATTCGAAGAATTTTACGTTATAAGTAGAGTAAGATAGCCGATTCTGGAACCTCCTCAAATTCAGCGACTTTCACCTAGCCTGAGAAGCGAGCAGCAGCCCCCCTCCCCAGCAGTGGCGCCCTCTGCAAATTGCCGTTGGCGAGGTTTCGAACTAATGTGTGCGTAGTACGAGGAGCGCTCTTAAAGTTTTACTGTGTAAGCTACGGGGAGCGCTCGTAGAGTTTAACATCAGAGTTTACGGAGGCCTCGGCGGTTAGCGGGGAGCCCCGGGGATTCATCTGAAGCGGGAACCTGGAGGATGGCGGGCATTTTTCGAAATAAAAAAATTAAATTGTTTTATGAATATTGCAAGACTTTTTCTTCAAGGTAGCAGTTATAGTAGTAGGGGGTAACCCCTCTAATGATGCTGGTTTATATAAAATATGTGAAGTTAAATTTTCGATAGTATCTCGGTAATTTGCGATCGTTTTCGTGCTATCTTCATTATAGAAATGGATTTACATCAACTAGCTATAGATGAAGTTGGTCACGTCTTGAAGTGTATCGATAATTATGAAGATATAAGTAGTGAATTGGTTCCTTATATACCATTATATGTTTTAAAACAGAAATTTCGGGCGGAAGATTTGGAGAAAATCTGGACTTACATTAGCATCGAGAATAAAATGAAACTGAGATCATATCGACCCTGCTATAAACATTATAATACACCTGATCAGGAAGATCATATTGATGGTCCACCACCCCCAAAACGATGTTGTCATTACTGCTATGATGAAAAAAGAAAGAAAAAGAGCAAAAATATAAAGGAATTGGATTAAGGTGACAGTAATAAGTGATCTATAACATCTGTGAGTGTAAATATAAGTTTTAGTATCTATTGTATGTCTGTATATTTGAATGTAAAATGGAATGTGAACATGCTGAGAACACGGACAATATAATTTCACAAGAACTGGAGAAGCAATGGCAAAGGCTTGACCGAGAATTAATAGTATTTGAGGAAAAAATCAAAAAGGAAAAGTTTATGATTGATGCATCAACATATAACTTCAACGCATCAGGAAGTAAGAACGTTACTATTGGAGTTAGTCCAGCTGCAGGCTACATTCCCCTTGCAAAGATTTATACAAGGCATGCATGTATTTTTTTTACACAAGAGGAATGGTTGCTGTTTTGGCAAGATGATTGTAATGTAACTCATAAAGTACAAAATTCTTCCTACAAACACTTAACAATAATACGTATCTTAAGCCGCAATTCAGAAATTACCATGACATCAAAGAGCTATCTTAACTTATATAAACTAAAGGATTTAATACATGAAAAATTCAAAGCATTGTGTAAAAACAACTTTTTAGATGTTTATAGGAAAACTTTACAATTTTGTCTGAATGCTAATCACGCCTTACTTGAAGATGCAAGAAAATACATATCTTCTCGTTCAAACTGCTTCTTTATGTTGGAATTTCTACAGTTCCTTCCTCAAAATATGTATACTGATTTTCAAAAGTTAGAAAAAAACAATCAATCCTAACGTATTGTAATGCTTATGAAATAAATACCCTTTCACCAGCTTTAAATGTGTTTTATTATAATATAGAGTAACAGTGCTACATCTAACAAAGTTTAAAAAATAATACAAAGTTTACATGATTCACTAAATACACTTAAATTGTATTATTGTAGTCGTATTACCTCCAACTTCTTCTTCTCTTAAACAAATAAATCCATATTTGCCATTAGAAAATTCAGCAATGTTCTCTTCGGTGAAAAAAGCATTATATCGTTTAGGTAGATAGGTAGAATTATTTTCTAGATCACATTTTAAGGCATCCCCATATTTTGTTTTAACCCTTGTAATACAAACAATATTGTGAATTACATTTTTTTCTAAATCCTTCAGCTTCACAATTGGTTTTAAGTTGGTTAGAGAATTAATGCTCTCTAAAATGCTCATACTAGGAGGGGAAAAAAGAAAAAAGGTATTAGACAAATCACTGAATACACAATTCAAGAATAGAAGAAACTAGAGCGTTTACTCACTTTGTTTTAGACTTAAGACTTAACGGTAACTAAGACAACTCAGAAAATGACTTCTATAAATAGGTAACTTCAAACAATTTGAAAGTATTATTTACTTCAAATATAGTCATAAAAATGTTATGTTCTTATTTATGATACATGCATTATTATGTATTTAAATTTATACTACATAGGAAAAGCGAAAGCTTGGACGGGTCATTAGTTTATTACCCACTGGAATGCTCCAGCGCTCGACCGCGAGAAGCAGTTTATAATGTATACGCCCACATACACATAGTCGCCAAGAAGCAGTACATACGTTTGTGTATGATGCACCGACCTAACACAACACACACACACACACACACACACACACACACACCATACGTATACACAAATTTCATATAGCAAACGTTACTTAATACGTGTGGTATGTAGGCCAACTGGTTCTACAAATACAATAAATATGTATCAAGTAAACATTCTTACACCTTTATATTACGCAATTAATGCATATGTTATTTGAAGGAAATGCATGTTTATATTAGATTATTATTATTAACGTACGTATACACAGAGTCCATATAGCAAACGTTACTTAACATATGCGGTATCTAGGTTCACTGGTTCTAAATTTATTCGTAATGAACTATAATACAAGTAAACGTTCTTACACCATTATATTACACAACTAATGCATATGTTATTTAAAGGAAATGCACATTTACATTAGGTATATAATTAACGCCAGAATGTAAGGTATTAGTCGTAAAATACGATTTGAAAAAATAGTCCTCCAACTATACCAGGAACGTATATGTAGCGTAGTATGTTACATAGGAAATACATAAAATTGGGATTTTGCCATGTGTAAAGTACCTATATAAGCTTTCCACAAGCAAATCTTGTCAGACAGTTCCTTCTGCTATTGTAGACCATATTATTACGTAAAAATGTCGTTTGAAGCTAGTAAAACTAAACATACTTTGTTCGAAGCCGCCCTAACGAAATTTGTACACAGTTATTACTGTAAAAAGACGCGATACATAACAGTGTATTATGGAAGCATAGAAAATGCTTTCAAAAACATAGCCATAAAAATTCCGGCTAATTATACCGACTCACCAAATGTTTACAAGTATACATTTACGACTAAATTATGTTTAGCTTGCGGTGGAGCTATCTATCCTTTAGATAGATTGGAGAAGGTAGAACTCCACAAGACTATCATAGCAAGTGGTATACCGGAGATAAATTCGTTTAAGTGTTATCTTTGTAGTAAAGCCCTAGAAGTGCTAGTAGAAGGCGTGAGCTGCGAGGAATGTACCGAAGTATATAAGAGTCGACGAGCACTTTATGACTTTAAGGAGTAGAAATGTAACGAAACGTAAGTAGCTTCAAGTTTTTTATGCTAAACTTCTTTCTTTTCTTTGCAGGCTGCTAATATAACTCAATTTATAATTTTTATAAATACAATATATCATTTTGCTAAATATATTACTACAAGAAGATAATAAAAATAATTACTAAATGTAACAAATCTCTTTCACTTACTTTTAGTTGTGTTTTTAAAAATCAGTGTAACAAAATATTAGTATTCTCCCATTAGCGGATTCATTCCACCACCAGTAGATTCGTTTATCTTAGCAACTATATAAAAGCAAGCAGAAACCTGGTAAGCCACAGTAAATGAAACGATCTGCGTTACGCCAACATTCATTAGTTCAAGCGATTTCAGGTAAGTTACTTTTCACACTTTAATATTAATCATTGAATATCAGTTTTGTAGAAGTAAGTAATGGTAAACATATGTCCTATTTGCGCAAAAACATTTACAAGAAAAGATAATGTTAGACGTCATATCAATACAATGCATGCAACTTTTCTATGTGAAAAATGTGGATTAAAATTTACCGAGTGTAAGCATATACTGGAACCATCTATTAAGAGACCCAGGGTTGCTTCAAAGACAAACAAACCTAACGAGAAGCCTGAGGTGGCTGTTAGCAACTATAATTGCTGTGACCAAAGTTCTTGTTCTGTTTTACAATACCGAGGTCATTTAAGATCGCAGCAGCATATTGCAGCTAACAATCAGGCTTTGGGGGGGGGTGTATTTAGAATAAATTCGAGCTTTCGCAATCGTGTAGCGAGTTATAAAATTGAAACTACCAACAAGAATGATATACCAAAATTTTTAGAATCAATCAAAATGCAAGCTTGTGAACTTATAAGAAATGTCTTGAAGGATTTTCTCAATATAAAATTCCAGTTGGAATTGTTCGCTTTTTATACTAAAATTACTGATAAAGGACAGCAAACGGAATTAAAATCATTTAATACTAAGTATATTATTGTTAGTGAATTTTCGAATATTGAGGAAAATTATGATCAATTAGCAGAGGTTATGATTAACAAAAGTGGTAAATTCCAAGAGAGGGGATCTGGTTTCAGCTTAGTCAAAATTTCTCATATGGAAATTAACGTAAATTTATATGAACCGTTAACGGGTTCCTCTTACATTCGATTACCCCCTATCATCGAATCTAAAAAAGCTTGCATTAACATTCATTGTCAGGATATGTGTTTAGCTTGGAGTTTAGTTGCGGCGCTTTATCCTACTACCAAGCACTCTAATCAAATCACATCATACCCCCATTATAAGAGCGTTTTAAATTTAAAAGGAATCAACTTTCCAGTCAAAATAAAAGACTTACCGAAAATCGAAGAACTGAACAATCTGAGTGTAAATGTTTACGGTTTATCAGGTGATTCTAATTTCAGTAACAAAGTAGAAGTTGTTGGACCATTGTATTTAACACCAAAAAAGCGTCCGGTACATGTAAATTTATTATATTTAGAAGAGGGTGAAAATTCTCATTTTGTCTTAATAAAAAATCTATCGAGATTAGTTTCATCTCAGATTTCTAGTCACCTACATGCGGTTTACCTTTGTGACGGTTGCTTAACAAAATTCTCATCACAAATACATTTAGAAAACCACTCTAAGTTTGATTGTAATAAAGTTTATACAGTACTTCCTTCTAATGACTTAAAAAAGACTAAATTTGGAGTTATGATGCCAGAAAATATCTTAAAATTTACACAATTTCATCGTAAGCTTTTCGTAGGGTTTACGATCTATGCTGACATTGAATGTCTACTCCAACCAATTGCGAATTGTGAACCGCCTCCAGAGAGTTCATACACAGTAAATACACATGTTCATGTTCCATACAGTTTTGGGTATAAAATTATTTGTTCTTTTAATCAAAATTTTAATAAATACGTTACCTACACCGGTTTGGATTGTACAAAAGTGTTTATCTCCCGATTAATGGAGGATGCTCACTGGAATTACGAAAATCACTTAAACGTAATTAAACCAATGTTACCGTTAACGTGGGAAGAAAAAGCGCTTTATGATAATGCTGAAAATTGTCACATTTGCGAATTGCCTCTATTAGAGAGTGATGTTAAAGTTGCAGATCATTGTTATTTAACAGGAGCTTCTCGAGGGGCAAGTCATTCTTTGTGCAACTTAGGTTTTAAAATTAACAATTTCATAACAATTTTTATACATAATTTAAGCGGGTATGACCTACATTTATTTATAAAAGACCTTGCTGCTGATGATCAAACCATTGAAATTATTCCTCGAAATAAGGAAAGTTATATAGCAGCTATTAAAGCTATTCTTGTAAATAAATATACTGATAAAAATGGAGTGGAGAGAAATGTGTTTCTTAAACTTAGATTTGTAGATAGTTTTCGTTTCTTGAGTAGTTCGCTCGATAAATTAGCAAAAAGTTTGTCAAACGATCAATTCAAACACACCCGATCATATTTCCCCGATAATGAAAAATTTGCTTTAGTTCGAAAGAAGGGAATCAATATATGAGTACTTTTGAAAAATTATATGAAACAAGTTTACCGAGCAAAGAATTTTTTTTTAATTCTTTAACAAATACTCATGTGAGCGATGCAGAGTATCAGTATGCTCATACTATGTGGACTACGTTCGAATGTAAAAATTTACTCGATTATTCTAATTTATATTTACAAACAGATGTTTTACTTTTAGCAGATGTATTCGAAAACTTTCGAGAAGTTTGCATGAAAACTTATAGTTTAGACCCCGCTCACTACTACACTAGCCCCGGACTAACTTTTGACGCGATGTTAAAACACACTAAGATTTCTTTGGAATTGCTAACTGATATCAACATGCACCACTTTGTAAAGAAAGCTATTAGGGGTGGTATTAGTCAGTGTTCGCTCCGCTATAGTAAAGCAAATAACAAATATATGAGTGATTACGATAAAAATAATCCCTCGTCTTATTTGGCTTATTGGGATGCAAATAATTTATATGGTTGGGCTGTCTCAGTATTTACCGTATTCTGGTTTTAGATGGCTATCCGACACTGAAATTCAAAATTTTGATATTTTAAATACTTCAGATTCAGCTAATATTGGATACTTTGTAGAGGCCGACATTGAATATCCCATCTCATGTCATGATGATCACAATGATTTACCCTTTCTTGCGGAGAATATTACACCACCAACCTCAAAGTTTCAGACATTTAAATTAATTGCGAACTTGCATAACAAGGACAGGTACGTCAGTCATTATCGGAACCTCAAACAAGCTTGCAACACGGTCTCAAAATATCTCGAATTCATAGAATATTAGCGTTTCAACAATCTGATTGGCTTAAAAATTATATAGATCTCAACACAAGTCTTCGTCAGAAAGCAAAAACCGATTTTGAAAAGGATTTTTATAAATTAATGAATAATGCTGTGTTCGGAAAGACAATGGAAAATATTGATAAGCGTGTAGACGTAAAATTGCTAACCCATTGGGATAATCTTGGTCATAAAAGGGGTGCTAGTTGTTTTATTGCGAAACCAAATTTCAAAAGTCTATCAATTTTTAATGAAAATTCAGTTGCTATCGAAATGCAGAGGTTAAAAGTGATCTATAGTAAACCTATTTATATAGGCTTTGCGGTTTTAGAAATATCTAAATTATTAATGTACGATTTTTATTATAACTTTATTAAACCATTTTATCAAGATCGGGTAAAACTGTGTTGCATGGATACAGATAGTTTCATTCTAAACATATTTACCGAAGATCTTTATGAAGACATGAAGAAAAATTTATCAAAATTTGATACCTCAAATTTTCCGTTAGATAATATGTTTAATATGCCATGTCAAAATAAAGCTGTCCCTGGCTTATTTAAGGATGAGAATGGTGGTAAGATACAACGAGAGTTCATTGGGTTGCGATCAAAAATGTATTGCAATAAGGTTGAGGATAAAGTAACAAAGAAAGTAAAAGGTGTGAAAAAGTATGTAGTGAGACATGACATTTCTTATGAAGATTATAAAACTTGTTTATTTGACGAACAAACAATTTATCGTAAACAAACGCTTTTTAGAAGTAAATTACATGAAATGTTTACGATTGTTCAAAATAAATTGAATCTTTCACCTGCTGACGATAAACGCTACATTAAACCAGATTGTGTAAATACCTTAGCTTGGGGTCATTATTCTATTGAATAGGTTTCTTTTAGTCATTCCATTTCATGCAAACAATCGATAATCATTAACTTCACATTGGAGCCTAAAGAATGTACGTTTGAAACGATTAAAAAGGTTAGTTCATCAACAACACTTCTAACTCTAATAAAATTTGAAAATGTTTCAGGTTGCGTTGCTGATGTGTTATACCCCATCTTCAGAAGTTGCTGACAATGAAAGCGATATAGATAATATCGATATGAACATATGTTATTTACCAAGACCTTATTTCATCTTATGTCGAGGTGGCAAGTATATTTTCCTATGCTGCAATTGTAACGAAATTGGGAATCCCTACACAGATAGATATGAGGAATTATGTTTACCACAGATGTTTGAATTAAATGAATTTCATAACTATGATGAAGATTCACACCTGGAACGATACCTACCACAGTGCATTCATTGTGCTAGAGAAATATATTCTATTATTCCAACTAATACTTGTATAAAGTGTAATAATGCCTCATAACGTATTTAACTGGATAGAATACGCATCTTTATGATCACTAAACTAAAAATTTTTACAATAACAGAAGGAACTGTCTCAATTTTTTTTTTAATAAAAAATCTGTTAACGACATATTTGTTTTATTCATAATTAAAATATGTACATTTACGAACATTATGTTACTAATTATTACCTATACAATATTACATAATATTTTCCTTATCTACCCAAGAATTTGTTTTTAACCCCAACCATTTGACATACACTTTATCGCCTTTTCTACGTAAAACTTTCTCCACAAGATATACATCTTTATGTTTAGCTTTTTGCAATTCTTGTTCGTAAAAACTGCCCAAAATAGGTTGGCCATTCATGTCTTCTAGAATATATGTTGCAGGATTTGTTATTTTAGCTTTAACAATTTTGAAGAGTTCTGTGGACCAGTTTGGCGTGTAGCCCTTCTCGAACAGGCTTTTGTGTTTACTTATACGTACAACATCGCCAACTCGAAAAATTCGATGACCACTTATTTTCACATGATTATAAACACTTTTTAACAATCTCTTTTCATTTTTCTTGTTAACATCACGAGGTAGCATTTTAATCGTTCTATGTTTAGTACTGTTATAAGTATTAGTTACTGCTGGTAATATATCCATCCACTTATATTTACCACTCATACTGAATTCCTTATACAGTTTTCCTTGAGTGTACGAATTACACGCTCTGCAATAGATGCCTTCATTGTACTATATGAAGAATAATGATTTATCTTATACTCTTTCATAAGTTTTTGAAATTGCGTGTTATAAAATTCACGTCCATTATCCGATTGTAAATTTTTAGGCTGTCTAGGTCCTTGTAGAATTTTCTCCATAGCCTTCCTTACCTCTACACTTGCTTTACTTTTTAGAAGTTGGGTCCATAGAAATTTTGAGAAGCAGTCTATAACCACGAGTATGTATTTATAACCTTTATTCTCACGGGCATAAGGAAGAAATTCCATCAAATCCACCTGCCACAAGTCATCGAGTCCTTTAATGATTACACGACGTCTTTTGAATCTTCTTCGAGCTGGTCTATGTAACTCATTAACTACATCTTGCTTAAGTTGACTCATTATCGGTCTTTAACTTCTTAATTTTATTATCGATTTTGGTTTCCAAGTTTGTCAATAATTTTTTATATGATACATCATTTCGTTTTATATTACCTTCAACGACATCCAATTCAAGTCTGAACTTGTCGTCCAAATTGCTAAGCTTATCTACTTTATTTTGAAACGTATCAAAGACTATCTTCAGTCGATCTACGCTATCCATCAGCTCATCAGTTTTGCTGGTGACGTGGGTTTTCAAACGTTTTAAATCATCAACATGAGTCTGCAGCCTGATAAACTCTGTAATTTGGTTATAATACGGTGATTTAGATTTTTTAATTACTTCATCAACATCTTTAAACTTTTTGTCAACATAACCTTTATTTGTACAGTCATCAGCTTCTACTGGTGATTGAACATTACATAGTCGCTTATTTTGAAAATTGTAATGTCCATCAGCACTAGTTTCCAAAATTGGATGAAGATTATCTATCGGTATAGAAATTTTTCTTTTTGATTTAGTTAAATGTCGACCAAATTTATCAATACTATCCATATTGGTGTATATATTTAGACTGATACACTTCAACAAGCTCGTTTACATCATCCCAGTAAACGTACTGGTATGGTTCACTTCTATATATTAATTCTTCCCCCAGATGGCCAGTACCCTCAATACGTCCACTTGTTGATGCATGTCGCTCATATGTTAGGGGCTTAATGATGTTTACATACTTGTAACTCTTACTACCTTGCACCTGTTTATTAGGATCATATCCTCGACGATGTACATTAGTCTGTTTTAAAATTGCACGATATCGATGTTCATCGTCTTTAGTAAAACCTTCCGGACGGGTTTTAAATATTAATTCGTAGAGACCACCAGTTGCTCTATATCGCACAGTATCGATTACAATATCTTTACCGTCGATGGTTAAAATGGAGTTGCCAATTTTAAATTTATTTGTTATAGGATCCAAGTGAACACCTGTTGTTAAATCATATTCACCGGCGGTATCCGCCAATAAGCCATCCAAGTAAGTCCTGGGCAGTATCTCATACTGTTCCAGATAGTCATCAACGATTTCAGGTGTCCTTCTAAGCATCTCCCTATATTCAGTACGATACTGCCGAAATGATTTCTCAGGATCCACCTCGACTGGTGTTGTGTCAAGCTCAAATACACTATCATCATGTTGTACACCTTTATCGATTCCGGTGGGCTGTACTTGAATTACACGATCATGGGTTATCCTCTTTTTAGGTGGTGTCGGTTTTTCCAGTCGACGTTTTGTTGGGGGTGTCTTTAATATTTCACCATCCTCATCCATACTTTCATCCTTTGGTTCCATCTTAGTTTCACTTTTAACTGTTGGTATAACAACATCTTTCAACACCTTCCGAAGGGGTTCGGTAACAGGTTTAAAATGTTCTGTTATTAACTTATCATAATCAGAACGACCTGATTTTAATGCTAAATGTTTCCTTCTAATGGACTTGGTAGCTCGTATTATTTCCAATGTAATTCTATCACTATTATTACTGCTCTGTGTAGCATTTTTAAAGATTTTGAACAGCTTTTGAAGCGCTTTGAACAGCTTTCAAACAGCTTTGAACAGCTTTGAAGCGCTTCGAACAGCTTTGAAGTGCTCTGAACAGCTTCTGAAGAGCTTTGAACAGCTTCTGAAGGGCTTTGAACCGCTTCTGAAGAGCTGTGAACAGTTTCTAAAGAGCTTTGAACGGCTGATGCATGTTTTGAAGAGCTCTCTATAATGTTCAAAGTTGTAATTTGATGTTATCACTACAGCCTGTCCTTAATGACTAATAGAAAATACATAGTAGAAAAGTTGAAATACATTCACAGAACAAACAACAGATATCACAACAACCTACAGGTGTATCATCGTATGCTTCCGGTGCTTCTTCCATTTTATCACGTCTAACACGGTTTAATATCAATACTTGATTGACAAATTTATCTTCATTTACAAATATATAAAACAATCAAACATTTTTCGATAGCGACCCTCGCTCATGTTACTATCCTTATCAATTGTGAGAAAGTCATATTTATTTTTCCAACATTCTGCACAAACTGATTTGAACTGGTCGAAAGTCATGTCGGTGCCCACATGATCGTCATATATATGTCTAAGATTTAGATCGTCTTGTTTAAATAAAATAATAAAATTAGCATTGTCTCGAATTAAATGTTTAGGTATGCGAGTATATGTTTGACATAAGTAGAAAGAATCAATGGCCTTATGTCGCCCCATACTAAAATACGATCTAATTTTATCTTGCTTGTCGCACACCACATCATCGAAAATAAATATAGAATTTTCTAATGCTTCATTAAGATCTAGAATATTATCGTTTTCGGTATACTTGAAATACTTTATACCTTTAACATTATTGATCACCCTCTCCAGAAACTGATATTTAGGCTGATACAGTGACTTGGAGTACACATAGATATTATGAAACTTGAGACCGTTTTCTTCAATAATCAGACTTATCAGAGCATTTGTTTTTCCACAATTGGACGGTCCGCATATTATACATCGAATTGTATTGGGCAGTAGTGAATTATGTCTGCGATATAAATTGACAGGCAGTAATTCATTGTCCAAATTTTTCACTTGGAGATTAAGCTTCTGCTTGACAAGACGCATGATGCGATACTGAGTGTATTTAGGGGGCTCATCCAATCAAATATCATTCACTCAACTGTTAGCGTTCAAAGAAGGAGGTGGTGTCCTAAACACACTTATCCACAATCTTCCTGTAGAATTACACGTACCAGGTTATCAGGTATTTATTTCTTTAAAGAAATATTCCATACCAACACTGTAAATCGTTTTATGTATTTATAATGGTTCTTATTGTTATTAATAGTTTTGCGGACCGGGCACGCGTTTAGAGAAACGATTGAGTCGAGGAGATCCTGGAATAAACCCACTAGACGCCGCTTGTAAAGAGCACGACATTGCATACTCTATAAATAAGGATATTAAAGATCGTCACAAGGCAGATTAAATTCTTGAAGAAAAAGCTTGGAATCGTGTTAAGTCAAAAGACGCGAGTCTTGGTGAGAAAGCAGCCGGCTGGTTGGTGACTAACAGCATGAAAGTTAAAAGAAAACTGGGGATGGGTATCAATACACAAATGAAGAGAACGAGCAGTAGAAAGCGAATGACAGGAGCTGGTATTAAGAGTAGAAGAGTTCCCTTCAGAAGGGGTGTTGTAGCACATGCAAACTCGGCTCTGACGAATTAAAAAATTAGGGATTTTGCGGAGCAAGCAAAAATATCACTCGCCGCTGCTAAAATTGCGGTAAGAAAGAATGGAGGTAGAAAAAATATCCGAACACCAAGGATTATACCGATACCGAAAACTTGTGGTTTTATACCTCTAATACCACTATTTGCTGGTTTGAGCGCTTTGGGCACTCTTGCTGGAGGAGCTGCTGGAATTACACAGGCGGTGAATAAAGCAAAGGCCTCCCGAAAATTACTGGCTGAAACACAACGACATAATAAAGCAATGGAGGCTGTTGCATTGGGGAAACATGGTCAGGGTCTGTATTTGAAACCGTACAGGAAAGGATCAGGCCTATATTTAAAACCACAGTCAAAAAACTACTAAGCAGACTGCCACGAAGAACTCTCACAGACAAAGATATTTTGAAGTTTGGAAAAAATATACGTAACTTTCGCGGTGTCTTTATGAGAGACAATTTGCCTAATAAACCGAGGAAGAGTGAGTGTGCAGTCATTAATCTTGATTCAATATCCGGACCGGGAACCCATTGGGTTGCGTATTGTAAGAAGAACCGTACAGTTCATTATTTCGATTCATTCGGCAACTTATCACCACCTTTGAAATTGATAGAATACTTTAAAAACTGTCAAATTACCTATAATCAGTCGCGGCTTCAAAATTTTAATGAGAAAAATTGTGGACATTTGTGTCTAAAGTTCCTATATAGCTGTGTGTAGAGATTAGAATGTCATTAGTATCATGTCGAGTACGTTCACGCTCAGCAGCACGAGTAATGTGCTCGCAGCGGATTACTATCCGCCAATTGAATTGTATAGTCAACACGAATATGCAATTGGCCTTATAGGTCTGCATACATACAACACTATCCCAAACATATATGAGGGACACAACAAATTTTATTACGATAATCACGTGTTAGATATACCTACTGGTTCCTATGAAATAGGCGACTTGGAGGCTTACCTGCAGAAACAAATAATTGGTGACGTAACCGACAAAAACAAATTGCTATCCATAAAGCCCAACAACAATACAGTAAGATGTGAGATACAGAGTCAGTATACCATCGATTTTACGCCAAATGATTCTATTGGACGAATGTTGGGATTCAGTAGTCGGAAATTGATTGCCGGACAAAATCATGAATCGGATCTCGCTGTACAGATTATAAAGGTCGTCACTATAAGAATCGAGTGCAATATCGTAACGTCTACGTACTATGACGCACATCTTGCACACACATTATTTGAATTCGCATCCTCTGTAGAACCGGGCTACAGCATTAACATTGAACCGCGTAATATTGTTTATTTGCCGATTAATACGAAAAGAATTAGTAATATTACCCTCACCTTATTAGATCAAGACTCTGACCCAGTAGATTTCGGTAGTGAGCAGATAGTTGTGCGTCTCGAACTAAAGAGATTGTCGTGAGGTGGAAAATGGGGCTGTCATTTAATAATCAAAACAATAAAACGGACAGATCTGACGAACACACATTCATTCAGTCGCGTGCGCGCCATCGATTAACACCGGCTAACATTGCTTTTCTAAAATCTATTGGTTTGAAATTGATTGAGAAAAATGGAGAAGTTGCAGATATTCCTAGGATTAAAATTCGATGATGCCATAGTGAAGGAGCAATACCATGTCTACTATCCGCGCGCAAATAACTTTAACCTAAATGATGAAATTCGCATCCCCATTCAACATCAGGATATTTACACTCTACCAAGTGAAAGCTTCATTCACATACAGGGCAAATTCAACGAGCAGACTACCGGAACAGGTAGCTGTAAACTAACAAACAATGCATATGCTTTTTTATTCGATCAGATGCGATATGAAATTAACGGTGTGGAGATTGATCGTTGTATAAAGGCTGGTATCACTACTACAATGAAGGCATACGTTTCTTACAATCCGAATGAATCTAAGATGCTTAAAATGGCAGGTTGGTGTCCGTTCAAGGCTGAACAACCCACCTTCTCCGTAAATGAGTTCAACGCCGTTTTGCCTGCCAAAATTTGTTTTGGAATATTTGATGATTACAAGCAGATAGTAATGAATGTCAGTCAGGAATTGATACTGAATAGCAGTAAAACTGCCGATAATTGAAATTGAAGAGATTGAATGGTATGTGCCACACATTACTGTAAACGATAAGACTCGTCTGAAACTGCTACAGGCTCTTCGAGAAAACAAATCGATATACATACCATTCAGAAAGTGGGAATTGCACGAACTACCATCATTGCGCACTACGAAAAATGATATATGGCCCATCAAAACCAGCACAAACTTGGAGAAGCCTCGTTATGTTATTGTGGGATTTCAACTTAAGAAGAAGGATAATCCCCAAGCAGATTCCTCCGACTTTGACCATTCTGCAATTACTAATCTAAAATTATATTTAAACTTGGAGAGCTATCCTTACACCGCTATGAATTTAAATATGGGGCTCAAACGATATGCTATTGCATATCACGCGTATTCAAATTTCCAATCTAGCTATTACGGTCGTCAAAACCAACCACTTTTGGATTATAACCAGTTTTATGATCAAGCTCTCTATTTAATCGACTGCTCCAAGCAAAATGAATCATTGATTTCCTCAAGCGTTGATATCAAACTGGAGATAGAGTGTCAAGAACAATTTAAACCAGATACCGTAGTGTATTGTCTCATTTTACACGATAATTTGGTGGAATATCAACCTCTTACGGGAACAGTGAAGAAAATAATTTCATAATGGATAATTTTGATGATACAACGTCAGTGCATGATTGGTGTGAGTGTAGAATATCTACAGCTGATACCGATCGATTTCAACATAGGATTGAGAATATTGAGACTAACTTAAGCACGAATTTATTGCAACGGCATTCATACGTAATTATTGATCTACAAGGATTTCAGCTGAAAAATGGATTTATGCTTAAGGAAATGGTAATCAGTGATGGTGTAAAAATGGGGCAATTCATTTTCAAACCTAATGTGTCCTACAATAAGCTCACACGTGAAGAATTATGTCAGGTGTTATGGTTAAAGGAAAATCATGATGGTTTATGTTATAATGATGGATATATATCCTACTCCAAAATAGAAGAGATTTTAAGTAGATTTGTTCACTACAACGACTGCATTTATGTTAAGGGTCATCAGAAAAAAATGTTTCTAAGAAATTACTTACCTAATTCTGTAATAATTAATTTAGAGTGTGATAAAAATAGTATTAAGTTAGATAAGACTAATTCAACTTGTATGTTTCATACTAAGGATTACTGTATTTGTGCATTACATAATGTTAGACAATTATCCAATTTTCTCAAATAGTTTATTGTAATTTTAAGAAATTAAAGATTTATATTAGTCTAATTTATTATTTAACTGTCTCCGTTGAGAAAAATAAATTATGTCTAAACAATTTAATTTTTTTATTTCGAAAAATGGCCGCCATCCTCCAGGTTCCCGCTTCAGATGAATCCCCGGAGCCCCCCGCTAACCGCCGAGGCCCCCGTAAACTCTGCGAGCGCTCCCAGTAGCTTACACAGTAAAACTTTAAGAGCGCTCCCCGTACTACGCACACATTAGTTCGAAACCTCGCCAACGGCAATTTGCAGAGGGCGCCACTGCTGGGGAGGGGGCTGCTGCTCGCTTCTCAGGCTAGGTGAAAGTCGCTGAATTTGAGGAGGTTCCAGAATCGGCTATCTTACTCTACTGTTATACTTCTTCTCGATGCAGATATTGTTTAATTTTAACACTTAAAATTACTATTACTTGGACTGTATTGTTACTTGTAGGTTCGCACACATTTTAATCTATGAAGACTTTATACTGGCACAATGTTTAATAATTTTGTATTAGGTTAGTGCATAAATCGTGATACAAAACCGAACATGTACAGCTATTTATAAAATTTCTTTAAATAATACGCTTTTAAAACTAAAATTCGGAGAGCGTTCTTTTTAGCGTCTGTATTCTGTGAAAATTTTATTTACTCTCCCCATTTGTTTTTTTCTTTTCTTAATAATAATGTATGAGATTGCTTTGATTTTGTACATAGGTAATGTGTATACTAAGTTGTCTAACTTTAAGTCTTTAAATATAAAATTGTTTTTTAGTATCATATAATTGTTATAATTCAAATTTGCCTTAATTCTTGGTCTTTTATTACCTTCTGAATTTTATTAATAATTTCCTAGACATTTAAATATCATTTTTAAAAGGTTGAGTCATTCTATATTAATTTGTATCTTAAGTTGCCTAGTTTCGAATTCTATACCTACATGTTCTTAGTAAATAAATATTAGTATATTTTAGCATCAAACTGTGAAAATAAAGATACTAGAATGCTAGAAAACCTAGAAATTTACTCCAAAAATAACATTGATACCAAAGACTTACGAGCGTTAAGTGATTTAAAAGATATTTCGCAACTAAATATTAGCGGTACTTTAAACGTCAAAGATTTTTCTGAAAATAATAATGATGTGAAATTAGAAAGAAATGAATTTGTTAGAGTAAATGTTGGCGAGTCTGTTGTGATAAATAAATCCACACTCTGTTGGCTACTAGAGGAAAATCATAATAAAATTAGCTCCGATCGATTAAGAAGATTTATAAATAATTCACCTTCATATTCACCTCATAAACAACCTAAGCAAAAATCATTTCCACAAAATAAATATATTTTTGGCAACAATGGAAAGGAAAAATCGAATCAAATATCATACAACATATCTTCATCATCAAGTTCATTATCTTGTTCCTCGAGTTGCGCTGAAAAGGAGTTTGTTTATGATCAGTCTACCAACACCAAAATAGAATATATCACCTTTGAACCAGATCAAGCCAACTCGACTTTTATTAAACCAGGGTATTATTACGGGGTGTTTTATGAGGAACGGTGGTATGTAGGAAAAATGGAAGAAATTATCAACGATCGTATGTTTAAAATGAAGTTTCTCAAGCAAATCAGACGAATAAATAAAATTACTTGACCCAAGGAAAACGACGTTGCAAATATCCATAAAGAATTTTTAATTTTGGGGCCTTTAGCTTTAACCAAACAACCATGGTCCTCGAAAGAGGACACTGTTATTTACACTTTACAGGAAAATAGTTATAGACACCTTAAGAATACATATAATGAGATTAAAGTTAATAAACGTTCGATAAGCGTAAATAAATAATTATGTATATGTTTCTTCATAATTTTTGTATATTATTATTTGCTCCTAACTTATTTTATGTTTTAATGTTGTTAAGTGACTGCAATAATAAATGTTCTTTTTTGCTCCAACTCCTTTATTTATTATCCGACTAAAATCGAAATAAAAGCATTCTAAATATAATACAAATGATCAGCGATTTTACTTTAAAATAAAAAAGTGACAGTAGTTGAGCATATAGAAGTATCTGGAGAAGTACAATACACTCGACTATACACTTAAAGTATACTAATACCGACTAGTATAGTTCTCGGACGTTTGAGAATGTTCGCGGATGTCCGGGGGATGTCCGGGGATATATGGGGATGTACGGAGGATGTATGGGGTGTCCCTATAGAAGAGGATGTCTAGTGTACACATTTTCCCCAGTGGTTTACCCCTCGGATATAACCAAAGAAAAAAATTATTCAATACAATAACTATAACGTAATGTATAGTAATTGAAATGCTCTAAGACTTCAGTCTTTCTAACTTATTTATTAAATTGATTTAGATTGTCGTAAAACCTTAAATTTTTCATAACGAATCCATAATAAAATTTAAAGTAACCAATGTTACCGTTGCCCTGTATTGCCTTCTTACAATCATACAACGACGTTGTTCGACATGTTCTCCAGGTCAAGCGCGATTCAATTAAAAAAAACGGTGTCAATGGCAGTGGCGGCTCGGGGCGTGAGCAACCACACAGACAAGACCGACTCGCCCATTATCGGCGATGTACTCCCAGATGTCGAGCATATCACCGACAACAAACGAACCAGTCCCGTCCACGTAACTACACCGCCAAAACGCGCTCACCAGCCGCCACTGGTCAATGGATGTTTGTTTTGAGTTATAGTCAGATAATGTCAGTAGTTAGTTGTCAAATGATTTTTATGTGCTGAGTATATTAAAACATTGCTTTAGTGAGATTCATTTATTAATTTGTTTCTTACGAGACTACGCCGCGGCCTTTTCTCTATCAGTAAAGAGTAATTTAACAGAGTGGCGCTCAACTAAGAAAAATAACAAAGAACGCCAAAGTAGTGACTTCATCGACATCACCGACATCACCAACATACAGCAACACCAGACGCCACAACAGGCAGTCATCCCAGTTACGACCAACCTGGAAATTCAGCTGGCCGCCCTCATCGAGGATATAAAATTAATGAGCAACAGAATATCATCCATGGAAATAAATAAAAATAACAAAACGGCTGGTTGAGAAATCACCCAACTCCTAACACCAGACACACACTCCACAACCCCGAAGAAAATCTCCTCGGAAGAATTAGTAACTGGCCCGCAGCCAGTAGTCTCCCTTGGACCCGTTGCTGCCCCCAGTACACCAATAACACAAAAAACGGAACAGCATCCGCAACACGCCTACTTCTGCCGCTCCTGTCATCGTGAATCACTTATACCCTGACCACCAAGACCGTACAGCGGCCACCTAGTCGAAGACCCGGAGATCTTCCTGACCAGACTAGACGCACATCTAAACAAAGGGTGTATAGAGGTACCGGAAGATGTGGACGATGCCGTTCGACCGTATTTGGTGGGGGAAGCTGCAACCTGGTTCAGAAAGAACGAGGGAGGATTCGGCACGTTTACAGAATTCTGTCACCGCTTCAGGCGAAAATATCTAGGCCCGCAACTCAAAAGGGCGCTACAACAGACCTGCAAGACGAGACAAAAGGTGAACGAAGACCCCTCCACATTCATCACACGGATAAAAAAGTTATGTCTGGGTCTCAAACTCCAGTGGCCCGAGGACGAACTAGTAGAACATATTATCCACCAAATAACGCAGCAATACTGCTTCCAGCTAGCACAGGCAGGCCCGCGAACAATCACAGAGCCCCTAGGTACGCATCGCCCAACGCCCCAACCAAAGACGATCAACACTACCACATCACCAAGACCCAGATCAAGCCCAGGACCCGCAGCCGGGGTGCAGCCGCACGAATCCTTGAGGAGCGCAGAGACACTGAAATGCGTAACGGACCTGGAGAACCAATCGAAACAGCGCCTCTCAAGGGGGACGTATGTTACCGTTGCCTTGTATTGCCTTCTTACAATCATACAACGACGTTGTTCGACATGTTCTTCAGGTCAAGCGCGATTGAATTTAAAAAAAAACGGTGTCAATGGATGTTTGTTTTGAGTTATGTCAGATAATGTCAGTAATTAGTTGTAAAATGATTTTTATGTGCTGAGTATATTAAAACATTGCTTTAGTGAGATTCATTTATTAATTCGTTTCTTACGAGACTGCGCCGCGGCCTTTTCTCTATCAGTAAAGCGTAAGTTAACACCAATACTTACGCTATTCACATTAAATTTAAAAGATGATTATAGAAAAGTTTGTAAAAAGCTTCGATGTTTACAGAAACCTTTCACAAATATATAATAAACAGGTGTACACTTCTAAAAAGAACTGTTTTTAAACAATTTATATCCAAGCAAAAATAAACATAAAAAATTTGACAGGAAAAATATACACAACACATGTTTTTTTGACAGATATCATTTATCTGCCAACATCGAATTAAACTATTAGTCTATTAAAAATATGTAACAAAGAAATTTAATATTGAAACTGAAATTATGTAATAAAGGTAAAAGAAAGTTCACACTTGGTTATTTGTTTCACTAAAATTTTATTTACAAAATACGCTTGGACAATTGTTTCGAACTTCTCAGTTCATTCTCAACTGAACAAGAAAAGTTTTACTTAAAATTAGAATAGATAATTTGAGTAAGGTGGGAGTAACATTGTGAATAATATAAGGGAGTTATGTATTATGGGGGTTTTCCTAGTAATTAACGAGAAGCAGCCTTAATAACAGGGGAAATTACGAACTCTGTTTGTTCATTTACTATATTTAATGATTTGTTTATTGCTTTGGATATTTCCATTATTTCCACAAGGTCTAATCGTTTACTTTTATTTGCTGAGTGTAAAATTTCAAAATTATTTAATGATACCATGTGCTGTTCATTTATACAATGCTCGGATATACCTGAACATTTCTTGGAATATAAGATTGCTTTCCTATGTTCTTCTATACGTGTGCGAAAACATCTTCCAGTTTGACCTATGTAGAAAGCATCACAGTCTAAACAATTTAATTTATAAACGCCACATTTATCTGCTTTTTGAATTATATCCTTATTATTTGTTCAAAGTTTACCTAGATTTAATTTATTTACTATTATAGTTTTTATGTCTAAATTAACTAATCTATTATTAATTTTATTCGTGGTCTTTCTTTCCTATGTAATTTATTAAACGATAATTAGTTGGTTCTAATTGGGGGGCTGCATATAAGAATTTATAAATCTGTTTATGTTTTTTCTTTGTAATTAGTCTATTAATAATATCTGGACTGTATCCGTTGTTCACGGCTAAACTTTCAGGACTGCTACTTCTTTATCAAAATTTGGTTTAGAAAGGGGAACGGTTAGTAGTCTATGTATGAAACTGTTGAAAGAGGAAAACTTAATGCTATCGGGTTGTTTGCTATCTGCAGATATAAGGGTGTCAGTGTATGTGTGTTTTCTGTAAATACTATAACCTAATTTGCCATTTAATTTTGTTAGTGTAAGGTCCAAAAAATTTAAACTGTTATCTATTTCTTTTTCTATGGTGAATTGTATTTTTTGATTGATTTCATTTAAACGATTGAAAAATAAATCTAATTGCTTGCCAGTACCTACCGGTCCACACACATAACACATCATCCACATATCTAAACCAACTGTGTATACAATTAACAAATGGGATTTTAGAACTAAACAGATCTTCTTCAAATTTCGACATAAATATTTCTGCAAATAAACACGACATGAGAGAACCCATTGCTAAACCGTCTCTTTGTTTGTAGTATAAATTATTAAATTTAAAATAATTTTGTTGTATGCAAATATTCAAGATATTTCGTAATTCTATTTTACTGTCACCTGTCAACGTACTATTTGCTATTAGATCATTTAAAATAACGTTCAACTCATTCGTAGGGATAGAAGTATACAAACTGCAAACATCGAAGGAAACTAATTTAAAATTTTGAGGTAATTTACTAGTTTCTAATTTACTCACCATATCTAAGGAATTTTTACTTAAATTTCAGATGTAGAAGGTCAGGCAATTTTGTGTTGATCAGTTTACATAACTTGTAGGCCGGGGCTTATACATAAGAAACAACAGGTCTTATCGGGCAGTCTTGTTTATGAAGCTTTGGGAGCCCATATAACAAGGGGGCTTTCGGATTCATGACAGTTAAAGAGTATGCATCATTAGCACTGCTACAACATTGCATACAACAAAATTATTTCAAATTTAATAATTTATACTACAAACAAAAATACGGTTTAGCAAAGGGTTCTCCCATGTCGTGTTTATTTGCAGAAATATTTATGTCGAAATTTGAAGAAGATCTGTTTAGTTCTAAAATCCCATTTGTTAATTGTATACACAGTTGGTTTAGATATGTCGATGATGTGTGTGGACCGGTACTGACTGGCAATTAGATTTATTTTTCAATCATTTAAATGAAATCAACCAAAAAATACAATTCACCATAGAAAAAGAAATAGATAACAGTTTAAATTTTTTGCACTTTGCACTAACAAAATTAAATGGCAAATTAGATTATAGTATTTACAGAAAACACACATACACTGATACCCTCATATCTGCAGATAGCAAACTACCCGATAGCATTAAGTTTTCCTCTTTCAACAGTTTCATACATAGACTACTAACCGTTCCCCTTTCTAAACCAAATTTTGATAAAGAAGTAGCAGTCCTGAAATGTTTAGCCGTGAACAACGGATACAGTCCAGATATTATTAATAGACTAATTACAAAAACATAAACAGATTAATAAATTCTTATATGCAGCCCCCCAATTAGAACCAAGTAATTATCGTTTAATAAATTACATAGGAAAGACCACGAATAAAATTAATAATAGATTAGTTAATTTAGGCAAAAGGCAGATAAATGTGGCATTTATAAATTAAATTGCTTAGACTGTGATGCTTTCTACATAGGTCAAACTGGAAGATGTTTTTGCACACGTATAGAAGAACATAGGTAAGCAATCTTCTATTCCAAGAAATGTTCAGGTATATCCGAGCATTGTATAAATGAACAGCACATGGTATCATTAAATAATTTTGAAATTTTACACTCAGCAAATAAAAGTAAACAATTAGACCTTTTGGAAATAATGGAAATATCCAAAGCAATAAACAAATCATTAAATATAGTAAATGAACAAACAGAGTTCGTAATTTCCCCTGTTATTAAGGCTGCTTCTCGTTAATTACTAGGAAAACCCCATAATACATAACTCCCTTATATTATTCACAATGTTACTCCCACCTTACTCAAATTATCTATTCTAATTTTAAGTAAAACTTTTCTTGTTCAGTTGAGAATGAACTGAGAAGTTCGAAACAATTGTCCAAGCGTATTTTGTAAATAAAATTTTAGTGAAACAAATAACCAAGTGTGAACTTTCTTTTACCTTTATTATTTAATATGTTTCACCAAGTGCCTAGCGAGACCTCAATCAATTATATGAAATTATGTGTTTTTTGCCATGAATGCGTATATTACGATCAATTTATAAATTTTCTATTTAAGCTAATGAAATAAATGCCCTCAAGTATAATTTCAGTAGTTTCTCTAATACAGTTATGACAACATGTAAACGTCATCGATGACGTGCAATTGAATATAACGCGCCTGCTCCATATATATTAATGAAATACATATTGCTTAATATACATCTGTTGTATAAAGAAAATAAATTGTATAGCGGCAACATGAATTAACTTCCTCTATTTATTATTGATGGTTTCAAAAAAGTGAGTGCATTTTATTATTTATTATTATATTATATTATAAAATGAGGTAATAAATTGTAGAAATAAAAAAAATCGTTAAATATGGGAACAAGGAATGATTTTAGCTAATATTTAATTTTTCCATGTATTACGTATTTGGAAATATTCTATATTCCTTTTAATTATCTATATGCATGTTTATCAATTTATTGAAGTATTGAGTAACTGAATTGAGTATACCGTACAACAAATTTATATTTAAATGTCCACAATTTTGAAGACACAAAAGACATATCCTCTAAAATAAATTTGTCAAAAATTAAGTGTCAATTGAATAAAATAGCCTTTAACTTTACTTTCCCTGGCTCTTTGTAGAATTGAAAACAGAGTATAGACATCTAATTATCAACATTTTGTCATAAAATACCTTAATCTCGTAAACCTTAAATAAAAGTAAACAACTTCTATTCTTCAACGAATCCACAAGGCCGAAAACCCTACAGTAGGATTTAAATTATACCTGCCATAAAAGATGACTTATGTTGCAATTCAAGATGTGTCAATTTTAAAAATCGATCATTTTGTTTCGATAATGTAGCCTCCTAAAATAACAAAACAGAATTGCCAATAATATTCTTAAATATAATAACTGTAAAACCATAAAATTTTAATGTTACGGGACTTATTAGGCTACTAATTCAGTAATTATCATTACAATGTTGTCTTTACAAATATGGCCGCCTGTATGGATATGTAGACATTCATTTTATTGCATTCACTATTATCTATCTGTAGAATGTCCGTAACCAACAGTTTGTTTATGGCAATACATTAATTATCTGTCTTAGTATATATATATATATATATATATATATATATATATATATATATATATATATATATATATATATATATATATTATAAAATGAATTGTGCAGATAAAAAGCGGTTTTGAGTCGTTTTAAAAGAAATGCAAATATTTGTGTTATACCCAGAATGAGAAAATAGAGACATTGTAACAGGGTATAAAGACAAAATTATTGGTATTAGTTATTGGATGTGTTGTGCTACGCCCGTGCCTGTGAACGGGACAACTAGCCCTAAAACCAAGTAGGCCAGAAGCGCAGTCAAATATGGCGCATACGCATACTATATTTCCATCCGGCGGTAATTTTGATATGTCAAAATAAACTGAATCAACTTTAGCATTAATCCGCAAATAAAACTTAAAATTACGTTTCGGAAACTGTGTGACCACCTTCAGACACCTTACCTTTTTGCTTCCCAAGTGCGATGAAAATCAAAGACAGAGATTATGCCGCTAGCTCATTCGTGTGTGGGCATAGGTTCTGTCGAGACAGAGGTGGATGGAGTACCCGGCGCCATCTCTTTGAAAAATTAATCTCTATCCCAAAGTAAATTGACCCAAGAAATATGAACAATGACGTTATGAGTTGCTATTATGCAAAACTACATTAGAAACAAAAAAAACAAAAATCACAATTAGTGCGATATTCGTTCAATATTAATGGAAGCGATCTTAACAGAGATAAATCGGGCGCATTTAAAGGAAAACAAGTACTTGTCTTTTACAAAGCTTCTGCACCAAGGTATTTCATGACTACTCCCTGTAGATTCAGATATTACATTATTTAGCAACTAATCACAGAAATTTAAACAGGTATCAGCTGAGGATAGGCCCTCACAAAACAACCTTACCTAAATAATTCGCCCTTGCTACTGCAAGAGAATATTCCACAAAAGTAATACAAATACAACAGCAAGTGCTGGTTTAAAATTCAAGCAATAAATAAATGAAATCGTTAAGTCTTAAACGTTGTTTAAATTATCAAGACAAATTATTATATCATTAGATTTGATCTACAAAATATTAACAAGATTAATTACTAGGCCATTAACTAGAACAACGATGTAATTTCTAACCAAACTGCCAATATTATATTAACAGAAATTGACTATTTGGACATTAACTCTGAATAGCATTTAAAGAACAAAAAAAATATCAAAACAAATCCTAAGTCACAAAGGACAACAAACTGTCTTATAACCTCCGATCAAACTCTTATATCGGGGTTCAACATGACACACAAAGGCCAAACAAATGTTACAATTTACTAATTAATCTCTAATACATTAGCCCTCAATATAAATAGCGTAATTAACCTAAGTTAACTTCCAAAAATTCAGGGAAATAAAATTTGTGCTACTTATCTCTACGAGCACATGAATCCCACTCATAAAACACATCACCCATAAATAAGTTCCGGATGACGGAAATGTGAGCCGAAAGCCACGGTGGTAATTCTTCCAGCAGCGAATTTCCTTGAAGTTATATTAATCCAATGTACTATTTTACATCAGCAACAAGATGGCGTCGGCATGATGTCGATGCACATGGTAATTAAAACGTGTCGTGCTTCTTTAATCTGGACTAATCCAGGTCATCCTAACAGCAGCGATGATCGTGCAATTGAACGTCGGCTAAACAAATCCGTAACACATACGAAGACAGGAATAACGGGAAAATCTACGTACTTTTGCACCATCCGCATTTATCTAGCGTACCACTAACTCAAAACGGCAAATAAAACATTATAATCTTTATAGCAAAAGTACGGCAGACATTATATCATACGCTGCAAACGATCACACACCAATCTCGAAGCAACCGACCCAAAAGTCTCAGATACTCGCTGACTAAAATGAAATTTCCCACAATACAGAGCCATCTGTGCCACGCAAAGCGAAATCTGCCGTTGTTATACCAATGAACCAAAATGAAAGACTATTTACAAATTACCGGGAGCAATGCACAAATACACAATCATATTTCGAACAGAATATTTACAGTAATTAAAAATAAAAATAAAAGACATTAATTCGGAATCAATTAAATAACCCCAAGCAGACTAACGTTAACCACCGATGACAGGTGGCGCTAGCGGGACAATATTAACCACTTATTAATTACTATAATCGAAATGAAATATAATGGTTCCCGATGAGAACCGTAAAGTAGTCAAGGGAAATACCACACAAACCGAAAATGAAAGAATGGACATCCCGACGGTGATTAAAGAGTAACTCCAAGCATCTCACCAACACATGGACGAATTCAGAGGACGTGCACACGGCAACCCGCAGGGAGTATACAAAAAAAATATAAAATGTTCATCAAAATTAAAAGGAAAATGTAACAGTTGTTCCTTTTACGTTGGTCCCAACAGAAACACACACTTTTTCACCTGACGACAATCGACAAGTATTGAATGGTACATACAATCAAACTTTTAATGTACCTATATGTGTAGGAACAATTTTATCTGTACATCTACTCTATTTTCAGATAAAGCCGGTAATAAAAGGATAGTATTAACTGAAAGAGTGTTAGTAGGACAGTAGAATATATTTACTTCATTACTTCTGAATACCGGGAATTCTAAAGTTGAACTCATATTTCTGCTGTATTTTACGCTATATGGTACATATGAAGTCACTGTGTGGAACTGACCTTTTTATTTTTGCAATTTCAAGATTACTAGTACTTCCACAATTTACAACACAGAACGTTGTAAATATCTTTTTGTAAGAAACACTTATAAAAGAAATAAAACACGTTAATTTACTACATCCAAGTAAATCACAGTCAATTGAATAATATTCAAGTTATTGTAGGATAGAATTATTACTTAACAGTGAATCAATAAGTATGTTGCATATTGCATTTTGGAGCATAGTTTGAAAAGTAATTATTTTAACGACACCAAGATGTTTTATTGAATTTTCGTCTATATTTAAAAAAAAATCATTGACCCAAGACTGCAGCTCGAGTTTCAAATAAGACGAATTCTACATTAAAGTAAAACGTTAAACGTTAATCGTTTAGAAATAGACGTTTAACTTTCAATTACTAACGTCATATTTTAGCAAAATGTACGTTGTTTTATTAAAGTTAGTTAAGACCATTTCTAGCAACTTTTGAAATAAAGATAAAATTGAAAAATCTTGTATTAGATTGTTTTTTTCTGTTTTGTATATACATTATATATATATACCGTGCATTTTTTTTAACTGTTGCCATAGGGAATTGCATGGTAAAAATTATACCCCCTGTTAACTTATGATGCGATGCAGATTTGGTGCTAATTCTTCTTTTAGAAATAAATCACCAATAATACTACAGAATGCATACTGTTTGAACAACCACAAGCAGTGGTATTTGACTAATTTTACTCTTAAAACTTGAAGGTAATGAACATACATAATTTGACAAAAAACTTAGTAGGCAAGATCAGAACGAAAATTTGCAAATGTCATTTTATTCATAAGTTCTGTCAAATACCCGGTTATTGTGAGCAATTACTTTAAAATGTCTGTTTTCACAACTAAAGAACGTGTTGAACTCGTAACAGCATTCATTAAAGGTATGTCCAGTAGAGAAATCAGCCAGAATTTTGCTGCTGCATATCCCGATCGCCCTATTCCGAGTAAAACTATAATACTCAAATATTACAATGCTTTTCGTGCCACGGGTTGCTTAAATCATCAGCACAAAAAACGGAAAAGAAACTCGTATGTTGTTACAGAAGATTTAAAAATGAAGACCCCACCACACTTACTTCTCTGGCAGAAGAATTTCACGCTTCAAGAAGCAGCTGTTTTATAGCCCTGAAAATGGAAAAATTCAAGTCGTACAAAATTAAAAATGTGCCCCGTGATTACTTTCCAAGAATAGAATTCTGTAAATTCTGGATGGAAAAAATTAATGAAAATCAAAATATTTTAAATAATATTCTATTCTCTGATGAGAGTTCTTTCACATTAAATGGCAAAGTTAACAAACAAAACAGACAGGTTTGGGCAAGAGAAAATCCCTACAGAACATAAGAAACACATACGCAATATCGTGATAAAGTTAATGTGTGGGTAGGAATTTTAGGGAATCACTTAGTAGGGCCATATTTATTGACGGAAATTTGAACCAGCATAAATACTTAGATCTTCTTCAAATGGAGGTAGGCCCGCAGGTGGATTCTTTGAGATGCAACGGAGCAATAATATTTCAACAGGATGGAGCACCAGCCCATTCGGCTGCCATCGTCAGAGAGTTTTTAAACGAAACATTTCCTGATAGTTGGATTGGCCAATATGAACCATTCCATTGGCCTGCTCGAAGTCCTGACCTAACACCACACGATTTTTTCTTATGGGGGCATTTAGGAACACAAGTTTACGACCTCATAAGAGGTCAACCAGAAACTGTGGAGGAACTAAGGGAAAGAATAACTGAAGCTTGTAATTCCATTAATGTGCGAACTTTACAAAACACTCGAACAAATTTTCAAGATCGCTTGGGACATTACTTAGCAGTCGAAGGAAAACACTTGAACAATTCCTTTAATAATTACTAATAATTTTTGTTAATTTGTTGAGTTGTTTGTGCTTTAATGGTTTCTACGTTTTTTTTTATAAATAAATGTTTACATGTTCTGTCTTCCAAAAACTAATTTAATCATAGCCTCGAGGAGCTATCGCTATTTATTTTTTAAAACAACGGCTGCTAGAAATAATAGTGGCAAGAAAACGCTTTCACAAAAATATTTTTTTCAAAACTTTTTCGACAGTTTAGAATATTGAATTGTAATCTATCCGATAGTTTAAAGAATCTTCCAGCTTTGTTCCAAAAAGGGTTTAAATATTATCATCAGAACAAAAGTTAACACAATGTTAAATTTTTACCATGCAATTCCCTATGGCAACAGTTAACAAACGCACTGTATATAAAAATAATATTGAACAATTATGAACTTGAATATTCGTTTCTTTTCAAAGTTGTTTGAAAAGCCTATTTCTCATAAACGATGTAATCGATTTTATAAATTGATATATTCTTATAATTCATTCACATTACATAATTTTTCAAAAGTGGTATAACTCAACCACTAGCAAATGAATTATATTACGAAAAAATTGTTCTTCGATCTAAGGTTAACAAGATTCAGTAATTTAATGGAAAAAAAATAGGTGTGGCCACCACACGACTTTCTTATACGTATGAGCATTTCAAACTATACAATTTTAAAAATTTGTTTACACAAAAATTATTCAAAATCCTATTCTAAGTACTTTTATTCTCTTAATAAATCGCTATAGAATAAATACTTTGCAAGATATTCTTAAAAAATTGTTACTCCCTAAGAGTAAAAGTTTTACTTCCGGTCCAAATTTTGAAATTTCATATATACAAAAAATATCGCAAATCTAGCACTAAATACTTTTGTACTCTTGATAAATATATATAGAATGCATAACTTACGACATATTTGCAAAAAATCGCTATTCGATAAGAGTAAAAGTGGTACTTCTGGTCTAAATTTAAAAAAAAAATATACAAAAGAAATTGAAAATTATGTTTTAAATACTTTTATACCGGTAACGTACCTGTCTAAAAAGCATGATTTGCGAAATATTCGCAAAAAACTGATTTTCGATAGGAATTTCGAAACAATTTTTAAATAAAATTCTTCTCAATTTTAATTTTAAGTACATATGTATTCTTAATAAATTTGTTTAAACTAAGTAGTTGGCAAAATATTGGCAAAACTCGATTTTCTCACTGAAGTAAACTGTTACTTCCGGTCTACCGATTTTATTGAGAAACTAATCAGATCTCAAGAGGGAGATTATACACGTAAATACAAAATTTGGAATTGTGTCTACAGCGGTTTGACCGCTATAGTGGTCACACACAGAAACACAGACATTTTTTAAAAACCACTTTTTCGGTATCAGGGGACTTCAAAACGTGGACATCTGCAAAAATCTCGAAGTCAAAAATGTTCATCAACACAATACTTCCTCATACTACGTATAAGAAAGTAAAAATATGTTGCAGATATCCAGTGTGTTTCGTCTTTTCATGAATACACTGTCTAGATGCTAAACATGCAAGCATGCTTAGAAACTGTATATTTCTATACCCTCGTGCCAATACGCACCCATTCCAGAACCACAGATAATGCCAATTTCTGGTTGAGTATCCAGATGAGATTGAATATATTTCGCTGTGTCTAATAGTGATTCGTAACTGCATCTGCAATAAAAAAAAAATGTCATTATAAATTACATTTTTATTATTATTAAAATTATAGGTACAAGACATTTTTATACGTATTATACTAAAAAGGAAGAAATTATCACAATTACTCGTTGCTCTAATACTACAATACGCGCGACAGATTTTATATATTCTTTTATAAAAGTAAAAGAGAATACCTTATGTTACATTAAATTAAAATCCATTTGACGTTTTACAGTGTAAATCGCTGTTGATGTGTAATCATAGCTTTTTTGTCCATCGCTCATGATCAAAGTTATGTCAAATGACTTTCACTGGTACAAGAAAACTGCATATTCCTTGTGTCACTATTTTGTCCTTCTAATATATATATATATATATCTTGTAAAGACAGATTAGTTTGCATGTCTACAATTCTATGCTATGGAAAGAGGTAACAGCTGCTCTGCTTTTGTTATAAAATGGTTCATATATTCAAAAAAATTTTTTTTTGTATTTCTGTATGAAGTTAAGCGTGGAACACAATATCGAAAAAATGCCCCCCACGACTCTGCTGGCACGCTCTTGCTTTTCTTACGAAATTCTCGATGACTTTTGCGCATAATTGTGGTTCGATTTCGCCAATAACAGGTCTAATCTTCGCCTTCGGCTCAGGAATTCTTCGTGGATTGTTAGCATTGACACGAGATTTAACGTACCCCCAAAGAAACAAGATGCGCGGGGTCAAATCTCACTAGCGCGGGGGACAATTCCGATCACCATTGCGTGAGATGATCTCTCAGAAAAATTTTCTCACAACAAATCCATTGTTTCGCGCGCCGATGACAGGTTGCTCCGTCCATTTGAAACCTCATTCCTTCAATATCCATTCCATCCAACAGTGGCCACAAAAAGTCCCTCAACATGTTGCGATAGCGTACGCCATTCACGGTTACTGCTTGTTCAGCACCATTCTCGAAAAAGTAGGGCACTATTATTCCGCCACCCCAGAATCCACACCAGCCTGTAACTCTTTCTGCATGCAATAGCTTTTCATGAATCTCTCGAGGATTCTCCTCGCCCCAACGCCGACACATTTTGAGTGTTCACGTACCCATTCAGCTGGCAATGCGCCTCATCGCTAAAGATAACCGACTTCGAAAAATCGTCGTCCTCTTGTTGGTTTTCCAAACACCCAATTTACAAATTCTAGACACTGGCCATGGCCTGCTGGCTTGAGTTCTTGTAACAACTGCATCTTGTACGCGCGCATATGCAGATCTTTGGTGAGTATTCGGTGCAGGGTGCTTCTCGACATGTCTAACTGTTGAAAACGACGACGAATCGATGTTTTGGGATTTTCGGTAACACTTTCACGCACTACTGCAATATTTTCGAGAGATCAGGTGGTACGATGATGTACAGCTACTTTTATGTTTACATTCGAACCAATTTCCTCGAAAATATTAATTAATATTTGAGTTGTTGACAGATTAGGTACATTCCATCACCCGAAAATTCCACGAAGTCTACGAACTGTTTCCGCATAATATTCTCCATACTTATACTGCGTTTTCACAACAACAACGCGTTGTTCCGCGTTGACTACTAATCGCAATAATGACAGATGAAGGATGTTATAGTTTCAGTGCCGCCAACCTAACTAAACGAACGTAAGACACATTTTAATTATTGCGCTCTTAATGGGACACCCTATATAACTAATGAATCAATTCGTTTCAATTTAATGCTACGCTTCATTTAGCATTGTTTTCAGGTTTGTTACTAAATATGGCAGCTTTGCCGAAATATGTATCAAATCATTTTCATTTTAATGTGGTTGTGTTAGGAAAATTTTACTGTTGGTTTACACATTGATGTTGCACCCTCATTAATGCATACTCGTATATTTCAATCTCATTTACGTCGGTTTTATTCTGGTTGGTTGAATTTGCGAACTGAGAGGAGTCGTAACGGCAAAATGAAAAAAGCTGTTATTTGACAACGGCAATCAATTCATGGGGATGATTAAAGGCAACAGTCCCAACATTTTACACGCAAAGGAGGGCACTTTATGTCTTTTAATTTATAGCGACAACACGAATAACATAGTAACAAGAAAGTTAATAAAACAGCGTTAATTGTGTTCTAAATATTTTCTAAGAATTCCTAAATTTTGTTTTACAAATCGAAATCTAGCAACTAAGACTTCGTAAAGCCGTTTTCTCTTGAACAATACATTTAATTTCGTCAAATAATAAGGAATAACCAAGCACATTACACAAGATGAGATTAAATTAATATATCAAAATATACATTGAATTACTGAATAAGGCTTTTGTCTGTTTATTTGTTCAAACATCACGCAAAAACTTCTACTGGATCGATTTTGATAAAACGTTTTTGGGTTTGAAAACTTATAATTAGACTTTAACTCTGGTCCAAATCTTTTGTCTCGAGATATAACAATAAAACCACATTTTTCACAATCAAATACAACCAATATTAGATGAACTCCCATACCAGGGTGAAGCCGTGGGTAACGGCTTCACCACTTTTTAGAATGTCCGATTTTATAAATAAGTCATGTTAAACTATCCAAAAAAACAATGAGCTTAAAGAGCGCAACATTTTCATTGAGACAATACTATTCTGATGTGACAGTGGACAGGCTTGTCGACCTTTTCAAGGTCTACTATCGTTAGAAAAAAAAGCACACAGTAATAATAAAAATTAACTTAAAATTCAATTTGATCAAGGATCCAAAAAAAGCCCACGTATAAAATTTAAGCCCTATTCAATCACGTTTCGAAAAACCGCCAAATTGAATCCGTCATTTATTTAAAATTTCGACATTGGATTCGTGATCAGCTACCCCAAAAACCTCCAAAAACGAAGTTTAGAAACACTCAATAAAGTTTCAAGGAACCTTTCCACCATATGAATCCGCCATTGTTTTTTTTTAATTTCGACTTCGGATTCGTGATAAGCGACCCCAAAAAACTCCCAAAAACAAAATTTCACAAACCTTCATCAATTTTTGAAAAATCCTTCCGCCATTTTGTTTTTTAAAAGTTGGGACTTCGCATTTGTGATCGGCGACCACAAAAATTCCCAAAAACGAAATTTAGAAACATCAATCCAGTTTCGAAAAACCTTTCCGCCATATTGAACACGCCATTTTAAAAATTTTGATTTCGGATTCGTGACCAGCAACTCCAAAACCCCCCTAAAGCAAAATTTCACATATTTCAATTTTCGTAAAACCTTTCCGCCATATTGGATCCGCCATTTTGTTTTTAAAGTTTCGAGTTCAGATTCGTGATCACTGACCCCAAGTACCCCCAAAAACGAGATTTAGAAACATTCAATCAAGTTTCGAATAACCTTTCCGTCATACTGAATCCGCCATTTTGTTTTTGAAAAATTTCGACTTCGGATTCGAGATCAGCGACCCCAAAAACCCCCAAAAGGAAAGTTTCACATACTTCAATTTACAAAAAAACCTTTTCGCCATATTGGATTAGCCATTTTGTTTTTTAAAATTTCGACATCGCATTCGTGATCAGCGACCCCCCCCCCCAAATTAGAAACATCAATCAGTTTCGAAGAACCTTACCGCCATATTATATCACCCATTTTGTTTTTTGAAATGTTAGCTCCGAATTCGAATCAGTCACCCCAAAAACACCTGCGTGTCCAGTTTTAGTTTAATCAGAAGAAATAAATTGATTTCAGCTAGCTTTTACGAATTTAGCTCCGCCCAGTGTGCAGTGCGTAATTATTTAGATAAAATTATTTCGTAGGGGCACATTAATGTTAAAAGCAATCCTTTTTCTCTTTTTGAAATTATTGTATTTTAATAATTCAAATTTATAATCATTTAAAAAAATCAATCTGTATTTAAAAATGTTAGGTCAAGCGACCGCGGGACCATTATGTTGAGAAGCCGACGTACGCCGTACCATAATAATACATTCATGTGCACGTCTCTAAATCTGATGTTTGTTGCTTACATTTGTGACGTATTCCGGCAATTTTTCTACCATGTCCATCTGTAAAGGAGTTTAAATTGCTCGTACTTTCGACACTGGATGACAATGAACTTGGAATAAGCAAGCAAACGGTCCGAAAAGTCAGTTCTTTTCGACTCAAAGTCTTCTTCGGCCCTCAAAATCTTCAAAACTTAGAATTCTGGCTTAAAAGTGAAAGTTTTGAAAGAACTCCGTGTACCTTTCAGATTTGACTTTTGTTGCGATTTTTAACGTGTTTCACATGAATTTTTCATCACGAACGCTATCCCTGGAAATTTTTTCATTACGCCCGAGTGTCGATGCTTGCACGCTCCTCTTCAACGCTCAATATCTTTGCACACGCTACATTAAGAAGTTAAATCTCTCCGTCGACCGCCAAACGACAGCTTTTTGTAAATAAATTTGACTTAACTGGAGCTGTAGTGAATTGTTAGGAAACTCAAGAAAAAATACAAAGAAGGGGGTCGATACGGTTACATTTTTGGCAGTAAATGCAGTGATAGAAATACCAAAATTATCTCAACGGAAACGATCACATACTGGATAATGTGAGTAAACTGCAAATGAGTAAAACTCGGAAAGAATTAATAAAGAAACCAAACTTCGGCTGTTTAATCCTAAGCTTTGATATACATTTGAAATTGGAGTAGTAATTCGACTTTTTTTATGAACTGTTGAGAATTACCTAATAGATAGAAGTTTTTACAGCATAATCTTTTTTACTCATGAAGCAACCTTCTGCACCAATGGTCACGTGTCATCCCAAAACCGCTGTTATTGGGCTTTTCAAAATCCAAACTACGTCATCTAAAATCAAATTCAACGTTATAAAAAAGTGAATGTCTGGTGAAGATTCTTTACGATCGATTCGATGTTTCTTATTTTATTGACGAGAATTTGAATCGACATGTTTATATGCTTCTTTTGGAAACCTACTTTCTGGACAATTTACCGCTAAAAATGCGGCGTAAAATTTGTTGCTAATGAGACGAAGCTCATTCTATGCTTTTGGGACGGTAGTGGTTGACAGATCAGTTCAAAGAACTGCGGATGTCAATATTCGGACCAATAAATTTCTTCTATTCATTTTTTCCTCTCGGGTATTTTAAAACAAAATAATCGAGAAATACTAGAAGCACGAATGCAAGACGCGGTGAATGAAATAAAGAATAACAAACCATACGTAAACACTGTAGTGAATTTATTAAAAGAACGGAGAAATGTGTGGACATTTTATCGAAACTAATAAAATGCAAGATAGTGGTACTTCTCTTGAAGCATTTTTATGTTTTCTTAATTTAAGACCCTAATGTAATTATATTATATATTTTACACGCAGATTGTTTTTAAAGAATGACTGTCGTAAAATCAAAAATAAAGTATTTCCCAGTCTAGTCAACTTCATCCGGAGACAAACTGTATATCTTTCTGATTGTCACTGATACATTTAAATATGCTTCAGTTACTTACTTTAGTTACTTTACAGACAATAAATCATTATAATACTCTTTTGGACAAAATTAAGGGACCACCAAATAAATTTAAAATAACATTTCTAATTTGCAAGTTATTTTTAATAGGCTTTTAACATGTCATAAACTGACGTTTATTAAACATAATCCAAATAGTGTGCCATGAAACAATTAACAATAGCAAGACATTCGCTGCTATGAAAGGAAATGTCAACAAAAAGGTCAAATTGTTGACAGCTTTTTAAGTCATTTAATTATTAAAACGTGCTTATTGTTTCGATAATTAGTGAAGTTGTTTGCATTAAGTTAATTAAGTATGCCTAGACGCCATTGCAGAGCAGAGGAATTAACCCAAATGATTATTCTTCTTCGTGAAGGATATTCACAAAGGGAAGTTGCTGGAATTCTAAATACAAATATATCTGTGGTACAGAGGGCTGCAGTACGGTTCAGATGCACTGGTTGTTTCAAAAGAAAGCGCGGACAAGGTGCTAAAAGAAAAACAACACGCAGAGAAGATCGCTTTATCGAACTTCAAAGTTTAAGAAAACGGTTTATGACATCTCGTAAGCTAAAAAGTGATCTTCGATTAGCCACTGGAAAAGAAATTTCTACTAAAATCATAAGAAGACTGAAAAAAGTCAATTTGTCTGCTAGAAAACCAGCAACCGGTCCAATTCTCACAGCTACGCACAAAATAAATCGCTTTAACATTTGTCGAAATCATCAAGGTTGAGACGAGGGTCAGTGGAACTGCGTTTTCTTTTCGGACGAGCCCAGATTCCTCCTAAACGGGAATGATCGCCGTGTTCGTGTCATACGAAGACCAGGTGAGCAATTTTCACCATGTAACATTCGAGAATTTGATAAATTTGGTGGGGGTTCTGTAATGGTTTGGGCTGGCATACAATATAGGGGTCGTACAGAATTGGTTTTGATACGAAATGGGTCGCTAACAGCAAGGAGATATGCAGACGACATTATTGTACCCCATGTTCAACCATTTGCCGAAAATTTTGGCAATGGTTTCATTTTTATGCAAGACAATGCCAAACCTCATACAGCTAACATTGTCACAGCTCTGTTGAGATATGCAAATATCCAATGTTTGGAGTGACCTGCAAAAAGCCCTGATCTCAGTCCTATTGATCATATCTGGGATCACTTGGGCACAAAATTAAAAGCGCACCGAGACCGCCAGTAACACTTGATGAGCTCTCTAACATGCTTGTTCAAGAATGGGAACAGATACCTCAAGAAAGGATCCGAAACTTAATCTCGAGCATGCCAAGAAGATTAGCAGCGTGTATTGCTGCAAGAGGAGGGCATACATGCTATTAATAATGATATTTTTGTTAACTTATTACAAATTGGGATTTAAGTTTATGATAAGACCCAATGGCATTTTAGTTTAATTTTTGACTTGTTTCTTTTTTGCCATAAAAGTAAATGGTGTTAATTTAAATAGCACTTAAATCAACTAAACTCTAAGGAAACACATGAATTTATATATTTATTCGTTTCAATAAATTTCGTTATCTTGTTTCATTTTTATTTTGAATTTTACTGGTGATCCCTTAATTTTGTCCAGAAATGTATATACTCACTTCTACTAATTTATAATTATTTTTATAATTACGGTGATATGCAATTTCGTAGTCGATAACTCTGTATAATATTAAATGTGATGAACATGTTTATGTATTTTGTTAATGTATTTTGAAAAAATAAAGTGTATAATTCGATATATCAAAACTGGCGCGTTTCTTGAATGACCCAATATTTACCTATAGTTATAATAAACATCTAACATATTGGTTAGATATATTCTAGAAATTTAACTTAATTTCTAATAATAATGCTAACACAAGCATTTTCCAAGTACTAGAAATTATAAGAAGATAGTATTATAAGTTAAACATAATCTACCTGTTTACATTTTTAAGTATTTCAGTATATTCTTCGCTGTAGTAGATCACTCAAATGATTGTATTTAAATAATTCAGTACTAGAATAAATACTTGATATAATTATTATTATACAACGTTATATTAGTTATATTATTTCGTATTTTAAATCAAGAACGATTTTACTTTTCCACACATAATTCTGTTATAACAACATAAATATTCCAGATAATGTCACAGCATGCGGTTTTAAGTTAACTGCTGTGTAAATTAGGTTGTAAGTTAAAATTACTATCGTTGTATTGAGTCTTTTAAAAACGTCTATTTTTATTTGCCACGGCACAGTTTAACCTTCTGTCATCGTCATTTAAATTGTTTAAAATTAAATTTGTAATGGTGAAACACATTATCTTTTTAAAAATCATATTGTTAAATCAATGAGTATAACAATACGTTACATCGAGATAAAATAGTAATACACATTGTTAGTAGATACAAATATATGACCTCCTTTATTGACTATCAATATTCATTAACTTTTATTAAGTGCTCTGTTGGTGCTACGATGTCAACTAACGAATGCCAGAGTTTTGCGTTCGTAACTCACCTCGTATCAATTTGAACTTTTTACTTACCTATTAGCCGTACACATAGGAAGTTCATTCGGAACCAACCTAAAATAATTATATTTTAAGGTGTCGTTTACTAAAATACAACAATAATGCAATATACATTAAGCAATCACAAGCTATTACAATAAGCAGAAGCACCAAAGCATGGTATTTCACAACTTTCTTTCAGCAAGCTTCATTAATAATATTAATTAAATGCTATAATTCTTATAAAGAATATTTGATCCGTCAGATTTGAATAATTACAGATTTACCTACGTAATAACTTGAAAACCAGGAATTTCCAAAGGTAAAACTCAATATTCTAAACGATTCTAAATAAGGATATTAAAATAAAGATATTTACATTTAAACAGTTGTTGTTAGGTAGGTTAGATCATACTTTAGACTGAAATGTCATAGTTGGTACTAGTGAGAAATATTTTTACTCTATATTTCAACTCTGCAATTGAGAAGTCTACTCCAGAATGTAATAAAGGATGGTAATAAACTAGATAGTAAAAACGATGCTTTAATATTTTATAATTTTTAATTTTTTACCTTTACTTGACAGGTATAGTAAATGAATTCAACAACTACCCAAAATTGATTTGATTTGGTGTTTGTATAGCCACGCAATGTCAAACTACAAGAGATTTATAATAATGATTTTCAATAACATAGTGGTCATTACAATTTAGTCAAATTCTGTATCAAACGCATTCATAACCTCCACTGTCTAAAAGTTCGGCCTATATATACCGTGTGGCCGCCGTTCGTAGCGCGATGCATGTATTAGTAACTACTGGTCGACTATAAATGGGCGTGCCAACTTGAATTGCCACACCGACAGCGGGCGTATAAGTTATACGTATAAATGTATTCGTAGGCAAATCAAGTGAAAAGCAGTGTAATAGGTATTGCGTTCCCCTTGTATGTAATTATTTGTAGTCGTTTGAAGCATCAGATAATCACTGATAATATGTCAGTGAAGTAACTCATCACAGCTTCATAAACAACATAAAAGAGCAAAAATAAATAATAAATAACTCCTAGAATTTAAAATAAAAAAAACTTCTTAATTAAAATAATATTTTTCAACAAATATTATAATCTAAAAACTTAACTATAATAAAATACTGAAACATAAAATATTTATACTTCTTAAAACAGAATTGTAATTCAATATTGCAATTAACTTGCAATTAGCTAAAAAAAATGTTATTCTTAAGCAATAATAAAACTCGAAATAAATTAATTAGTTAAGTGTTCAAATAAACCTCCCTCTTGACCCGAACAGTAACCCAACCGATTATAAAAATTCCGACGCACATTTGTTAACATATCTGCCGTGACAGTATTAGTGACTTCAATAATTTTTGCGCGAAGTTCCTCTAGGTTTGATGGCCGTTCATCACCGTATCAGTAGATCGAATTATGTAAAAAGGGCCATAAAAAGAGATAAAGATCAGGAGATCGCGCTGGCCATTTAATAGGACCCGAGTTACCGATCCATCTGTTTTCAAAAACCGCGTTTAAAAAGTTTGTTACATTACGGGTATTATGCGCTGAGCAACCATCTTGCTGAAACCTAACTTCATTAATATTGAACCGCTCCCGTACTGCGGGGATAATACTACTTTCAAGTAACTCTAGATATCTATTCCCGTTTAAATTACCGTCAATAAAAAAAGGCCCAATTACATGATCCCCAATTATACCTGCCCATACGTTTAGCTTCTCTGGATACTGCGTTCGCGTTGGTATATTTAAATGTAGATTTTTACGCGACCAGTAGCGACAAACTGCGCGATTATGATGCCCGTGTAGCTGAAATGTCTTTTCATCTGTGAACAAAACGTTATTAAAAAAGAATTCATTATCCTGATATGTATTCATCATTATTTCGCAAAATTGCATACGGCGATAATAATCATCGGGAAAAAGTACTTGTGAACTTGTAAATTTGTATGAACGATATTTATTAGTACGTAAAATCTTTTGAACCGTTGTTTTACAGATACCTAATTCGCGGGCAATTTGTCGAGATGACAGTAGGATTTACTTCAACTAAAGCACATACTCGAATTTCTATATCGCTTATATTCTTATCCGGAACAACTCTATTTTTATTAGTTACTAAAGAGAATGTAGTTTCGAACTGACTAACTGTCCTACGAATGGTGCTTGCATTGGGAATTTGACTTTCGGGGTAATTAGCTGCAAATAAATCTCTGGTTACTTCCGCGGAATTACCACCGTAAAATTGTTTAATCATAAAGAGTTTTTGTTCCGGTGTATAATACTCCATTTTTTAAATGACCGTTAGCTACCTACCAACAACGCGATTTATTAAACAGTATGAGCGAATTGTTTACCCTGCGAAATATAAATTGCAACTGACGCTCATATGTGGAAGCGACGGCTAATGCGACTGCGCGACTACACCGTATAAATGTGGATTTTTTGGACAAATGCGAGTGCATCATAGACATATCCAAAATACTAGCTCTGTTGTAATCCAGATGAACATTGCGTCCACTTGTTTACCGTTCTAATACACAGACATCTCTATCTGTTTCGCTTACCCTACAGGTATCGCAATAATGCAGACGCACGCGGTCTTATGGTATATATATATATATATATATATATATAATATATATCTTTCTCTTGGTGTTAGCGACCTTAAATAACTCAATAATACATAGTTTTAAACGTTTCGACATTTTTTTATTGCCTTCATCAGTAAAACTGTAAAGAAAAATACAAATTTTAATTAAATACAGGAACGTATCACATCTAGGCTTTTGAAACTTACCTATAAAATTTATTGTTTTATGCTATTGTGTATTCATAATACCTGACAAGGTATTTTCAATATCATAAAATATACTTCTTATTAATTTTGTAAATGTTATAGCATTTAGAAATAAAATTAAATCAATCTTTTTTTGAAAAACTGTCAAAAATCAAATTTAGAAATAAATGTCATTTTGAAATTTTGTCCGAACGCACACTATAAATATATTACATATATTAGTATGTTTACGTTATAAAATATGAAAATAGATTTTTGATAAACCATCAATTTCATTCCTATCATTAACTGTATTGCTGTTTCGTTTTATTTCAATCATCTCAAGAAAATTTCTTACTTTGGCATTGTTCTCGGTTTTAAGAATTTTAACATTTTTAAAATTGAAATTGTGTTTCATCTTATCTTTATGTTTCTTGAGTGATGTAGGATTTTTTTCATACTTATATCCTTTTATTCTTTCCTCAAGGTATTGTTGAGTTTGACCAATATATATTTTATTACAATCATTACATGGAATGCTATATACAACAATATAATTTTGAAAATGTTAAAATTCTTAAAACCGAGAACAATGCCAAAGTAAGAAATTTTCTTGAGATGATTGAAATAAAACGAAACAGCAATACAGTTAATGATAGAAATGAAATTGATGGTTTATCAAAAATCTATTTTCATATTTTATAACGTAAACATACTAATATATGTAATATATTTATAGTGTGCGTTTGGACAAAATTTCAAAATGACATTTATTTCTAAATTTGATTTTTGACAGTTTTTCAAGAAAAGATTGATTTAATTTTATTTCTAAATGCTATAACATTTACAAAATTAATAAGAAGTATATTTTATGATATTGAAAATACCTTGTCAGATATTATGAATACACAATAACATAAAACAATAAATTTTAGAGGTAACTTTCAAAAGCTTAGATGTGATACGTTCCTGTATTTAATTAAAATTTGTATTTTTCTTTACAGTTTTACTGATGAAGGCAATAAAAAATTGTCGAAACGTTTAAAACTATGTATTATTGAGTTATTTAAGGTCGCTAACACCAAGAGAAAGATATATATTTTATTATAAACGACCAAGAAATAATTTTATTTAAATATATATATATATATATAAATAATTCTAAATTTTTCTTGACCTTATTCACATATTCATGTGCATATATATAATTAAATTTCTTGGACGATTTAGAGGTCAATACTAATTTCAAATTAATTTAAAATTAGTTTAATTGTTAATTAGGTAATTTTTAATCTTTAAAAATTACCCAGCGGTCCAGGAATCGAACCCGAAATCTCCTCCTATATACGCTGGTATACCAGCAATACTTTCCATCTGTTACTTGCTATATGTATATGTATATGTATATCAGTACAATTAAAGGAGTCAAGACCGAAAGCCCGTGGTAGTGTAGTGGATAACACACCTGACTAGTAATCAGGAGATTTCGGGTTCGATTCCTGGACCGCTGGGTAATTTTTAAAGATTAAAAATTACCTAATTAACAATTAAACTAATTTTAAATTAATTTGAAATTAGTATTGACCTCTAAATCGTCCAAGAAATTTAATTATATATATGCACATGAATATGTGAATAAGGTCAAGAAAAATTTAGAATTATTTATCATATACAGCACATGGACGTTTCGGTGCTTATATACGCTGGTATACCAGCAATACTTTCCATCTGTTACTTGCTATATGTATATGTATATGTATATCAGTACAATTAAAGGAGTCAAGACCGAAAGCCCGTGGTAGTGTAGTGGATAACACACCTGACTAGTAATCAGGAGATTTCGGGTTCGATTCCTGGACCGCTGGGTAATTTTTAAAGATTAAAAATTACCTAATTAACAATTAAACTAATTTTAAATTAATTTGAAATTAGTATTGACCTATAAATCGTCCAAGAAATTTAATTATATATATATATATATATATATATATATATATATATATATAGTCGTAGAAAATAGTGGGTAATCCCGCTGTAGAGCAACCGTAGACACGTGTTTCTGACTAATTGGTCGTCATCAGTACGGTGTAGCCAAGGAATAAGGTGGGAAAACCTTGGAGATGTAAGCATAAACGGAAGACTATCAGGTGACAGACCTCCATTTGCAGCTTCAGCTGGAAGATCCTCAGTTTTGAGGACAACAACCAACATCGCCACGAGGAAGACATTGTCAACCTGCGTGCCAACGGACCCTGGAAAATTAAGCAAAAGTGGAAATAGTGCGGGTAAATAATTTAGTCGTAGAAAATAGTGGGTAATCCCGCTGTAGAGCAACCGTAGACACGTGTTTCTGACTAATCTATGTCTTCCTCGTGGCGTAGTTGGTTGTTGTCCTCAAAACCGAGGATCTTCCAGCTGAAGCTGCAAATGGAGGTCTGTCACCTGATGGTCTTCCGTTTATGCTTACATGTCCAAGGTTTTCCCACCTTATTCCTTGGCTACACTGTACTGATGACGACCAATTAGTCGGAAACACGTGTCTACGGTTGCTCTACAGCGGGGTTACCCACTATTTTCTACGACTAAATTATTTACCCGCACTATTTCCACTTTTGCCATATATATATATATATTTTAAAATTGGAAGTATGGTATATCCATCCTTCTTGGTTTTCTTGGCCGTGTGTATTGTATGTGATAAATGATGTCTTGGGGTAGCGGCCTTAATAATAATTATTAAATAAAACACATATTTTGTTTTTTTTTTTTACGTTTCGGCATATATTTATATTGCCTTCTTCAAAACACTAACAATAATTATTTTTTTATGTTGTACAAAGTATTTGGAAACTCTTTTGTAGGGTTCCGTCATTTTTTTAAAATAAAAAGAAAGGTGTTCTGTTTCAAAATCACTCATTCACATACTATTACGTTTTTTTATGTCGGTTAATATCTTAAATCTTCATTACATTTGCATTGATTCTGCTCGACTATGTGTGTGAACATTTATGCCATTGTGTATGAACATTTATAAATGTTCACACACATAGTCGAGCAGAATCATTGCAAATGTAATGAAGATTTAAGATATTAACCGACATAAAAAAACGTAATAGTATGTGAATGAGTGATTTTGAAGCAGAACACCTTTCTTTTTATTTTAAAAAAATGACGGAACCCTACAAAAGAGTTTCCAAATACTTTGTACAACATAAAAAAATAATTATTGTTAGTGTTTTGAAGAAGGCAATATAAATATATGCCGAAACGTAAACAAAAAAAACAAAATATGTGTTTTATTTAATAATTATTATTAAGGCCGCTACCCCAAGACATCATTTATCACATATATATATATATATATATGTCAAGTTGTTCTTTCGGGTGTTGCGCCGTGTAGGTATTCTTGAAGCCTGAGAAGGCCTGTTTCTTGGTTGAGCTTTCGGCAATCTCTCTGTTGCCATTTTCAAAACGATGTTGCTGCTGCTGCTGTTCTTCGAGTTGTACTGCGTGTTATTCGTCTGCCTGCCGGTATTTGTATGTTTCTGTCGGGTGGGGGATCGGTGGGGGTCGCTGTGTTCGGTGGAGGTGTGGTGTTGTGTTCGCGGTTCGTGCTTTCTTGTTTGACCTGTGATAGCACATTTCTCCACGTGTTGGGTAATCTTTGCCCGTCATCCCTTTTATTTAAGCTGTTGGGTCTTTTTTCTATTTCTATTGCTTCTCTGATGATTCTTGAATGGAAATGTTCTATGCTCGCTATTGTTTTTGTTTGTTCAAAGTTGATCTGGTGGCCTGTATGTAGCGTGTGTTCGAATAGTGAAGATGATGTATCTTTACGAGTTATGGCATTCTTGTGTTCCTCCTTGCGGGCGCTTATCCTGCGGTTCGATTGTCCGACGTATGTCCGGTCGCAAGAGCTGCACGGTATTTCGTAGACCCCTTGTTCTTCAAGGTCGATTCTATCTTTCGGATGGTTTAAAAACTGTGAAATTTTCCTTTCCGTGGTGTATACCGTATCTATGTCGTACTTTCGTAGCATGCGACCTATCCTGTCTGTTGTTCCCTTGACGTAGGGCAGTCGAACTTTATTTAGGTTGTTTATTTCTGCTTTTTCTCTGTGTCTGTTGTTTGTCGCCCTTTGGATTTGTTTTTCTGTGAATCCGTTCTGCATTAGCCCGTCGCGTAATTTGTTGAGTTCTTCTGTTAGGTGTTCCTTGTCGGATAGTTTAATCGATCTGTCAGTTAGTGTTCTAATCACTCCCTTAAGTTGTGTTGGGTGATGGTGAGAATGTGCGTTTAGGTATCTATTAGTGTGTGTTTGTTTTCTATATGTTGTGTGGCTCAGGGTTCCATCCGGTTTCTTAGAAACGAGGACATCCAGGAAAGGAAGCACTCCGTTTACTTCAATCTCCATGGTAAACTGTATTTTTTCGTGTATATTGTTTAAATGGTTCAGGAAATTGTGTAATTTTGTTTCACCGTGCGGCCAGATGACGAATGTGTCGTCCACGTAACGTATCCATAGACACGGTTTGTCTGCGGCAGTTAGAAGGGCCTTTGTTTCGAAATCTTCCATGAATAGGTTGGCTAGGACCGGTGATAGCGGCGAGCCCATCGGGGCTCCTTCTGTTTGTCTAAACTATATGGCTTACCGAAGATACACAAAACAGACACACCTCTACGACCAATAGTGAGCTCAATAGGTTCTCCCGTACAAAAACTTGCGAAATACATTGCTAATACACTACAGCCACACACGGAAACAATAGAATCATACGTAAAAAACTCCGAACACTTCATACAAATCATTCGAACAAAAACATTGCAACCAGGCGATATGTTGGTTAGCTTCGACGTCACGTCCCTCTTCAGTAATATACCAGTTGACGAAGCCATAACAACGATTCAACAAAAGTACAAACCAGAGAAACACATCATAGACTTGGCAAAACACTGTCTAGCGAACACCTACTTCATTTATGACGGACAGCGCTACAAACAAACAGAAGGAGCCCCGATGGGCTCGCCGCTATCACCGGTCCTAGCCAACCTATTCATGGAAGATTTCGAAACAAAGGCCCTTCTAACTGCCGCAGACAAACCGTGTCTATGGATACGTTACGTGGACGACACATTCGTCATCTGGCCGCACGGTGAAACAAAATTACACAATTTCCTGAACCATTTAAACAATATACACGAAAAAATACAGTTTACCATGGAGATTGAAGTAAACGGAGTGCTTCCTTTCCTGGATGTCCTCGTTTCTAAGAAACCGGATGGAACCCTGAGCCACACAACATATAGAAAACAAACACACACTAATAGATACCTAAACGCACATTCTCACCATCACCCAACACAACTTAAGGGAGTGATTAGAACACTAACTGACAGATCGATTAAACTATCCGACAAGGAACACCTAACAGAAGAACTCAACAAATTACGCGACGGGCTAATGCAGAACGGATTCACAGAAAAACAAATCCAAAGGGCGACAAACAACAGACACAGAGAAAAAGCAGAAATAAACAACCTAAATAAAGTTCGACTGCCCTACGTCAAGGGAACAACAGACAGGATAGGTCGCATGCTACGAAAGTACGACATAGATACGGTATACACCACGGAAAGGAAAATTTCACAGTTTTTAAACAATCCGAAAGATAAAATCGACCTTGAAGAACAAGGGGTCTACGAAATACCGTGCAGCTCTTGCGACCGGACATACGTCGGACAATCGAACCGCAGGATAAGCGCCCGCAAGGAGGAACACAAGAATGCCATAACTCGTAAAGATACATCATCTTCACTATTCAAACACACGCTACATACAGGCCACCAGATCAACTTTGAACAAACAAAAACAATAGCGAGCATAGAACATTTCCATTCAAGAATCATCAGAGAAGCAATAGAAATAGAAAAAAGACCCAACAGCTTAAATAAAAGGGATGACGGGCAAAGATTACCCAACACGTGGAGAAATGTGCTATCACAGGTCAAACAAGAAAGCACGAACCGCGAACACAACACCACACCTCCACCGAACACAGCGACCCCCACCGATCCCCCACCCGACAGAAACATACAAATACCGGCAGGCAGACGAATAACACGCAGTACAACTCGAAGAACAGCAGCAGCAGCAATATCGTTTTGAAAATGGCAACAGAGAGATTGCCGAAAGCTCAACCAAGAAACAGGCCTTCTCAGGCTTCAAGAATACCTACACGGCGCAACACCCGAAAGAACAACTTGACAGGTTTCGGCCGTGAAAGTCTACGTATTAACATATATATATATATATATATATATAATCAATAGTATGTATTCTTGGGTATGTGGTTTTTAGGTTAAAATTAAAAAAACGTGATTACTGCTGACGTTTCGATGTTTATTCACATCTTTTTCAAAACTTATGCATATTAAAATACTGCAAAAAAATTAGTAATTAAAGAAGACAATAATATGTAAATCCGCCAATTAATAAGCACTTATTAAGTCAAAAAAACAAACAGAAATGAAATAAACTAAAATAAAGCGACTCACATTAAACGGTTACAGCACGTCACAAATTAAAAGCCAGTTATTTTTAATTTGTGACGTGCTGTAACCGTTTAATGTGAGTCGCTTTATTTTAGTTTATTTCATTTCTGTTTGTTTTTTTGACTTAATAAGTGCTTATTAATTGGCGGATTTACATATTATTGTCTTCTTTAATTACTAATTTTTTTGCAGTATTTTAATATGCATAAGTTTTGAAAAAGATGTGAATAAACATCGAAACGTCAGCAGTAATCACGTTTTTTTAATTTTAACCTAAAAACCACATACCCAAGAATACATACTATTGATTATTATTAAAAGTGGTTAAGAAAAATAAACACACAATTTATATATATATATATATAGAAAAATGTATTCTTAGGGGGGATCCAGCATCAAAAGATATAACTATATGTGAAGTTCTTTATTTTTGGCCAATATTTCGTATTATAATCTAATACTTCTTCAGGGCCAAACTACGGTATAAAATAGATATTGTAACTTGATAAAAATGGACATCAATCAATTAAAAATAACTTACAATGTGAACTTATCGAGAGAAACACGTGCACATAACTAGAAAACATCACTTTTTGTGGATGGATGAATTAAATTGACATTATTTAACAATTTAAAATCTAAGTAATTACTAAATAAACAACAAATGTTGGATTTTCACTATTTAATATTCGAAGTAATATTTGACAATTGTTTCGCCAACTTCAGAAATAAATAAAAATATTACACACTTATATATCTAACAATATAGCACAATTTATGTAGAGGGGGTGATCTATTGAACAGTGTACATTATGAAAATAAATTTAATAAGGGGGAGTTATTAGTTTCTAACTGATCATTAAGTAAATTATTAGAGGGTCTATTTTTATTAATTTCAAGGGATTCTAGTAGGTTTAATTTAACACCTTTATTTTCTATATGTAGGATATCGAAATGATGACTAAAACTATTGCTTTCTTCTATGAGGTGGTTTGCGTATGAAGAATCAGTTTTCTTCATTTTGAAGGTTCTAAAATGTTCTGACATCCTTTTCTCAAACGTTCTTCCTGTTTGGCCTGTATAAAACTTAGGGCAATCACTACATTTTAACTTATAGACTCCTGACTGTTGGTTTTTAGGTGTTTTATCTTTATTGTTCTTAATATATTTAGATAATTTGTTGTTTGTTCTAAAGCTACTTTTATATTATTGTTATTTAAAAACTTAGCAACTTTTTCACTAGGTGGACCGACATATTGCCGTGGTATCTTGCATATTAATAAGATGATAGCAAGAGTATTAAGATTTAATTTAAGTGTATAAGATATGAAAGAAACAATAATAATAAGTTTATAGTAGTTAAAGGAATTTAACATGAGTATATTGGGTTGCATACACTTTTATGCAGACATAAAAATTGAATTTATATTACAATTTAAATAAGTACTAAAATAAAACACGAGATAGAATTTAAGATGTATATATATTTCTTTTATAGAAAAGAGAAACAAGATGTATGGTTTGTGTACAATGAAAAACAACCTGACTTTATAAAATGTGTGAGAATTGCACTGAACATTTTAAATAATGGACCGTTGTTTAAAAATAAAAAAGAAATGAAAGCAAATAACCGAGAGAGGGTTATGCTTATGGATGGTAGTGTAATACGCACTAGTCATCTTAATGCAGTAAAAATGTATGAAGAAAATAGAATTCGATATGCACGAAACAAAAATAATTGAATAATTATATAAACTTGAGAACGTGCATAAGGTAATAAAAATTTATTAAATAAATCATGCAGAAAGAATAAATATTTACCTTAATTTATGACTAGATAAGTAAATAAATAAAAAAGGATATAAATAAAAATATTCTGAGACATCAATAGTAGTGTTTTTTTTATAAACGACAGCTGGTAATAATAGAATACATTCAGGAATTTGTATATGTAATATCATGTTTCATAAACAGTAGAGAGGTTCTTGTGCGGTTCTCGATAACCTACAAAATAAAAAGAAAATATAATGTAAACTTGGTTTGTAATTTAATACAGATAGACATATCACCGTTGGAAAAGTCTTGGATAGAAGGAGGCTACGAAGGGGCAAACCAAGTGGACCATGGTGGTGCAAGTAATCTTATTAAAAGGATACCTGTTGTTTGCAATGTTTTTCCAATATTGCCGAAAGCTGGAAAAAGAACAAAAATAAGAATTGTACTAGCCAATGGAAAGAGGAAATATGTGAAAAATAATAAAGAAGGTAATAAATTTATAGACAAATATAAAGAAGAGTTATATTAAAACAAGTATACCTACGTTGGAGAAACGCTGTACAATTTATAGGAAGTTTTTAAGTTGTAAACAGACAATTCTTGGGGAGTTGACCTTTTGCGGTGAAGAACTGTCAAAAAGACAACGAGTGCGTGTGTGTGTGTGTGTGTTCAAAACATTACGGCAACTTAAAAGCCAGGAGCACTGAAGATGCAGGGTGACAACTTAAATGGTAGTTTCAGAAGATGGCGTTGAAAACGGTCACATGTCTTTTCCGGAGATATAAATTGAAGACAAGAATCGACACGATTCATTCATTAACAGGCGATTGATTCATGAACAAGCATTCTTTGACTTTCATTCGTTAACATATATTCATTAATATTAATTCATTTATTATACATAGTTATATAAATCGTAGGGTTAGATACACCACGATTCATATTTATTTCTTTTGTATTAGCGTGTTAATTTTATTTTCATTCAAGTTTCACTTATTTTATTTTCTTTGTTTAATTGTTTTTGTGTAATCTTTTGTAAAAAAATAATGGAGATGCAAATGACCGAATTTGAAAAGTTTTTCAACGATTCAAAGTAAGTTAGAGGCAAAGACTTATCAATGTGGCTATACCAGTATTGAAATATATCGTGCGAAAGTATATTCAGTATAACGTTATGCAACAGGGATAATAAATATTTTCCTGAGATAGTAATAAGCATTCTTTAATTTCAAGTTTAAAAGAGATGAAATAATTAATGGTGTTGAGTGTTAAGAGGATATAGCGTGCAAATGTATATTTTCTGGCACAATATTTGGCATCATTAATAGTTACAATAAAATTTTGATTATGAAGTAATGATTTGACATTAGATTTTTTGAAATAAGGAAAATGTTTCTGGGTAGCGGACTCTGAAATGGTAGCTATAACGCGTGCGAATGGTTATAGATAGTAATCAGATTCAAGCTTTTCTCCAAACATTGACCATAAAAAAAAATAAACAATGTACAAAAGTTAATTGGATTTATTTGTTGATAAACAGGAAAATATTTTTAGAGTTTTATTTAATAAAGTATAGGAAAATGTATTCGTATCATAAAGAAATGTTACAACCTAGAACAAGGTACAAACATTTTCTTATAATTATGTTTCTTTTAAAGTAAATATAGTGAATACAGTATAGCGATGCTATATTTATTTTTATGTAATAAATATTAAATAAATTCGACAATTATGTGTTATATGATTTCTGGTTTTTCATTTTAAATAAGCTATAACCTTATCCCAATCTTAAATAAAAACAAGAGATTAGACGAGAGGGAAGAAATTCAGATACACTGAAGAATTCATGAATACTTATAAAGTACGTGCTGTTAAGATAAATAAAATACACATCAGGATAATAAAAATTATCATCATTTTAATTATTTATGTTGCTGAAACAGCACACAACATAATTATTTGGCAAGGCCTAATGTATGGCAATAATACTATTATCATATTCAAATAATTATGTTGCCACAGCATAAATAATTTGGCGCCGCAACGAAAAGGGGCAGTCTATTCTTTATTTCTTTTCTTGTTTATAAACAATATTAATTTATATTGTGCCCATACATAGATTGGCAGTATATTTTGTTTTTTTGCTGTTCATTAACTAATATTATAATTATTCAGTGTCCAATTTAGAGACGGAATAGTTTTAATTTTCTTTTTTATAGTAAATTATCAACATTTCTCTTGTTTAAGAAGGGATAAAGAAAGGAATAGCTTTTAATTAGATAAGTTTTGTTATTAATTTATAATAATAATAATAATAATAATAGCTTTATTTGTCCAACGGTTTACCCAGTTATAGGACAGTATTAAATATACACATAATGTACAACGTACTACTCAATAACTTATACTAATAACTCAAATATACAACAGAATTGTGAGTAATAATAAATATGAAAACAATATAATTAAGTAAAGTAAAAAAATATGTCCCCATAGTGAAGATTAGCGGCTCTGCACATCACTACCAGCGGAGATCCTTTAAGAAGGTTAGTGCGAGAAAAGGGAAGTAGGAAGGTATGGGTAAAACGAGAGGAGATTCTAGGAATGAAGAAATCCAGACATGAGAGCAAATAAGGGCAGTCAACACGCCCACTGGATAGTTTCCATACAAATCGTGCACCATGCATCTCACGACGGTAACTCAAGGCTTGCATATTATGTGCGTCTAATAAATGTGAATAATCTATGCCACGCTGAGGATAAGTACCGGAACATTTAAAAGACAAATACTTCAGGAATCTTCGCTGCACTCTTTCAATGGAAAGTTGTAAGTAAAGATATTGAGGAGACCATACTTGAGATGCATACTCCAATTTGCTCACAACTAGACTGAAATAAAGTGTCTTCATCAACTGAATATTATTAAAAAATTTGCAACAACGCAATATGAACCCCAACGTCCTAGACGCAGATGCACACATCGAGTCTATATGGTTAGAGAAGCTGAGCCGAGTGTCAAAGTATACCCCAAGGACCCTAATACCATTAACTCTAGACAATGTATTACTGTTTAGGATATATACTGATGATACATTGTTTACTTTACGTGTGTAAGATATGAAGCAACATTTATCAATATTTAACTTTAAATTAAATTTGCGACACCAGTCAGTAAAGACACTTAAATTACTTTGGAGTTGGACCACATCATTCCAGGATTTTATAAAACTGTAAATTTTCAGATCATCAGCATAAGCAAGTACCGGACACGTTAATTGCATCAGTACGTCGTTTATATACAGTATGAATAAAAGAGGACCTAGATTTGAGCCTTGTGGCACCCCAGATGAAGGAAAAAATTCTGGCGACTTGTACCCATTATAAAAAACGTAATTAGGTCTCTTAGTGAGATAAGAATGGATAAGCTTGAGCAAATTCGGCGTTAATCCCAGCGCATATAATTTGTTCATTAAGAATCCATGATCTATCGTATCAAATGCTTTGCTGAAATCCGTATAAATCACATCCACCTGTCCTGAATTGTCCAACTCTCTGCAGGTAAATTGTGTTAGCGCAGTCAGATTAGTAACTGTCGAACGCCCCCGCACGAATCCATGTTGGTGTTGAGAAATCAATGATTTAGTATTAAAATATATGCATGAATAAAGTACACTTTCGAATACTTTCGCAAAGTTGCAAATGATCGAGATCGGTCTGTAATTCTCCCCTTTGGTATTGTCATCTTTTTTAAAGATGGGAGAGATTCTTGTTCTTCGCCAACGGCCAGGAAATTCGGACGTCTTGATGGATAGGTTTATAATAAGCGTCAGCGGCTTTGATAAGGAGGATCCTGCTTGACGCACCAATTTGCTAGGGATCTGGTCATCACCTGCACTGAAATCATCTGGTAATGCGGACATAATTCTAAGCAATCCATCCTCAGAGGTGCCATGCAAAGTAAACGGTAAGTGGTTGGATTCCGAATCTTCCACGCAAAAGGGGGTACTAGGATGATAAATAGATGAAAACATATCCGCAAATCTGTTGACTATGCCTTGAGGGGAGTCTATTGGGGTATCATTGAAAGTTAAAGTACTAGGAATACGCGAAGATCCAGTTTTGCTTCTCATATATCGAAATATCTCTCTAGGATTACTCAAAATAGAACTTTCAACTTTGTCCATATAGGATTTATAGGACTCATTAATAAGCGTCTTGCAGATTCCTCTCAACCTTTTAAATTCACAATTATAAAATTGATTCTTCGTAGCTCTCCATTTTCGTCGGTAGTAAGATTTTATCTTCAAGTGATGTATAATCTGCTTAGTGAACCATGGCGGATATACAGATTTGTAATTGATTGAACTTTTCGGTACTGAATCATCAAATATATTGTATAATGTAGTGTAGAAGTCATCAAGAGCGCAATCGACATTATTATGCTCTTCAAGGAAAGTCCAATCCACATTCGAAATATCCGAGCACAGCTTTTGATAGTCAGCTTTTTGAAAATTATATCTAAGATTGTCATTTGACGGAAAATTTGGAAAATTAGTTTCTGCAGTTGAAACAAGTAAAGAGATAGATAAAGGTGGATGATATGGGTCGACAGGTACGAATGGAAATTCGTCAACTTCAATTGAGGCTGAATGTATTGTATTAGACAGTAGCAAATCTAAAAGACGATTATTGCAGTTAACAATATTATTGTATTGTTTCAGTTGAAGTGAGGCGCATAAGAGGTGAAAGGTTGTAGATTTAGCACAGGCAGAAAGATTGCAAGAAAATTGTGGAATATTGAAATCCCCAAGCAAAACGCATGGTTTATCTATAAGGAAAACCTCCAAGACTTCAGAAAACAGCTCAAAATCATGCTGCAGGATATCAGGAGGAATGTAGACGGCAACAATATAAAAATTATTTGTAGTACACTTACAAGCTACCAAATCCACTAATGGGACTATAGATGAGACAACATCAGTGCTGATTTGCTCGAGGTTGAGGGTATTACTCCATGCAATAAATACTCCACCTCCCGTTGATCTATCAGTTAGAGAAAACTTCCTGTCGGATCGAATGACGTTGTAAAATGGCGGTAATATTTCGGCATTATTAATGGAGTCATCTAACCAACTTTCAGTAATAACAATCAGATCGAACGCAGAACTGCAGGCATTCACAAAGAAAGTATGCGTTTTAGATCTAAGCCCACGAGTATTTTGATAATAAATGTTAAGAGGAAGGGAAGAATCGTTGGACGTGGTTAGTTTAAAGATATAATTTCTGGAATACCGTTACGATATTTAATTTTTAGATTTGTTTCACCATTTCTTATGCGGCTGCTCAATTCTGCCTTGGCTTCTTTATGGATTTGTAGTTGCATTGGTGTTCGATCACGAAAAATCGATAGTGAAGAGAAATTGGCGTTAGTTCTCAGCCTCGACACATTACGCAAAATCCTCGTTACAGCTGCATCCGATGAAAATGAAACCTTGATTGGACGCTTACTGGTCGCATCAGTTGGATCAAATTTGCCCAGTCTTGATACTTGAAAATCACCCGCATCGACTTGAATATTGGTACAGATTTTATTAACTAATACAGTATCTAAATTTATCTGCTCCAAATTGTCGTTAACTTCATCCTCTGAACATCCAAAAATGACAATATTGTTCTTACGTCGATCACGATCTGAGATTTCTTGAATTATTCTTTCAGAGTCAAGAAGGGGTGAGGTAGAAGACGACGTGGACTGTAAAACGGACTCCTTCAGAACTTTAATCTCCTTCTGAAGGGAAGCAATAATTGATTTGAGACTATTGAGATCCTCCCCAATTCCAATACAGTTATTACATGTCCAAGTGAACCCTGTTTTAAGATGGATTTTCCGTGCTTCGGAGGACGATATCCTGACGCAGTCAATTCGGTACGGTTTTTTACAGACGCAACAATCAACTACTTTATGTGACTCATCAGTTTTATTACAACACGTGCAGACAGGCATGATAATTACGACCAGGTATATCGTATTGTATCAGGATGGAGAGGGAAAACACTTCACGCCAACGGTGCCCGTCGTGGCGACTTATATACACAACGCGAGGAGAGCTCGGGCAACGGAAAAGGATCGCCAGCAGAATACACAGGTAAGAGAGAGGAGATATGCGTGTTTATATATTTCAAACGAAAAATGTTTATAATATGCTATGAAGAAAAGATATAAGAACCTGGTGATATAAAAAAAAGGAAAAAAAACTTGCCTGGTTGGAGCAATCTTCACCGAAGAAACAATACAATTACACTAAATTGGGACAAATACAATCACTGTAGAACAGCGAAAATTTCACAATCACATAGAGAAAAGTAAGCACTTCAATTTGATACGACTATCAGAATTAAATTAAAAGAAAAAACCGAGTAAAATACGGTATTATAAATGAGAGAAAAATAGTACGTGTGTACACGACAAATATAATATACTAAGTTAGAAATAAGATAAAAAAAATCGCAGATAAAGATAAGAATAATGGTGAAGGTTCACAATTCACACAATACAGGGACAATCGTCCGGTATCTTCTGATTCAGAGTCGGAAAAACCTGAATCAGAGGATCGAACAGTTGATGGTAGCATACAAACAGAAAGCATCAGTGGCGTAACTGGTGAACAAAAACTTGAGAATCTTTTTAATAAACTATTCAGCAGAATAGAGGAAAATGATAGAAATTTAAATTTGAGTATGAATAGAAAATTTGAAGAAAATAATCAAAGATTAGAACAAAATAACTTGAGTATAAATAAAAAAATAGAACAAAATAAAGTAGAAATAAACTCAAAAATAGACAAGGTTTTCATAGAATTAAGAAAGGAAACGTTAGAATTAAACTCAAAATTAGAATTAAAACTAGAACAGTCTGTGCTAGCTTTGAAAGAAAATATAAATAAGAATGAGAGGAAATGTGAAAGTCAAGGTACATTCCTAATAAAAGAAATACACGAAAGAACTGCCATAACGCAAGCTAGTTTCAACAAAGTTGAAGAGAAAATAAATTCTCTTGAAACTAGAATTGTAGGAGATAATGTAGAATGTAAGGAACAGATTGAACAACTTTCACACAAAGTGGAAGATTGTAAGGTTAAATATAGTGCTTGTACTGACACTATGCTTACCTTAACCTTAAATTTTGAGAACACATTAAAACAATTATAGAACAAAGCAATACATGGGGTCCATATACCTAGTGTATCTTTGTCACAAATACCAAGTAGCGCCGAGAATATACCGAAATTCTCAGGATTTTATAAAGACAATCCAATGGCATTCATGAGAACCATTAAAACGTATATGAGGGGTATATCTGACGAGACATCAAAATTACATTTTATTAGAGGATGTTTAAAAGACTATGCACTTCAGTGGTATGACATGGTCATAGATGAAGTAGTCAACTTCAAAGATTTTGAAACCCGCTTCATAAGGCAATACTGGGGGCAGACTCAGCAGAGAAGAATAAGACACGATTTAGTGTTTGGCAAATACAGAGCTGGATCTTCTCGAGAAAATTATATTATAAGAAAATATTCTTTTCTCAAACACATTCAACCGACAATTGAAGAAAGTGATATTGTGTCACAATTAGCAGCGCACTTTGACCATGATGTTACACAGGCGGTGGCTCTTCAAGGGATTGATACCATCGAAGGACTCCTGGAACTGGTCAAAAGGTTGGACGACGTGGAAGAAAAAGGTTACAATTACAATAGGAACAACACAAATCCTAATACAAGTAATCCACCTCGATATAACCACAACAATAAATATGAAAACAATTCGAATCAAAACCGATATAAGCAAAATTATGGAAATGGCGCATATACAAGTAATAAACCAAGAAATTCTGAAAATGGAAGGAGAAATGAACAAAGCGTCAGAAGAGAAGAAAAGACTCCTGAGAGGGACAGGAAGATAAACAATGTACAAATTAAAGAAGAAAAGAAAGATGTAAGTTCGAAAGAAAGGCAAGAGTCAAGAGGTGCAATACCTAAGGACACGAGGTTACCACCAATAAGTAAAGAGCGACTTCGTTGGATTTTTAGAACGGCCAGTCAAAAGGAAAAAGAAAATTCAAACCATCTACAACTTCGACGATCTAAAGAAAATTACAACAGAATTACCACATATAACAGTCAAAATAGGGAACCAAGAGATAGAAGCATTATTAGACACAGGAGCGCAATTATCATTATTAGATAGTAATATTATAGATAAAGACATAGAAAGGTTGGGACATTATATGCCCATACGAAAGGTAAATTTGATTACAACAAATAAAAAACATATCATTACTATAGATAAAGTATTTTGTATAAATATTAAAATAGGGAGTTTAAAATTATTAACAGAATTCATAATAGTGCCTAATTTGAATAGCAATTGTATTTTGGGGATAGACTTTTTAAGTCAATACAGTACAAAAACGAATATGGAAAACAAAACATTTCATATTAAAGATTCAATAATCTCCTGGAGCAAAGAAGCACAGGAAGATGAAATATTAATCAATAATTTGTATATAAATAATACTGAAAAAGATCTCACAGAAGAAATGGACAATAGTTTACTCGACAATAAAAGTGCATATCCTGTGAAGCATCGCCAAAGTAGGGACCTCACGCAAAATAGGGATGGTACAAATATAAATTGCGATAAACAATACATAAGCCATGTGAGTAATCTTTTAGGTAAATATGAAAAATTATTTGATAGTAAACCTGGTTTAGCCAAAGGCTATGAGCATAAGCTCAAGGTTGACGAAACGCAACCTTCTAAAGTTAAAAATTATCCTGTCCCCAATAAATACAGAGAACAAGTCAAATTAGAGATTAAAGAAATGTTAAAAAATGAAATCATAGAAAGAACAGAATCAACGTTTATAAATCCTATAGTAGTAGTAGTAAAGAAAAATACAGGTAATCAATTGGAAACAAAATTAGGTTTATGTCTTGACGCTAGTGGCCTTAACTCAAGGACCTCCCCTAATTTTGAAGCTCCGCAGAGTATAGAGACCTTATTAACAAGGTGTACTGATGCAAAGTGGTTTACGAAAATAGATTTGAAAAGTTCTTTTTGGCTGGTACCATTAAATAAGGACTCAAGGAAATATTGTTCCTTTATGTTTAATTCGTTAGTATATTCATATAGAGTTGTTCCATTTGGTCTGTCAACGGCTACAGCGGCCTTGGTCAGAGCAATGCAACAAATTTTAGATCAACACGAGGAGTACGTTTCTAATTATGTGGATGACATACTGATATTTAATAAGGATTTAGAAAGTCACAAAGAATCAGTAGATAAGGTTTTAAATACGTTGGCAGAAAACGATTTAAAGATTAACATTGAAAAATGTGAATTTTATAAGAATAAAATAAATTATTTAGGATATGTAATCGATGGCAAAACAATAACTATAGAGCTAGAAAAATTAGAAGCAATAAGAAAATATCCCAGACCGAAAAATATAAAAATGCTTAGAGAATTCTTGGGAATGATAAATTATTATAAACATTTCATTCCAAGAATATCCGATCAAACTTATATGCTTTTTAGAATGATTAAGAAAGGAGTAAAATTTAAATGGACTACCGAAACCCTTAAAGCATTTGAAGAAGTCAAAGAAAATTTTTGTAAAGCATTAATGGTAAACCTGCCGGATTTTAAAAAAGAATTCATTTTAAGATGCGATGCATCAAATAATGCTATAGCTGCAGAACTACTACAGATAAGAAATGGTGTGGAAAGGCCAATCTGTTTCTTATCAAGGATATTGAAGGGGTACGAATTAAATTATACGACCTCAGAAAAGGAACTTCTGTCTTTGGTCCATGCAGTGTCAAAATTAAAATACTACCTACTAGGAAATAGCTTCTTGGTTGAGACAGATCATTTATCCTTAATTTTCCTCATGAAAACTAGATTCAACAATTCAAGAATATACAGATGATCACTTCTATTGTCGGAATATTCATTCAGAATAAGGCATAGAAAGGGAACGGATAACATCGTTGCTGATGCACTGAGTAGAGCTCAAGGAGGGATCAAAACAACAAAATGCATACCAAGTAAACAATTATGATTTTGATCATGCTCCAGAAATATACAGTCGACAGAGCATAGAAGCCAGTCAACAGACAGAAGAGATTTTAGAAATAAGAAGGAGAATACAAAGAGAAGGAGATTTTAAAGGTTATAACATAAGAAATAACATAGTATATAAGACATTAGGAGACAGTAATTTAATCGTTTTAGATAGGGATTTAGCTATAAGAATTATTAGAAATATACACAATAATTTACGGCACCCTGGAAATAGGAAAACATTCCTTGTTTTCAGGGAGCAATTTTATTCTTTAAGAGACAAAAACCTAATTGCTACAGAAAATAAAAAGTGTAGACAATGCCTATTGGGTAAATATAAGAATAGAGTAAATCAAAACATTATACATAGCATAAGAGTAGAAAATAAGCTTGATCTTGTAGCTGCTGACCTTCTGGGCAATTTGATACCAGGAGAGCAGGGATACTGCAATATTTTTGTAATGGTGGACATTTTAACTAAATATGTAAAATTGTATCCAACAAGAAAATACAATACTCAGACAGCAATAAATTGTGTAAACCAATTCATAACCGAACATGGACAGATAAGACAATTATTAGTAGCCAATGCATCATATTTTAATAATGAGAGATTTATTCAAGAATCAAGAGACATGAATATAGAAGTAATTTTCACTAGCATAAGGCATCCACAAGCAAATCCTAGTGAGAGATATATACAAGAGGTGACTAGGCATCTAAGAATGTTAACCCACGAAAGACATAATGCTTGGGTGCAATATATTGAGGCAGTGGAAAATAATATAAACTTCATGCCAAGTGTCACCACGAATATAAGTCCTTACACATTGATGCATGGGAGATATCCACCTAGGCCTTGGAATCAAGAAACACCAGTTGTGGATAATCTAGAATATTTGATAGATCAAGGTAAACAACGACAGACAAATATTGCAGAGAAATATATGAGAATAGAAAATGAAAAAATTAAAAGACGCAAAACGTATCAAGTTGGAGATGTGGTAGTAGTAAAGAACTACAGGTTAGGGAGAAGACATCTAAACAAATGCGCAAAGTTGGACTTACCGTATAGAGGCCCATATAGAATAAATAAAATTCTGAGCGATGTAACTTATGAGTTACAGGATGTAAATAATGAAAATATCAAAGGAAAATATCACTTATCTATGCTATATGATTATATAAATATAGACAACTGATATATATAATATGCAAGAACACACAATGATTAATATATGTGTTGTCCATACATCAATATTTTGTATTATCAATGATTCATAACACAATATCAATCAAGGGAATATGCCGTGGTATCTTGCATATTAATAAGATGATAGCAAGAGTATTAAGATTTAATTTAAGTGTATAAGATATGAAAGAAACAATAATAATAAGTTTATAGTAGTTAAAGGAATTTAACATGAGTATATTGGGTTGCATACACTTTTATGCAGACATAAAAATTGAATTTATATTACAATTTAAATAAGTACTAAAATAAAACACGAGATAGAATTTAAGATGTATATATATTTCTTTTATAGAAAAGAGAAACAAGATGTATGGTTTGTGTACAATGAAAAACAACCTGACTTTATAAAATGTGTGAGAATTGCACTGAACATTTTAAATAATGGACCGTTGTTTAAAAATAAAAAAGAAATGAAAGCAAATAACCGAGAGAGGGTTATGCTTATGGATGGTAGTGTAATACGCACTAGTCATCTTAATGCAGTAAAAATGTATGAAGAAAATAGAATTCGATATGCACGAAACAAAAATAATTGAATAATTATATAAACTTGAGAACGTGCATAAGGTAATAAAAATTTATTAAATGAATCATGCAGAAAGAATAAATATTTACCTTAATTTATGACTAGATAAGTAAATAAATAAAAAAGGATATAAATAAAAATATTCTGAGACATCAGTAGTAGTGTTTTTTTTATAAACGACAGCTGGTAATAATAGAATACATTCAGGAATTTGTATATGTAATATCATGTTTCATAAACAGTAGAGAGGTTCTTGTACGGTTCTCGATAACCTACAAAATAAAAAGAAAATATAATGTAAACTTGGTTTGTAGTTTATTACAGATAGACATATCACCGTTGGAAAAGTCTTGGATAGAAGGAGGCTACGAAGGGGCAAACCAAGTGGACCATGGTGGTGCAAGTAATCTTATTAAAAGGATACCTGTTGTTTGCAATGTTTTTCCAATATTGCCGAAAGCTGGAAAAAGAACAAAAATAAGAATTGTACTAGCCAATGGAAAGAGGAAATATGTGAAAAATAATAAAGAAGGTAATAAATTTATAGACAAATATAAAGAAGAGTTATATTAAAACAAGTATACCTACGTTGGAGAAACGCTGTACAATTTATAGGAAGTTTTTAAGTTGTAAACAGACAATTCTTGGGGAGTTGACCTTTTGCGGTGAAGAACTGTCAAAAAGACAACGAGTGCGTGTGTGTGTGTGTGTGTTCAAAACATTACGGCAACATAAAAGCCAGGAGCACTGAAGATGCAGGGTGACAACTTAAATGGTAGTTTCAGAAGATGGCGTTGAAAACGGTCACATGTCTTTTCCGGAGATATAAATTGAAGACAAGAATCGACACGATTCATTCATTAACAGGCGATTGATTCATGAACAAGCATTCTTTGACTTTCATTCGTTAACATATATTCATTAATATTAATTCATTTATTATACACAGTTATATAAATCGTAGGGTTAGATACACCACGATTCATATTTATTTCTTTTGTATTAGCGTGTTAATTTTATTTTCATTCAAGTTTCACTTATTTCATTTTCTTTGTTTAATTGTTTTTGTGTAATCTTTTGTAAAAAAATAATGGAGATGCAAATGACCGAATTTGAAAAGTTTTTCAACGATTCAAAGTAAGTTAGAGGCAAAGACTTATCAATGTGGCTATACGAGTATTGAAATATATCGTGCGAACGTATATTCAGTATAACGTTATGCAACAGGGATAATAAATATTTTCCTGAGATAGTAATAAGCATTCTTTAATTTCAAGTTTAAAAGAGATGAAATAATTAATGGTGTTGAGTGTTAAGAGGATATAGCGTGCAAATGTATATTTTCTGGCACAATATTTGGCATCATTAATAGTTACAATAAAATTTTGATTATGAATTAATGATTTGAGATTAGATTTTTTGAAATAAGGAAAATGTTTCTGGGTAGCGGACTCTGAAATGGTAGCTATAACGCGTGCGAATGGTTATAGATAGTAATCAGATTCAAGCTTTTCTCCAAACATTGACCATAAAAAAAATAAACAATGTACAAAAGTTAATTGGATTTATTTGTTGATAAACAGGAAAATATTTTTAGAGTTTTATTTAATAAAGTATAGGAAAATGTATTCGTATCATAAAGAAATGTTACAACCTAGAACAAGGTACAAACATTTTCTTATAATTATGTTTCTTTTAAAGTAAATATAGTGAATACAGTATAGCGATGCTATATTTATTTTTATGTAATAAATATTAAATAAATTCGACAATTATGTGTTATATGATTTCTGGTTTTTCATTTTAAATAAGCTATAACCTTATCCCAATCTTAAATAAAAACAAGAGATTAGACGAGAGGGAAGAAATTCAGATACACTGAAGAATTCATGAATACTCATAAAGTACGTGCTGTTAAGATAAATAAAATACACATCAGGATAACAAAAATTATCATCATTTTAATTATTTATGTTGCTGAAACAGCACACAACATAATTTATTTGGCAAGGCCTAATGTATGGCAATAATACTATTATCATATTCAAATAATTATGTTGCCACAGCAATATGTAATGGTTTTATATCTATTATTTGTATCTTTTATTATCGGATAGACTTGTGAAATAGCTTTCTTAAATAATTTATTATGCAGAATTTTATCTATTATTTCCGGTTTATAATTATTGTTTATTGCAATTTGTTTAATTATATTTAGCTCCTTTTCAAAATTAATTTTGGAAAGTGGTATACTTATGAGTCTATGTATCATACTATTATATGCCGCTAATTTGTGTTGTCTAGGGTGAGTTGAACTGTTGTGTATCGTTATGTCTGTGTGTGAGGGTTTTCTGTATATAGAAAAATCAAGTTTATTGTTGTTTGACCATTACATATGTCGGTCCCCCTAGTGAAAAAGTTGCTAAGTTTTTAAATAACAATAATATAAAAGTAACTTTTAAAACAAACAACAAATTATCTAAATATATTAAGAACAATAAAGATAAAACACCTAAAAACCAACAGTCAGGAGTCTATAAGTTAAAATGTAGTAATTGCCCTAAGTTTTACATAGGCCAAACAGGAAGAACGTTTGGGAAAAGGATGTCAGAACATTGTAGATCCTTCAAAATGAAGAAAACTGATTCTTCATACGCAAACCACCTCATAGAAGAAAGTCATAGTTTTAGTCATCATTTCGATATCCTACATATAGAAAATAAAGGTGTTAAATTAAACCTACTAGAATCCCTTGAAATTAATAAAAATAGACCCTCTAATAATTTACTCAATGATCAGTTAGAAACTAATAACTCCCCCTTATTAAATTTATTTTCATAATGTACACTGTTCAATAGATCACCCCCTCTACATAAATTGTGCTATATTGTTAGATATATAAGTGTTTGTGTAATATTTTTATTTATTTCTGAAGAAGCCACTGTTGGCGAAACAATTGTCAAATATTACTTCGAATATTAAATAGTGAAAATCCAACATTTGTTGTTTATTTAGTAATTAATACGATGGATCTTCATCAAGTAAAGACCGAATCAATTCAATATTTAAAATCTAAGATTTCAAATTCTTAAATAATGTCAATTTAATTCATCCATCCACAAAAATTTATGTTTTCTAGTTATGTGCACGCGTTTCTCTCGATAAGTTTACATTGTAAGTTATTTTTAATTGATTGATGTCCATTTTTATCAAGTTACAATATCTATTTTATACCGTAGTTTGGCCCTGAAGAAGTATTAGATTATAATAAGAAATATTGGCAAAAAATAAAGAACTTCACATATAGTTATATCTTTTGATGCTGGATCCCCCCTAAGAATACATTTTTCTTGACTTTGACAGCAGAGACTCCTTTCCTTTTTATATTCTAGATATGGGGTACTTTCAAGACATTACCAACAATTACGGTATTACGGCCACCAACACGTTGAAATTATGGCTAAGAACAACAGAAAAAAGGGCAAGACTAGTTAACAGAAGAAACTTCGTCCTTAGATGCAAGAAGACAGGAATTACACGCTCCCATATAGGCAACACTTCTAACAACATTAAGAACCTTCTATCCACAAGAGACAGGAACATACACATGAAGGCAGAATACTTTAACAACAGGTTGGATTACGGAGTTTTGCAGTTAGAGATAAGAATTACGGTGTCAGATTTGAGTTTCAATAAGAAAATATTAAATAGTACTAAAGAAAAAGCTAGCGGACTTGTGCCTATCCACGTTTTCACCGACTTCGAGAGGTTTGCTTTTACCAAGCACGAATCATGTTTTCGTAAAGTTAAGGAGGATAATATACGTAAGTTTGAACGACTGTTACTTCAATCCAAGCAGAAATTCCTTTTTAATAACAATACCAATTGGTTTGTAGATCTTACAAATTAGGGTATTCCAATTTCAATTAAGAACTTTTTATCAATAGGACCTAGATTTAGAATGATCACTAAATCATCTGATATCAATGTAGGTAGAATTCTAGCAGAATGTGAATTAGTTTTAGAGAGGGTGCCTCCACAAAAAATTAACTTTTGTAGAGCGCAATTAACTAACATTTTAACCAACTATTACATACAGCCATCCCATTCTGACGGTTTCTTGAGGAAGGAGATGTTCGAATGCAGGGACTTTCTTAAAAATAACAGTAACATTTTAATCTTGAGGGCTGACAAAGGCGCTGTCACCGTGGGCGTGGAAAAAACAGAGTATATACAAAAAACTCAAGACTTACTCAGTGATCTCTCCATATATAATAAAATCAAGGCAGACCCTACTGCCTCAATACAAACGAAAATAAACAAGATTTTAAAACAACTTAAAAACAAAAACGAAATAACGGAAGATCAATATAAACGACTGAGTTGCCAGAATGCTGTTTCACCAAAACTATATACATTACCTAAGATCCACATGACTCCGGTAAGTTACAGACCTATTGTCAGCTGTGTCAATTCACCCTTATATAATGTGTCCTCATTTGTGGTCTCCATTCTCAATGATTCAGTAAATAATAATCCCTGCGACTTTGATGTCAAGAACTCATTTGAGTTTGTTGAAATGTTTCAAAATTATCAATTACCGGATAATCATGTTCTTGTCTCATTAGAAGTAAATTCGTTGTTCACTAACATTCTTTTGGACCTCTTATTTGAAATCAGAAAGAAATTGGCTTCAAATAGAGACATACACAACTTTAACAAAAATTTCATTTATGACACTTCTAAAATTCATAATCAATAACAGTTATTTTAAATTTAACGATGAATTCTACATACAGATTGATGCCGTACCGATGGGCATGCGCTTGAGCCCAATCATGGCTAGTATTATTATGGACGTTTGCTTGGGTGAAGTGATTGCTGTGTTGGGTTTTCAATTGTCATTTATTAAAAAATATGTTGATGATTTGATTTTGGGATTACCTTCGGACAAAATAGAATACACTTTAAATAAATTTAACGCTTTTATGCAAAAATACAATTTACAGTTGAAACAGAAACGGAAAGAGCAGTGCCATTTTGGGATACAAAACTTATTAGAAATTTTAATAACACCATATTCATAGACTGGTACACAAAACCAACATACTCTGGCAGAATTATAAATTACCATTCCAGTCATCCTTTACAACAGAAGTTAAACATATTGACTTCTACTTAAAACAGAGTAACCAAGATATGTCACCCATCTTTCCTTAATGATAATCTGAATAAATTGAGCAATATTTTTATCAATAATGGGTATCCCAGATCGTTGGTAAAAAGATTGCTATTCAACACATCTACTATGAGCTTTCACAACAACTCCCACAACGATAACAATAGTCCCCCTCCAGAATCCACTTATTTTAGATTACCCTTCATAGAAGATGTTAGTTACAAAATTTCTAAAGTCCTTAGGTTTGACCACATCAAGTTCGGTTATTATGGTGTGCTTGGTTTGGATAAGCTATTCTCGAAAGTCAAAGATAAAGACAACAAAGATTGTCAGTCAAATATAGTATACCCTATTCGATTTAGTAATTGTGATGAAACGTACATAGGCAACACTTCATCTTGGTTGAAAACTCGCCTTCGTGCACATAAAAGTGACATTAATACCAAAAAACAGAGATGTGCTTTAGCACAACATTGTCTTAGACTAAATCACCAACCATTATACGATAATACCAAGATCCTATGTATTGAGAGACACAAGAGGTCCAGAGAGTTTTTAGAAATGATAGAGATCAATAATAATGCTAATTCCATGAATTTCAGGTCTGACATCGATAAATTAAGTAATATCTATTCATATCTCCTCTCATCAAATAAAACATAATATTAAAATCATTTTTATTGTTCAACTTTAAATTTTACACATAATACATAGCAATTTTGTAATTTGCCGCTTCTTCTACCGGCCACTTTGTACAGTTCAGTTAATTTAACATTTAAAAGTTGTAAGCACTCAGTTGGCAGCACCACAATGAAGTTGCAACCTAGGGTGTCTTTCTGTCATGGCAACAGCTGATCATATCCTGTCAGATGTTTGAAGTGATAACATGTAGTTTTAAAGAAATTTTAGAGGTCCTTCTAGGAAGTTCCTTAAATTTTCAGTTTTTATTATTTTAGTAATGTGACTGTAAAACTTTTCCCTGTAGATTTTAAATTCTTAAATAATGTCAATTTAATTCATCCATCCACAAAAAGTGATGTTTTCTAGTTATGTGCACGTGTTTCTCTCGATAAGTTCACATTGTAAGTTATTTTTAATTGATTGATGTCCATTTTTATCAAGTTACAATATCTATTTTATACCGTAGTTTGGCCCTGAAGAAGTATTAGATTATAATACGAGATATTGGCAAAAAATAAAGAACTTCACATATAGTTATATCTTTTGATGCTGGATCCCCCCTAAGAATACATTTTTCTTGACTTTGACAGCAGAGACTCCTTTCCATTATATATATATATATATATATATATATATATATACATAAATAAAACAAAAAAGGAATTGCGGGAATGCGGTCTGTATATTACTATTGAAACTCAATCGTTCACACTCAATATTTCGATATGTATTTCATATCATCATCAGGAGTACAGCTACAATGAACAACAAATTGATAAAAATTACAACAAAAACTCTAATAATTTAAAATAATGTCTTTTAAAAGAAAAATAAAATAAAAAAAAATGGAGACAAAACTTACAACATAGAGTCAGTGACTTGCAACTAATCATACCAGAAGGATTACGAAATTTACATATCATCTCGTCTTTCTATATCTTAAAACTCCTTAAAAATACATATATATAAAACTAACGTTCGAGACGGAATAAAAAGCAACGAATTTGTCACGATGATAACAAAACAATTTTTTCTTTCTTTGTTCTACAATACTGATAAAAGTAAGCGAAACCTGAAGGAGAAGAAAAAAAACAAAAAAGAGAGGAAACCAACGAACAAACACAAAAAAGACAAAAATTAACATAATATAATTGTATTAAAGATTTAAAATATTGATATAAATTACACTGAGTTTATCCGTATGTGACTTGTAATTAATACTTTGTTTATTTTTGTTAATGTGATAGGCCTCCAAAAAAAGTCGATTATTATAATTATCTTTCACCGTCAAAACCTTCACATTCTCGAAATCAAAAACGTGTCCCGCCTGGAGATGGTGATCCACTAACGCACATGATTTTTTGGCTATACGGCAGTCACTTTTGTGTTAAACGAGCCTTTGCTTTAGCTATTGGGAAGACTGACCTATATAACACCCCTGACAACCCATGCGAGGAACAGTATAAATAGAATTAACTATGAGTGGTAAGGGGGTCTTATCCTTCAACCTACTATAGGAAATATTTGTGGTTAAGTTATTGTATTTAGCTATTCTAATATTTCTGTGAGTTTTAAACAACTTCACAACATTATCAGTCAAATTATTCACAATGGGCAGTCTTTTAAATTGTACATTGGTAGCCTCACCATACTCCAAGGGACCATCATAAAAATTGGAGCTATACAGTAATGCGCACACTGCTACGTTAATATACGGAATGGGGAATATGGGTGGGGTATGCCTAGCGTAGCCGCATACTATAACACATTTGTCAAAACATTTGTCATGTGAATTCTTCAATGTTATTTTTATTTGTCCCTATTTCCTAACATCAAAGTAAATAAAATACAATGTAAATAGGATATTTTAAATGAAACGAATATTTTCTTCGTTCGCATTTTCTTTTGGTTTCTTATGTTTAGAAGGTGAAACACATCCGAATTTATCAAAATTATTTGCAAAGCGGCGAATTGTATCAATACAAGGAACAGGCCGATTTTCAAAATTATTTCTAAAAAGGCCTCTAATGGATAGAGTCGAGTGACCTTGATGATACCACTTTACGATTTGTACTTTTTCCGCTAATGAATACTCCATCCTGTTCTGCGCTCTCCCACAGGTTATATGCAACTGATTCCTCTTAGGTTCGTCGCTGTCTGATGTACACCCCCCACTTATATTCTCCTCTCTCTATATTAACGTAGCCTTGTGAGCACTACTGTATATTAACTTTCTTAACACGTGATTAGGATATCCATTATTCAAGAACAATTTAAAATGTTTTTTTAGATTCTGTTGTAAGAATTGCCCACCACTAATTGTTGTTATCCTGTTTTTCATGCAAATTACCGTATTGAATGTTTGGCTTTTTGTGTGATTGGAATAGTAATTCAAGAATCTTCCTGATGAAGTGGGTTTCTGATACCAATCAAAAATGATGACATTGTCAACAGACCTTATAAGTCGCGTGTCAAGAAACGGGACACTGCAACCCATCTCCGTCTCAACTGTAAATTGGAGATGATCGTCCACTGAATTAAATGTATCAAGGATCAACTGCACCTTATCTCCAGGCACAGCACAAACAACGTCATCCACATATTTATATATAAATGGAACCCGAAACGGTAAAAGAGGCAAAACACTATCCAGCAAATAATCCAACACAATCAACGCCAAAATCGGACTAATGGGAGAACCCTTTGGTGTACCGAAAGTCTGTGAATAAAACTCATTGTCAAACCTGAAGTAGGTATTATCGAAAATGAATTGAACAAGTCTCAAAAACGATGCTTGTGACAACGTTGTCTGAACCTGCACCATACCTCAATTCCGTCTAATGATGTCCAAAACCAATGGTAAAGGTATATTAGTAAATAAGGAGACCGCATCAAGGGAAACTAGTACAGAATTCCTTGGTAATTTGTCCTTAATATTATACTCTATGCGTTCGGCAAACGTTAAATTTAATATACGATCCAAAAATTTCGACAAATTATAGGTTGTGGAATTAATCGAACTGATTATGGGCCGCAAGGGAATATCTATCTTATGAACCTTAGGAAGACAATACAATTTATGGGTGGATGAGTTATAAATCGTAAGTTGTTTCGTCACACTATCTTGAATTTCATGACTGTTCCTAAGAGACTTAATCAGTAGATTATATGATCTCTGTATTCTAGTAGTTGGGTCTTTTTTTAATTTTTTATTCTGATATGTTTTTATACAATTACAAATTAATTTTATTTCTAACGATAAAGTTCTATTTCCTAACCTATCTAAAAAATCATCAACCTTTTTCGCAAGTACTCCATTGGCCGTAATAAGGAGGCTCTGTAGGTTTTTTCTTCCATTCCAAACGTGTGACGGAAAAATCTTGCAACTCCTACATCTTAGTAAAAAATTCCTTCTATTGAGACTGCTAGCCAGCTTTATGTTAAACTTTGCCCATTGCTTTAACAATATAGTAGTCTAACGTTCATATCTTCGACAAATATCTTGTTAGAATCCCATCTCAATTAATATTACAATTGTTATCGACCGTACACACAATAAAACAATAATGGAATTGCGGGAATGCGGTCTGTATTACTATTGAAACTCAATCGTTCACACTCAATATTTCGATATGTATTTCATATCATCATCAGGAGTACAGCTACAATGAACAACAAATTGATAAAAATGACAACAAAAACTCTAATAATTTAAAATAATGTCTTTTAAAAGAATGCTTTTGTTAGTTTTTGCAAAAAAGTCAATTTTTTGAAATGGAGCACGCTGTATATTATTTCATTTTTGAATTTCTTATTAAATTTCACATCAAAAACATCTATGACGTTAATACTTTAAAAGTGACAATTACTGAGCTATTGTCTCTTTTTAATAGAATTTTGTCAGTTTTGTGGTTTCATTAATGTAGTATAGTACTGACAAAATTATATCAAAAAGAGACAATAGCTCAGTAATGGTCACTTTTATAGGATTAACGTCTGACATGTTTTTGATGTGAAATTTAATAAGAAATTCAAAAATGAAATAATATACAGGGTGTTCCATTTGAAAAAATGGACTTTTTTGCAAAAACTAACAAAAGCATAACAAAAAAACCACAATAACTCTGTAATAGTTACTTTTACTGTATTAACGTTTTACATGTTTCTGACATGAAATTTAATAAACAATTCAAAAATGAACTGATATACAGGGTGTTCCATTTAAAAAAATTGACTTTTATACAAAAACGTGTCATGTAATTTTAATCCAGTTTCCTGCACATGCAGTTAGTAACTCTAAAAAAATAAAACATACTTCTATTAGGACCTCTTATTTTAAACAATACTGCAAAAAATTTTGTCCATCTAATACGTCGTTTTCGGGAAATATAATTTTATACAAACATTGAATTTTTCAGAAAAATGGGAATAAGTCAAAAACTTTACACTTTAGGCCTATACTATCTTATAACTTTTTGACTAAAAATTATACGGGGAATTCAAAAATGCAATAATATATAGGGTGTTCCATTTAAAAAACTATAACTATGGTTAGCCACCAAGTTATGGAACACTGTATAATACAAAATATTTTTAAAATGTGCCCCTTATGAACAGCAACCACAAAAAAAATCCGCTTCGAAATATCTTTACTTGTAAAGGCACAATCGGCCTTACCCGCGTAGTTGACTCAGCCTGTATATATATATATATATATATATATATATATATATATATATATATATACCGGGGTCGACATATTTTAATTTCTGATAGGAAAGTAGTAAGAGGAAAAGAGCGCGACGAATTAAACTAAAGATAGACATAAGCGAGGCTGCCACACTGGACATTTGTAAGGCGTGGGGGTCCCCCGCCACTCCGTTGCTCTCCCTCCACTGTTAGCAAGCAGGCATCGCTGCATATGATAAGATCATCTTCTGCATATGATAGAAGTGCAAACCGAAATTAAAATTTGACGCTTACGGTATATATATATTGTTATAGTATAAAGGCATACGTTAACAATATAATATGGAAAGTTATTAAAGTTACCAAATTTAATTAAATAAACGTAGAAAAATTTATTATGATGTGTTTAAAATAAGATTTATTGAGTTAATCATAAAAGAGGTTTATTGCATTTAACAAGTATTCGAATTTTATAAATAAACCACCTGTATATGGAAAGGTTGACCATGTTCATTTTTCTTAGAAGTTCAAAATATTCTGGAAAGAAGAGAGTTGAATATTAGTTGTTATTTTGTAAAATGTATTATAAATTTGTAAAAACTTGGGTAATTGACGTTTATGAGGTGATAAAAATATTTAGAATCTTATTTTGAAAGGTGTATAGATTGTATTGTAGAACAGTTCCCGGGAATAATTTGAAATACAGGAACTGTCATTATTTGACATTTGTTCAGAAATATAGATGTAGAGAGGTATTGGGATATGAATATGTAAAGAAGGGTTGATAAAATTATAAAAAGAATTTAGATAATCAGATAATACAATGTTAAGAAGTATTCTAGGTATATTAGAGAATTTAAAAGCTATGTTGTTGATTGTTATTGCTGTTGTAAAACTTTGATTGGAGAATAAAAAATGAGTAAGGATTACTAGGGAAATGAATAAATAAACGGGAGAATTTTTCGAATTCTAAAAAACGGTAGACGTGTTTTTGGAAAAGGGAATATCTTTTCTGATATTAACGCGATAATAGTTAATTATAAAAGAGAAAAGTGTGTCCTGAGTGAACTACGTTAACTACAAATAAATTAATATAAAAAAAATAATTGTACTTACAAATTTGTACAAGATCCAGGTATATCCGAAATAAGGTTGTTGTCTCCGGGATCATAGAAATTTTCAGAAGGCTATTGAGTACCAGAGTTTTGAAATTCCATAAAGGGAGAAGAAATCTTCAAGATCCGATTTTTATAAAAGGTAGCAGATTCCAGAAGTACTGGTGATCAAAAGGAGGCAGATTATCACAAGAGATCCATAAAGGTTGGTGAATTTCACAAGTTCCGGGTGTAAAGGAGAATTTGCTGTGCACTAAGAGATTCGTCATCCTAATAAGAGGACAATTTATTCCAAACGTCGAGCAAGTTCCTGTACAGGATAATTGGTATTCTTTCGTCACGAGTTTGAACAAGATTGAAGTTTAACCACATCAAAGAAGTAGTATCCGTCCAAAAACGTCATCAGGAAGTGGATAGTTACTCATCTAAAAGAAGAAAGCAATTAAGTATTACCATTTTAGTATATTATTTGTGTCAGTATTAAAGAAAGATAACATTTTGTGAATGTTGGAAAAGATTTAATTATTTGCAATATAATTCAGTATTGAAATAGACTGAACTAATAGTTATAACACAAGTACATCTGTATTAAACAACATAAGTAATTTTAATTCTCTACTATCCAGTATTATGTCAAGATATGAATAATTTTCATTTATATACAAATTTATGGAGTTATCAAGTCATTAAATAGTTTTTGAACACATTATAATAATAGTTTAAATTAATTTGAGAAAGAAAGTAATAGAAAGAATTACTTAATTTTTGAATATCAATAATAAATAAGATCAGAGTACGTACCTGAATTATTTAGTTGGATTTGGAACTATACACCTTGGAGTAAATATTTTCTAAACGTCAAATATTCAGTTTCCATATTAAAATATTGTTAACCATTGTCCCGTATAAAAAAAAAACACACGAAGTTTGAATATAAACATATTATTTATTAGTAGAATATCGTTTTATTTTATCATAGTCAAATTCTCAACTATAGGAAATATTTTGGTTAATTTATAACCTCAAAGAAATAAATGTCATTTGATATATTGAAATGGAATGAGTAGTGGTGACATCTAGGTGTTTTATTGAACACTTGTTAGTAAACTGGATTATTTAAAGTATAGAATGTATAAAAATAATACAGAAATCAGTAATTTATAAAATGTTAGTTTAGAGAAAAAAAATAAGTAATTCAAAAAGGATTATTGAGATTTATAAAAGTGTATAATTGTAGGCAGAGTTAAATACTGTAAATTAAATAAAGAGTTAGGATAGAGTAAAATAATTTATATAAAGATAAAATATAAAGCTAGTCGGGCATATAAATAAAACACCTTCGTATAATGAATGGAATATTAGGAAATAAATAAAGGGATTATAAAAATAACAAATACGAGGGTTGTTCATTAAATAATAACATATTTTTACAAAACATGTTTAGAGTGTTATTTCATTTCATATACGGTTCAATTTATGACATTTAAACTGTAATAGGATTTAATAATTATTTCGAGGGTTGAACTGATATGTATGAGATATTACCTAGTACATTTTATGACGCATCAACGTGGGGCCACGTAAAATAAGACTCGCAATATAGTATTTTCAATATTTTATTTACATTATTGTATGTGTGAACATAAAAAAACATTTTACGAAGTGGAGTACCATAGTAAAATTTATATTGATAATTTTGGAAAGCATATTTGTATTGTTGTCACATGGTAGTTATTATTAAAAATGGATACTAGGTCTAAAAGTAGTTCAAGAATGAATAGAGTAGAATTATCTAGCGATGATGAGGGGGAGGTTAGTCAGGAAGGAATTTCACAAGAGGGAGAAGAAGTTACTGTACAGATCCAGGAAGAAAATCAACAGACAGGAGAGGTTCAAGATAGAGGAGACAAGTCGCAAATGCAAGGAGAGACTTCTAAAATAGGAATGTCAACTACAGCTATGGATATGACATTATTTTTACAAATGTTAAAACAAATGAATGAAGATAATAAGAAATTAATGGATAAATTTGACAAGGCGAGTGAAGATAATAAGAAAAATAGGGATGAGGATAAAATAGAAGCTAAGAAAAATAGGGATGAGGATAAAATAGAAGCTAAGAAAAATAGGGAAGAGGATATTAAGAGAAGCGAGAAAAATAGGGAAGAAGATAAAAAAGAATTAAGAGAAAAACTGGATAAGTTGGAGAAGGCAAGCATTGATACTAGAGAAGAATATAAAAAGAATATTGAAGAATTTAAAGAATCTTTGGTGAGTAATCCAGAAGAAATAATACCAGTAACACAAGTTTGCGTGAAAGACAAACAAGATTCAGCAGAAGTTAATGGAATATTGAAGATGGAAGAAGGAGTAATTATTGGAAATCAGTTAGTAGAAATAGACATAAAAGAGACTAAAGAAGTGATAGGAAATTTTGAGAAGGATGTTTTAAACGATATTGATGATATACAAAAGACAGCAGAGATTAAGAAATTTTATACAATCGTATTTTTAAAGAAGAAAACAAAATACATGGATTCAGGCAGAAGTATTTTAAGAACTCAATTAGATTCGAATTTATTAGAAGAAGAAGATGATAAAAAGTTATACTTATTCACCTCAAGGCAGACAAAAGGGATATGTATAGGAGACGGAAAGTTTACTGGAAATATATTTAATGTTGGACGTAATAGAATACTAACATATATGAGAAATAGCTTAAGAAGTGAAAAAATTAATATGGACAGTAAATTTGAAGGAGTTGTAAGTGGTAATGATTTTATTGAGAAGAGAAGAGTTTATTTAGAAAGATATGTGTCACGTAATGTTTATCAGGAGACATTGATCTTGGATATAAATAGTAAAGTGTTATTAGAGTGTGATATTGAATGTCAGAAAGTTTCAAATACATTCACATTAAATCATATTAACTTTGGAAGAGTATTTAATAAGATTAGGAAAATGATTAATAAGATTACTTATGTAATGGAACTAGAGGATACATGGTATTTAGAAAATTTGGTACCAGTAGAAGAATTGGGTACATGGAAGAATAGAGTAAGATTAAAAATAGAAATCATGTAATCAAATTATAGTCAGGACAGAAGAAAAGAGGTCAACTTCTGAAGGTATTTACGACACCTGCTAATCCAAGTATTAATTAGATCTCAAGTTATAGGCAGGACATTACATTAGAATTGATTGTGTTATATAGGTGGGTAACGTCACTTCCGTATCCAAATATTGTTAAATCATTCACATGTTGTTTTTGAAGAATCATCAAACCATATAGGAAATGTTTTTATATACAAGAGTTCAAATTTTTATATTGTATAGAAGTTAGGGGCATAGTAGGAGTATTTTTTATAACAAGAACATAATCGGATATAAAAAAAAATGTTAACTTATTTGATTTGTTGAGAAAGGGGCATGTTAAAGTTCATACGTAGGGTTTAATAAAGCCTAGTATAAAAATGGATAAATAGAAAGATGTACAGAATCGAAATATAGAATATAGAGTTTGGAATATTAGAAATATTTGAAGAATGTTATTTTAAGATTTGTATCAAGTGTTACTCTCATTCCTACATATTTTATATATAAAAAAAATATATATACCAAAGTACTATAAGAAAATTTATTTGGAATTAAAAGTGTAATTATATGCCCAGATATAAAACTTAGAAGGAATGTATTCAGTAATTGAGGAAAAGAAAGAATTATTTAAAGCCTTAAAATTGTAAAATAATTGAAGCAGTAAAAGTGATTTGCAGAATAATAAAGTAGGTGATGTTATAAAGCTAATTATAAAAAGATAGTAAAAGCCTTTATGATATAATATTTTAATTGAAGGAAAAATGCTTGCTATAATAAATAAATATAAAATGTACCATTAAAATATGGAATTATAATATAAATGATAGAGAATGGGTTAAAAGTAACCTAATATGATGATTTATATAGGACTAAAATGTCTAATGAGAGATTAAGGTAACGTACGCCAATAAAACGTAAATATAAGTATAAACTTTCATAAGTAGAAAGTATGGGGAAGACGGATATGTCTATAGGAATATTATGGGATACATGCGCAAAGGGAATAGAAATAATAAATATAATATAAATGTATAAGTGAGCATAAGTAAAATATTTTATAGAGGCAATAATCTTTACGAGAAAGAGTTGAATAAAAAAAATTGAAACTTTCACCTAAAAGAAATGTTAAGAGTAATACAGTTACTATGAGATTATAAAAATTGTATAGAGGCTAAATATTTATATGTAGAGAATACTTGCTAAAATATTAATAGAATATACAGGGCATAGTTATTATGTATGTAAAATTTTCTTATGATGAATTAAAATAATTGGTACTTATATTACTTTGGATAAACTATTTATAAAAAAAAAAGAAAAAAAAATTGCTTAAACATATTTGTTAATTGTTGAGAATTGTGAAATGTTTGTACATTGGATTTGAATATTAATAGTTTATTGTAATAACATTGTTTACAAAATAGGAATTACTGAAAATGTAATAATTGAAGTTATATTAGTTTAATAAATGAAAATTTGTTTATTTGAGGTTTAAATTTACATTTATTAAAAGGGGCATATGTTGTAGTATAAAGGCATACGTTAACAATATAATATGGAAAGTTATTAAAGTTACCAAATTTAATTAAATAAACGTAGAAAAATTTATTATGATGTGTTTAAAATAAGATTTATTGAGTTAATCATAAAAGAGGTTTATTGCATTTAACAAGTATTCGAATTTTATAAATAAACCACCTGTATATGGAAAGGTTGACCATGTTCATTTTTCTTAGAAGTTCAAAATATTCTGGAAAGAAGAGAGTTGAATATTAGTTGTTATTTTGTAAAATGTATTATAAATTTGTAAAAACTTGGGTAATTGACGTTTATGAGGTGATAAAAATATTTAGAATCTTATTTTGAAAGGTGTATAGATTGTATTGTAGAACAGTTCCCGGGAATAATTTGAAATACAGGAACTGTCATTATTTGACATTTGTTCAGAAATATAGATGTAGAGAGGTATTGGGATATGAATATGTAAAGAAGGGTTGATAAAATTATAAAAAGAATTTAGATAATCAGATAATACAATGTTAAGAAGTATTCTAGGTATATTAGAGAATTTAAAAGCTATGTTGTTGATTGTTATTGCTGTTGTAAAACTTTGATTGGAGAATAAAAAATGAGTAAGGATTACTAGGGAAATGAATAAATAAACGGGAGAATTTTTCGAATTCTAAAAAACGGTAGACGTGTTTTTGGAAAAGGGAATATCTTTTCTGATATTAACGCGATAATAGTTAATTATAAAAGAGAAAAGTGTGTCCTGAGTGAACTACGTTAACTACAAATAAATTAATATAAAAAAAATAATTGTACTTACAAATTTGTACAAGATCCAGGTATATCCGAAATAAGGTTGTTGTCTCCGGGATCATAGAAGTTTTCAGAAGGCTATTGAGTACCAGAGTTTTGAAATTCCATAAAGGGAGAAGAAATCTTCAAGATCCGATTTTTATAAAAGGTAGCAAATTCCAGAAGTACTGGTGATCAAAAGGAGGCAGATTATCACAAGAGATCCATAAAGGTTGGTGAATTTCACAAGTTCCGGGTGTAAAGGAGAATTTGCTGTGCACTAAGAGATTCGTCATCCTAATAAGAGGACAATTTATTCCAAACGTCGAGCAAGTTCCTGTACAGGATAATTGGTATTCTTTCGTCACGAGTTTGAACAAGATTGAAGTTTAACCACATCAAAGAAGTAGTATCCGTCCAAAAACGTCATCAGGAAGTGGATAGTTACTCATCTAAAAGAAGAAAGCAATTAAGTATTACCATTTTAGTATATTATTTGTGTCAGTATTAAAGAAAGATAACATTTTGTGAATGTTGGAAAAGATTTAATTATTTGCAATATAATTCAGTATTGAAATAGACTGAACTAATAGTTATAACACAAGTACATCTGTATTAAACAACATAAGTAATTTTAATTCTCTACTATCCAGTATTATGTCAAGATATGAATAATTTTCATTTATATACAAATTTATGGAGTTATCAAGTCATTAAATAGTTTTTGAACACATTATAATAATAGTTTAAATTAATTTGAGAAAGAAAGTAATAGAAAGAATTACTTAATTTTTGAATATCAATAATAAATAAGATCAGAGTACGTACCTGAATTATTTAGTTGGATTTGGAACTATACACCTTGGAGTAAATATTTTCTAAACGTCAAATATTCAGTTTCCATATTAAAATATTGTTAACCATTGTCCCGTATAAAAAAAAAACACACGAAGTTTGAATATAAACATATTATTTATTAGTAGAATATCGTTTTATTTTATCATAGTCAAATTCTCAACTATAGGAAATATTTTGGTTAATTTATAACCTCAAAGAAATAAATGTCATTTGATATATTGAAATGGAATGAGTAGTGGTGACATCTAGGTGTTTTATTGAACACTTGTTAGTAAACTGGATTATTTAAAGTATAGAATGTATAAAAATAATACAGAAATCAGTAATTTATAAAATGTTAGTTTAGAGAAAAAAAATAAGTAATTCAAAAAGGATTATTGAGATTTATAAAAGTGTATAATTGTAGGCAGAGTTAAATACTGTAAATTAAATAAAGAGTTAGGATAGAGTAAAATAATTTATATAAAGATAAAATATAAAGCTAGTCGGGCATATAAATAAAACACCTTCGTATAATGAATGGAATATTAGGAAATAAATAAAGGGATTATAAAAATAACAAATACGAGGGTTGTTCATTAAATAATAACATATTTTTACAAAACATGTTTAGAGTGTTATTTCATTTCATATACGGTTCAATTTATGACATTTAAACTGTAATAGGATTTAATAATTATTTCGAGGGTTGAACTGATATGTATGAGATATTACCTAGTACAATATATATATATATAAAATATATTACAATTCTTTGCCAATTATACAAATGTATTGAAAAATTGAAAATCTTCTTGGTAGTAGTGGCATAAAATGAATTAAAAGTAATAACAATATGACAACTGGTTGTCAATTAGAAAACAATGACAAATATAAAATGTAAATCAAAATGTATAAATGAAAATGTAATCAATAAGCATAGGACAGTCGAGATTATTTCTATAATCACATTAAAAGGCTTGGGGTCTACCACAAACTGTTCAGTCAATCCAAATATACAAATAACAACGACGCAACTATGTAAAGAAAAATTAAGAGTAGAACTGTTGATAATATAACAATATAGAATGTAAAATAGTCAAGTATAAATGTAAATGAAAGCAAATAAGCATAGGACAATCGATAATTACTCATGTAATCCTATCAAAATGGCCTAGGTTCACCTAAACATGTACAATTTTGATTGAAATACACAAACAATTAACGATGCAACTATGTATGTGTTAAGATGTATTTGTAGCTACAGACATATATGTTTCTACCTAGTTTGGTTTCGTCAGTACAGCATAACAAAGAAAGTGTATGTTAAAGCATTAATATGTGAATAAAAAATATAGTATTACCTTAAAATGTCAATCCAAAATGTCCAAGTGTAAAACAACTGTGAAAATACCTAATACTGTGTAATGCCTTATTTCAACCAGGCAGTTAATAAAATATATTACAATTCTTTGCCAATTATACAAATGTATTGAAAAATTAATAATTGTTTGTGTATTTCAATCAAAATTGTACATGTTTAGGTGAACCTAGGCCATTTTGATAGGATTACATGAGTAATTATCGATTGTCCTATGCTTATTTGCTTTCATTTACATTTATACTTGACTATTTTACATTCTATATTGTTATATTATCAACAGTTCTACTCTTAATTTTTCTTTACATAGTTGCGTCGTTGTTATTTGTATATTTGGATTGACTGAACAGTTTGTGGTAGACCCCAAGCCTTTTAATGTGATTATAGAAATAATCTCGACTGTCCTATGCTTATTGATTACATTTTCATTTATACATTTTGATTTACATTTTATATTTGTCATTGTTTTCTAATTGACAACCAGTTGTCATATTGTTATTACTTTTAATTCATTTTATGCCACTACTACCAAGAAGATTTTCAATTTTTCAATACATTTGTATAATTGGCAAAGAATTGTAATATATTTTATTAACTGCCTGGTTGAAATAAGGCATTACACAGTATTAGGTATTTTCACAGTTGTTTTACACTTGGACATTTTGGATTGACATTTTAAGGTAATACTATATTTTTTATTCACATATTAATGCTTTAACATACACTTTCTTTGTTATGCTGCACTGACGAAACCAAACTAGGTAGAAACATATATGTCTGTAGCTACAAATACATCTTAACACATACATAGTTGCATCGTTAATTGTTTGTGTATTTCAATCAAAATTGTACATGTTTAGGTGAACCTAGGCCATTTTGATAGGATTACATGAGTAATTATCGATTGTCCTATGCTTATTTGCTTTCATTTACATTTATACTTGACTATTTTACATTCTATATTGTTATATTATCAACAGTTCTACTCTTAATTTTTCTTTACATAGTTGCGTCGTTGTTATTTGTATATTTGGATTGACTGAACAGTTTGTGGTAGACCCCAAGCCTTTTAATGTGATTATAGAAATAATCTCGACTGTCCTATGCTTATTGATTACATTTTCATTTATACATTTTGATTTACATTTTATATTTGTCATTGTTTTCTAATTGACAACCAGTTGTCATATTGTTATTACTTTTAATTCATTTTATGCCACTACTACCAAGAAGTTTTTCAATACATATATATATATATATATATATATATATGATTTAAACTCTTGATAAGCATTGGGTATTTTCGGCAGAAATTAAATAAACATACATCAGTTTATAATGATGTTTAATTTTTTTAACGTTTCGACCTTTCTTTTGGTCTTCATCAGAAATAATAATGTAGGTAAGAAACAATTTTTCTGAAACAACATACACCATGTACATACAAAATGCGATAACATAAAAATAATTTTATATATACAAAAAATATATAGGAAACATATTAAAATGAGAAAACTTACTCCAAAATATGTAACAACAGTGTTCTTATAACTTTTATAAAACATGCACAACAATAAAATACATTAAAAGGGGTTTTAAAATTTAAAATATGTAACGTCAAACGATAAAGATCTAAAATGTCAATGAAATGTCTACAATCCTGGTTTAGTCTGACATGGAAACGGCCAAAACAACAACAAAAACTGTTGTTAAATATTTTGGAGTAAGTTTCCTCATTTTTAATATGTTTCTTATATATTTTTTGTATATATCAAATTATTTTTACATTATCGCATTTTGTATATCATGTATATACAAAATGCGATAACATAAAAATAATTTGATATATGTGTATGTTGTTTCAGAAAAATTCTTTCTTACCTATGTTATTATTACTGACGAAGACCAAAAGAAAGGTCGAAACGTTAAATAAATCAAACATCATTATAAACTAATGTATGTTTATTTAATTTCTGCCGAAAATACCCAATGCTTATCAAGAGTTTAAATAATATATAAATACGGCAACAAAGAATAGAATATATGTATAAGTAGAAATATAAGAATTGCCCCATAATGCAACTGCTGACACGTGTTTCGAATTGGTTGGTTCCCGTCAGTGCAGTGTAGCTAAGGAATAAGATGGAATAACCTTGGAGATGAAAAGCATCAATCAGGAAACAAACCACCAAATGAGGCTTCAGTTAGAATCTCCTCGGTATTGAGGATTCATCTATAGAGACAAACAGATTTTTTTTGCTCAATTTTGGGACCACTGTTGTTTGTTTTATACATTACCGATCTTCCGGAGGCATACGAAAACCTCGGCGTTATGTTTGCGGATGATTCTTCCTCAGTCACACGTGCAAAGTCATCACAGGCATTAGTGAAAAAGATTGAAGATAGTTTGGTTTTCAACAACTGGTTTTGTTCAAACAATCTTAAACTGAACATCAACAAAACCAACCATCTGGCAATTAATTGGGCGGAAAATCTAAAGTAGTACTTGGCGGGGAACAACTTATACACTGTCTCGCGACACTGTATGAATGAGGATGAAGATGGATGCTTAACTTTCCTGATGGCCACATGAGGAAGCGGTAGTACCGAGGACAAGTCACATGTAATCCACCTTTATGTCATAAAAGGAAGCAGCTGGCCGTAAAACAGTTAGCAAACGCGTCGATGGAATCCCTCAGAGGGTGGAGAAAACTATGAAAGAGAAACGTGGAGGAAGTACATGTATGGTATAATGAAATACATAGAAATGCCTTCAAACGCGCGAAGAAAATTGCACAAACCAATGTCTAAACTAATTCCCGTTCGATAAGCCGGACTTTCATAACCACACACATTGGGCAGAAATCATAAGTAATTACTTCTAAAATGCACGTATTTCTACAATATGTCATTCACATTTGATACTCACACAGACACAACCTGTATCTATTCCTTAACTTGCAGCAACGAATAATGTGTGCAAAAATTATAGTATTACGCATATAGATTCATTAGATTCATAGATCATATCACAAATTATACTAATAGCGGAGTCGCCATGGTTACCAAACGACCCGTAAAATCGACGAAAATCGACAAAACGGTAGGAAGAACTCGTCTCTGGTTACACGAAATTAACGGCTGTCTTTTGGCATGGTGGTAGGGGTGACTTTAAACCGCTCAACGACGGAGAGTTTTTCTTCCCAAGTGGAGCGTGTGCAGAGATACAGGCTTTTAAAGAGGAGCCTGCACTCGATGTTTTAACAGAAAAATGGCTTACGTCATGACGATTGCCGTGACAAGCAATACAAATCCCGAGAAACGTCAATCTGACAGGCGAACTGAGTTGTATATCCACAGATTCACTTTTAAGACTGAAATACGAAATTTTTAAGGTTGCGAGCGCCCAACAAGACTCGGGGTCTTAAGGAAGCGCCTTTTTGGCACCTTTTACATGCTTATTCCAAGTTGATAGTAGTACTGAAACTAAGGTACCGGCAAATTAAAGTTCGTTTGCAGACCGATTTGGTAAGAGAAATGGCCGAAATACGTCACAGATTCAATGTGCTGTGATTCAATGTACCACGCGATCATTTAAATTCTAAATTATAGCAGGCGGGATTTTTTTTAGTAGGTTGTCCAGAATATCAATTATTGATTAATTGAAATTTGCGGTTATGTTATACTTTGTGACATTTGTGAATCTTATTTGTAATCGATTTAAATTTAATGGATATGAAAGCATTACAAGATAAATTAGTTTCATTGTGAATTACAAAAGGTGTTCAAAGTGTTCTCCCCCTGTTACAATGCAACTGTTAACCCTCCGTTTCATATTTTCAAAAGCATTTGCCAACATCTGAACGGTTATAGCGTTACCTGCATTAGAAATTACCTCTTGTAGTTCTTCAAGATTTTGTGGGTTATTTTTGTAAACTGTGTTTTTCAGATACGGATAAATGAAATAATCAAGAATCGTTAAGTCCGGACTGCGAGGCGGAAATTCAATGACTCGATTATCATAAAACTCGCGAATTCGAGCCATACTTTCGCATGTTTTGTGAGCTGTTGCATTGTCCTGTTGGAAATACCCATGTAAAAGTTCGTCATCATGAAGATTTTGTAAAAACGGTTCAAGTAAATTATTTAGATATCTCTCAGCATTTATCGTTCCTTCAAAAAACACAGGTCCAAATATACGCCTTCTAGAAACCGCTAGCCAAACACCAATTTTCTGCGGATGGATAGGGGATTGAATAAACTCATGAGGATTCTCCGAAGACCAAATACGCATATTTTGTTTGTTTATATAGCCGGATAGGTGAAACCATGCTTCGTCAGAAAAAAATGTTAAATCCAAAGTGTTGTTGTTACAGTCACATTTTGTTAAGTTGTGTTAGCGGAGCTAGCTTTGCTTGTTATTTTAATTATGTTTATATTTTGTTTGGATAAACAGTTTAACTTAAGCATGCGTTGGGGAGAAGCGTATTTTATAGGGTTTAATGTTAAAAAACTACTAACAGTATTCTATTCGTACAGGAAAATCTCGAGGGAATAGCTCTTGAACGACGTTAATCTTATAGGGATAAAGATTTAAATTTTCTTTTAAAATTTATTGGCAAGTTCCATATGAAAGGTTTATTTCTTGGGCTAATCTGCGAAGAGATTTTTTGGGAGACTGTTCCATTCTTTCTGCAACATCTGCCACAATCTCAGGAGTCCTTTTTTTGGGCGCGCCACTACCAGCTTTCCTACCTACAGTTCCAACATTACGAAATTTCGCCACACATGTGTAAATTTCTTGGACTAATTTTTGATAATCCGCAGGAAAATTAGGGAAGGCATTTTGAAAATCATTGATGCAGTGCGGTACTGAATATGTCCATTCACCATTCTCTTGTCGTTCGGCGTTTTTAAAATAACCTTCAGTAAGAAAAATCTTATGTTCTAAATCAAACATTTTGAAACGTCACTTTGACAATTCAAATTGTAAATTAGTACTTATATACCAATTTAATTTAAATTTCACAAACTGCTCTAATTTAGAATTTAAATGATCGCGCGGTACTACGGTCGGGAGAAAAATATAAGATTAATTTATCCGGTCCGACAAGTTCGACATCTCAATCTCGACATAATACACCCGCTTGACTTAACATTTTCATAGATATACAGGTTGATTGTTCTTTTAATGATTATATATTTGAATTATTAAAATACGTTAATTCCAGAACGCGTACGCCCAGTTTCCATAATGGGGAAAAGGATTGCTTTTAACACTTATATGCCCCTACGAAATATTTTTTTTAAACGATTATGCAAACATGCACAGTGGGCGGAGCGGGCTGAAATCAATTTCTCCCTCTTCTGATTAAAAGTAAAATTAGGCACTAGTTTTACGGTCGCCCATCACTAATTCAAATGTCAAAAAAAAAATGGCCGAAGGATTTTTTGAAAATTGACGTATAAATGTGAAATTTTAGATACGGGAGTGTCTTAGGTCACCGATCACAAATCCAAAGTCAAAATGTCAAAAAAAACGAAATGGCGGACGAGTGTTTTGAAAATTGACGTACGAATGTGAAATTTTAGATACGGGGGTTTTGGGGGTCGCCGATCACGATTTCAAAGTCAAAATGTCAAAAAAAACAAAATGGCGGACGAGTTTTTTGAAAATTGACGTATGGATGTGAAATTTTAGATGCGGGTGTTTTGGGGGTCACCGATTACGATTCCAAAGTCAACATGTCAAAAAAAAATGGCGGAAGTTTTTTTTGAAAATTGACGTATAAATGTGAAATTTTTGATAGATATACAGGTTGATTGTTCTTTTAATGATTATATATTTGAATTATTAAAATACGTTAATTCCAGAACGCGTACGCCCAGTTTCCTTAACGGGGAAAAGGATTGCTTTTAACATTTATATGCCCTTATGACATAATTCTATTTAAACGATTACGCAAACGTGCACAGTGGACGGAGCTGGCTGAAAAAATTTCTCTCTCTTCCGATTAAAAGTAAAACTAGGCACTTGGGAGTTTTTACGGTCGCCCATCACTAATTCAAATGTCAAAAAAAAATGGCGGAAGAGTTTTTTTGAAAATTGACGTATAAATGTGAAATTTTAGATACGGGAGTGTCTTAGGTCACCGATCACAAATCCAAAGTCAAAATGTCAAAAAAAAACGAAATGGCGGACGAGTGTTTTGAAAATTGACGTACGAATGTGAAATTTTAGATACGGGGGTTTTGGGGGTCGCCGATCAGGATTCAAAAGTCAAAATGTCAAAAAAAACAAAATGGCGGACGAGTTTTTTGAACATTGACGTATGGATGTGAAATTTTAGATACGGGGGTTTTGGGGGTCGCCGATCACGATTCCAAAGTCAACATGTCAAAAAAAGCAAAATGGCGGAAGATTTTTTTGAAAATTGACGTATGAACGTGAAATTTTAGATACGGGGGTTTTGGGGATCGCCGATCACGATTCCAAAGTCAAAATGTCAAAAAAAACCAAAATGGCGGACGAGTTTTTTTTAATTGACGTATGAATGTGAAATTTTAGATACGGGGGTGTCTTAAGTCACCGATCACGAATCCAAAGTCAAAATGACAAAAAAATGGCGGTTTTTTGAAAATTGATGAATGTTTGTGAAATTTTGAATACGGGGGTGTTTGTGGTCGCTTATTACGTCTTAATACTTCATTTTTTCTTAACGATAGTAGATTCGAAAATAGAATCGTATTGTACACTGTCTCAATGAAAATATTGCGTTCATTGAGCCCATTGTTTCTTTCGATACTTTAACATGACTTATGTTTAACATTAAATTACCTTTCTCGCTCTTGAGTGTGTACCTGTTTGTGTAAAAAAACAGTTCGAGAAGAATTTGAAATAAAATATACTGTTGGCTTAACAAAATATATGTAGGGATGCTTCGAAAGTTTATGAAAGTGGACATTCTAAGAAGCGTCATGCCAGTGATCGCTTTTTACAGGAAAGGCACTTCAATTTAAAACTCGGGGTTTTTACTTTTATTATTATTTTGTGCTCCTTTATTAACAATTGTGGATTTCGAAAAGGTTGACAGGCTTTTACACTTTCACATCAAAATAGTGTTGTACACTGTCTTAATAAAAATGTTGCACATTGTGTCTTTGCATACTTTAACACGACTTATGTTTAACATTAAATTACCTTTCTCGCTCTTGAGTGTGTACCGGTTTGTGTCAAAAGCAGTTTGAGAAGAATTTTAAATAAAATATCCTATTGGCTTTGCGAAATATATGTAGGGGTGTTTCAAAAGTTTATAAAAGTGGAAATTCTAAAAAGCGTCATGCCAGTGATCGCTTTTTACAGGAAAGGCGCTTCAATTTAAAACTTGGGCTTTTTACTTTTATTTTTTATTTTGTGCTTTTTTCTTAACGAGAGTAGACTTCGAAAAGGTTGACATGCTTTTCCACTATCACATCAAAATAATATTGTAAACTGTCTCGATGAAAATGTGCTCTTTCAGCTCATTGTTTCTTTAAATACTTTAACATGAACTATGTTTAACATTAAATTACCTTTCTCGCTCTTGAATGTGTACAGGTTTGTGTAAAAAACAGTTCCAGAAGCATTTTAAATAAAACATACTATTGGCTTCACAAGATATATGTATATACAGGGGTGCTTCAAAAGTTAATAAAATCGGACGTTCTAAAAAGCCATGACAGTGATTGCTTCTTACAGGAAACTGTGAAGAAACTAAGCGGGCGCGAAAAAAGCGGTTCAAGCTAAGAGAGATTGACGGACAGCTGTTATACTATTATAATAACTTAGATATCTTGACATATACATAAAATACTGTCCTATGTATGTGATATATAATTTTTTTACGGTGTATTATATACAATACTAGCTGTACCCGCACGACATTACCCGTGACATGTTTATTACTATGTCTGTTCTTAGCCTGTCCAAAATAACACAAAACAATGAATAAAAAAAATTCTGAATTAACTTTAAAATTCGGGCATCGAGTAACATTGAGTCACCATTACGAATACCTGTCTGCCAAATTGCACGGTTATAAGTACAACAGATTCGTCTGAACATCGCACACACGCACACAAATACTCCTTTTATAAGGTAGTAGGTAGCCATTCCTAACTTGCATTTAATTATACATTTAGTTTTTATAAAGAATACATTCAAAAGTAGTTTTTACTATCGACATAAAAATAGTAATTATTTACATATTTGAAAAGCATTTAGCAATGTGGTCAGCAGTTCTAATTAAAATTTCAACGAAAATAATTCCAAAGTCCACAATTAATTCAATACCATAAAAAAATAAGTTTGGTTTCGGTTTAAAGAGTAAATAATTACGACATGGATGGTGTGTGGGTGGCCTAACTGAAGTAAATACGTGAGTTAGATATCTGCTTAGGAAGAGTGAAAATAAGTGGTAATAATAACGAAAATTAGTAAATTATGGAAATACCGCAAAGGTATGTAGACAAACTAAGTGATACAATTGAACAATAGAACCGAGTGACTGTAATAATAAAGATACAAAGTTATAGACAAACAAGAAGAAAGAAAGCGGCAAATAGAAAAAAACATCTAGTCTACTTCAACACTATAATAGTGATCTGCAGACCAGCGTATAAAGGCAGGTAGTAGGAAACTGTATGTCGAGCGAAACCAAGTGAAAGAATAACGAGAAACTAGGAAACTCTGGAAATACTGCAAAGGTACGCAGGCAACCGGCCAAAGCGTCATCTAGTGAATAGCGGTAGTATCAATTCAACACGTTAGTAGAAACCTGTACATAAAAACAGGAAGTAGAAAACCGTATGTTAACAAGAAGAAATATAGGAAGGCCGAAGATAACTACCTGCGACCATAGAACGAGCAATAAAGCTACCTTCACCCAACATTCTCTCGGGCAAGAACAATAATCAACCGAAAGATGGAAGAACTACTAATGAGAATAAATGAGAGATTAGCTAATTTGGAGGCAGTAAACGCGAGAATAGAAATTAAATTGGATGGAATACAAAGCGAATTAAACGAGATAAGGAAAGAAAATTCAAAAATAGAACTAGAAAATGAAAAAATGAAAGAAACGATCAAAGAGCAAGGAAGAAAAATTGAAAAATTTGAATCTGAAATGAGGAAAAAATATAATAATCCATGGGGTAGACAAAACAGATCAAGAAAACACAACAGAGCTACAAAATAAGGTGGCCGAAATAATGGAAAAAATAGAAGTAATAAATGATGGATGGAAAGGAAGAATGGAAGCGAGACGAATTGGAACGGCAGAAAAAGGGAAAAATAGACCAGTTAAGATAGAGCTTAGCAGCTTTAACAAAAAAATGGAAATATTAAGAGCAACAAAAAAGCTTAAAGGAACAAAAATATACACTGAAGAAGATTTAACCAAAGATATGCTGCAACAAAGGAAACAACTAATACCACACATGATCAGAGAAAGAAAAGCCGGAAACACAGCATTTATACAGCAAAACAAATTAAAGGTAAATGATAAGATATATACTCTGGATGAACTGGGGGAGCTTGAGGACAGGAAAAGAAGATATGCAGAGAACATCAAGACAAACATAAGGAGCGAACCCAAAAAAGGAAAGACAACTAGTGAAAGATCCCCAGACGAAGATAGCAAAACAAAACACTCCAAAATGGAAACAAGAAAGAAGGAATTAGGGGCAAAAAACGAATAGCTGTACAAAACCGGGACGAAGAAAGCAAGGTATACAACAAGGCAATGAGTAGGGAAAACGAGCAACAAATAATAAGAAAGAAAACGAAAAAGGAAACTAGGAAACTAGAGAAAAAGGAAAAGTTCCGAATGGGTACTTGGAACATTAGAACAATGCTACAGGTAGGAAAAATGGAAGAAATCCACAGAGAAATGATAAGATACAAAATCGAAGTACTGGCGCTATAGGAGATCAGATGGGAAGGCGAAGGTAAAATAGACAAAGATACATTTACGCTATACTACGCTGAGGAAGACAAGCAAGGAAGAAACGGCACTGCATTTATGATAGATGAGAAAATGATAGACAAAGTAATAAAATTTCAAGCAGTGAATGGAAGAATTTCCTATATTAGATTCAAAAACAACTATGCAAATATATCGCTTATAAACATATATGCACCAACAGAAAAAAGCAATGAAGAGGATAAATAAGAATTCAATGAAAAAATGGAGAAGATCTACGAGAAAATACCAAAACACGACACAAAGCTAATCATAGGAGATTTTAATGCCAAAATAGGAAAAGAAGAGTACTACAAAGAAGTCGCAGGAAAATACACAATCCATGACACGACGAATAATAACGGCATGAGAATATGTAACTTCGCAGAGGTAACCGACATGATTATCAGTAGTACAAAGTATAATCATAAGAAGGAACATAAAATAACCTGGAGAATACCTGGTTCACAAGAAGGAAACCAAATAGATCACGTATTAATAGATAGAAAAAGACTAAAAATAATACAAGATGTAAGATCTTACACATGAACAACAGTGGACACAGACCACTATTTAGTAATAGCAAAACTCAAATTAAATACGACTAGCAAAAAATTAAAGCACCAGGTAAGAAGAAACTGGAATGTTGGAAAGTTAAATTCGAAAAAAATAAGGACCCGACTAGGGAAAGAAATCACAACAAAACTCTAAGGGAAAAAACAGCGAAAAAGCATAGAGGACGAATGGAAAGAATTAATAAATAGTATGGTGGAAGTATCAGAAAAAATCCTGGGAAATAAGGTGAATGACAAAAGCAACTCCTGGTTTGATAACGAATGTGAAACGCTAATAAAAAAGAAGGGAGCAGCCAGGCTCAAATGGATACAATCGAATGATGAAGAAGACCTACAGAAATACAAAGAAATAAGGGCAGAAAACAACAAAATATTCAGAACAAAAAAGGAAAGATGGTACGACGATATAATGGAGGAAATGGAAAAAAGCAACAAAGATAACAAGAAACTGTTCAATATGGTGAAGAAGCAAACAGGCATGAAACAAACCCCAGCTAACATTGACAGAATGAAATGGGAAAAACACTTCAAGGGGCTGTTGAGCGACAAGAAGAGGCAAGGCACAGAAAATACATGGAGGGTGATGAATGAACCAAGCCAAAGAGAAGTTAACGCACCTACAATAGAAGAATTCAAGGCAACAGTAGCGAAATTGAAACGGAACAAATCTCCGGGATCAGATGGACTAAATAATGAAATATTAAAATACGGAGGTGAAGAACTGCATACAAGATTATTTAAACTAGTAAGCGATGTATGGGAGAATGAAACAATGCCAAACGATTGGAAATTAGGATTGCTAGTGCCAATATTAAAAAAAGGAGAACAATGGGATTGCAAAAACTACAGAGGGATAATGTTGCTGAACACCGCATACAAAATCTTCACCACATTAATCAATGATCGTCTGAAAAGCTATGCATACACAGCGATAGGAGACTACCAACAAGGCTTCAGAGGCGGACAGTCTACAATCGATGCAATTCATATTTTGAAACAAATACTGGAAAAGAGCAATGAATATGACATCACACTACATATGCTATTCATAGATTTTCGGCAAGCGTTTGACTGCCTAAACAGAGAGGTCATACTGAAGGATGCAGAAGGGATGGAAATACCCAAAAAACCCATGAGACTCGTGAAAACGACATTGACACACTCACAAGCAGCGATTATGACGCAAGAAGGAACATCAGACTATTTTGAAATAAACAAAGGAGCATGGTTGAAAGTGCATCGGGGATGCACTTTCAACCACCCTATTTAATATTGCCTTAGACGGAATAATTAAACAAACAGAGGTAGAAGGGAATATTAGAAATAAATTGGTACAAATTATAGCATATGCGGATGACCTGGTCATAATATGTAGAGACGAAAGAAGCCTGGAAGAGACATTCGGAAGACTCGTAGAAGCTGCGGCGGACAGAGGTCTACATATCAACGAAAAGAAAACAAAGTATATGGTAAGCAACCGAACGGCGTACGCCGGAAGGAAGAGCAAAGAGATGGGGAGCTACGAATTCGAGAAAGTAGACACTATCAAATACCTCGGAACAATAATCAATATAGACAATAACAGAAATGCCGAAACAACTCACAGAATACAATCAGGTAATAAAGCGTATTATGGGTACAAGAAACTACTAAAAAACAGAAACATCGGATTCGATACAAAAATGAAAATCTACAGGGCAACAATAAGACCAATAGCGACGTACGCGGCAGAAACGATGGTACTAACGAAAAGAGACGAGGAAAACTTCAGAATATTCGAAAGGAAAGTAATAAGAACAACGTATTGCCCAAAGAGAGAAGAAGAATGAATGCGAATACTGATGAACCATGAAATCGACCGACTAGTGAAAGGAAAAGATATAGTTAGATTTATAAAGGCCCAAAGAATAAGATGGTATGGACACATCAACAGAGCAGGCACAGGAGCAACAGTGCGCAGCATTGCCCAGTGGACACCAGCGGGCAAGAGAACGAGGGGAAGACCAAGAATCAGATGGGAACAACAAGTGAAAGAGGACTTGAACAAAATGGGAACAAACTGGAGAATGAAAACAAAGAACAGAAAAGAATGGAGGCTAATAGTAGAAAAGGCAACATCACACAAAAACTTATAGAGGGAATAGGTGGAAATGTGGAGTGATCCCCCACAAGAAAAGGATCGGAGGGCCCAGAAGGGCGGCTACTACTCCGCAAGAGTGTACAGCCTATTATATATATATATATATATATATATATATATATATATATATATATATATATTATATATATATATATATATATTAGGTGTAGATAAAAAACATATTAAGTTTTGCTCATTGTAAGATAAAATCAACTAACAATGCTGAAAATCTATGTATACTTACATTTGCCGATGGCCTATGTATTTGTTCTAATACTTGCATCTTAATTTTATGACACTTTAAAATTTAACATTAACAAATATCAATTAAAAAGTTATTACGGCACATTTAAAATTAAAGTTCTCAAGAATTATGTACTTAATAATTACTATCTTGAAAGAAATTCTGAATGCAAAGTCTAGAGTCCCTCCTATACTTCTTTCATAGTCTCATGCACTCGCATGTTTGTCTCCATCGGCAAGAAAAACTTTTCGTCCGAAACACAGAAAACAAGGAAAACAAAAAAGGGAATATCGTTTTATTTCTTACTGTTATTCTATGTATTTATGTACTCATATTGATAAATTTTGTATTTAACTTTATTATTTTCAAATATAATTATGAGGGAAAACACAAATCAAGAAATCACTGTGTTATGCCAATTTTAATTGTATTTTCCTCGCTAATTGTGGCAAAAACGCTCCATATATATTACTGAAATTCTGTGAGTCCGACTTACAATTTTTACCGTGCGTTAGGGTTTTGATGGTCAGTGTTTCTAAGAAAGTTCTTCGAGTGTAGTTGGGTTCTTTGAAAATAATTCTTGTGTTATCAAAATCCGCTGTATGGTTTGTGGTAGATATATGACGTGCCAAAGCACAACCCTGCGGCTTCACTCTGACGTCACTGATGTGTTGGGTGATTCTATTTTTTAATCTTTGTTTCGTTTGTCCCACATATATTTCATGGCAACTACATTCCACCGCGTATACCACATTGTTCCTCATTTGTGTGGGTATGTTGTACTTCAGATTGGTGTACACCTTTGAGTTTGAAAAGGCCGTTGTGTACGCTATGGAACATATGTTTTGAAAAAGCATTTTGAGTTTGTTTGTCAGGTTTGGAATGTACGGTAGTTTTCCGTACTTTGGAGTAGTGTTGCTCCTGTCATTACCGTTTAAATCTTGTTCCCTTTTTGTTAAAGTTTCGTTGTTGATGTCTGTGTTGTATGAAGAGAATAGTAGTTTATTCACAACATTCTTTGGGTAGTTATTGTATACTAGTATTTCTTTCAGTTTGTGTAAGTCTTCCTGGAGATGATCAGGATGTGATATTTTACTAATTCTATGTTTGAGTGCTTTTATTAAGTTTATCTTGTATTTCTTTGGGCAATTTGAGTGGTAATTCAATAACCTGCTGGAATTAGATGGTTTACGATACCATCTTAGTTTGAGGGTGTTGTTTGTCCTCGTAATCATAGTGTCTAGAAACGGGATTGAATTATTTTGCTCTATCTCAACCGTGAATTTTAGTTTATCATTGTATGAATTGAAGATTTGAAGGGTGTAGTCTATTTTATTGTTTGGGATGCAGCAAATCAAATCATCCACATATTGCCATAAAAAATGAAACGGGAAATCTGTTTTTGTTATTACATGTTTTATTATGGTATTCATTATCAAATCCGCAATTGTGGGAGATAGAGAAAGACCCATTGGGGTGCCATTTACTTGCGCATAATATTGCCCCTCATACACAAAATAAACACTATCGAAAATCCATTTTATTATCTCCAGGAATTCTTTTTTTGGTATATCGGTGTTATTTTGTATTAGCGCCCAGTTGTTTTCTACAAATCATAGAAAACAACTGGGCGCTAATACAAAATAACACCGATATACCAAAAAAAGAATTCCTGGAGATAATAAAATTGATTTTCGATAGTGTTTATTTTGTGTATGAGGGGCAATATTATGCGCAAGTAAATGGCACCCCAATGGGTCTTTCTCTATCTCCCACAATTGCGGATTTGATAATGAATACCATAATAAAACATGTAATAACAAAAACAGATTTCCCGTTTCATTTTTTATGGCAATATCTGGATGATTTGATTTGCTGCATCCCAAACAATAAAATAGACTACACCCTTCAAATCTTCAATTCATACAATGATAAACTAAAATTCACGGTTGAGATAGAGCAAAATAATTCAATCCCGTTTCTAGACACTATGATTACGAGGACAAACAACACCCTCAAACTAAGATGGTATCGTAAACCATCTAATTCCAGCAGGTTATTGAATTACCACTCAAATTGCCCAAAGAAATACAAGATAAACTTAATAAAAGCACTCAAACATAGAATTAGTAAAATATCACATCCTGATCATCTCCAGGAAGACTTACACAAACTGAAAGAAATACTAGTATACAATAACTACCCAAAGAATGTTGTGAATAAACTACTATTCTCTTCATACAACACAGACATCAACAACGAAACTTTAACAAAAAGGGAACAAGATTTAAACGGTAATGACAGGAGCAACACTACTCCAAAGTACGGAAAACTACCGTACATTCCAAACCTGACAAACAAACTCAAAATGCTTTTTCAAAACATATGTTCCATAGCGTACACAACGGCCTTTTCAAACTCAAAGGTGTACACCAATCTGAAGTACAACATACCCACACAAATGAGGAACAATGTGGTATACGCGGTGGAATGTAGTTGCCATGAAATATATGTGGGACAAACGAAACAAAGATTAAAAAATAGAATCACCCAACACATCAGTGACGTCAGAGTGAAGCCGCAGGGTTGTGCTTTGGCACGTCATATATCTACCACAAACCATACAGCGGATTTTGATAACACAAGAATTATTTTCAAAGAACCCAACTACACTCGAAGAACTTTCTTAGAAACACTGACCATCAAAACCCTAACGCACGGTATAAATTGTAAGTCGGACTCACAGAATTTCAGTAATATATATGGAGCGTTTTTGCCACGATTAGCGAGGAAAATACAATTAAAATTGGCATAACACAGTGATTTCTTGATTTGTGTTTTCCCTCATAATTATATTTGAAAATAATAAAGTTAAATACAAAATTTATCAATATGAGTACATAAATACATAGAATAACAGTAAGAAATAAAACGATATTCCCTTTTTTGTTTTCCTTGTTTTGTGTGTTTCGGACGAAAAGTTTTTCTTGGCGATGGAGACAAACATGCGAGTGCATGAGACTATGAAAGAAGTATAGGAGGGACTCTAGACTTTACATTCAGAATTTCTTTCAAGATAGTAATTATTAAGTACATAATTCTTGAGAACTTTAATTTTAAATGTGCCGTAATAACTTTTTAATTGATATTTGTTAATGTTAAATTTTAAAGTGTCATAAAATTAAGATGCAAGTATTAGAACAAATACATAGGCCATCGGCAAATGTAAGTATACATAGATTTTCAGCATTGTTAGTTGATTTTATCTTACAATGAGCAAAACTTAATATGTTTTTTATCTACACCTAATAAAGGTCTGATGAAGGTTCTGAAGGAGGACCGAAACGTCACAAAGCCGAAAATACGAGTTTTATTTACAAAATTACCTAAACCCTAATTCTACCATTGCGGTAGTAAGCTACATACATAGTGATATACGTCATCAGTTAAAAAACTGAATTTCGTCGAGCATTATATATATATATATATATATATAATAAAGGAATTATCGCGGATACATAAAATAAAACAAGAAAAAGAGAATATTGGGTAATTCCGCTGTAGTGCAACCGTAGACACGTGTTTCTGACTAATTGGTCGTCATCAGTACGGTGTAGCCAAGGAATAAGGTGGGATATCCTTGGAGATAGAAGCATACACGGAAGACCATCAGGCGACAGACCACCATTTGCAGCTTCAGTTAGAAGATCTTCGGTTTTGAAGACAACAACTAACATCGCCACGAGGAAGACATTGTCAACCTGCGTGCCATCCGAAACCCAGGAAAGATAATCAATAAAGGAATTATCGCGGATACATAAAATAAAACAAGAAAAAGAGAATATTGGGTAATTCCGCTGTAGTGCAACCGTAGACACGTGTTTCTGACTAATTGGTCGTCATCAGTACGGTGTAGCCAAGGAATAAGGTGGGATATCCTTGGAGATAGAAGCATACACGGAAGACCATCAGGCGACAGACCACCATTTGCAGCTTCAGTTAGAAGATCTTCGGTTTTGAAGACAACAACTAACATCGCCACGAGGAAGACATTGTCAACCTGCGTGCCATCCGAAACCCAGGAAAGATAATCAATAAAGGAATTATCGCGGATACATAAAATAAAACAAGAAAAAGAGAATATTGGGTAATTCCGCTGTAGTGCAACCGTAGACACGTGTTTCTGACTAATTGGTCGTCATCAGTACGGTGTAGCCAAGGAATAAGGTGGGATATCCTTGGAGATCTTCTAACTGAAGCTGCAAATGGTGGTCTGTCGCCTGATGGTCTTCCGTGTATGCTTCTATCTCCAAGGATATCCCACCTTATTCCTTGGCTACACCGTACTGATGACGACCAATTAGTCAGAAACACGTGTCTACGGTTGCACTACAGCGGAATTACCCAATATTCTCTTTTTCTTGTTTTATTTTATGTATCCGCGATAATTCCTTTATTGATTATCTTTCCTGGGTTTCGGATGGCACGCAGGTTGACAATGTCTTCCTCGTGGCGATGTTAGTTGTTGTCTTCAAAACCGAAGATCTTCTAACTGAAGCTGCAAATGGTGGTCTGTCGCCTGATGGTCTTCCGTGTATGCTTCTATCTCCAAGGATATCCCACCTTATTCCTTGGCTACACCGTACTGATGACGACCAATTAGTCAGAAACACGTGTCTACGGTTGCACTACAGCGGAATTACCCAATATTCTCTTTTTCTTGTTTTATTTTATGTATCCGCGATAATTCCTTTATTGATTATCTTTCCTGGGTTTCGGATGGCACGCAGGTTGACAATGTCTTCCTCGTGGCGATGTTAGTTGTTGTCTTCAAAACCGAAGATCTTCTAACTGAAGCTGCAAATGGTGGTCTGTCGCCTGATGGTCTTCCGTGTATGCTTCTATCTCCAAGGATATCCCACCTTATTCCTTGGCTACACCGTACTGATGACGACCAATTAGTCAGAAACACGTGTCTACGGTTGCACTACAGCGGAATTACCCAATATTCTCTTTTTCTTGTTATATATATATATATATATATATATATATATATATATAATTACGACATTGTGAGTTTATAAGCTTTATAAGTTAAGCATTTATGAAAGTTTTTCGTCATTCAAATTGAATAATTTCGTACTAAATATATTTATATATATTCTTGTAGGCATCATATTCCTGGCCAATCCATCTGTATAAAGGATTAATTAACTTATAGAATAAGGGCGTTAAGTCCGGCGAATGCGCGGCCACTCCAGAGGCCCGCTTCTTCCATCCAATGATTAGCAAAACTTTCATCCAAAAAGTTTCGTACTAGCATGGCATAGTGGGGGGTACTCCATCTTGCTGGTACCATAAGGAATGAAATGGCAAGTCTGGATCTACTAGATTTGGGTGTAATTGAACTGCTGCGGAAACTACTCATCCCGCATCAAATTAAAATACATTTTTCCTTTTAGATTGCCCATCAAAAACTATCTACCCAAAATTCTTCCACTATTCGAAACGTAAATTTTGCGGATTAACTTCTCCAATTAAGGGTTGCTTCATCCAAAAAAATATTCTGACAGCTAAACCGTAATTTGGATTTCACATTAATATCATTGTACCACAGAATTCTAAGCGGTGATCTGTATCATTTACACTTAATTTGTGGACCAGCCTAAGCTTATATAGATGTTATTTTTCAATTTTTAAATATTTTATCACTGATCTCTGACTTAGGCGTTCAGTCTTAGGCCGATCCCTAATAGTCTCTTCTTCCCAAAACTTGGTTTCTATTTTGCAAACTGCTGATTGGGTGATATTCTCATCACGATATTTATTATTAAACTTCCGTCTCAGAACTGCATCTATCACGACAACCGTATATAATTAAGATTTCAATTCTTTCTTTTTTAATTTGAAACGAAGTCCCTTCATTAATTGTAATAAAATAACATTATTAGATTCATATCTAATTTATTTGTAAATATCAAATTATATTTGAGTGATATTTTATTCAACCGTTAGTAACTATGAATTTTCCTGTATCTATTGCTGTAATTATTTTAAGTGATTCATTTGTTAATTTGTTAATAGTTTATTGTACGTATGCGGAAAAATACCAGCGGTCTACGTCACGATCATTTTTCGCGCAATCTCTTTGGTTTCAAGTCTCGTGCGCAAATTCAATGCATTAAAACTAGTTTTGTTTGTATACGTGTACGCTACAATTGATATAAAAGGCCGACCACCAGCACGGTAAACGGTAGAATTCCCATTCCTGTTTCAGGTGATCTATCGTGGAACATCCTACCTACCTCTTAACCTCACTCAGACCATAAATGTTGTGAGGAGGTTAGGACCTATCCGCTTAACCCCATTCAAGTAATCTATCGTGAAGGGGTTAAGAAATCTATCCGCACCAGGAAACTCTCATTCAGGTTATCTATCGTGAAGAGGTTTTCCTCCGTTAAACGTATAACCTATCCGCTAAACCTCATTCCGGTGAAGGGGTTGAGAAATATATCCGCACCAGAAAACTCTCCTTCAGGTGATCTATCGTGAAGAGGTTCCCTCCGTTAAACGTATAACCTATCCGCTTTACCCCATTCAGATGATCTATCGTGAAGGGGTTTAGAAATCTATCCGCTCCAGGAAACACTCATGAAGAGGTTTCTGTCTGTTAAATGCAATATTAATATTTGATTGTATTTTATTTTAGGTTCGCGGGACGATCGTTAATCGTCGTATGTCATTAAGTATTTAGAATCACCGTGCGAGGCACGAACCGCGTATTCATATAAATACTTTCTTTGACGTAGACGATTTAAGTAAATTCCGCAATAATTATTTTAACCTCGGAGAACATTCATTTATCTTATAATACAGGGGTCTCCAAACTACGGCCCGAGGGCCACATCCGGCCCGCGGACAGATTTTGTCCGGCCCGCGGAGAGCTAGCATACTTGAAAACTCCTTTTAGAGAACATATTTTTTATAGCAAATTAAATTTAGTTTACTGAAGTATTCTAATTTTATGTTGAATAATTATTAATATGACATCTACATTGATATGGTCATGGGCTAACTACTCATAACATTGTTGTAGGCTTATTGTTATTGTTTTTGTGATAAGTTGGATAAAGAAACACAGAATTGTAATGAGTAAAGACATGTATAATATGCAGAAAATTTTACTTCAGTATATAATAACTAACAAATTATTGAAATGAATCCAACTAACATTTTATACATTTTAAATAAAAACATAACTTATAACAAGCATAATGACATATGAAATACTAATGAGATTTGTGTAATTGAGATTTTCCACTGACAATAGTTTGTAGTTGTGGACTAATTTTACTTGTACCAATTATTAAAAGAGATTTAAGATGCTCATCAGTTAATTTAGATCTGTAAACATTTTTTGTGTACTTCATTTTGGAGAAGGTCTTCTCACACAAATAAGTAGCACCAAAAACAGAAAACAGCTCACGAGCAAATTTATGCAAATTATCAAATTGTGTCAGTGGAAGACTCTTATAAAGTTCCAACAAAGATGAGTTTTGATATTTGTTCTTAATTATATCACTGCACTGTAGATCAATTATTTCCATTTGAAGTTCCGGGGCTAGGGTTTCAATGTCAGTATCAAAAGGATTCTGAAAAATCTTAATTTGATTCGCAATGGCATCAAAGTCCGAGAAACGAGTATCAAAATTTATTTTCAAAGCACTCAAAGTTTCGATTGCAAAATCGATAGGAAACTCAGTCTCAGTAGTGTGGCTGAATATTTCACATGTTTTAAAATGTGAAAAACATTTACTTCGTAGTTGTGATTGAAACAGTAACAATTTCTTCCGGAATGATTTGATATTAGTGTATAAATCAGGAAGATGCTGGTTTTCTCCTTGCAATCTCAAATTCAGTTCGTTCACATGTTTTGTCAAATCGACATAGAATGCTAACTTCGACAGCCATGCGTTGTTTTGTAATTCAGTAAGAGGGCGATGCTTTTCATTCAAAAAAATTTCGATCACTGCTCGAATTTCAAAAAAGCGCTGAAGGACTTTCCCACAACTAAGCCAACGTACGGCAGTATGATAAGGTAAGTCATTTTCTCCAATCTCTTCAATAAATTGTCGGAATTGTCGGTGATTCAGCCCAAAAGATCTGATAAAATTAACAGTTGATATGACTGGTTTCAGAACTTCAGACATATCCAAACATTTTCCGCACAAAGACTGTTGATGAATGATACAATGTAAGACTAATGGTTTTAAACCACCGTCATTTTCTACAGCCTTTGACACAAGAGCGACCACTCCTTTATCTTTCCCACTCATGTTTTTGCCTCCATCAGTTGTAATACATTTCAAGTTTTTCCATCGAAGGTTCTTTTGATTAATGGCCATTTCAACTCCTTTAAAAATATCTGTACCAGTAGTTCTGCCATGAATACTATTCATATCAAGAAGTTCTTCATGCACTTCATAGCTTTTATCTACTCCTCGAATATAAATCAACACCTGAGCAGTATCTGACACATCCGTTGACTCATCCAAGGCCAAAGAAAACCACTCAACATGTCCATTTTTGTCGAACAGTTGAGAGGATATATTTTCAGCGATGTTTTCTACCCTTCGAGCCACAGTGTTTGCTGACATACTGACACTTTTTAATAAATTTACCTTTTCAGGGCACATTTCTTCGGCTACTGCAATTATGCATTCTTTGATCATTTCTCCATCGGTGAATGGTTTTCCACGTTTTGCAATTTCAAGAGCCACACGAAAGCTGGCACGCGTTGCAGCCTCTTGTTCAGTTTTGAGTTTTGTAAATGAAGATTGCTGCGATTTCAATCCGCGCTTCATAGCTTCGAATTTTTCTGTCCGCAAACTTCCTGTATATTTTGAGTAATTTTGAAAATGTTTTGTTTCATAATGACGTTTAATGTTATATTCTTTGGGAACGGCTATGCTTTCATTGCAAATCAAACATAGCGCCTTCTTACTGGACTCAATTACGAAATACTGAATGTTCCACTGATCTTTGAATTTTCTGCATTCACTATCAATTTTTCGCTTCTTTTCCATACTACTAAATCACACACAAAAGCAACAATTCAAATCAAAATACTGTTACAAAGATGTCTTAAACTTAAACACGCACAAACACGTTTTAAGGAGGTACGCACTATTTTATTTCACAACAGTGTCATAGGAACTGACTTGTGGTTGCACCACTAGCCTTCTTATATATTCCAATTACTGCCATCTAGAAGTGAGTGGACGACACCAGAACTTTCTCGAACCAACGAGATTATTCTGTACGTGCTATTAGCGCCATCTGTTAGCGATAGAAGGTACTACCTATTTCCGCTTGTGTCCACCAGATGTCGTGTCACGTTACTCCTCATGGCTCGTACTCTACGACTAATCTAGAAATTACAGATAATGACAGGAAAATTAATAATATGCAGTGTTGCCGTTTTGCAGCCTTTTTTAAACGTTGCGTACTTTTTCGGACTTTTTTTCATCAGTGGACTATTTCACTTTTTACCACCGGCAACAATGATAATATGGTTTTGGCCCTCGGAACTTACTGGAGTAATCAGTATGGCCCTAAGGCTGGAAAGTTTGGAGACCCCTGTTACAACGATTTCACGATGACCTGTAGTGAACCTACCGTAAGATAGACACATTATTGTTTAAATGTTCACATTTTAGGAGAGCATACTTTTGTTTTCAAATCTGCAATCTACAAATCTTGTGGTTTAAGGTTATGTATCAAAGTGACAGACAGCTTATTTATACGTAGTAAATTAAATTCATTTCATATTGACCATTCCTTTTCTTTTCTTTTACATTATAATATTAAATTACCTATAATATCTGTATATGTGTGTATATCTTTGAACTTGGTTGCCGCAAAGAATAAATTATTATTTCTGATACAAGTTTCTGTATGACTTTTGTTTATATTTTGTTTTACGCAAACCTGTAGGTAGATGTCCTAATGTACCTTAAAAGCAAAGCAAGATAAATAAAGTACTCACCATGATCAATTTCCGCTGTAGCTTAGCCGTTGTGTTTTTTTTTCAATTAACCCCAATCAACAAACACGAATCACAACACTACCTGGCGATTAGCGACTGCAACCGTATTACCTGTCAAAATTATCCGAGCACCGAAGAGATCGTCTGAAGCATCGTACCGCTGGTACGTCTAGATATAGGCAGCCCAAGAGACTCGCAGATGTTGATGTAAATGTATATAATGAGGGTTAACAAAAATAAGTCTTTATTAACGGTGGACCCGGTCCATTATTCTAATTAATTACCGGAACACGTTATAAGTTAAACATTTTGTTTTGTTTTTAACCCAACTTAGACCTTAATAAACCAAACGCAAAAAAACACATCGTTCAAAATTTGACTCACCATAAACCATACATAATATTGCGATAAACTAATTTAAAAACATCATACCAAAAAAAAATCAAACAGAGATTATTAGTATTGGATATTGAAAGCTATTTTTCCTGTCTTAATCTAGTGATTTTCAAAATTCTTTCACTGCTAAATAGAGATGAAGCATTTCTTACTTTACACTCGCACTGTATGTATGTATATATGTATATATATTATATATATATTATTTTATACTATATGTATATACTAGCTGTCCATCAATCTCTTCGAGCTTGAATCGCCTTTTCGCGTCCGATTACAGTTTTATTACAGTTCCCTATAAAACGCCAAAAAAATCATTTTTGATTTTCTAAACTATTGGCACACCTTGTATAAACGTATATTTTTGTCCACGAACTACTGTCACGATGACAGGTGGAACGGCAATTTAAAGCATCTTAACGTCAGTCTGACTTTTCGCTGTTGAAGCTTGAAATTTAGATGCTATTTAGCGTAATACTATAAGACTTGACACTAAAAGATTCATAGTGTTATTAGTTTTACACAATGAAAGAACTAAATCATTATTAAAAAAGTAATATCAGATTTATTTTAGTTTTGCATAATTTAACCTGTCAATTATCATGGCCCACACACGTCATTTCTGGGCTGTAATATTTAATAATAATCATACATCTTTTGACATAACTTTTGAGCTTTGTTATAATGCAAATTTGTGAACAATGCCTGCCCATTACACCGAAGAATCAAGTTTTAAATAAAATGTTGGTATAGAATAGTATGACATTAATTTTATTTATAATAGTGAATTTATAACTGGCTTCCATATTAATACAGTCCAAATCAATTGATTTTCCGCTGTATTCATAAGTCATTCCGATATCGTCAATAGAAAATTCGGTTGTCAACATGACATTTCGAATCTCCAAATGAAAGTTCTATTATTCAAAACAAAGTCCGCTATCATCAAAAGAAAGTTCGGTCGCTCTCAGCTCGTTTCATTTTGCTGACACTAGTACATTTAAAAAGTATGGTTTACCATAAAGTTAAATACGATACGGTTCGAAAAATTGTTAAGGTATACAAAAATGAAGACAGAATGAATAAAAAACCCAAAGGACATCGTTCACAAATATTAACGATTGAGGAAAAAGAACTAATATGTGACTGGGTGGATGAAAACTGCACCGTATTAACCAAAACATTGCGCTCCAAATGTTTGGAGGTATTTGGAAAAAATGTTAGCTGTTCGACCATAGACAGGCAAGTAGTCTATATTACAGTATTCAGAATTGAAACACTCCAGAATGTACTAATAATAATAATACTTTCAGATGTTTACGTGATTTTCACTATACCGTAAAAAATACTCATGTTGTTCCAGAAAAACTAAATTGCGAAAATACGATAGAAAGGAGATACCGTTATGCTTTAAAATTTACAGAGATGATGGGTCATCCAGAAAATATGTTTTTCCTCGATGAATGTGGAATCCAAATATATTCAAGAGTGACTAGGGTAAGAGCTGTTGTTGGCATAAATGCGCGTAAACAAACGCGGCAAATTCGTAGCAAAAATATATCAATCTGTGCGGCAATCCGCAACACCGAGGTATACATTTTTGATAAAAAGGACTCAGCATACAATGCAGACAAATTTTGCGAATTTTTAACAAGTTTTCTTCAGAAGCTTTCGGACAATAATATCGATCATGCCTTTATAATTATGGACAATGTTCCATTTCATCTTACTGAACATGCAAGAAATCTTATAACAGCCTTGGGACACGAAGCAATATATCTACCACCGTATTCTCCATTTTTGAATCCGATTGAAAATTTATTTCATCAGTGGAAAACTTTAATAAAACGACAAGAACCCAACAACTTCGAAGAACTTTACACAGCTATTGAAAATGCTGTTGTAGACATAAGCAATGAAAATTGTTTAAATTATTTGAATCATATGCAAACGTACATACCAAAATCCTTAAGACGCGAAGTAATAGAAGATTAATCTTGTTATTTGGTAGAACATTTATATTTATTATTTATGTATCTGTTATCTAAAACATATGGAAAATAAAGTGTTACTGAACAAATCCATTTTCTTTTCTATTTAGGTAAACCGAACTTTCTTTTGATGATAGCGGACTTTGTTTTGAATAATAGAACTTTCATTTGGAGATCAGAAATGTCATGTTGACAACCGAACTTTCTATTGACGATATAGGAATTACTTATGAATACAGCGGAAAATCAATTGATTTGGACTATAAATTAGTTTCATTTACCTGCTCTGAAATTGTTTCTGTCAAAGTGACTTTGCAGTTGCATTGAGTCGTAGCCTCTAGACCGTGCTCTGGCTATGTCGGGTGCTGAGACGATCCTATTATAATTTAAATATTTAATAGTGACGCTGGTAGCTGAACTAAAAACAATAACCAAAAATAATACAGACTGACGTGGGAATATCTGAGTAAACATTTTGCTTGCACACACTGTAAAAAGAATATAATTCATAATTGTTGGATCATTTTTTGATTCTTATTAAGTATTTAAGGAAAAACAACACAAAAAGTTAGTTCATGATTACAACCAATCCATCGAAATAAGGCCCACCAGCCTGGGACACGATCATCATGAACCATCATCAGAATGTTTGATTAACAATTTGATTTAATGGTGTATTTTCAAACATATCCCATTAAATGATTGAACGCTGTCATGTAAGTAGGCCGAAAAGGTAAACATAAGATGGTTGTATGATCAAGATTTGTTGTATCATATATAAATTTCTTTGTTTTTTAAATTTGATAGTATTCCAACTCTATTTGTCTCAAGTTTTATGATAAAGTTGCCCATACGTTAATTTTTCTTGCAAACTGTCATCGTGGCGACAGTTCGATCTATTGCGAAAATGAATTGTCAAATTGAACGTCATTGTAGACATACCGTGCCTTCAATTATTTTTTTTTAAGAATAACCTACGATTTCAATGTTAATTTGAAAACACTGTGGAACTTTTCAATAAATTGACTTAACTATGACAGTAGTCAAAATGAAAAACATTACTGTAGCACAGTGTTCCCAAATTAATATTGATATCATAAGCTACTCTAAATGTAAATTAAAGACGCAGTATGTATATTTGTATGTAGAAAGATGACAGAGATGTGTCCAAGTTATTAAAGATACGATAAATGACCGATACAATAGTAATAATAATAAAAATTGATAATGCAATAAAATATAAATATTAACGGTTATAATATTTCTTTCAGTGGACGTTAAATGTCACGCCTTTGCTTTAATTTTTATAACTACGATATTGAAATCTGTACCTGAATGACCGACAATGTAGAGTAATTACAACCGTAGTTCAGTTTGTTCTTGTTTATGGATGAAGACGCATATTAAACAAAACGTCTCTTAGAAATAAATTAAACATTATTGTGACATTTATAATTAGTGGCAAATGAATTTATTTATTAAGACTTTACCCACAAAGCGAACAACATTTCTATATAATTTACTGAACGCTGATATTTAGAAAAATTTTGTTGACATTCAGGTTTTGTATCAATTGTGTGCATCTACCACAAGTTGAACGTCGACAGACCAAAAAAAAACCAAGGCGGTTCGGCAATTAAATGTTGTTTCATGTTATTCGTTCTATAAAACTGGTAGTACTATGCCTCCCATTGTGTCAAGTTTACGATAAAAATAGTGTATACTTCAAATTTTTTGACAAACTGTCATCGTGACACTTATATGACAATGAAAAGTCAGACTGCGCACGTCAAGATGTTTAACCAAATTGTCGTTCCACCTGTCATCGTGACAATAGTTCGTTCAAGTGTATTCATTTACACATAAACTTGTGAGAACGATATGTCAGAGTGACAGTGCTTAACCATATTTTGTCAAATGATATTAACAACATAACATGATGAACTTTAACAAAACATGTTTTAAACTTACAGGTCATTGAGAGAATTAATTCATTTTCATATTATGCTTTAATAGTATACTTTGTAAAAACCAATCGAAAATATTGCTGGCTCCTAATACCATTTAACCGAAAATGTACTTCTGATTAGTTGGTGCCAACCCGCAGTCGCATACTTTAAATGCTTGCTTTTATAACTGAATTGGTAAACGAAATTACATAAATGCTTATGGGAATTTTATTTGATGTATTTATTTTATTTCGAAGTGTTTCGGACACATCTGACAAATAAAGAAAACTCGCCCTATTATTTGTATGTAGAAAGATCGATGACAAATGTTATTAAATGATCCCATTCGTAAAATGGCTTAAATTTATATAACTACATCTTGAACACTGATATATTTCCAGCATTCTGTTGACATTTAGGTTTTGTATAATTCGTGTGCATCTAACGTAATTTGGCAGACCCAAAAGGCAAAACTCAGATGGTTCTTCTTTATTTAGTCTTGCTTTAAGTTCTTCGTTGTATGAAATTGGCCTGACTTTTTTGCGTCCAGTTTTAAGCAAAAAATAGCCCGTACTTCTCTCGCGAGGTGTCATCGTGACGACATTTCGATGACATATATAATGAATACTTAATAAAATATAGAAAAATCGTTATATTTATTACTGTACTTACGTGCGATAATACACTTTAAGTTTATTTAGTCATATCCGTCGGCATTGTTCATATATTCATATAGAAAAGAAATAGTAACAATTGATAATAATAACACTAATACGTATCTGAAAGGTACCACATTTCAATTAAAAATGCACTTTTCCTTCGTAATCTCTTTATTTGTCGGCCTTCTGACATTTAAACTTGACAACCTATCGATGAACGTGAATATATAGTCAATATGTGGTGTATTGCACGACTGGTGCTAAATGTTTTCCGCCAATTTTGACGTTTCCCGGCAAATGCCATATCGCGAATTCAAACTGATTGACGGTTTTGATAATTTATAACCAGAAATTGAATTTTTCGTGCGTTTAACTTAACCTTATCCGAACTTTGAGGTGTCACGGTCATCTGTGCCGATCCACCGCCATTTTAAAATCGAACCTAGTCCATAATTTATATTTTACACGCAGGCCTTATGGCAAAATTCTATGATGCACAGTCTTTTTCTGCACGTATAAAAATTTTCAAAAATTCCTTTCGGGCCCTCGTGGCTGTTGTATTGCAGACATTATAATTAACACGGTTATAGATTATGTGGTGACTCGGTCTGGTGTTGATTTCGCATTCATATATCACTATGTGGATGATATCATAGCTTTGGTACCATGTAGCAGAGTTAAACATCCGCTTGACACTTTCAACTCCTACAACAGCCACCTCCGTTTCACCTTGGAAAGTGAGACTAACAACTCGATCCCTTTCTTGACTCTCTATTAACCTATGACCATAATACCATTAGACTGAGGTGGTATAGGAAACCATCAAATTCCAACCGGTTGTTGAACTATCGGTCAAACTGCCCTTCAAAATATAAAATTAATTTGATTAAATGTCTAAAGAACAGAATCGCACACCCTGACTTGCAGTATAAGGATTTGATAATTTTAAAGGACATACTCATGAAGAATGGGTTTCCCAGTGCAACTTTGAACAAGATTCTTTTCTCCACAATGACAGTTGACTGTGACAACTTCCGCATTGCTGTTACTTCTGCCAATAACACCGTGTCACAAGATATTGTGGAACCTGTTATTTAAAAAAAAAACTAGCATATGTCCCTGGCATTACCAACCATATAAGGCAGTTGTTCAAACGCCATGTCTTCATAGCTTATACATCAGCTGTTCCTGTGTCCAAATACTTGACCCCTTTAAAAGATAAACTGAATGTTACATATCACAGCCACGTAGTGTATTGCTAACATGTAAAGACTGTGATAAGTATTACATAGGGCAAACTGGACAAAGAGTGAGAGATCGTAATACCCAACATAGGAGTGCTGTCATGAATCGCCCTCAGGCTTGTGGTTTGGCAGCCCATGTGTTTCACACGGGTCACACCATCAACTATGACTTGACCAAGATTTTGTACCATCAAAATAACTTGACTAAAAGGCTGTTTTTGGAGACTGTGCATTAACGTTATTGAACCTAACATTAATTCCAAAACTGACTGCAAAAGTTTCAGTAACTTATACGTTCTTATGAAACAGTTCATTACTGATAAGATTGTTAGTAATATCAAAAATTAAAATAACTTTCTTAGACATAATCAATTTTCGCCTAATACTTTATAACTAACCATAATATTTATTAAAATCATACACATTGTTTCAACAACATTTTACTTACTAAAACTTACAATTTTAATTTATCTGATATAAACAAAACAAATCTGAGGTTTTCATATCTGTTTCCATTGCTGTCGGTAATGCGCTCATTTTGTTTTTGCCACTTCGTGACACTTTTAGATGTGTTGTCCAAAATTTGTAATATGTTTGATTTACTGAATTCATAGTGCTGTTTTCGATGTTTCTTAGCTATCTAGCCATTACACTTCTGATGTTTGACAGACGTTTTAGCAATTAGTAATTGTCAAAATCCTCATTGATTAAAACTTATGAGTATAGATACTGAGATCCTTGGTCCATTGTGTGGCTATGTAAGTATAGTAATTAAATATACCTTTGTCTTGCATAATAGTCTATAGCGTAATTATTTAAACTAAAACTTACATTGCCCCTAATTATATAAACAACTGAAAATTTCTCTTTTCTCTGTTTATTATAGTATCTGATGAAGGAAATAAATTTTTCCGAAACGTTATAAGCCACAATATAGGGTTTACGAAACAGTAATTAAACTGGTTTATTGCAATTTATGTATACATATACAGCCTGTTCCAAATTAACTCGGCACTATTACCAACTTTGTTATTATTGGAGCTATGACTTCGGTTAAATTAGCAAAGTATCAGTGTTTTCATTGCAATTTACGATGGTGAACTTTAAAAAATAATTGAATACCGCTTTTTAGTGATATTTCAAAAAACATTATTTTTTTAAATGGAACACCCTGTATATTTTTACTTCAAATGAAAGAAAAACCAATTCTAGACAAAAGTTATTAAACACTCTTATATCAAACTATTTGAGATAACACAGATATTAACCATTTTGTGATTTAATCAGTGGCCGTAATTTACAAACTGACTTCCCGAGAAAATCCGCCATTAACTTACCCAGCACACCCACAAATAAAATTTAGTTTGAATGTGTGGTGTGGTTTGATTGGTAGTCAAGTAGTAGGTCCTTTGCTTTATTATGGATCACTTACGGGAGCAAGATATGTCAATTTTATGGTGGAAGTATTGGAAGAATTCGTAGATAATATTAATTTAGTAGATAGTCAAATGTTTCACTTTCAACAAGATGGAGCCCCTGCGCATAATTTCCGCGAGGTTCGTGCAATTATGCAAGGATATGGACGATAAAGTGACCAGCCTGTTTTCCAGGCTTGTCACCATTAGATTTTTTCTTTTAGGGCAATGTAAAGAATAAGGTTTACGAAAAGAAATACGCCAATGTATTGGAATTAGAAAATAGTATTCGTTTATGCATTAATTCAATAGACGGTAGAAGCATTTCGAATGCTACAAAAGGCGTTCATAAAAGAGCTTTAACCTGCATTCAACAAAATGGTGATGTTTTTGAACATTTATTGTAATTTTACAAAGTTAAATAAATGATATTTATTGAAAGTCAGGACTACTTTGATTAAATGTCAAAATTCTTAATATCTGCGTTATTTCAAATATGTTGATATAAGAGTGTATAAATATAAGAGTGACTTTTATCTAGAATTAGTTTTTCTTTCATTTGAAAGGTCACCGTCGTAAACAGCAATAAAAACACTGCTACTTTGCCAATTTGACCAAAGTCATAGCTCCAATAATAACAAAGTTAGCAATAGTGCCGAGTTAATTTGGAACAGGCTGTATATATATATATATATATATATATATATATATATATATATATATATATATATATATATATAAAGGAAAATAATTAACGACCGAACCAAGGTAAAGCAGTGATACTAATATCGGGTTAGCGGTCTGTATGGAAAATAAAACGACTTTTTTGTCTAAATCTCAGTATTTCGCAATCTATTTTTATTGCATCTTCAGGAGAATACATTTTTTAGTATTCTCCGCTGTAAAGCAACCGTAGACACGTGTTTCTGACTCATTGGTCGTCGTCAGTACGGTGTAGCCAAGGAATAAGGTGGGATAACCTTGGAGATGTAAGCTACACGGAAGACCGTCAGGTGACAGACCGCCATTTGTAGCTTCGGTTAGAAGAGCCTCGGTTTTGAGGACTCACATCCAACCTCGCCACAAGGAAGACAATGCCAACCTGCGTGCCATCCGAGACCCAGGAAAGAAAAATCACAAAAAAGGGAATTAATCGCGGATACATAAAATACAAGCAAAAGAAAATTATTGGGTAAATTCCGCTGTAAAGCAACCGCAGACACGTGTTTCTCACTCGTTGGTCGTCGTCAGTACGGTGTAGCCAAGGAATAAGGTGGGATAACCTTGGAGATGTAAGCTACACGGAAGACCATCAGGTGACAGACCGCCATTTGTAGCTTCGGTTAGAAGAGCCTCGGTTTTGAAGATTCACATCCAACCTCGCCACAAGCAAGACAATGCCCGACAATTTTCCTTTTCTTGTATTTTATGTATCAGCGATTAATTCCTTTTTTTGTAATTTTTCTTTCCTGGGTCTCGGATGGCACGCAGGTTGGCATTGTCTTCCTCGTGGCGAGGTTGGATGTGAATCCTCAAAACCGAGGCTCTTCTAACCGAAGCTACAAATGGTGGTCAGTCACCTGATGGTCTTCCGTGTAGCTTACATCTCCAAGGTTATCCCACCTTATTCCTTGGCTACACCGTACTGACGACGACCAATGAGTCAGAAACACGTGTCTACGGTTGCTTTACAGCGGAATTTACCCGATAATTTTCCTTTTCTTGTATTTTATGTATCCGCGATTAATTCCTTTTTTTTTTGTGATATTTATATATATATATATATATATATAAATAAAAACATTAAAAATCTTGGCATTAGCGGCCTGTTTCTTATCCCTTGTCCAATATTAAAATTTAACAAATAAAAACACATAATTAAAAACGTTTCGACAATTTTATTACTGTCTTCCTCAGTTAAACAATTTTTTTAAATAACATGTTTTGTTAAAATTGTCTAGCGGTAAAACCAGATCAACGTAATATGTAATTTATTGTTTTTCATGTATGGATGCACGTTGTTGTTTTTGTGTCACCCCCTGAACTTAATTGCATGATTTATGCGATCTTTTTAGTAGTTTTATAATTATACATACTATTAGCGCACGGCCGTTTCGTGTTAATTTCTTGGGAAAAGACGGCTTAACCGAATCACCATGGTAACCGAGCGGACGGCCCAAAATGGACGAAAATCGGACGCACGGGGCGCAGTACTCGTCCCTGGATTCGCGAAATTAAAAGTTGTCCCTTTGCCTAGGCATAGGGGCATCTTTAAATTTCGGGTCGACGGAGATATTTTCCTTTTTTTTTTGTTCCCGAGCAGAGATATCCGGCGTCAAAGAGGAGCGTGCAAATATTTTGTAACATAAAAATGGCTTACGTTATTGAGATATATTGGTGAACACGAAAAAGTGACTTTTCGCTAATCTGACAGGTACACCGAGAAATTTGGCAGGTGTGACTTTAAGCGTGAAATTCCGATTTTTGAAGGTTTCAAGGACACGACAACATTCAGAAATGCAAAGTACACACATTTCTCGGCAATTTGCATTCCTATTCCGACGTCATCGACGTTCGATATCGATAGGACGAGTGATTTAAATTTCTCATGCAGACGGACACGGCAGAAAAATGGTCGCAATATGTCACAAATACGTGTAAACAATAAGTCGTGTGCAATGACAATGTCATTATGTACACGTACGTTCACGTGCAATGTCTCTTGATGATTATAAATTTGATTATTATTAAAATGCAATAATTCCGATACGCTTACGCCCTTTCCTCGGGGGGGAAAGGATTGCTTTTAACATTTACGTGCCCCGACGAGATAATTATTTGAATTATTACGCACCGCAGAGTAGGCGGAGCCAAAATCACCTTTTTCTTACTCTGCGATAAATACAAAAGCATCTTCAAACAGTTCGTATCATCACTTAATGTCTATAGGTATTTAATCTTTCAGGAATATTTTTAAAACACAATTTACCATCTTAGATGACAAATTTCTTTCCGTTATATCAAAACTTTTTTCTCATATTACCTAGGTACTACAAGTATCAGCTGATCGGTGATATATGTATTGTGTGGATGTATTCTAGGTTAATACCATGAAGATACATAGAAAACTAAGAATTGGATGGGAAAATATCAAACATGTATTTAAGACGAACGTTAATATAACATCTTATATGCATTGAAGCAGGTTTTTATTGTGGTAACGAATTTAAAACTGTTGTAGGTATTTAAACAAACAATAATGTTTCAAGATTTGTTCCAAAGAAGATTGTTAAAACAAAATCCGGTATTTCATTGAAATGAGGTATTGCAAATGCACTTTACAGTTCATTCAAGATAAAGTAATAAAGTAAGAATAATATTATTGTAGGGAAATGTATGTGATACGGTGGAATTTTAAGAACGGTGAATAAAAATATTTTTGCTAAATTACAATGTGTCTACTTGGTAAATGTTACTTCAGAGATGTGAGAATCTTTAAAGTGGACACATTGAAACAGACCTGATATGTAATGAATGTAATGGACAATATTCGGGTGCTGTGCCAGTGACACAAAGTAAGATACTTTGAAATGACTATGAGGTAATTATTATAGGATACTTTAATTTCAGATTGTATGACGCTATAGTTTATTCAATACGATTGTAGACCAATTTGTAATGAAGTAGAATGTGATCGCAATAAAAAAAAGAATTAATCCTAAACAATTCTGAGAGTCGAAAGTTAATAGAAAAGATGGTGAACACATTCAATTATGGCCAGTTGATATTCTTGAAGGTAACAATTATTGTTTTTACATAATTATACATATAAGTACTAATAAAAATATATCATCCGTATAATTAGTGAAGTGGTTGCTCTGGAAAAATCTGAATTATATACATTTAGATCTAATAAATATGTATATGCATATATCTTTTCATTTATATTTTGCAAATTAGTGCTATTTAAGGGTAAATAGTTTTATTTTTAAGTATGTATTGTAGTCCTCAAAAACTAAATCATTGACATAGCGAGGCTTGACTAATTTATGCTATTATATTGTTAAATGGGAATTATTCACAAATTACATATGATTGGAGCTTAACGTCTTAAACTCTTCTTGTGTACCTGGCTATTTAATCAGAAGAAATAAGAATCGCAAAAAAAGATATTAATTATAGACTGCTTTTTTGCCATATTAGTACAATTTTGGCACAAATCTTCCCATGTCAGTCAACATTCCTCTTCCTTACTTTTTTCATGGATACACACCTTTCCAGATTTATTCTAGCATCACGCAATGCTGCTAAATATTAGTAAAAAGGGAAATGATGTTCCCGAAAGACTTAAATAATGAACTGTAAACTTCTAATTTTATTACAGAAAGCTTGAGAGCTTTAATAATAAATGACACATGCAAAGCATGTGCTGCCTGTTATGTTCGCATTTAGATTATTGTGTCGAAAGCTTTAACCATTAAAAGTTATGGCATTAACTTTTTTATTGGGAAGAGTGAAAATTATTTTAAGTCTGAAGAATACAACTTGACAACATTTATATTTCAAACTGTAAGTCTGCAAAAAGCCAATGATTAAGTATTAAAAATTCAGCCAGGAGATGCATCCACCACAACCAGTTTAAAATATTAATTCTTAAGACATATCTCAGTCTAGATATACAACACCTACGTTGTATAAATTAAATATTGGTAGGCTTAGGGCCGTTTGCACCGTTCTAATTTTAAGGGTAGCTTAACTAAGGATACTTAAATAATTAAGTGTAGCTTAAAGTTAAATGCATTGCACCGTTAGAAATAAAAGGAGGTTTAGCAAAGTTCTGAATACACTTGGCAATGTTGTATTTTGTTCCTTCATTTGGTCTAAATCACAGTAAATTTAACATTTAGTAGTTTACAGAACTAAAAACTGATTATCAAATCGTCTTGTCCATCTCTGTCGGTAAGAAAGCAGAACGATTTTGTTGCAGATGGGTTTGTTTAGAAACATAAAGTTTTGAATAATCATAACTGTTGACAACATTAGGTTTTTGTGGCTGTAAGCACCCATTAGTTTTAAATTTTTGTTTCTTTCAAACTGCAGTAAGTATTATCAAAGGTGTCACGTTAAACATATATATTTTATATAATAGGGGAACAAAACTAACTTGATATATGTATTTAACAAATCCTCTTCTTCATCCAAAAAGTTCAACTGATCATAAAAAACAACGAAAACATTCACAAATGTTGACAAAATTTACATCAGAGGCATTTCCCGCCATTTCCGATATTGTACGTATGTATATTCAATGTTGTAAAGTGCGCAAGCTTGTAACTTTTCTTTAGGTTAAGGGGCCGTTAAGCCTTCAAAATTCCGGCCTTAAATTAAACTCTCCTTAAGGGGGCGTTTGAATCATAGAATACAATATAAATTTACAATTATGCAAATGTCGGTTATAAAATCATTAATTGTTTATTTTATTGTATGTAATAATTCATAATATCCTCCTACGTATGGTATAGGGGTTTAATTTACATAAATTCTTTTTATAAAAAAATTATTTCAATTTTATCAAAAGAACCCCTTAACCCTATGACGCGTGTTTCGTAGAAGAGAAATATAACAGAAATTTTGACAATGATGTATTGGTTTGGTTTATTTGCATATTTTAAATAATTGGTAAAGAACGGCCATATTTGTATTTTGTACCTTGCAGGATTCCCTAAGAGAGGGCGCGGATTCAAAAATACTGTACTGTGACTGGTTATCTCAGGAAATTAACAGATAATCATAAATATCTAAGTTATTTAAAATGATTTAATAGTGATCGTATACCTATTTGTTATTTCAAACAAATTCTGCCAATTCAATTATTTGTATATTTGAGATGATGAGTTCTGATACAGAGCGCGACATCTTTAGGACTAAAATGTTGTTATTTTTTGACAGTAACGAAATTACTTATGTTTTCTATGATTCAAACGCCCCCTTAAAGAGATTTAAGGAACACTTAGCATACTGTGCAAACGAATTTTAAAATTTAAGCTGCACTTAACGTTAAACCAGGCTTAATTGTTACGGTGCAAACGGCCCTTAGATTATTATTATTACATATAGTTTTTTTCAAAATTCACCGTTTCACTATAATATGGTGTATCATATTAAGTACAGGTTAAGTTTAACAATTGGTCGCATTCAGCAGACACAACAGTTGCCTAACAGTTCACTGCCGACCATGCGATCATTCTTTCGAATACGTAATCAAAAAATATATAAAGGTCTATTTATGCTTGAGTTTGCGCTTTGTAATTGTATTTAACAGGACCTCTTAACACATTTTAATTGACCCTATTTTGGACACACTCAAGATATGTCATTAACGTATTAAACTATATTTAAAAATTACATGTGGAATTGAAAACATTTAAGAAATTGTACAGAAGTTGGCAGGTTCACGTTGAAAGGTTTTGCAGATACTGTATAAAGTACTCTTGAATGAACTGGGTTTGGATGAACAGTGTGTTTGTTAACATGTAGTTAAATTTTAAAATACTAATTATTATTGGTATTACAAAGCTTGCGTCGATTCCTCCAGGACATAACATTTTGTAAGTCAAAATTATGGAAACAAGGTTTTCTCAATCAACCTTCTTTGATTTAAGAAATTTCCACAAAAAAACTGTTAAAACGTATTGTTTTTAGTACACAGTTGATATATGATCTTTCAGTAAAAGTTTCTGGCCTCTTACATCCTCCACAAATTTGGTGCAAGTTGAATTGCCTCAAATACGGCACTTGAAAGTGCAATATCTTATACTGTTAGAATAATAATTCATTAATGTTGGTAAGAAGTGCAAAAATTTAGTACTTGCTTGAAACGGAGGGAATAACTTTGTAAAATTTTGTAAGTAGGCAAGTCAGCGTTACTTTTAAATTTATATATCAAAATTGATTAGTTTATGTTGTTATGTGCTCATGTGGGATTCTTATGTCAAATTTGACAATTATAAAAATAGGAGAATACATTAATATTCTCATCCGAGTGAATGAAGAGTGGGAACATGAAATGACAAGTACCTAGGTCATTTAGAAAAATAATATCAAGCAGTTTAGTAAGTGTCAATGTGGAGAAAAAAATAAGCGAGAGGTGTATCAAAACAGACGATAGAGTTTCAGTCAAATGAAATGCGCTCATTTCGAACTTACTAATTTATGGATCAGACCACTTCGGTCAACTATTAAATAGAAAATTGATGGAAGTTTGGGAGTCTATTGAATAAATATATTTGAATAAAGTAAGTAAAGATGTGTAGAAGAGTTGGTAAAGGGGGAAGAGGTTCGCTCTTTAAATAGAAACTGCACACCATCTATTGTATAGTATTTTTTACATATTCATCATATTCTAATAGTTTCAATTGTCTGCTCACACTTTCTTTAGGAGATCTAAGTTCACCTGTTTCTATTCTTAATTATGTGATGTACAGTAACGTTTGTCAGACAAATGACAGATACATATTTATAATATACTGTGAATTGTGATTGAATAGATACCTATATATTACTGAGTGTTTTAAAGATGCTCAATATAATTAATTGAATTATTTAACAGTAACGTGGAATCAATGTATATAATGCATTAATTATTTTTTATAAACTTTTCAGATAAATTCATCTTACACTATTAGCCAGAGATACTGATTTATGAATATTTATACATTATTGCAGCTAATATTGGTGGATGAGGACAGTGATGTTGCTGAATATACAGAGTGTTCCACTAATACATAAATTAAAAAGGGTGATTGTGGTAGAGACAATAAACTATTTACAAAAAACTTTTGGTTGCTGAAAATACAAACTGCCTACGAAGAAAGTGTTGATATGGTAATCATACAAGTGTTACTATTAAATATGTATAGGTATTTTATATATAATTTAACATGATTTAAGTTTGTTGTTAAAACATTTTTTGCTTTTTTGTATGTAATGTACTTTACGTTTTTAACTGGTTCGATATTTGCTATTACTCCTTTCATTACATATTTGATTATAGTTGTAACGTTTATTAAATAGCTTAAATTCATTTTATTTGCTTATTTACAATTTTATCTTTGAAATATATCTAAAAATATACAGGGCATTTCAATTAAAAAATGCTGTGTGGTAAATTATATTCTAAAATACAATTTAAAAGCTCTAAGTAATATTTATATTGAAGAAGGTTGGAGCTGTTCGGGGTGTAATTTAGACGTTACGTTTGTAAGAAGTATTATAAGGAAGTCGAATAAAACATCAATTTGCACGTTGCTTATCGATAAACGTGAAATACTAACAAGGCATTGTTATAAAATATGTCCTAATTTTTCTTAATTCTACAGAATATAAACTTCCTATTGGTGACAGCTTATAATAAATTATGTTTAAATAAATTAAAAAGAATTAGATAATAAAAGTTGTGTTTCAATATGTCCCAGTAACAGACCTTTCAATTGTGTGTTATACAATTATAAAAAGATTAAAAACATCTACCTCCATCTGGTTAATGGATAAGCTAGAAAAATTAATACAAATATACGGCCCATGTATAAAATACATGGTGTGTTAACAAGGCAGTTCATTTAAACTATGATTGTGTTTGGCGGCTGTTAATAGAGATGAACGTAGTTGTAGGTCTAACAGAAATGTCAGGTGTTTGTGATAAATAGATTCAACAAGACATAAAATTTGGATTTTTTAGATGTAAAAATATACATAATTAAAAAAATAATTATATAGGTACTACAAAATAAGTCATACATTTTTTAGGAAGCCTGCGTTAATTGTAACTAAAACAAACACTGTACTTTTCATAAGTACTTCATTCATACGAATTATCTTTAATTTCACGATTTAAAGAGTAATGTAATTATTATTATAGAAATTGAACTATTACTAATAATATTAATATCTCGAAGGAGAAAACTTTTTTGAAAAAACGCAAAAAGAGGCCGATTTTTGATCCAAGGGGGACACCCTTCCATCATATCTTCAACTGTGTTACGCCATTTCCCTCCCCTCCATCACTCTAACCATTACAATTTAAATAGGGAAAGTACTAAATACGATACATCATTGAAAAGGTAATTGTACCGAGAATTCGGCAAAGTGATTGTTGGTTACCTATTTTTGATTTTAGCACCCTCTAGGGGGATAAAAAACGGTTACGTATTCCAAAATGTGACACGTCATTTCAAAGGTAATTTTATTAGCAACTAAATGCGTAATATTTTTGACATTCATTTGTCATCATTGTCAAGTACAGACTGTAAGCGTCTATTGCAAGTTTTTCAGTTACTTAATTTTTTTTCAATTGTGCATTAAATTGCTAATAAAATTAGCTTTGAAATGATGTGTCACATTTTGGAATAAGTAACCATTTTTTATCCCGCTGGAGGGCGCTAAAATCAAAAATAGCGCAACCAACAATCACTTTGATGAATTCTCCGTTCAATTACCTTTTCAATGATGTATCTTATTTTGTACTTTCCCTATTTAAATTGTAATGGTTAGACTGATGGAGGGGAGGGGAATGGCGTAACACAGTTGAAGTTATAATTGAAGGGTGTCCCCCTTGGATCAAAACACGACCTCTGTTTGCGTTTCAAAAAAGTTTTCTCCTTCGAGATATTTAATCTGTTTCGTTTTCGGTGGGGCAGCCTGTATAAAGACAGTGCGAGTTAGAAATGCTATAATGTACTAATTATCAGTTACTTTAAGACTGCCATCTACTTCATTACACAATAGCATCCCTGCTCCAGAAAAAATAATTTAAGCATTACTCTCCAGATACTGATCAAAATTAGTGAAAGTAGTATATTGTTAAAATAAAATGGAGTTAAGACGGGCGTTTATCAACAAGTAGAAACGTATGCAACTTAAATTACTCGCGGGACGGGTAGACGCAAGGGGGTGTGAGTAAGTGAAGCTACACGAAGGTTTACTGTTTAATGTTTTTTATCTTTAAAAATAAGTACATAAATTTGATTTTTTCTTTATATCGTACATCAAATGTGCAGCTGGCGCGTAGAGGTCGTTTTTTTTTTGTGTACCAACCTTAGTTAGTACACACTAATCAAATTCATGCATTTTTGTGGTTATTTCTAAAACACATAACTTTGTTAAGAAAATAAATTAGTACAAAAACGGACCTTAACATTATAAATTGATGCCTTTTCCACCACTAACCCAAATTTGAGATTCTAAAATTACAAAATAAATTCAAAAAACGCGAAACGGCGATGCCTTAGTTTTCGATAGGTAAACGCCCCTCTTAAAGAGGGTAACGAAAATTAAAAAAAATTGTGCACATCTATGTCGCCAACTTTACTCATCTGTTACCGTTTCTAACACCGATATATTTCACTAAAGTATACGCGAAATGTCCGCATTGAGGTTCGTCAACTTAATATCCGCGTTAGGTTGACTTAAATGTTACAGGAAACGTCATTTAACGTTGGCAGTCACACATAAAAGTGAACGGCTCTGTTCAGCGAACACTCAACTGTTGTGAAGTGAACAGTTGGAGCGGGAACGGTTCTCGATCCGTCTGCTGAGTGAAAGCATTGGTCGCATTCAGCAGACACAACAGTTTACTGCCGAATGCCACCATTGTAATAAATAGGTAATAAACGATCCATGTAGCATTACAAAAATAGCGCACATTTTACGTCTAAGAAAGTCAGCTTGACAAGCACAGTCATGGGAATTATCACTTTTAATTAAAAAATTACATGAGTCAGTTTCAATTTAGTATTTGGTAAGGGGCATACCTAATTAAGTAATTACTAACTGCAACAGGGGTGTTTCAAAAGTTTATAAAAGTGAACATTCTAAAAAGCGTCATGCCAGTGATCGCTTTTTACAGGAAAAGCGCTTCAATAGGGCTTCACTTTAAAACTTGGGCTTTTTACTTTTATTATTATTTTGTGCTCCTTTATTAACGATAGTGGATTTCGAAAAGGTTGACAGGCTGTTACACTTTCACATCAAAATAGTATTGTAAACTGTCTTATTGCACATGTTGGGCTTTTTGATCTCATTGTGTCTTTGGATACCTTAACATGACTTATGTTTAAAATTAAATTATCTTTCTCGCTCTTGAGTGTGTACCGGTTTGTGTTAAAAACAGTTCGAGAAGAATTTTAAATAAAATATCCAATTGGCTTAACAAAATATATGTATATACAGTGGTGCTTCAAAAGTTTATAAATGGCGGAAGAGTTTTTGGAAAATTGATGAATGTTTGTGAGTGAAATTTTGGATACGGGGATGTTTGTAGTCGCTTATTACGTCTTCAATTTGGCGATTCTTCGAAACGTGATTGAACAGGGCTTAAATTTTCATTTTTTCTTAACGATAGTAGTTTCGAAAACATCAGAATAGTATTGTACACTGTCTCAATGAAAATATGGCGCTCTTTGAGCTCATTGTTTCTTGCGATACTTTAACATTAAATTACCTTTGTCGCCTTTGAGTGTGTACCGGTTAGTGTCAAAAACAATTCGAGAAGAATTTTAAATAAAATATCCTATTGGCTTAACAAAATATATGTATATACAGGGGTGTTTCAAAAGTTTATAAATTGTGTATTCTAAGAAGCGTCATCCCAGTGATCGCCTTTTACAGGAAAGGCGCTTTGGCTTACATTTAAAACTTGGGCTTTCTACTTTTATGAATGTTTCGTGCTCTTTTATTAACGATAGTGGATTTCGAAAAGATTGACAGACGTTTACACTTTCACATCAAAATAGTATTGTAAACTGTCTTGATACAAATGTTGAGCTTTTTGATCTTATTGTGTCTTTCAATACTTTAACATTAAATTACCTTTCTCGCTCTTGAGTGTGTATCGGTTTGTGTCAAAAACAGTTAGAGAAGAATTTTAATATACTATTGGCCTCACAAAATGTATGTATGTACAGGGATGTTTCAAAAGTTTATAAAAGTGGACATTCAAAAAAGCGTCATGCCAATGATCGCCTCTTACAGGAGAGGCGCTTTAATACGGCTTACATTTAAAACTCCGGCTTTCTATTTTTATAATTGTCTTGTGCTCTTTTATTAACGATAGTGGACTTCGAAAAGGTTGAAAGGCTTTTACACTTTCGCATCAAAATAGTATTGTAAACTGTCTTGATAAAAATGTTGACCTTTTTGTATCTTTAGATACTTTAACATTAAATTACCTTTCTCGCTCTTGAGTGTGTACCGGTTTGTGCCAAAAACAGTTCGAGAAGAATTTTAAATAAAATATCCTATTGGCTTAACAAAATTTATGTATGTACAGGGGTGTTTCAAAAGTTTATAAAAGTGGACATTTTAAAAAGCGTTTTTTGCAGGAATGGCGCTTCAATAGGGCTTAAATTTAAAACTTGGGCTTTTTACTTTTATTATTATTTTGTACTTTTTTCTTAACGAAAGTAGAGTTCGAAAAGGCTGACATGCTTTTCCACTCTCACGTCAAAATAGTATTGTAAACTGGCTCGATGAAAATATCGTGCTCTTTGAGCTCATTGTTCTTTTGGATACTTTAACATGACTTATGTTTAACATTTATTTACCTTTCTCGCTCTTGAGTGTGTACCGGTTTGTGTAAAAAAACCGTTCGAAAAGAATTTTAAAGAAAATATACTTTTGACTTCACGAAATATATGTATATACAGGGGTGCGTCAAAAGTTAATAAAACCGGACATTCTAAAAGGCGTCATGACAGTGATTTCTTTTTACCGGAAACAATGAAAAAGCTGTAAGCGGACGCGAAAAAAGCGATTCAAACTAAAAGAGATTGACGGACCGGCTGTAAGCGGAGGACCCGCTGTAAGCGGAGAACCCGTTGTAAGCGGAGGACCCGCTGTAAGCGGACGTTGAGCTAGTTATATATAATAATAGCGCACAGACCTCTGTTGTTAATCGCCTTAGTTGAAAGAGCTTAACCGAGCATTTTCGAAACTATCAAAATAGAAAAAGTCGACAAAACGCCAGGTTGAACTCCTCTCTGGATACGCGGAATTGAAAGCTGTCCTTTGGCGTGCGTGTTAGGAGGACTCTAAACGGTTCCTCGCCGGCGAGTTTTTCCTTCTAAGTGGAACGTGTGCAGAGATATGGGGTTTTAAAGGGGAGCGTGCATTCCATTTTGTAACGAAAAAATGGCTTACGTTTTGACCATTCCCGTGACAAGCGATAAAAATCTCGGGAAACGTCAAACTGACATCAAACTGAGTTGTGTCCACAGATTCACTTTTAAGCGTGAAATACGAAATTTTGAAGGTTGCGAGGGTCCAACAAGACCCGAGGTGTTAAAGAACGGCCTTCTCTGGACCTTTTACGTGCTTATTTCGAGTCAACAGACGCACGCAACCAAGGGCACGAGCACTTTCAAATTCGTTTGCAGAAGCATTTGGTCAGAAAAATGGCCGATTCAACGTGCACTGTATCAATGCATTCCGGACGGGCGAAAAATATAATCAGATTCTCATGTGCACTGCCGATCAATGTATTACGGTCCGGTGAATGTTCGGCATCTCCATATCTCCACACAATACATAACGGTCCCGCTTGATTTAATATGTTTATCTATATACAGGGGTCGATTAGTATTTTAATAATGATTTGAATTAAAATACGTTAATTCCAGAACGCGTATGCCCCGTTTCCTAAATGGAGAAAAGGATTGCTTTTAACATCGATGTGCCCTTATGTAATAATTTTATTTAATCGATTACGCATACATGCAGAGTGGGCGGAGCCAGCTGAAATTAGTTTCTCTCTTCCGATTAAAGTAAAATTCGGCACTTGGGAGTTTTTGTGGTGTCATTGATCACGTATCCAAAGTCGAAATGTCAAATAAAAACAAAATGGCCGAAGGATTTTTTGAAAATTGACGTATAAATGTGAAATTTCATATACGGGAGTGTCTTAGGTCACCGATCACGAATCCATAATCAAAATGTCAAAAAAAATAAAATGGCGGAAGATTTTTTGAAAATTGACGTATGAATGCGAAATTTTAGATACGGGGGTTTTGGGGGTCGCCGATCACGATTCCAAAGTCAAAATGTCATAAAAACCAAAATGGCGGAAGATTTTTTTGAAAAATGACGTACGAACGTGAAATTTTAGATACGGAGGTTTTGGGGGTCGCCGATCACGATTCCAAAGTTAAAATGTCAAAAAAAAACAAGATGGCGGAAATTTTTTTGAAAATTGACGTATGAACGTGAAGTTTTAGATACGGGGGTTTTGGGGGTCGCCGATCACGATTCCAAAGTCAAAATGTCATAAAAACCAAAATGGCGGAAGATTTTTTGGAAAATTGACGTACGAACGTGAAATTTTAGATACGGGCGTTTTGGGGGTCCCCGATCACGATTCCAAAGTTAAAATGTCAAAAAAAAACAAGATGGCGGATTTTTTGAAAATTGACGTATGAACGTGAAATTTTAGATACGGGGGTTTTGGGGGTCGCCGATCACGATTCCAAAGTCAAAATGTCAAAAAAAACAAAATGGCGGAAGATTTTTTTGAAAATTGACGTATGAATGTGGAATTTTAGATACTGGGGTGTTTGTGGTCGCTTATTACGTCTTCAATTTGGCGATTCTTCGAAACGTGATTGAACAGGGCTTAAATTTAATACTTCATTTTTTCTTAACGATAGTAGATTCGCAAACATCAGAATCTTATTGTACACTGTCTCAATGGAAATGTTGCGCTTATTGTCTCTTTCAATACTTTAACATGACTTATGTTTAACATTAAATTACCTTTCTCGCTCTTGAGTGTATACCAGTTTGTCTAAAAAGCAGTTCGAGAAGAATTTTAAATATAATAATAAAATATACTATTGGCTTAACAAAATATATGTAGGGGTGCTTCAAAAGTTTATAAAGGTGGACATTCTAAAAAGCCATGACAGTGATTGCTTTTTACAGGACAGGCGCTTCAATAGGACTTAAATTTAAAACTTGGGCTTTTTACTTTTATTATTATTTTGTGCTTTTTTCTTAACGAGAGTAGACTTAATAAAAATGTTGCGCTTCATGATCTCATTGTGTATTTGCATACTTTAACACGACTTATGTTTAACATTACATTACCTTTCTCGCTCTTGAGTGTGTACAGATTTGTGTAAAAAACAGTTCGAGAAGCATTTTAAATAAAACAAAGTTAATAAAAACGGACATTCTAAAAAGCCATGACAGTGATTGCTTTTTGCAGGAAACTGTGAAGAAACTGTAAGCGGACGCGAAAAAAGCCATTCAATAGTGCTAAAATTTAAAACTTGGGCATTTTTTTGGATTTTTGAGTAAAATGAATTTTAAGTACATTTTTATTATTCCTTTGTGTTTCTTCATTAATGATAGTAGAATTCAAAAACGTTGACATGATTTTTTCACTGTTACATCAAAATAATACTGTAAACTGTCTTAATGGAAATGTTGCGCTCTGAGCTCATTGTTTCTTTGGATACTTTAACATGAATTATGATTATTATTAAATTACATTTTCCGCTCTTGAGTGTGTACCGGTTTGTGTCAAAAACAGTTCGAGAAAAATTTTAAATAAAATATCCTATTGGCTTAACAAAATATATGTATATACAGGGGTGTTTCAAAAGTTTATAAAAGCGGATATTCTAAAAAGCGTCATTCCAGTGATCGCCTTTTACAGGAAAGGCGCTTTAATAGGGCTTAAATTTAAAACTTGGGCTCTTTACTTTTATTATTATTTCCTGCTCCTTTATTAACGATAGTGGATTTCGAAAAGGTTGACGGGCTTTTACACTTTCACATCAAAAAAAGTATTGTAAACTGCGTTAATGGACAAGTTGGGCTTTTTGATCTCATTGTGTCTTTGGATACCTTAACATAACTTATGGTTTAAATTAAATTACCTTTCTCGCTCTTGAGTGTGTACCTGTTTGTGTTAAAAACACTTCGAGAAGAATTTTAAATAAAACGTCCTATTGGCTTAACAAAATATATGTATATACAGGAGTGCTTCTTACTTTTATTATTATTTTGTGCTTTTTTCTTAACGAGAGTAGACTTCGAAAAGATTGACAGGCTTCTACACGTTCACATCAAAATAGTATTATAAACTGTCTTAATAAAAATGTTGCGCTTTTTGAGAGCTCATTGTTTCTTTGGATATTTTAACATGACTTATGTTTAACATTAAATTATCTTTCTCACTCTTGAGTGTGTACCCGTTTGTGTAAAAAACAAATCGAGAAAATTTTTAAATAAAATATACTATTGGCTTCACAAAATATATGTATATACCGGGGTGCTTTAAAAGTTTATAAAACCGGACATTCTAAAAAGCGTCATGCCAGTACTCGCTTTTTACAGGAAAGGCGCTTCAATTTAAAACTTCGGCTTCTTACTTTTACTTTTATTTTGTGCTCCTTTATTAACGATAGTGGATTTCAAAAAGGTCACACTTTACATCAACATAGTACTGTGCTCGGACCACTGCTGTTTTTAATATTTATAAATGATTTGCCTGAATTTGTTGGTCCTGATGAGCTGGTAATCTTCGCTGACGACACTTCTATGCTCGTGGTCTCTCGTGATGAAGACTCTCTTTTTGCCAAGGTGAGTCGGATTTTGACGGCATTCAGTGAGTGGTGTTACGCGAATAACTTGTTACTGAATACGAGTAAATCGGCCTGTGTTAAGTTTTATAAACGCAGAGTTGTGGGGACAGACGGGTTTGTTTTTCCGAATGGTGATGTGTTGCGTATGGTTGACAATATAAAACTCTTGGGGGTTCATATTGATGGACAGTTAACTTGGAGTAATCATATCGATTGTGTCTGTGCAAAGATTAACAGCGCTTACTATGCCATTTTAAAATTAAAATCTAGCCTCCATCATGACTCCATAGTGAGTGTGTACTATGCTCTGGTATATTCGGCTCTCTCTTATAATACTGTTCTGTGGGGTAATTCCTCTGGGGCTAGGCGTGTTTTTATTCAACAGAAACGAATATTACGCTTAATTTTTAACCTAAAGTCTGATGACTCTTGCAGACCGGTTTCTGTGGGGGAGGGTTTCTTGACTGTGCCGGGTGTGTATATTTACCAATGTGCACGGTATGCAAGAGATAACTTGGGTAGGTATTGCTGTGGTGGTCATGAATACCCGACGCGGCAAGCCCATTTGTTGCGTGCTGACCGGCATAGGACTGCTTGCTTTGAGAAGTCACCAACATATGCCGCTAAGGTCATATATAACAAGTTGCCATCGGAGGTGAAGGGCACGCATAATCCTCATCAGTTTAAAACGGCATTGAAAACATTTCTACTGCGACAATGTTATTACAGTGTCAATGAATATTTGCAGGGATAAAGTGATTTGTCACATTTATGTTTGATTTGTAACTGTTTGTTTTATATATGTATTTTTGTGACGCTCATATACACTGTAATGTGTCTGATATGAATTAAATTTATTATTATTATAATTTATTATTATTGTACACTGTCTTAATAAAAATGTTGCGCTTTTTGATCTCATTGTGTCTTTGGATACTTTAACACGACTTATGTTTACCATTAAATTACCTTCCTCGCTCTTGAGTGTGTACCGGTTTATGTCAAAAACAGTTCGAGAAGAATTTTAAATAAAATATCCTATTGGCTTAACAAAATATATGTATCTACAGGGGTGCTTCAAAAGTTTATAAAAGTGGACATTCTAAAAAGCGTTTTTTACAGGAAAGGCGCTTTAATAGGGCTTCAATTTAAAATTTGGGCTTTTTACTTTTATTATTATTTCGTGCTCCTTTATTAACGAGAGTAGACTTCGAAAAGATTGACAGGCTTTTACACTTTCACATCAAAATAGTATTGTAAACTGTCTTAATGAAAATGTTGCGCTTTTTGAGAGCTCATTGTCTCTCTGGATATTTTAATATGACATGTTTAACATTAAATTACCTTTCTCGCTCTTGAGTGTGTACAGGTTTGTGTTAAAAGCAGTTCGAGAAGAATTTTAAATAAAATATCCTATTGGCCTAACAAAATATATGTTTATACAGGGGTGCTTCAAAAGTTTATCAAAGTCGACATTCTAAAAAGCGTTTTTTACAGGAAAGGCGCTTCAATAGGGCTTAAATTTAAAACTTGGCCTTTTGACTTTTATTATTATTTTGTGCTTTTTTCTTAACGAGAGTAGACTTCGAAAAGGTTGACATGCTTTACCACTATCACATCAAAATAGTATTGTAAACTGCCTCGATAAAAATGTTGTGCTCTTTCAGCTCATGTTTCTTTAAATACTTTAACATAAACTATGTTTAACATTAAATTACCTTTCTCGCTCTTGAGTGCGTACAGGTTTGTGTAAAAAAACAGTTCGAGAAGCATTTTAAATAAAATATACTATTGGCTTCACAAGATATATGCATATACCGGGGTGCTTCAAAAGTTAAGGAACGCGAAAAAAGCCATTCAATAGGTCTAAAATTTAAAACTTGTGTTTTTTTTGGATCTTTGAGTAAAATGAATTTTAGGTTCATTTTTATTACTCTTTTGTGTTTCTTCATTAACGATAGTAGAATTCAAAAAGGTTGACATGCTTTTTCACTGTTACATCAAAATAGTACTGTAAACTGTCTTAATGGAAATGTTGCGCTCTGAGCTCATTGTTTCTTTCGATACTTTAACATGACTTATGTTTAACATTAAATTACCTTTCTCGCTCTTGAGTATGTACAGATTTATGTCAAAAACAGTTCGAGAAGAATTTTAAATAAAATATCCTATTGGCCTAACAAAATATATGTATATACAGGGGTGCTTCAAAAGTTTATAAAAGTGGACATTCTAAAAAGCGTTTTTTACAAGAAAGGCGCTTCAAAAGGGCTTAAATTTAAAACTTGGGCTTTTTACTTTTATTATTATTTTGTGCTTTTTTCTTAACGGGAGTAGACTTCGAAAAGGTTGACATGCTTTTCCACTATCACATCAAAATAGTATTGTAAACTGCCTCGATGAAAATGTTGTGCTCTTTCAGCTCATTGTTTCTTTAAATACTTTAACATGAACTATGTTTCACATTAAATTTCTTTTCTCGCTCTTGAGTGTGTACAGGTTTGTGTAATAAAACTGTTCGAGAAGCATTTTAAATAAAACATACTATTGGCTTCACAAGATATATGTATATACAGGGGTGCTTCAAAAGTTAATAAAATCGGACATTCTAAAAGGCCATGACAGTGATTGCTTTTTACAGGAAACTGTAAAGAAACTGTAAGCGGACGCGAAAAAAGCGGTTCAAGCTAAGAGAGATTGACGGACAGCTGTAAGCGGACGCGAAAAGGCGATTCAAGCTCGAAGAGATTGATGGACAGCTAGTTTTAGATATAAAAACAAAATCAATTCTTGTAACTGAACAAACGAATACAACTAATTTTCACGTTGAAACGTTTCAACTAATTTTCACGTTTTATAATTTTAGATATAAAAACAAAACCAATTCTTGTAACTGAACAAACGAATACAAGTAATGTTCACGTTGAAACACTTCAACTAATTTTCACGTTGAAACGTTTCAACGTGAAAATTAGTTGTATTCGTTTGTTCAGTTACAAGAATTAGTTTTGTTTTTATATCTAAAATTATGAAACTACTAAAAAGTCGCATAAATCATGCAATTAAGTTCAGGGGGTGACACAAAAACAACAACGTGCATCCATACATGAAAAACAATAAATTACATATTACGTTGATCTGGTTTTACCGCTAGACAATTTTAACAAAATATGTTATTTAAAAAAATTGTTTAACTGAGGAAGACAGTAATAAAATTGTCGAAACGTTTTTAATTATGTGTTTTTATTTAAGAAACTAAACTTGGAGTCTGTGGCTTGAAACTACACAAAAACACTAAAACACCTTACCACACTAAAGCACAAAAATGGCTAAATACGTATTTCAACAACTAAGTTGTCATCATCAGTAGCACTGATTAAAAATCGCGCTGTCTACACCCCGTAGCGTACAGAGCAACACTGATTTCCAATTTACGGGGATGGTTTGTTCTTTTACCTAGGCTATTAACTACTTCATTAAAAATACCTGATCGTTGTACCGTTAACTACGTCATACTTACTATTCTAATCCTATCCTTTAATTCTAATATTCTAAGAAAACCAACAATATAATTTCCTATTTACGGGGATGGTTTATATATTTTTACCTAAACTATTAACTACGTCCTTAACAGTACCTGATCGCTGTATCGTTAAATTAGTCATGCTTAATACTATAATTCTATCATTTAATTCTAATGTACTATGAAAAACTAACGGTATCTAAAAGGTATTGTTTACACCACAAACTTATATAAACAAGATTGGGGAATTGGCCCGTTATCTGAATTCATTAATTTATTTTTATTTTTCTGAATGTATATACTCTCGTAACTATCTAGTTCTCTATAATTGCGCACTTGTCTTATAAGTTTGAGGCCGCTTGCTGGAATATCATGACCTGTGTCCGAAATATGTCGAGCTACACTAGACTTCTCTATCCTATTAAACCGAAAATGAGCAATGTGCTCTTTATAGCGAGTTGCAATCGAACGTCTAGTTTGGCAGATATATTTTTTCTCGCATTTATTACAATTAATTTCATAAATTCCAGATTTTTGTTCTACCTCAATTTTGTCTTTAGTACTACTCAAAAGATTTTTCAACGAACTACATGATTTAAACGCGACTTGCAAACCAACATTTTTAAAAATATTATTTAAGTTTCTCGAAATATTATGAAAAGGTAGGACAACAAATTTCTTATCTATATCACTTTGAGGTAGCAAAGTTGTGGAATTTAGAATTACATTCTTACGTTTCATTTTTCTTAAGATATTGTCAACTACGTCTGACTGGAAACCATTGTATTCAGCGATACCTCTTATGAGGCGTAATTCTTTCTCGTATCTATCTCTTGTAAGTGGGAAGTTTAACAAGCGATGGATTAGAAAATTGAATGAAGACAATTTTTGTTGCAAACAATGATTAGAATCTGCTGTAATGAATCTGTTTACATTGGTTTCCTTTCTATAAATATCTATTTCTATATTGCAACCTGCTTTAATTACTAATGTATCTAGAAAAGGTAATTGTCCATTGTTTTCCTTCTCAAGAGCGAATTTAATCGTGGGGAATTTTGAGTTTAATTCATTAAGAAACATTTCGGTATCATACATTTTAGTGTCAAAAGTCGCGAAAATATCGTCAACGTACCTTAACCATACTTTAGGGAAATATTTGGCGTTCTTTTTGAAATCCATTTCAAAATTACTCATGAATAAATCGGCAATAAATGGAGACAAGCAATTTCCCATGGCAGTCCCATGTCGTTGTTCATAGAATTTACCTTCTATTTGAAAACAGTTATGAGACATACAAAGAGATGTTAACTGCATGTATTCATCTATTATCGCCTTTTCGATATTATTGTTCTGAAGTAAACGTTCCAAATATTTCAGGGTTTCTGGAATCGGTACTGAAGGAAACAATGAACTGACATCAAACGAAATCAAAATCTCACCTTGCAACTTATTGTGTAGTTTCAAGCCACAGACTCCAAGTTTAGTTTCTTAAACATGACTGTCCGGTCAAAGGAGTACAACAAGTTCCATGGTTTATTTACTAAGGTAAGATTATTAGACGCTGATATTAAATTTCTGAAACGTTGCAAACGCGAGAGTGTTTTTCCAAAATTCATGAAAGTAAATGTTACTACGAATTGTAGGATATCGGATAAAGTAATTCAAGCTGCTAAAGACAAGTGGCTGAGTTCAGAAATTAAATATCAGTATAGTAAGCGTAGTAGACTAGAATTAGAATTATATAGTTTACATCTTAAATTAACAAAAAATTTAACTAATGTTGAATTTGAACATTGGTGTCATTTTCATAGAAAGATCGTGGAAGTAACTAACTATAAACTTGAAAAGAAAGTTATGAAACTCAATAATAAATTTCAAAAGCTTTGTCCGTACGTCAATAAATGTCAGAAGGTATGTTCTATGAAAGAGACACTTATAGTCAACCATTCATCTGAGACTTTTAACGCCGAAGAGTTAAATTTATTAAATAAAGGTTTGAAATATTGTATACCTAGTGGTAAGATCCCTTTTGAAGAAGTGATTGCTGGCATTGAAACTCCCATAAAAAGTCTTGATGAATCATCGAAACTATTTATTAGGGAGGCCTGCAAGGTTCAAATTGAAAGGAACTTACAACTGCATAAACAAAACAGAAATAATAGGGAATTAAACATTATTAAAAATCTCAGATCGAAAGATTGCTTTTATACTAAGGCCGACAAGGGTAACACGTTAGTAATTTTGGATAAATCGGACTATTTTTGCCGAGTTCAAGAACTTATTAGTACGGGTCCGTACGTGTGTTTAAACAAAAATCCACTACCAAAATTAGTCAGAGAAACTAAGAACGCGTTGAATAATTGTCCAAAATTGATAACTTCGTCACTCAAGTTTCGGTTAAATGTATCCAATCCGGTCATGCCTAGAATGTATTGTTTACCTAAAATACATAAGCCCGGTAAGTCGATGAGACCTATTGTGTCAGGTATAAACTCACCGACTTATTTACTGTCTAAATGGCTAGTAAATGAATTCACAAATTTACAATTGCAACAAGATAGCTTTGCAGTAAAAAACTCCCTGGAGTTCATTCAAAAAATCAAACATTATAAGTTGCAAGAAGGTGAGATTTTGATTTCGTTTGATGTCAGTTCATTGTTTCCTTCAATACCGATTCCAGAAACCCTGAAATATTTGGAACGTTTACTTCAGAACAATAATATCTAAAAGGCGATAATAGATGAATACATGCAGTTAACATCTCTTTGTATGTCTCATAACTGTTTTCAAATAGAAGGTAAATTCTATGAACAACGACATGGGACTGCCATGTGAAATTGCTTGTCTCCATTTATTGCCGATTTATTCATGAGTAATTTTGAAATGGATTTCAAAAAGAACGCCAAATATTTCCCTAAAGTATGGTTAAGGTACGTTGACGATATTTTCGCGATTTTTGACACTAAAATGTATGATACCGAAATGTTTCTTAATGAATTAAACTCAAAATTCCCCACGATTAAATTCACTCTTGAGAAGGAAAACAATGGACAATTACCTTTTCTATATACATTAGTAATTAAAGCAGGTTGCAATATAGAAATAGATATTTATAGAAAGGAAACCAATGTAAACAGATTCATTACAGCAGATTCTAATCATTGTTTGCAACAAAAATTGTCTTCATTCAATTTTCTAATCCATCGCTTGTTAAACTTCCCACTTACAAGAGATAGATACGAGAAAGAATTACGCCTCATAAGAGGTATCGCTGAATACAATGGTTTCCAGTCAGACGTAGTTGACAATATCTTAAGAAAAATGAAACGTAAGAATATAATTCTAAATTCCACAACTTTGCTACCTCAAAGTGATATAGATAAGAAATTTGTTGTCCTACCTTTTCATAATATTTCGAGAAACTTAAATAATATTTTTAAAAATGTTGGTTTGCAAGTCGCGTTTAAATCATGTAGTTCGTTGAAAAATCTTTTGAGTAGTACTAAAGACAAAATTGAGGTAGAACAAAAATCTGGAATTTATGAAATTAATTGTAATAAATGCGAGAAAAAATATATCTGCCAAACTAGACGTTCAATTGCAACTCGCTATAAAGAGCACATTGCTCATTTTCGGTTTAATAGGATAGAGAAGTCTAGTGTAGCTCGACATATTTCGGACACAGGTCATGATATTCCAGCAAGCGGCCTCAAACTTATAAAACAAGTGCGCAATTATAGAGAACTAGATAGTTACGAGAGTATATACATTCAGAAAAATAAATTAATGAATTCAGATAACGGGCCAATTCCCCAATCTTGTTTATATAAGTTTGTGGTGTAAACAATACCTTTTAGATACCGTTAGTTTTTCATAGTACATTAGAATTAAATGATAGAATTATAGTACTAAGCATGACTAATTTAACGATACAGCGATCAGGTACTGTTAAGGACGTAGTTAATAGTTTAGGTAAAAATATATAAACCAGCCCCGTAAATAGGAAATTATATTGTTGGTTTTCTTAGAATATTAGAATTAAAGGATAGGATTAGAATAGTAAGTATGACGTATTTAACGGTACAACGATCAGGTATTTTTAATGAAGTAGTTAATAGCCTAGGTAAAAGAACAAACCATCCCCGTAAATTGGAAATCAGTGTTGCTCTGTACGCTACGGTGTGTAGACAGCGCGATTTTTAATCAGTGCTACTGATGATGACAACTTAGTTGTTGAAATACGTATTTAGCCATTTTTGTGCTTTAGTGTGGTAAGGTGTTTCAGTGTTTTTGTGTGTTTTTATTTGTTAAATTTTAATATTTGACGAGGGATAAGAAACAGGCCGCTAATGCCAAGATTTTTAATGTTTTTATTACTATAAAGAAACAAATTTTATTTATTATATATATATATATATATATATATATATGACAAATTGATATTTTTTTGGGTTATTTGCCGCGTTAATTCAAATCAAGTATGCATACACGAAATAATTCGTATATGCATAAGTGATATGAAATGTAATGCATATCTACACCACCAATTGCTGACATTGCAAATATCAACGTGTAGACAGCTGTTTCGATCTAACCTGGATCTCGTCAGTACACGAAGGTGATATTTGCAATGTCAGACAAAGTTGGATTTCCTGCTTATATTCTTGATTGGGTACCAAATGCCTATGAGAGAGACTCCTAGCGGCATCTGTGATCCAATATCAAGAACGCAAGGAAATGTTAACCCTTAGTAGAACATCTACTTTATCGGGCAACTGTAGATATGCATTATGTAGGTGACTTTACCTACTTAATAAACTACCTTCCCAGAAAGGTTATGTCAAAAATGACGTTTTTCGCGGTTATGTGATGACAAATTGATATTTTGGGTTATTTGCCGCGTTAATTCAAATCAAGTATGCATACACGAAATAATTCGTATATGCATAAGTGATATGAAATGTAATGCATATCTACACCACCAATTGCTGACATTGCAAATATCAACGTGTAGACAGCTGTTTCGATCTAACCTGGATCTCGTCAGTACACGAAGGTGATATTTGCAATGTCAGACAAAGTTGGATTTCCTGCTTATATTCTTGATTGGGTACCAAATGCCTATGAGAGAGACTCCTAGCGGCATCTGTGATCCAATATCAAGAACGCAAGGAAATGTTAACCCTTAGTAGAACATCTACTTTATCGGGCAACTGTAGATATGCATTATGTAGGTGACTTTACCTACTTAATAAACTACCTTCCCAGAAAGGTTATGTCAAAAATGACGTTTTTGAATTAACGCGGCAAATAACCCAAAATATCAATTTGTCATCACATAACCGCGAAAAACGTCATTTTTGACATAACCTTTCTGGGAAGGTAGTTTATTAAGTAGGTAAAGTCACCTACATAATGCATATCTACAGTTGCCCGATAAAGTAGATGTTCTACTAAGGGTTAACATTTCCTTGCGTTCTTGATATTGGATCACAGATGCCGCTAGGAGTCTCTCTCATAGGCATTTGGTACCCAATCAAGAATATAAGCAGGAAATCCAACTTTGTCTGACATTGCAAATATCACCTTCGTGTACTGACGAGATCCAGGTTAGATCGAAACAGCTGTCTACACGTTGATATTTGCAATGTCAGCAATTGGTGGTGTAGATATGCATTACATTTCATATCACTTATGCATATACGAATTATTTCGTGTATGCATACTTGATTTGAATTAACGCGGCAAATAACCCAAAATATCAATTTGTCATCACATAACCGCGAAAAACGTCATTTTTGACATAACCTTTCTGGGAAGGTAGTTTATTAAGTAGGTAAAGTCACCTACATAATGCATATCTACAGTTGCCCGATAAAGTAGATGTTCTACTAAGGGTTAACATTTCCTTGCGTTCTTGATATTGGATCACAGATGCCGCTAGGAGTCTCTCTCATAGGCATTTGGTACCCAATCAAGAATATAAGCAGGAAATCCAACTTTGTCTGACATTGCAAATATCACCTTCGTGTACTGACGAGATCCAGGTTAGATCGAAACAGCTGTCTACACGTTGATATTTGCAATGTCAGCAATTGGTGGTGTAGATATGCATTACATTTCATATCACTTATGCATATACGAATTATTTCGTGTATGCATACTTGATTTGAATTAACGCGGCAAATAACCCAAAATATCAATTTGTCATCACATAACCGCGAAAAACGTCATTTTTGATATATATATATATATATATATATGTATACCTGTTAAGTTGTGACCTCCGTTATGTTAATGAGGCGACCTAACTTCCGGCTCTACCGATTACGTGAGACTCATAAAATCGATTTATAGATAGTGAGGGGGACCAAAATATTACGTTTGTCAAAAGAGGGGTAACTTTTTGTAATTAAAATTTTTTGGATATAAATAAAACACGAGATGACCTCCGCATATATGCTTATACAATATTAACAAATGCTACTCAGTCACTTCAAGCAATGTTGCCACTTCGTGGACGCCAGATCGTGCAGCGAGTATCCAGTGTATACTATAATAAATAACGTTCATTATTCCCGATATAGTACTGAGCTCGCATACTCGACCGAAAATTGGAAGTATAAATACTAATAAATGTGTTTTAATGCACATGTAATTGAAGAAAATCTGTATTTGAAATATGTATTTAAAACACTGTTTTAAATGTCAGCTACTCTAATATTGCGTCTCTTAGCGCTGCCTTTCACTATATATACAAACAGTAGTCAAATAAATAAGTGTTTATTTAATAAAACAAAATATATTTAAATAAGACATATTTAAAACTTTATTTAAGGCAGATTTTACAATATAAACAACAATATAAAAATGCACTGGTAATTATAACAAGCTTTATCTCAGTAATTTTTTATGTAATTTAGTAAGGTGTTGTATCTTTGACCATCGTCACAGACCTATTCATTTTAGTTTTTGAAGAAACGTTTTAATATTTTCACCTGCTGGGTAGGCACCCTTTTTTAATATGCGACCTAAATGTCTTTTCTAACAACCCGACTTCACAATTTGTCCAATTTAAAATAAATTTAAAATATGACCTGTGGGCACCACACAACTTTCTTATACGATATAATATACATCCGAAATGTGCATAAAGAAGTTGTTCCAAATAAAGTTATAAATTCGGTACTTTCTTATTAAAATAAGGCTCTGAGTAAAAGTGTTACTTCCAGTCTAAATTTGGATTTTTTTTATACAGAAATAATCCCAAATGCAGCTGAAACTAATTTCATTGTGTAAATATATCTCTATAGAATGCATAATTTGAGAAATATACACAAAAAAAGCTATTCGATACGAGTAAAAATATTACTTCCGATCCGAATTTGGAATTTTTTATATACAAAAATTGTTCCAATTTGAACTATAAATACTTTTGTATTCTTAATAAGTCTGTATAGAATGCAAGATTTGGTAGATATTTGCAAAAAACTACTATATTTTGCGAAATAATCGCAAAAATCTGCTATTCGATAAAAGTGTTACTTCCGGTCAGAACTTACAACACTTTTGTATTTCAGATGAATCGATATAGAATGCATAATTTGCGAGATATTTGCAAAAAACCGTTTTTCGATAAGACAAAAAGAACTACTTCCGGTGGGAAGTTTGAAAACTGTTTTAATAAAATCTTTTAAAAATAACTTTTTAATACTTTTGTATTCTTTATGATTTTGTTTAAACTTAGTACTTGACGAGATTTTCAGTAAAATCGGTAGACCGACAGCGAAAAACTCGAATTTTACCAATATTTCGTCAACTACTAATTTTAAACAAACTTATAAAAAAATCTAATGTACTCAAAAGTAGACTGAAGAAAAATGTTATTTACATTTTTTTCGAAATACCTACCATAAGTAGGTTTTTTTACTCTTGTCGAAAATCAGTTTTTCGCGAATATTTTGCAAGTTATGTCTTATAGGCAAATATATTATAAGTATAAAAGCATTTAGAACTTGATTTTCAATACCTTTTGTATAAAACTTTTTCAAAATTCCGACCAGAAGTAACACTTTTACTGTCATCAAATACCGATTTTTTACAAGTACTTCATAAATTATGCATTCTATATAAATTTATCAAGAGTACAAAAGTATTTAGAGCTAGATTTTGAATTATTGTTTTATTAAAAAAGTTTCAAAATTCGGACCGGAAGTAACACTTTTATCGAGTTCCACTTTTTTGCAAATATCTAGCAAAGTATGCATTCTGTAGTGATTTATTAAGAGACTGAAAGTACTTAAAACAGGATATTAAATAATGTTGGTATAAAAAAATTTTAAAAATTCGGACCTTAAGTACGATAACACATTTACTCACAGGCTTATTTGTTTAAGAAGATAAAAGTATTTAAAACTTAATTTAGAAGAACTTTTTTGTATAATTTGGAAAACATATAAGAAAGTAGTGTGGTGCCCACACCTCATTTTTTCTTTATTCTCTTTTTCATATTTTGACTAGCCATATTCATCTCATTCTCTTCTAAGAAATATTTAAAATTAAAAAGAATTTCCTCGCTTAGTCATTAGAATGTTTGCACTTTAAATTTTTTTTTGTTCTAAATAAGTGTTATCTGAATATGTGTATACCTGTGTTATCGAGTGTAGTATTTGTGTTGCTGCGTTCACATAGTACATAGTTCTTCATTCGATATACAATCGTTATCTAAAAACAACGCTATCAACTCTGAAGCCTTACTTTTGAATTGCAGCAACTTACCACTTTGATGAGTAATATAAGTTCTCGCAAATTATACTTTCGAGTTTTTCATCAACTATAAAAATAATATTAAACTTAGTTAAAATTGGAGTTCAATTTCAAACAAAAATTGGAAATATATGGGAATCGGATTTTGCACTTCTAATATATGTATATAAATGGCGAATTCATTATAGTTCAACTTACATTAACTTTTTCTGATAATATGGTTGTCTGTAGTTTGTCACCAGAGTTGCTAGGCATTTTTGAATTAGAGGAAGATGAGGATACGTCTTTGTCCAATTTAATTGGCTCTTGGTAAGATATTTCTACATCGGAATCTTCATTTACTGAATCGTTTATAATAGTTTCCGAAATAATTGATACACTTTTCGATGAATGGAGGTCTGTTCCAAAAAATGTTGTCATCTGCTTGATGACTTTTTGCTAGATAGTCTGAAGTGTACTTTTTGTATTGTTTAATAAGAATGGTTTGCTAATATCTCCAACTTATGTTTTCTCCGGTGCAGTCTGGGACATGTTCTTAATATTAGTGGATGGTAGTATATTAAAATTAGTATTTTCTTTCCATTCCTATTATCAGTAGTTTAAAAATTGTAATATTTAATATCATATGCAATACAACAAGTTAAATAATGAAATACAAAATAATTAATTATTTAAAACGTAAACTAACTTCATTAGTGATTAGGATAACTTTAAAAATTTTCTATTTAAATTAGGGCACTTATTTTATCTGATTCACAACCGGTTCATTTTCAGTCACATTTCCAGAACAACTTGTACTTATTAATAATAATAAGTACTTTAATATTCTAATAAAACTTAGTAGGTACATATATAAAATATGTCTCCTGGATTTTGTGTTTGAAAATTTTAATATGGCTTCCTTCGCATATATTATTTAAAGTAAAATATTCATATAGAATATTTACATTCCATGTAATTACTTATTTACTTTAATAATTGCTAATAATAAATAAATACCAGGACACTTCACTTACATATACTTTTTGAAAACTGAAATTATTAGCTTCAAAATATAAATCGTTTTTTTATTTTCAGACAAGTACCAGAACAAATGTTGTCGTTAATTTCACTATCTTGTTGTTTTTTATTTTTTCCTACCAAACAATAAAGGAAAGTTAATACATAATTAACAAATATGTGTATAATACTTATTTGCGGTGACAGCCATTTCAACCATCAAACTACTATTCATTTTTATTACACGTGAGACTGTACGCATTAGGGGAGAACGAATACTATATATTCTAACGTTTAAACTCAATTACAAGCAAAAAATAGCGATGTTGCAATTTTCAGAGGAGACAAAATACTCTCTAAATAACGGAGGTAACTACGAGCGAGTCGTTACTATATATGAAATCAACACTAGCGCCAGTGATCTATGCTTGAACTAAAATAAAATTTTGTAGGTAATGGGGGTCAAAATGACCTCAAACAAAATTTTTGAAATTAAGCATCTAGCCCCCTCTAGATTACGTTAGCGTTAAAAACAACGCAATTCGTTATGACCTCCGCAAGTGGAGGACAGTCCGTCATATATGAAGTGTGAAAGTCTAGAGTTTATCCGTTTTTGAGGTGACATAATACCTCGGATACATATATATATATATATATATATATATATATATATATGTAATCGCGTTGTTTCGGGTTTCTTCCCGCGTGGAAGTTCTGGCGTCCTGAGAATAAACGTTACACCGGTCCTTCTCAGGACGCCAGAACGTCCACGCGGGAAGAAACCCGAAACAACGCGATTACACATTACACCCGCGAAAACCTGCGATACCATATATATATATATAAATTGCGAAAAGTTTAAAAATTCACAATGCGCAATCTCCCAAAATATATGGTTTACCTAATTACATAAACCTAGTGTGCCATTAAGACCTATTGTATCATATATTCAGAGTCCATTCTACAACCTTTCAAAATTCTTAGCAAACATACTATCAAACATAACAGGTAAAAATGATTGTTATATTAAAAATTCTTTTGATTTTAAACAATTTCTAGATTCAATAAGCATTAATAATGAGCACATACTAATTTCTTTAGATGTTATATCTCTATATACAAATATTCCCCTAGACTTGGCAAGGGAAATAATTAAAAAGAAATGGAATGATATTAAAAATAATACTAATTTGTCCATAGAAGACCTTATAGAAGCTATTGAATTAACATTGTCTACAACATATTTGCAATATAATACCAATTGGTATACACAAATAGAGGGAGTAGCGATGGGTGCACCAATTTCTAGTGTTGTTGCTCAGTTAGTACTTGAACAAGTTGAGGAATTAGTGTTAAAGGATTTAAATTCCAAACCAACCTTTTTTAAAAGATATGTGGATGATTGCCTTACATTGATACCAGAGAATAAAATAGATTATATATTAAATGTTTTTAATTCTTTTAATTCAAAATTAAAATTTACCATTGAAGTAGAAAAAGATAATACTATAAATTTTCTTGATCTAACTGTAATCAAAAACAATAACAAAATTAAAACTAAGTGGTACAGTAAATCTACATCATCTGGACGATATATCAATTATAAAGCTAGTGTGCCACTCTGTTACAAAAGAAATGTTGTAACAACTTTAGTTGATCGTGCCATATGCTTAACAAGCCCACAATATAGACCAGAAATATCAACAAAAGTTTATGCCATATTAGAACAAAATAATTATCCAAGATCATTTATTAAACGAATTATCAAACAAAGATTACACAAAATATATAATAAAGTACAATGGGAAAATCAAAATAAACAAATACAAAAGGATATTACATACATCCCTGTTCCGTATATTGCTGGTCTATCCGAGAAATTAAATAATATGATTAAACCATATACATAATTTAAAATTGGCATATCGTAATAATAATAGTTTAAATCATCTATACACACGTTTAAAAGATCCTATTCCAAAATTAAAACGATCACATGTTGTATATAGCATTCCATGTAATGATTGTCATAAAATATATATTGGTCAAACTCAGCAATACCTGGAGGAAAGAATAAAAGGACATAAGTATGCTAAAAATCCTACAGCACTCAAGAAACATAAAGATAAGATGAAACATAATTCCAGATTTGAAAATGTTAAAATTCTTAAAACCGAAAACAATGCCAAAGTAAGAAATTTTCTTGAGATGATTGAAATAAAACGAAACAACAATACAGTTAATGATAGGAATGAGAGTGATGGTTTATCAAAAATCTATTTTCATATTTTATAACGTAAACATATTAATATATGTAATATATTTATAGTGTGCGTTTAGACAAATTTTCAAAATGACATTTATTTCTAAATTTGATTATTGACAGTTTTTCAAAAAAGATTAGTTTGATTTTATTTATGAATGATGGAGCATTAACAAAATTAATGAAAAGTATACTTTGTTGTATTGAAAATACCTTGTAAAGTGTTATGAGTGCCCAATAGCATGAAACAATAAATTTTAAAAGTAAGTTTCAAAGACATAGATGTGATACGTTTCTGTATTTAATTAAAATTTGTATTTATCTTTACAGTTTTACTGACGAAGACAATAAAGAATTGTCGAAACGTATAAAACTGTGCATTATTAAGTTATATTGAAATAGAGCAAAGATGTGCTGTGTGCTCTAGTGATATACATCGTTATGATGATTACGTGTCATGTACAAGTGCATGTAATGGCAATTTACACTGCAGATGTATTAATATTTCGATTAAACAATTAACGAAATTAAAGGAAAACGGGAGTTTAAAGAAATGGGTGTGTGTGGGGTGCAGTTCGAACACGACTACCGATTCTGCGTCTGCTACGGTTCCACCGGCCACTCAGGAGGGCGGCGGATCTGCTGGTATGTCTGACTTAATTACTTCTGAAATTGTACAAATATCACGAGCTGACAGAAAATGTTATCAAGAATAAAATAAGTGAGGCTATGGAATCTTTTACATCTAATGTTGTTGCTGCTTTTCAAGGTGAAATTCAAAAGTTGTCCGTAGAAAACTGCAAAATTTCGAAAGAAATTGTTGATATGCGTCAGCTTTTCAAACAACATATTACAAACTTTGATAGGCGCAATGTAGATGGCAGCGTGTGTTCCGTCTGCGCTGGAAATATTGTGAGGAAAGACACTAACACAAATTCAAAACCTCTATTAAAAAGTCGGGAAGTAAAAACACTACAAGAAGTGCCGAAAGAAAAATCTTCGTATGCTGCAGCTGTTCGAGTCACGGCTGAAAAAGCGGACACTCGTGAGGACCGAATAAATAAAACTTCCGAGTCAGCTTACGGTTTTACTGTTGTTACAAGAAAACGTCACACTTTGAAGAAGCCCACAGTCCTTGGCTCGGCCTGCGACACTTCTTTGAGAGCGGCCGAAAAATGGGTACATCTGCATGTTTATCGATTAGACAAATCGACAAAAGTAGAAGATATTGAAAAACACCTTAAAAATAATAACTTTGATAATGTAGTTTGTGAACAATTGCGGGCTAAATATCCTGAAGAATATGCTTCATTCAAGATTTCTCTGCCTGTCAGTGATTTGGAAAAAGTTAATAATCCGGAATTGTGGCCGAAGGGAACTTGTATTAATCGTTCTTTTATATTAAGAACACAAAAAAAGCAGAATCAGTAGCATCAACTGAAGGGTGCGAGGATTGTGATGATGACGATTTCGATGTTCCGTTTTCTCCGTATATATGTTTTTTTAAATATACGTAGTTTAAGCAATAAACTTTCTGACTTAGAAATTATGTTCAATATTTCAAAAGTATATTTTATATGTTTGGTAGAGACTTGGCTTAAATAAGCCGAATCAGATAATATAAGTATTGCAAATTATAACTTAAAAAGTGAATTTCATAGAAAGTGTCACCGACCACTTTTACGGTTTCTTAACAAGCGGCCGGCGGAGACTCTTAGTAGTGGTGGTAACAAAGGAACATAAAAAAAATTTAAACAACACACAAACAAACTTTATTTATAATAATAATAATAGGAATAATAAAGTCCAATAATAATATAAACAGTAACAGAAGATATGAAATAGTTACGATGGGAGGATGTAGTGTCACTGAGCACTTATAAGGGAAGGGGGCTCTTTTGGATACACCCGCGTAATCCTTTGGGTGATACGGCACTGCACTCAACACAACACGATATACCACTGTAAAACTGGCCTGAGTCCGGTGCTGCCTGGTAACGTAGCGGACGGCTAGCAGTTGTTAGGCCTTAAGACGTCGGGCCTGGTAGCGTTGCAAACGGCTTAACAGCCGTTGGGTCTTAAGGCGCCGGGCCTTGTAGCGTTGCAGACGGCTAGCAGTTGCTGGGCCTTAAGGCGTTGGGCCTGGTAGCGTTGCAGACGGCTAGCAGTTGTTGGGCCTTAATATTTCGGGCCTGGTAGCGTTGTAGACGGCTAGCAGTTGTTGGGCCTTAAGGCGTCGGGCCTGGTAGCGTTGCAGACGGCTAGCAGTTGTCGGGCCTTAATGCGTCGAGCCTGGTAGCATTGCAGACGGCTAGCAGGTGTTGGGCCCTAATATTTCGGGCCTGGTAGCGTTGTAGAGGGCTAGCAGTTGTTGGGCCTTAAGGCGTCGGGCCTGGTAGCGTTGCAGACGGCTAGCAGTTGTCGGGCCTTAATGCGTGGAGCTTGGTAGCGTTGCAGACGGCTAGCAGTTGTTGGGCCTTAATGCGTCGGGCCTGGTAGCGTTGCAGACGGCTAGCAGTTGTCGGGCCTTAATGCGTGGAGCCTGGTAGCGTTGCAGACGGCTAGCAGTTGTTGGGCCTTAATGCGTCGGGCCTGGTAGCATTGCAGACGGCTAGCAGGTGTTGGGCCCTAATGCGTCGGGCCTGGTAGCTTTGCAGACGGCTAGCAGGTGTTGGGCCTTAATATTTTGGGCCTGGTAGCGTTGTAGACGGCTAGCAGTTGTTGGGCCTAAAGGCGTCGGGCCTGGTAGCGTTGCAGACGGCTAGCAGTTGTCGGGCCTTAATGCGTCGAGCCTGGTAGCATTGCAGACGGCTAGCAGGTGTTGGGCCTTAATATTTCGGGCCTGGTAGCGTTGTAGACGGCTAACAGTTGTTGGGCCTTAAGGCGTCGGGCCTGGTAGCGTTGCAGACGGCTAGCAGTTGTGCCAAGTCAGTTTGCTCTTCTATTGGTGAGTTGGTTCTTCTGTTGATTCTTCTTTCTTCTGGAGTTGTTGTTGGTAGATATTATGTCGAACTGTGTACTGTTAAAGATTTATGCACTGAGGTAATTGATTTCACCAATTATGCTGTTGAGAGAGTCTTTGAGATTGCGGGTATATGCTATACGAACAATAATATAAAATCTATAATTGTAACTTTATATAGGCCTCCTCAATCAGATTTTGAGGTGTTTTTGAATTGCTTGACGCGCTTACTTGACTATATATTTACACCGAACACAAATCTATATGTATGTGGGGACTTTAACATCAACTTGCGTATAGCATCATGGAAACAGCAGACTTTGATTAATACTATGGCTACTTATGGGTTAGAAATGACTGTGCGCGAGTGTACGAGGGTAACTGGGAATACTGAAACTCTAATAGATAATATCTTTGTAAATAATTCAGCTTCTGTATATACAAGGCTAGGTGATACGTATTTGTCCGATCATAGGTATATTAAGTTGTTCACTAGTGACATGGGACAGACATCACGCGATCGATTTACAGAAAAAAGAGTGTTTAGTGACCTTAATAAAGGTAATTTCAAATTTTCCATTTCAAGGGAACAATGGACAGAAGTTTATTATCAAGACTCTTTTGATAACAAATTTCAAGTATTTATGAGCATCCTGAGCTATCATTACAATAATGCTTCGCCATACCAACGTACCAAGAGTATCGGGAAAAATAAGAAACAATGGGTTACTCCTGAAATTATTCAGTCAAGTGCATTCTTAAAGGACTTATTTGTTTTGCAAAAGTCCTTTTGTCATTTACGAAATACAGATAATGATGCCAAAAAAGTTCATAAATCCTTAGTCACACGTACTAGACAACATTTTAATGACGATTTCATGCAGTCTGCAGGCAATAAGACAAAGGCTATGTGGAAACTAGTGAAGGAGTCTACAGGCAGTTGCAAAATGACAAGTAATATAGAGCTTTTAAGTAATGGAACACTTGTGCAAGACTGTCATGACGTAGTGGATATATTTAACGAATACTTCCAATCTGCGCCTAGGAACCTAGTATGCCGGGCGTACAAATCGATACCAAAATAATGTGGAATACTAAATCTATATTTCTTTTTCCTTTTACATCCAATGAAGTAATGGCTGTTATCCGTAGATTAAAGAATACACAGTCATCGGGAGCGGATGATATTGCACCCATAATATTAAAAGATGTCGGTATATATATCGTTGATATTCTTACATACTTAATAAACTTATCTATTCAAGAGGGCACATTTCCTACTGTTTTAAAAATTCCCGCTGCAGTTCCGATTCATAAAAGCGGGTCAGCAACAGACGTGTCGAATTATAGGCCAATAGCGTTGACATCTGCCGTATCTAAAATATTAGAGTATTGTTTGCTGGCAATACTGGAATCTTTTCTGGAGAAACATAATATTTTATCGTCATCGCAACATGGATTTCGCAAGGGCAAGTCCACAACAATCGCATTAATTGATTTTTATAACAAATTGATGATAAATATTGAACAGCGAAAATCTCCTGTCGCAATTTTCTGTGATCTTCAAAAGGCTTTCGACTGCGTGCAGCACAGCAAACTAACAGAAAAGCTGCAATACTACGGAATAGGTGGATGTGCGAACGAGTGGTTCACTTCGTTTTTGGAAGGACGTAGTCAGTTTATACGGATAAAATGCAGGAAGGCTTCTGGTGACTTAGGAACCATAAAATCCCATTGCCTTCCGGTCGAGAATGGTGTCCCACAGGGATCTGACCTGGGCCCTATTCTTTTCAGCCTCTATATAAACGACATAGTGCAATTCCTATCAGACGACTTCGTCACTATGTATGCGGACGATATCTCTCTCCTACTTACTCCTGACGGGGAGTGTGAAGCATTTGCGGCCGACATTGTTAATGTGCCGCACCGGTGGTTTACGAGCAATAAGTTATCATAGAGTCTCGAAAAAACAAAGTTAATGGTTTTCCATACGAGGCAGAGGAGTGTGAATTTCGGGACGTTGAGATTTGAGAACTTTGACCTCTCCCCCTGCAACTCGACGACATTCCTAGGCATAGGTCTCCAGGACAATTTGTTGTGGAGTGACCATTCTGCTGCGCTGACAACTGCTGTCTCGAGAAAATCCTACCTGTTTCGACATCTACGACATACTTTGAGCCAACAAATATTAATATCCGTATACCACGCGGAGATAGAATCTCGGAACCGATATGGTATTGTTCTGTGGGGAGCGTCCGCCGTTGCGAGCGATGTTTTTGTGGCCCAGAAATCCGTAGTGAGGGGCATTGTGAGTGCCCGCTATAGCGATTCGTGTAGGCCAATTTTTCGCCACCTACACATATTGTCACTTCCGTGTTTATTTATTCTAGAAATGGCGTCCTACATATTTAAACACAAGCATCTCTTCAAGAAGAAATCAAGTATTCACGACTATAGTACGAGGAGGAGAAGTCATTTCCACGTCCCACAATACACCTTGCGTATAACTAGCCATAGTCCAGACAACTTGGGTCTTCGCATATTTAATAAATTACAACCGTGTATAAAAAATGCTTCAAATTACAACCTATTCAAGCACAATCTTAAAGACTTTCTCATCGAGCATCTATTCTATTCACTTGATGAATTCTGGTTGTTTTAAGATTCCCACGTGTCTTTCCATCGGCAAAAATCTTACCTTTCTGCCACTATGTTGCAGGCTATTATTATTATTATTATTTAAGATCGCTAACACCAAGAAAATGTTATATATTTATATATATATATATATATATATATATATATATATATATATTAATTAATATGTATTTAATATGCATTAAACACATATATCAAATTCTTAGCCGTATCTGTGAATACATATGAAACACACACATATATCTATATACGTGCGAGTAGATTTCTTGAAAATTTGCGGCTTATATTAAATTGAAAATTACTTGCTTTCTTTAAGTTCATTAATTAACTTAAAGAAAGCAAGTAATTTTCAATTTAATATAAGCCGCAAATTTTCAAGAAATCTACTCGCACGTATATAGATATATGTGTGTGTTTTATATATATATATATATATATATATATATATATATATATATAAGAGAAAAAAGAAGTCTTTGCCGTTAGAACACAGGAATAATGGGTTCTTGGGGAATCTAGCAATCATAAACTGGTTGTGCTTTAGTTCTTTATTCTTTCTGCCAATATTTCGTACATATGATCGTGTACTTCATCAGGGTATCAAAATGCGAACTGTTTGTGTGGGCAATATCACATGATACAGAAGTGCATGTTTCTTTGGGATTGAGTTTTATTAACATTATTGGTCTTAACAGTGGTTATGATGATGATGTTCACAGATTAAAATCCATTAAAACTTTAGACGGAACACAACAAAAAACACGTTAAAATTATTCTGGTTAACACCTCGTTACATTTTTAAAAAAAATTTTCTTTTTGAAAACACTGCAGTGTGAAGTGTATCATTGGACGGTCAAGAACAAAATGTCATTTTGTTCTGAGTTTTCCCGCTCTATGTAGTTAGCTACTTATATTCTAATCAACCCGGCGGTTTACGTGAAGCATAACCTGTAAAACCATATTCAAAATCGTTGTTCAGCAGTGCCTTTTTAGTATTTTGAATGTGCATAACAAACAGAAGCCTGTAGGCGTAAAATGGTTTCCAGAGGGAAAAAATACTAAATTTAGCGTTAAACTCGAATCTACCTAATGAAGCTGATACATCGAATCAAGCATTACAGAATACTGATATTCCAGAGCATGAAGGTAATCTGCTACCATAAAAACAATACTATTGCTTTAATTACATTTTTGTTTCGATCCTTGGTTCTAGAACAGCCAGTTAAACTGGTATTTGATGATTCGGACGATTCTGTTGTTGATAAGGAGTACTTTCCCGACCCTGAGGACCTAGAGAACCCTTCTTCAGGTAAAAAAAAAATAATAACATTGCCAGGTTGATTAATGTAAAACGACAAAGGGTATACTTACCTTCTAGAAAGGATACCAAGACGATGGACAAATAAATAATAGTATTGAAAATGTCAACGAAGTTGCCCCTGAAACTGAAGCGATTGAGACCAATCCTTCCAGTGAGCGGAAAACACCCAAAAAAAGACGACCAAAATTATGGGAAAGAAGCCATAGAAAATATCATAAAAATTCAGGGCTCCCTTATATTAACAGCAAGAGTGACTACGTGCTGGGAAAAGCAATAGGTAAACCTTGCAATGCGAGCTGCAGGTAATTTTTGTACATTTTTTTTAACTTTTATTCCTGAAACCTCGAATTTTTTAGACTCAAATGCAATGCACAGCTAAGTGAAGAAAAAAGACTTTATATTTTTACATCTTACTGGAAACTTGGAAACATAGACAGGCAACGCGATTTTATCAACAGTTTAGTGGAAGTAGGCGACTGTAAAAGAAGAATCGTAACGGCAGAAAATTCAAGGCGATCAAAGACACTGAAGTTTCATTTCAATATTGAGAATTCTCGCAAAAGAGTATGTAAGACCATGTTTCTAAATACTCTAGGAATCAAAAAAGGAGTATTAAATTTTGCAATTAAAAAACGTATACCCAATACTACTACTACAGAACGTCTAAAATATCAGAAGAATCAGTAACTTTTTTTAAGAGTCACATCAAAAAGTTCCCTACAATGGCATCTCATTATTGCCGAAAAGACTCAAAACGACACTACTTAGATTCGAAATTAAATCTTTCTATTATGTACATACAAGCTATACCAAGCAGAGTGCGTAGAAAATAATAAAGCTTGCCTAATAGAAAGCTTTTACCGATACGTATTTAATACTCATTGCAATTTGTCCTTTCATACACCAAAGAAAGACCAGTGTATTACAAGTACTGCTTATGCAAAATCTGGTCCTCAAACCAGGCTCACATTACAAGCGACCTACGATCGGCACGTACATTTAAAAGAGAGAGCAAGAGAAGAAAAAGATTCCGATAAAAAAGATGCTCAGTCAAACGCCTCCACAATACATGCCTGTAATTTTGACCTTCAGCAGGTCCTATACGTTCCAACAGATCCGACAAATCTAGTTTTGTTTTACAAAACGAGGCTGTCTAGTTATAATTTTACGATTTTCAATACTGGGAACAACACTGGTAAGTGTTTTATGTGGACCGAAATAGAGGGTGGACGTGGGCCGTCTGAAATAGCCTCCTGTTTATTTCACCACCTTAAAAGCCTCCCTCTGACAACTGAAAGTGTTCGACTATTCAGTGATACATGCGGCGGTCAAAACAAAAATCAGTTTGTTGCTGCCATGTTTATCTATGCTGTTCAGACTCTACCTATTGAAGTCATTGACCAAAAGTTTCTTATTTCTGGTCACAGTCAGATGGAATGCGATTCAATACATGCCAGAATAGAAACTGCAGCAAAAACATCCCTGTGTACTTGCCTCATGAGTGGGTAACCATAACAAAAAATGCTAAGCGTAATGAGCCATAATACGAAGTTTTTGAAAAACGTGACATTAATTTTATCGATTGGAAACCCCTTGCAAAACTTCTGATGGTTAACCGGAACAAGGACGAAGATGGGAACATAATTAATTGGCATGACATTAAGTGGATCAGATATGAAAAAGCTAATCCTTTTGTTATGAGCGTTAAAACAGATTTCGATGATGTCTTCCACAAAATAGTGATTGTACCACGTAGGGGTCGGCGAGTTACGTTGGCTACCTTGGAAAAATGTTTGAAGCCCTTACATGAACAGAAAAGGCCGATATCGGCTGTAAAACTTAAAAACCTAACAGAAATAGGGACTTTTATAGGGACTTAACTGGTGATGCAAATGTTGAGGACGAGACAGTATTGCCAGATATAAATGATCAAGAAGATCAGAATTTTTTTTAAGAAACTGGTATGGTACTACAAGAAGGTTACAGTATTTTATAGTTACCATGGCATAGATAGCTTGTAGTAAAAAACTACATTAAAAGAATAATTTACAGCAATATTTGTCAGTTAAATATTATAAACATTAAAGTGGATTATAACCGATACCTTGCTAAAAAACAAATATTTCAAGTTAAAACCCTGATTTGATAGAAGTGATTTAAGTTAGAATTTTATTTTCTCAAAAACTATGATTTTCTACTTAGCCACTTTTGGAACAAGACCATCGATATGTTCAAACACTATTTATGTATCCACATTTGCACATATCAGAGGTAGCAAATATTTTTGAATTTTCTCTTAACGGTTAAATTATATTATTAGTATGGTTACTATCTGGTATGACAAATATAACTGAACATACAATTTAATGGTGACAAAGTAAAATTCCGGATAAGAATGAAAAGGCGGTTGTAAAGTGGGTGTTAAACGACCTGCAGATGTAATTACGGGTAAAGTGTAATCTCACTTAACATACTGGTATTTATAGAAAAAGATCTTAATTTACATACAAATCGTGGGGACCCATGAACTAAAAGGTATACAAAAAATTATTAATTTTGAATGCCGATTATTTCAAAGTATTTATTTAGTTTGAGATTAGATGTAATACACAGTAAGTTCACTCTCCTGCAAATCCTACTATGGTACTGTCTTTCGAATTATAGGTTATTGAAATCATTCAAACTTAGTGAGTTGATAAAATGAACCTATAGCAGAGTGGGCACAAATAAAAATCATGTATTGCGATTGAAGGAATTTTATACTGACTTGTAATATATATCTATTAAATAAAATATATTACAATTCTTTGCCAATTATACAAATGTATTGAAAAATTGAAAATCTTCTTGGTAGTAGTAGCATAAAATGAATTAAAAGTAATAACAATATGACAACTGGTTGTCAATTAGAAAACAATGACAAATATAAAATGTAAATCAAAATGTATGTCCTATGCTTATTGATTACATTTTCATTTATACATTTTGATTTACATTTTAATTTGTCATTGTTTTCTAATTGACAACCAGTTGTCATATTGTTATTATTTTTAATTCATTTTATGCCACTACTACCAAGAAGATTTTCAATTTTTCTATTAAATAATTTACATATATATACAAACGTATATTTTTTAAATAGTGTGCACGCTATTCAGATGTAGTAAACGGTAGAAGCTAGGAAATTTGTCCCAGAATATGCCAACGTTCCAACTCATTTTCCTAAATAATAAAACTTCAATTAAACAATAATTACCCAATACAAATCTATTATTCAAATGTTTAATCTAAAGCTTATTTCAAGAAGTATTTACTTACTAACATAGCAAAGAACATTTTTCAAATAAAATTCAAGAATGATATTATATCATAAGTACAACTTCCGCGTATTCAACATTTTTATTAAGAACTCCTTAGTTTACATACAAATCCTGGAGACGCATGAACTCAGAGATTTTCCGAAAATTACTTTAACATTTTGAATGCCGATAATTTCAAAGTATTTATTTAGTTTGAGATTAAATATAACACACATTAAGTTCAGTTTTTCACAAATCTGACTATGATACTGACTTTCGAATAGTAGAGTATTGAAATCATTCAAACTTAGTCAGTTGATAAAACGAACCTATCGCATTATGTTTGTGGAGACTTTAATAATCCTAAAGAACAAAACACGTAATTTAGCTTAAAAATTGAAGAATCAGAATCTAAACGCGAGATGCCACATTGAAAAAGAATTGCACGATCTTAAAATTGTAGAATTGCTCCAAGTAGTTTATGGAGAATTTTACAGATAGATTTGCATTTAGTTTGCCCTATATTTGAAAGAGAGCAAAGAACAACAGACTAACATAATATTGTAAATAATAGAAACTTGAATAGTTACACAGGGAGTTCAAAAGATATATATCACAATCTTCTTCTCATGGTGAAGCTCTTGCAGAGCAAAACGATTTTGAATTTTGTATTATTTTATTTAATTTTCAACTATTATGGAGTTTCAAGAAATATATCATTCGTTAATTAATTATTGTGAATAAAATGATCTTCCCTCATAAGGGTCAATGAACAAAACTGTCACATTTAAAGGCGAGAAATTATGCGTTGTGCGCATATATTAAAGTCTAGATAAGTTAGCAATCTTTTTTTCCATTTTCCATAGAGACTACAATGGCAATGTTATTACAGTGAATGCAGAATCTTAGACAACGAGTACAACAAATGGCTTATGGCCTCAACTTCACATTCCTAATGTTTACATACAACAAGCTGGTACTATTTCCTACACAACACGATAAAAAATAGTACCAAGTTATAATATATGAGATTTCTTGAGCATTTTACTTCAAGGCATGGTGATATGAATTGGCTGTCAAGAATATGTGACATTGTGATTTGAATTGACCACCAAGAATATGTGGCCTGACACCTTTGATCTCTTTCCTGTGAGACTTCAAGGAAGTTTATACCAACGAACTTCTCTAATAGAAGATATTCGAACCATTGCGGAATTGTAGTTCCTGTACTTGACAATGTCATATGAACTGTCTAGGTTCGCATCGATGCCTATTAAATTATCGACAATGGACATTTAATAGTTATATATATACCAGGTAATTAAAGTGATTCTTTATCGAACGAGTCTGCGATTATAAGCCAAGCGAGCGGAACGTGCTAGGCGAATAACAGGCGAGTTCGATAAAGGCACTTTACTGACGTGATGCATATACAATTTTATCGCCAACCGTAAAAATTTATAATTTAAGAAATGGAAATTTTATAACTTATCACATTTTATTATGACAAAGTAACCAGATATAAAAGAACAGCGAATAAAAAATTATCTCATATACAAAACAAATCTACTTATTATTTTATAATATATTAAACGTGAACGTACCACCCTGACGCATTATAAACGGTTCCACTATACTTCTTAGTTCCGCGTTTGTTGCACCACTCCAGGAATATGTCATACTGGCGATTGCATTTTCAACTATTTTTTTGGTAGAATTTCGAAAAACGTCTCTAAAGACTTCTTCTGAATATGGCCTTCCATTTTTTTCTATAAATAGGTTGCGACAAAACTTTTACTGTTGGAGCTGTGATAGCGACAAACGATTTATGTTGATAGATACAGCGGCAGGTAAAGTGTTTTGTTTTACACTACGATAAAGTGTTTGTTTACTTCCGTAAAACGCTACGGTAATGCATCGCTTTATTGAGGGTTGACGATAAAACGTATTTTTTGCATGCTAAAGAGTAATCAATTGTACTTTCTTCTGAAATAATGAAGTGACAATCTTTCTCTTCAATCTTAAAGTAATTCTTGAAAGACGCTTTCAAAACCAATAGCTTATGATTCTGTTTCAAGGCTGTCCTGTAAAGCACAGTTTATAAGACCCGCTTGATAAAATCCATAAAACTAACTTTCCGTGAATTCAATTATGTACGTAGTTATGTAAGTTAATTATCCTCCCCTATTTTAATATTGTCATTTTTGCATTGATTTTTGGCGAAATACCAGAATTTTTAAATTTTATATATGTATCAATTTGAAATTCTTTCTTTCTTTTAATGAAATAACTAAGTTAAAAGATCAATTGTCAAAAATGATCTATTAATGTCTTTTAAAAGCATTTACAAGCATTGGAAATTTTGTAATATTTTTGATATACGTATATAAGTATGCCACTGTGCATTTTCTGTTTTTATTTACAAATATACAGAGTGTTTAAAATTTCCGCAACCACCTTCAACTTTTTTATTTTAAATAGATTGCTATACTTTCTGGCTATTATAATGATAGCCAGCCAAATTATATTTGCAATGATATGTGGATATGCAGTTACGACTGTTAGTTTTGGTTTTATTGATAATTTGTTAAAATCTTGACAGTTGCTGCATCTAACATTTTAAGCCTTAGTCTGAAAATAGGTAAAGTGCCTCACGCAACTCTTGTGTTACTAATTTATGGACTAACACGTTATTTGTTTTGGCGTTAAAAAATGTGAATACATGTACAGGATGTTAAATATGTCATGTCTAAGTTATCAATCTTTATTGGATATTTTAATTTCCATTAAAATGGTATCAATAACATAGTACTTATTTCTAGTATTTTCAAAGTTATAACGCTTAATAGAATATACTTATGCTTATAATATGCAATATGCAGGGCATCTAATAATTGGTTGGCCTTGGTTTTAAAAAATGGCTGTGCAACCAAACGTCAAACCTCTACTTCAAAATTTCATGTAAAGTCGTTATTTGTAGTTTCTCTTTGCTGTAATTGCGTTTTATTGTTATAATTTAAGTTCGGCTAGTTAATTATCAATTTCTGTTTTGTGTTTGTTAGTAGTGGTTACGTGTTGCACGTGTCTACGGTTGCACTACAGCGGAATTTGCCCAATATTCTCTTTTTATTGTTTTATTTTATCTATCCGCGATAATTCCATTATAGATTATCTCTCCTGGGTTCGGATGGCACGCAGTTTGATGATGTCTTCCTCGTGGCGATGTTAGTTGCTGTCTTCAAAACCGAAGGAAGATCTTCTAACTGAAGCTGCAAATGGTGGTCTGTCACCTGATGGTCTTCCGTGTTGCTTTCATCTCCAAGGTTATCCCACCTTATTCCTTGACTACACCGTACTGATGACGACCAATTAGTCAGAAACACGTGTCTACGGTCGCACTACAGCGGAATTTACCCAATATTCTCTTTTTATTGTTTTATTTGATGTATCCGCGATAATTCCTCTATGGATTATCTCTCCTGGGTTCGGATGGCACGCAGGTTGACAATATCTTCCTTGTGGCGATGTTAGTTGTCTTCAAAACCGAAGATCTTCTAACTGAAGCGGCAAATGGTGGTCTGTCACCTGATGGTCTTCTGTGATTGCTTTCATTTCCAAGGTTATCCCACCTTATTCCTTGGCTACACCGTACTGATGACGACCAATTAGTCAGAAACACGTGTCTACGGTTGCACTACAGCGGAATTTACCCAATATTTTCTTTTTATTCTTTTATTTTATGTATCCGCGATAATTCCTTTATTGATTATATATATATATATATATATATATATATATATATATATATATATTTATTTTTGTTTCTTGGCCGTATATTATATTTAATATTCAAAAATCAAAACCGCTCATTCGATTGCTCTTTTGTGTTTCAAATAAAAAAAACAATTGGTGTAAGATCCATGGTTGTAAAAATACTTTAAGCTCTGACGCACTTCCGGTTTTACCGGAAATGCACGGAACTTAATTTTTTTAAATGACACACCTAATATATTTTTGGATTTTCTTGTACTGCTTTAAATTGTCTGTTCAACTGTTTTTTCTGTTTCAAAATTGTGCCAATAGTTTGTGAGTTATTTTTTTTTTGAAAATATTTGACCAAAACACGCGTCAGAAAAAAAAAACTTTCACTGCTTGTAGCCAACAAAAGTCTGCATGATTTGGTAAAGTTGCAGTCGACAATACCTCAAAAAACTTTTTCAAAGCCTACTTCCTGAAATTTTCACATACCAAAAAATTTTTTTTAAATGGAACACCCAGTATTTTATTGAGGCAGTTTGTTCCTTTTCTTATTCTCTTTCATTTTTGTTACAATGTCCTATCTATACCAATATTTTGTAATTTTTGAGATAATCACTATAGGAGCAATTAGCGGTCAATTAAAGAACTACGGGTGCTGTTCTATGCACCCAAATATTCGTCCAATAAAGGCTGGAATGCGGCTGACTGCCTGAGTCAACTGTTAAAGAAAGTCGGTATACATTTATGTCAAACTTATAAAAGCATCGCTATTAGTTATCATCCAAATGAATTATTCTTATGAACGGTTAATAAATATGATTGACGTTTTGGGTAAATCTAAAAGAAACTCCCTACTAGCATCCAGTCTTTATGCACAGTAATCCCTGATAGAAGTGAACCGAAGCCAGAACCCTTCAAAAGTATAAAGTGGACGGTTTGAGTGAACAGTAAGTATTGAATATGAAAAAGAGAGCGGAAACTGGTGAGGATAAGACGTTTATGGTACTTGCGAGTGTAGTCGAAAACCCCCATGCTAGAGTACTACGAAAATTAGTCGTCAGTTAGATGTAAGTCAAATTTGAGAATCCAGAATAATTAGGAAATATGAAATTAACCCGTAGCACAGTGCTAGATGAAAGAAATTTTCAGAATCGCTTGCATTTTTGTCAATTGGAAGCATATAAATTATCCTGGCTTTCTCAATTTTTTGTTATTTACCAACGAAGCTACCTTCTATTAAAATGAATTCGTTCATCGTCACAATTTCCGTTATTATAACACATAAAACCCTCACCTTATCACACCTGTAAACTTCCAAAGTCGTTGGTCATTAAAACTGTGGGGGGAATAGTGGGTAGTTACATAATTGGACCTTATTTCTTTGATGAAAATGTTAATGGAGGAGAGTAATTTCGCTATCTACGGACAGATTTTCAAAACTTTTTGAAGACATCTTCAAATATGTCAGTAAACATTGCCTTTATTTTATTTCGATGTTAACCAACAGTGCCAAAAACGAAATACTGCAACTGGACATTGCCGGAATTAAAAAATTGAAATGCGATGCTCTTTATTCTGTAAAATTATTACTTTTGGGATAGTTGGATTTAACATTTACTTTGTTTGTCAGTTCACTAACGAAGTATATTTAAATGTGTGAATACGTATAATGTATATGAACATATCTGCGTGAGAAATTTCTTGGAATTAGCGATATTTTAAATTAATTGATGACAAATTACTTGCATTATTTTATTGTTAATGATTTTTAAGGAAGAGAAACACATTACCCCGAGGTATTCACACATTTAAATATACGGCAAAGAAAAAGATTATATGTGTTTAATATGTTCATTAACCAAATATAAAATAATAATTGTAATTATCCAGAATGAAACTTGGATTTCTGTGTTTCCAACACAGAGTGCACTGTATGTGCTGTAATATTGTAGAAGGAAAAACAGTAATTAATATGTTTCCTTCATTAAATGAGAATGATAAGAAATTATCTCTCATGCTTGCAAAGATCGTCACCGTAAGTATATATACAAATTTCGGTAGATAGGAGAATGGATGCATTACAGACCGAGCTGATGAGCATTCACGTATAATTGAGTAAGCGAAACTAATGTATATATGTTAGTCCTCGGGGTAATGTGTTTTTTTCCCTTAAAAATCATTAACAATAAAATAATGCAAGTAATTTGTCATCAATTAATTTAAAATGCCGCTAAATTCAAGAAATTTCTCACGCAGATATGTTCATATACATTATACGTATTCACACATTTAAATATACGGCAAATAAAAAGATTATATGTGTTTAATATATACATTAACCACATATAAAATAATAATTGTAATTATCCAGAATGAAATTTGGATTTCTGTGTTTCCAACTGTATGTGCTGTAATATTGTAGAAGGAAAAACATAGTAATTAATATGTTTCCTTCATTAAATGAGAATGATAAGAAATTATCTCTCATGCTTGCAAAGATCGTCACCGTAAGTATATATACAAATTTCGGTAGATAGGAAAATGGATGCATTACAGACCGAGCTGATGAGCATTCACGTATAGTTGAGTAAGCGAAACTAATGTATATATGTTAGTCCTCGGGTAATGTGTTTCTTTTCCTTAAAAATCATTAACAATAATATAATGCAAGTAATTTTTCATCAATTAATTTAAAATGCCGCTAATTTCAAGAAATTTCTCACGCAGATATGTTCATATACATTATACGTATTCACATATATATATATATATATAGGAAAAAGAAAAATATTGGGTATAATCCGCTGTAGAGCAACCGTAGACACGTGTTTCTGACTAATTGGTCGTCATCAGTACGGTGTAGCCAAGGAATAGGGTGAGATAACCTTGGAGATGTAAGCTAAACGGAAGACCATCAGGTGACAGACCACCATTTGCAGCTTCAGCTAGAAAATCCTCGGTTTTGAGGACAACAACTAACGTCGCCACGAGGAAGACAATGTCAACCTGCGTGCCATCCGAGACAAGCAAATGGTGGTCTGTCACCTGATGGTCTTCCGTTTAGCTTACATCTCCAAGGTTATCCCACCCTATTCCTTGGCTACACCGTACTGATGACGACCAATTATTCAGAAACACGTGTCTACGGTTGCTCTACAGCGGATTATACCCAATATTTTTCTTTTTCTGATATTTTATGTATCCGCGATAATTTCTTATTCTTCCTATATATATATATATATATATATATATATATATATATAGAAAAACGTTTCGTTACTGCTTACCGCAGAATGATCGGTTTAGCTAATTAGTAAATAATACACAGTTTCATATGTATGTGACGTTTCGATCGTATTTCACGATCTTCATCAGACCTTTAATTAAAAGAAAAAAAAACCAGGATATACAATATCGTCCAACATTACGTCATTTATCGACTTACACTAACAAGTACTGCTTAAGAAAAAACGTCCAACAAAGAACACATTACAAAAATTACTCCACCACAGTTACACCCATAACACATTAAAATGTAGTATAAAATTTCTTGATATATTAAAATGCAGTATAAAATTTCTTTCAATTTAAAAATAACAACAATTTGCGTACATATTACTGCTCGCAGGTATGAAACCAAATGCGTATATTGACCGTCTGTCTCACACCGACACTTCTTCACACGTTGCAATACGTTTTTCTTGACATCTTTTTTCTCCTTTGTGTATATATTATTGTATACCTTAATTGAACAGTATTCTCATTTAACAATTTCTAAAATCTATAGTTTCATGTTGTGTTGTCTGATTACATTTTAGGAAAACATAACAAAAACAAAAAAAAATTTAAAAATTATGTATATATAATTAATGCGATTGTCATGGATCGGGTCATCTCAGTTTGGCCTCGATCTTATGTTTAATTCGAGGGACCAATGCGGAGTAAATGTTACTGAAACTACCGCAATCACCCTTATTGTTTAAATTGGGTTGGATTGTCTTGATGGCAAGGGTTTCTAAAAATAGTCTCTTGATCAAGTTTGTTTCTTTGAATAACACTTTAGCGTTATTGAAAATTAAGTCGTGATTAGTGTGGCTCAAATGAGAAGCCAAAGCGCACCTCTCAGGATGTCTCCTGACGTCACTAGCATGTAATGTGTTGCGCTCTTTTAGGCGCTGCTTTGTCTGCCCTACGTAATAATGGTTACAGCTGCATTTTAACAAATACACCACGTTGCTATTAATAAGGGTAGTTAGAGGGTCCTTTAAAGGTGTATGTAGTCTGCTGACGGTGTTCGTAGTGGTGTATGGGATGGAACCAATATTCTGGAATAGCATTTTAATTTTGGTGGTGAGGCCAGGGATATATTGAATGCTTTTATATTTAATCAAAGAATCGTTCTTATTGGTGGTGGATATTCTAGAGTTGTTATTAGTAGTATTTATAACGTTCGCAACTTGGGTATCAGAAGAGAAAATAATCTTATTTAATATACCATTGGGATAGTTGCATTGTAATAAGATATTCTTCAACCACTTCAGGTCTTGCTGTCGGAATTCTGGATGTGAAATTTTCATTATCCGATTTTTTAAGCATTTCACCAGGTTTATTTTATATTTGGCTGGACAATTGGAAAAATAATTCAGAAACCTATTGGAATTGGATGGTTTGCGGTACCATTTCAATTTGATGGTGTTGCTATCCCGAATCACTAATGCATCCAAGAATGGTAGAGAACCATTATCTTCAATTTCACAAGTGAACTGTAATTGGTTGTTAAACGAGTTGAAAAGCTTTAAGGTAGTTTCAATTTCAGTTTTTGATATTACGCAAAAAAGATCGTCTATATATTGTAGCATTATTTTAGGAGGCGATTTGAGATTCTGAATGACATGATTTATAATTGTGTTCATTACTATGTCGGCAACACTAGGAGACAGGGAAAGACCCATAGGTGTGCCCTTGATTTGACTGTAAAATTCATTCTCAAAAACAAAGTATACGCTCTCAAAAATCCACCTTAGTATTGCGAGAAATTCGTCTTTTGGGATTGCAGTGTTGGCAACTATGTGATCCCAATTGTCTGATACCAACTCAACAACCAATCCTGTGGGGATGTTCGTAAAAAGGCTGATGACATCAAAAGACACCAAAACATAACCCTTAACTACCCTTATTAATAGCAACGTGGTGTATTTGTTAAAATGCAGCTGTAACCATTATTACGTAGGGCAGACAAAGCAGCGCCTAAAAGAGCGCAACACATTACATGCTAGTGACGTCAGGAGACATCCTGAGAGGTGCGCTTTGGCTTCTCATTTGAGCCACACTAATCACGACTTAATTTTCAATAACGCTAAAGTGTTATTCAAAGAAACAAACTTGATCAAGAGACTATTTTTAGAAACCCTTGCCATCAAGACAATCCAACCCAATTTAAACAATAAGGGTGATTGCGGTAGTTTCAGTAACATTTACTCCGCATTGGTCCCTCGAATTAAACATAAGATCGAGGCCAAACTGAGATGACCCGATCCATGACAATCGCATTAATTATACAGGGTGTCCAGAAACTCTCCTGACAAACGAAGACCGGAGATTCCTCAGATAATTTTAAGACAATTTAACCCAATTCACCCTAGTCCGAAAATGCCTCCTAAGGTCATAGACGTCCGTTTTGGGTAGGTAAACGGTTATTTTAACGCATAACTTTTTTGTCTTTAACTTTTAAGCATTTGTGACACTAGATTATTAAATTTTCAGGTATTCTAGTACTAAAAGGTACTCCTACTTTAAGTCGGTAGGATACACCGTTTTCTAGAAAAATCGATTTGAAACTTTTTCGTTTTTTCGTCATTAAAATTCAATTTATTATTTTTTGCACTAGTTCGCTCTGAACTGCCAACAGAAATAAAACCTACGTTTTTAATTGTCAAATTGTTGTCAGTTCGCGAAGTTGAAATGACGAAAGATGAAATGACGAAAAAACGAAAAATTTCAAATCGATTTTTCTGGAAAACGGTGTATCCTACCGACTTAAAGTAAGAGCACCTTTTAGTACTAGAATACCCGAAAATTTAATAATCTAGTGTCACAAATGCTTAAAAGTTAAAGACAAAAAAGTTATGCGTTAAAATAACCGTTTACCTACCCAAAACGGACGCCTATGACCCGTACTAGAAATTCGCAATTGATGGAATCGATTCATCTCTGGAGGATAAATAAGCATACCAGTTTTTGTTTTTCTAAATAGAAGCGTTCGGGAGATATTAAAAAAAAACTAATTACAAGGCGCCATCTTCAAAGAGCTCTAGCTCCCTTAGGAAGCATTTTCGGACTAGGGTGAATTGGGTTAAATTGTCTTAGAATTATCTGGGGAATCTCCGGTCTTCGTTTGTCAGGAGAGTTTCTGGACACCCTGTATATACATAATTTTTAAATTTTTTTTTTTTTTTGTTTTGTTTTCCTAAAATGTAATCAGACAACACAACATGAAACTATAGATTTTAGAAATTGTTAAATGAGAATACTGTTCAATTAAGGTATACAATAATATATACACAAAGGAGAAAAAAGATGTCAAGAAAAACGTATTGCAACGTGTGAAGAAGTGTCGGTGTGAGACAGACGGTCAATATACGCATTTGGTTTCATACCTGCGAGCAGTAATATGTACGCAAATTGTTGTTATTTTTAAATTGAAAGAAATTTTATACTGCATTTTAATATATCAAGAAATTTTATACTACATTTTAATGTGTTATGGGTGTAACTGTGGTGGAGTAATTTTTGTAATGTGTTCTTTGTTGGACGTTTTTTCTTAAGCAGTACTTGTTAGTGTAAGTCGATAAATGACGTAATGTTGGACGATATTGTATATCCTGGTTTTTTTTTCTTTTAATTAAAGGTCTGATGAAGATCGTGAAATACGATCGAAACGTCACATACATATGAAACTGTGTATTATTTACTAATTAGCTAAACCCATCATTCTGCGGTAAGCAGTAACGAAACGTTTTTCAATACATTAGTCAGTTGACTGAAAGCCACTTGATATTTATATATATATATATATATATATATATATATATATAAACAATCTTTTTGTGTGAAATGATAATTAGGGTATTGGGGAATCCAGCAATCAAAACAAGTTTTATAAAATCATGGAAATCTACCTCTTTTAATCATTATTTCGCACAATCGGTTCCTGTGCTTGCTCAGGATTAACTCTAAATTACAATGGCATGATAACATCGTAAGAAGTATGCACAATAAAAATTCTTTTTATCAATGACTTACAGATATGATTTCTCTCTATGGAGAAGATAATGCATATACGAAATGTAGGTTATAATTGTTAGGAAACAGCATTACAATGTGTACAAAATGCCACGAGCATTACGTTTTTTAATATGAGAGGATTAAACAAGCTGTACTGTGTCAACAAGACAATGTCATTAAAATATTTGCTTATAGCGCAAGTCATACAATGAGTAAAATCAACACAAAACAAGAAAAATCAAACATCCGAAATGTAAAAATACTAGGGAGTAACTAAACAAAGGATCGTCACAACTGGATGCCCACCCCCCTTTTTTATATCCATTATGAACATCATTATATGACACAACAAGCCTGTCCAAGCCTACTTAATTGTTAATAAAAAGACAAAGAAAAAACAAAAGAGAAGGTAAAAAGTACAATTTGTAAAAGTAAACTGTTAAAACCCCCAGCTAGCCTCTAACATCAAGACTTAACAAATATGAGTATATAATGCTTAAGTACTGAAGATCAGACTTGAAATTCATCACATTGTTTATTTTGTTTATATATATCATCTCAAAGAACTCCCTACTGTTCTTTCTACTCTCGGTCCTCAAAATTGTGACCCCTTCTAAATTAGGTGTGCGATCCTCTTCTAACATATGCTTAGCCAAGGCACATCGGGTTTTACCCGTGCGTATGTCACTTTTATGTAAGGTTAATCGTGTTGATAGCCAGTTGCCTGTTTGGCCTATATATTGTTTATCACATTTAGAGCACGGTATTTGATATATTATCTTAGATTTGAATTTAAACTCAGTCTTGTCCTTTAACTTTGAAAAGAAATCACCTATTTTATTTTGACTATAGTAACCAAACAGTATGTGATCCGTTTTTAAGATTTTAGAAATCTGTTGGCTTAAATTGTTTATATACGGCAACCTGAAGTATTTTTAATAGGTTGATTATTGTTTGGGTCTATCTGAAGTTGAATCTGTGGATTATCTATTCTCTGGGTGTTAAATAACAACATTGATATGACTGTTTTGGGATACCCAGTATTGAGAAATAGATCAGCTAAATTCAAATCTAACATAATATATCAAATACCGTGCTCTAAATGTGATAAACAATATATAGGCCAAACAGGCAACTGGCTATCAACACGATTAACCTTACATACAAGTGACATACGCACGGGTAAAACCCGATGTGCCTTGGCTAAGCATATGTTAGAAGAGGATCGCACACCTAATTTAGAAGGGGTCACAATTTTGAGGACCGAGAGTAGAAAGAACAGTAGGGAGTTCTTTGAGATGATATATATAAACAAAATAAACAATGTGATGAATTTCAAGTCTGATCTTCAGTACTTAAGCATTATATACTCATATTTGTTAAGTCTTGATGTTAGAGGCTAGCTGGGGGTTTTAACAGTTTACTTTTACAAATTGTACTTTTTACCTTCTCTTTTGTTTTTTCTTTGTCTCTTTATTAACAATTAAGTAGGCTTGGACAGGCTTGTTGTGTCATATAATGATGTTCATAATGGATATAAAAAAGGGGGTGGGCATCCAGTTGTGACGATCCTTTGTTTAGTTACTCCCTAGTATTTTTACATTTCGGATGTTTTGATTTTTCTTGTGTTGGTGTTGATTTTACTCATTGTATGACTTGCGCTATAAGCAAATATTTTAATGACATTGTCTTGTTGACACAGTACAGCTTGTTTAATCCTCTCATATTAAAAAACGTAATGCTCGTGGCATTTTGTACACATTGTAATACTGTTTCCTAACAATTATAACCTACATTTCGTATATGCATTATCTTCTCCATAGAGAGAAATCATATCTGTAAGTCATTTATAAAAAGAATTTTTATTGTGCATACTTCTTACGATCTTATCATGCCATTGTAATTTACAGTTAATCCTGAGGAAGCACAGGAACCGATTGTGCGAAATATTGAGTAAAAGAGGTAGATTTTCATGATTTTATAAAACTTGTTTTGATTGCTGGATTCCCCAATACCCTAATTATTATATATATATATATATATATATATATATATATATTTTCTATTCTTTGTTGCCATATTTATATATTATTTAAACTATTGATAAGCATCATTGGGTATTTTCGGCAGTAATTAAATAAACGTACTTTAGTTTATAATAATGTTTGATTTATTTAACGTTTCGACCTTTCTTTTGTTCTTCATCAGAAATAATAATGTAGGTAAGAAACAATTTTTCTGAAACAACATACACCATGTATATACAAAATGCGATAATATAAAAATAATTTGATATATACAAAAAATTTACCGTAGTCGACATATTTTAATTTCTGATACGAAAGTAGAAAGAGGAAAAGAGCGCGACGAAATAAACTAAAGATAAACATAAGCGAGGCTGCCAAGACTCGACAAACGTTTCCTATGAAATGTAAGGCGTGAGGGTCCCCCGCCACTGCGTTGCTCTCCCGCCACTGTTAGCAAGCAGATAGAAGTGTAAATCGAAATTAAAATTTGACGACTATGGTAAAGAAACATATTAAAAATGAGAAAACTTACTCCAAAATATGTAACAACAGTGTCCTTACAGCTTTTTTAAAACATGCACAACAATAAAATACATTAAAAGGGTTTTAAAATTTAAAATATGTAACGTCAAGCGATTAAGATCTAAAATGGTAATGAAATGTCTACAATGCTGATTTATTCTGACATAGAAACGGCCAAAATAACAACAAAAACGGATAAAATGTATTTACATGTATGTATGTATGATAATATTAATTGGTTTTGTAATTATAATAATTGTCGGTATACTGTTGACAAATTCGAGACTTCTCCTTTGTCATTAACTGAGTTTTGATTTTTGTGTATTTCAATCATATCTAAAATGTTTCTCGACTTTGTATTATATTCTTTATGTAACACTGAAATGCGATCAAAATCAAATGTATGTGAGAACTAGTTAGAGTGTTTCTTTAACGCCGTGCTATTTTTTGCATATTTATGTGCTTTGACCCTTTCATCAAGATATTGTTTGGTCTGGCCAAAGTAGAGAAACATTTTAGAGATGATTGAAATACACAAAAACCAAAACTCAGGTTATGACAGAGGAGAAATCTCGAATTTGTCAACAGTATACCGACAATTATTATAATTACAAAACCCATTAATATTATCATACATACATACATGTAAATACATTTTATCCGTTTTTGTTGTTGTTTTGGCTATTTCCATGTCAGAATAAATCAGCATTGTAGACATTTCATTGACATTTTAGATCTTAATCGTTTGACGTTACATATTTTAAATTTTAAAACCCTTTTAATGTATTTTATTGTTGTGCATGTTTTAAAAAAGTTGTAAAGACACTGTTGTTACATATTTTGGAGTAAGTTTTCTCATTTTTAATGTTTCTTATAAGTTTTTGTATATATCAAATTATTTTTATGTTATCGCATTTTGTATATACATGGTGTATGTTGTTTCAGAAAAATTGTTTCTTACCTATATTATTATTTCTGATGAAGACCAAAAGAAAGGTCGAAACGTCAAATATAGTTTTTCATAAATATAAATAGCAGGCCGCTAGACCCAGTAGAAAATTTTTGAAGTAATATATAAATCAAACGGCCACGAACAGAAAACAGGGAAATACATTGGATCAATAAATATCTAAATACCGGGTGTACCAGCGTAGCGGTAAAGTGCATTATTGGTATCTAATAATGTAGAACAAAAATTGTAGATAATCATAAGCACTACAATTTAAAAATATTTTCACTTATACAGAGTGTTCGACAACGACGAACCAACACAAATATATGTTTTTTTAAATGGAATGTTATGAATTTTTTTACATTTTATGATAGCCCTTACAGGATTGATTAAACTGACATCAACTTGTATTTCCGATTTTCAACTATTTCTGAGATATGGCGATTTATCTTTAAAAATTGTACATTTCAAAAGGTGCTATGAAATAACGACTGATGATGAAATACTTTTTATGGGCTCAATTAGTAGAGATACCTTTTCAGTATGTGAAAGTAATGTTTATTTTGATATATTTACGCATGTTCTTTAGAATTACATGTTATTCGCAAAAGTTAAAAATTCTAAAAAAAAAAAATGGAACACCCTGTATATTAATATGCCATTGAAAAATACTGTAAATTTACTATTTAATAGCATGGACTTTCTTACGTATGTGGGCGATATTGCAAAAGTTATAGGATGTTGTAACAATTACTTTTTTGTTTTATCGTGTATTATTATTGTTGTACAGATTTATTTGAATTCCTCTATGTATGCATTGCCTATTAGGTCGCTGGCTTATTCTAGCTATATTTGGTTAATGTTTATGGGGTTAGAATTTTATTATACCATTCATTGGAGACAATTTCTCCGCATATTTCTTTATTTGGGTAAAACAATTGGTTGTGTTTCTATATTAATTACTTATTATAGTATTGAATTTCTTTTATTTGTCTTGAGAAATCGTTAATCAATACCGGTCAAATGGTGTACGTTATGACATCTATACGCAGATAGTTGAGTGCGAACTTCCGAACTTGCTAGTGCACTGCTTTTATTGCAGCGTTGCCTGAGCATTTCGCGGCCGTAAAGATGGCGCGGTATGTATTTATTGACGATTAGAGCAATTGTTTATTTATTTTCTGGTAATTATTGTTGGAAACTCCTTGTTAAGCTTTGTTTGGTGAATCATAATTAATAAGTTTAAATTTTTTGTTTTTGAATTACCCTTTACAGGCTAAATATGTGGTCATATATTAAATTGGTGGTGTTACCTTTTGGGTCTATTAGGTCAATTGGTTTTGGCGTTTTTGTCATCTTTGTGGAGTCACATTTTCTCGGTGGCATCTTGCTCTTCCGTTTCAACCGTCTGGCAAATAACACTTAATCGCGCAAAAGCAGCTTTTTGTCAGCCAGTGCTTGGGTAATTAATTTGGAATGTTGAATTTGTATCATAATAAATCACTAATTATGGTGGATGTTTCCATAATTCCTCAAGCTTAATTTGGTTATGACGTTATTGAAGGATCTCTGTAAGAGGATATTTTTTTCTTCTGGTTGAAGAAATCTTCCGCTGTTGTAAGTACTCGTCACGTGTCTGATAGATCCTAATTGTATTTTTGTTCCCTGTTCGATTTTTAGTTTGCGATTACCGACAGGTAGAAGTTTAGGCAAGCATTTCCGTTTGGAAATTCTGAAACACGTGTTTGACTTGTCAGATAGCTTTGGAAGAATTCCGGAAGGTTTAATACGTGGTATCCTTTGGTGACAATAGATGTATGGTGCAGTTTCGTAGATATTACTGCAGCCTCCTGCGTTAATTCCTGATGACTGTCGGTAGCCAAGGATGACTGAAGTAGACACTTTCCTGTAACTAGTGGGGTATCGTTGATGAATTTGTAACCATAGCTGTGTGTGTGCAAAAATTAAGGTATTTTAACTTTGTTTATTGCTGTTTTGCTAAATATTGCCAGTGTATTGCACAGTCACATAGTGCAATCAGACACAATCAAATTTGTGTAAGTTTAGGTGCAGATTTTGAGCACAACGTACTGTCTAACTTTGTTTTTCGGTCTAACTGAATCATTGGAGTCAACGTAATTACTAGATTTATCTTGTAGTGGCATATGAGTCACTGAGATTTAAATTTCTGACATTTAACTTTTAGTTTAACTAGTAGTTGTGGCCTTATTTTGAGGTTACGTGTCGAATTGGCTGCTACATAGCCATTTCTTTTCTTGTGTTAAATTTAATTGATATACTGGGTGCGTATGCCAACTAGTATTGTGTAAATTTATTGCCTTGATTTTAGTATATTTAATGAACAATTTCAATATAATTATGTATAATTTGTACCATCTTTAACTTGTTGAACTTTATTAACGTTTTCTTTTGTAAGACAATAGTTATCTGGCACTGTTAGTATTAGATACCATTTAGAGTCTGTTATCTAGTGTCGATCAGCTTGTCGTTGGCCTCTAATATACAGAGTGTTTCATTTTTGCTTATGTGTTGCTGATTGCGACCAAACTGCTCGACATTGGGAAGACTCCCTGGCATATGCTACCTTTGTAATCATTTTTCTTTTAGTTTTAAGTATTTTCTCATGTGTTTTAATTGAACTCGAGGTTTTGCCTCATATGACTTAATTTGTTTGATTCCTTCAAATCAGTATAACGTTTGTCAAGTGTAACTTGAATTTATGGTTCACATTTGGTGGCCGTCTTAATCAATTGATACATACTTTCCGAATTTTAAACATTTGCAACTGGAATGCACTTAGGTGCTTCTTTATTTTTAGTGTTTTTTTATTACTTTTATTTGTACTCAATTTGTAAAATCATTACTGTGGTTGACTTGAATGATAGGTTGTCTAAAGCTTAATCTTTATTTGGACATTGGGCAATTTAAATCAGTAAATAACCCCTTGTTAAGTTTGTATGAGTGTGTTTGGCTTTGCTGATCATTATACCTGGGGTTTAATAATAGACTTGTTCCGGGCCTATCTATCAGTTGCTGGTCAGTATAATTAATCGGAACTGGTGCCCTTATTATATAACACCTTCACTTATTGAGTGAACGAACCTACCCTGCCCGACTGGTTAGCGGCAGTACTGACCATCATTTTCGACATCAACTTTGGGAAGAGTGAAAGGTAAGGCTTAGTGAGGCATAGGCTGGCGATTAAATAATTAATTAGTAGACAAGCGTCACTGTTTTAGCTATCAATAGAAGGTGAGTTATCGTGGTGGCATCATACCTTCTGTCCTCTTGCATATTTTATATCTTTATCGCAAGAGGGTAGCAAGGATTGTTGACGCCCTGTACGTGGGGCTTTGGAAAAATTCCGTTAAAAAAAGGATTGTTGTCGCCCAACGTTTGGGGCCTTTCCTTTTGAAAATAATAGTGTCATTGGCACCCTGAACGTGCTGGGGCCTTTTTGAAAATAATAGAATTCGTAAAAGAATTTTGGCCAACTTTTTGAAAATTTTAGAGACTTTTGGACCATTTTCAGGAATGCAAATGGTCAATTAATTAGTTAATTTTGAACGTTTTGAGACCTTGTCATATTTTGTTTTGAGTAAAAGTAAAGTTATCCCAGCTTATACCACAGTTACGTCTTACGTTGTGTGTGATTTCGAATGTTATGTGTACTTTTGGCCCTTACTTACCGAATGTTAGAATGTTAGAATATTTTGATATTTTGATAGCGATAAAGTTCAAATCGCTAATGTATGTTCCGTACTTTTGAATATCCCTGTACATCTGAATACTTTCGTATAATTGAATATTTTCGTACATTTGAGCACTTCTTGTATACATTGTTAAATAACAGTTGTGAGAGTTGAGAACCAATTGCTGAAGTATAGGGTCAATTGTTTGTGAGAAATTTTCGTCCTTTGAATATTTTGAGAAATATTTCTGTGAAACATTTTGAGTTTAAGTCTTTGTGGTGACTTTGTATTTTACAATTATTTGTGGACCTTGTCCAACTTTGTGTAGGGTTACCTGGAATATAATAGTGTCTGACCTTCAAAATGGCGGTTGATTGATTAGTATGAATGTTTAGAGTATATATAGATCTGTTTAATAATATTTTGTGATTTTACTATTTTTGGTAGTATGACTTGTATGTGTTGATCTATCTTTTATTTTGGACGTAGTTATCTCGTTAGCTAGTAGAATTTATATTTTCGAATCTGTTTCGTCACTGTGGGTCATCGCTTATGCAGTCAGTCTCATAGTTTTTTTGTTGTATCGCCCTTGATTTAATAGTAATAATAGATATCGAGTAATAGGTTGTTTAATAATAATAATATTGGATTATGTGGGATTTGTCACTTCTTAATGTTATGCGGATAATTTGAATCGCTTTTTAAGATTTGGCTTTGGCTGTGTTTGTGTGGTCTTCAGTTGTCTTGACCTTTCGTGAATATCACTTTTACAATCTGTTGATCGTATATGTGGTTGGAATGAATTATGATGTTTGGTATATTTCCGTATTATTTTTGATGAACCTTTTCGTGCCGTTAATGTCGTTATTACCTACCGTTGATATCGTAATCATTAATTCATTCTGTTATGTTGTGGATGGATTGCACTACAATGTTTCTTATGTTTGAGTTCTCTAACAATTTCAGTATGGCACGTGTCTAGCTTGGTAGTTGGTCATCGGAAGAGAAATGTTTTTAAAGTGTTTGTGATTGTCCCTTATAGGATCATTTCCGTTTGTCTAATTTCAGAAATATTTGTAGTTGTGTGTTGGGATAATTAAATTTTCTCTACCTTTTTTCCCTATCTTCGTGAGTAGAAAACCTGTTTGAATTTCACTTTTACAGTTTGGCTTATCGTGTGGAGCCTTCTACTTGTTCACCTAATTTATCGTATAGTATCGTAGAGTTTCCGTATAATTCGGGATTTTTGAACTAAATGGAAGGTTATCGTATCGTTTCGGAGTATCGTCTCGTATCGTATTTTGCAACCACTTATGTGGGATAATTTGTATCTGCACGTCAAAAGTCAACAGATTTAATTGAATTCTTACATTAGTTTAAGTGCTTCGTGAGGTAGTAGTATACATCTTAGTTTTGTGGATATTAGAGATTTCCCATTTGTGCTGTTTAGTTTGTGATCCCTAGTAACTTTTACACTTGTGTGTTGTATGTTTTGGAATCTTTTGATTTCATGTAACGAACTTTGTTCGTTATCTTCCGCATGAGTTCAGTTGTCAGTTGTCATCATGAATAAGCTCTGTTACGATCTATAGTCCTGTTAGTGGTATCGTATGAGCCACTTGTGTTTTCTTTGGTGAGCAGACTTTTATTTTGGTCTATTGTAGTTTATTGATAATCTGCTAATGTTTCTGTTGGACTTTAATTTTGTGATAGATCCAGGAAGTATATCATCGAGCTTGTAGTTTTGTTGTCTGGAACATGGAATGTTGAACATCTTAAAGCACAACCTACCGATGATTGAACTTTTGCTGTACATTTTCGATTTGCAGGTAGGCCTAACGAATATACCTGTGGGTTAAATGCCTGGGCGTAAAAGGCGTCCCAAAAATTATATGTTTTCCCCGTTTTGTTTAACATCTTCAATTTTAGTTGTCGTGGGTTCGACGTAATTTCCTTGCGTGTTCTGATTGGGGATACCTTCCCTTATTTTTGGTCGATAGCCCACACAGCGACGATTGAATTGGGTGGGTTAATTTCGTGTAGCTTTTGTAAGTTACTTTTGAATACCGTATAACTTACGTTAGTTTAAGTTATTTTCGACTTCCGTGTAACTTTTATAAATTATATGTTTTCGTACCTATTTCGACTTTTTGTACCGATCTCGACTCTTTCGTACCGATTATGACATTCCGTACCAATCATGACTTTTCGTATCGTTTACGATCATGTATTTCCGATTTAGACTTTCGTATCGTTATTTTGACTTCCGTACCGTAGCATTTCTAGAACCTTTACCTGTTTGGGATTTCGTTTCGTACCGCATGGTCTAGAATTTGCATCGATAGATAATCTATCATATCATATGTGTCTATTCGTGACACTCTTCCGTTCCTGATTTGACTTTTCGTATGACGGAGTTTGGCTTAGTCAATAAATTCCGGCTGTCTTACTTCCACCGTCTTGGGGATTGAGTCCTGACAATCCCATCGTTATCGTATTCGCGCTTTTTTGTTCGGGATTCTGATATGTTAGTTATTCCATCTTTTTGTTGATGTTCACCTTCAGTGCTTTAGTCTGTGATAGGCTGTCATAGACTTTAAACTCATTTGCCGTTATCATTTTGTGTTCAGCCCTATCGTCCCTTTATTTTGTTTCTGATTCCGTCTTGCAATGGTTCAATTGTGAGTGTTCCTGGGGGACTCATTGAAAGCAACTTTTCCTTTCTATTTTACTTCCGATTTCCTTATTTCCGCTTGTATCCTTTTTAACGTGTAGTGATAAACCTATTTTTGGTTGTCCGTTTTATATTTTTGTCTTGAGTGTTTAATCCCCTCAGGATTAGCATCTCTATCGCGCTGACGGTTGTCGTTCGTCGTGCTGGTTGTCTCTCAGTGTGGAACTCGATCCGCATGTTTAGCGCAGCTTTCTTCTTCTCTCGCCGCTGATAGTAAACATCCCCTATCAGTCTGTGCTTTTTCCGGTGCTATAAGCAGCTTTTCCTTATGCCTGCTCTAGGTATTTTTCGGGGCGCAAACATACTGGGTTGACAACTGTACTGATTCGCATGAGGCCTGGGGGACGCCTTCAATCAGATTGTTTTTATTTATTTTTATTTACCTATCCTGTTTTCCAGCCGAATTGCTGAAGGACTCAACTTTTTGGTTTGGTGGTTGAGTCAGTTGCTACTCAGGGTGTCATCCATGGTCACGCGCACTTGACTATTCCTTTTTCCTTAGTCGTTATCGACTTTCCATTTTTGGTAGTATCGTACAGTTTCGGTTCTTGTTTCATAACTATTTGACTTAGCCGTAATTTACAAGTAAATAACCTTTTGTAGTTAGGGGGGAATTTGTAACAATTACTTTTTTGTTTTATCGTGTATTATTATTGCTGTACAGATTTAAGGTATTTTAACTTTGTTTATTGCTGTTTTGCTAAATATTGCCAGTGTATTGCACAGTCACATAGTGCAATCAGACACAATCAAATTTGTGTAAGTTTACGTGCAGATTTTGAGCACAACGTACTGTCTAACTTTGTTTTTCGATCTAACTGAATCATTGGAGTCAACGTAATAACTAGATTTATCTTGTAGTGGCATATGAGTCACTGAGATTTAAATTTCTGACATTTAACGTTTAGTTTAACTAGTAGTTGTGGCCTTATTTTGAGGTTACGTGTCGAATTGGCTGTTACATAGCCATTTCTTTTCTTGTGTTAAATTTAATTAATATTTTGGGTGCGTATTTGCATTGTAGCATCCCAACTAGTATTGTGTAAATTTATTGCCTTGATTTTAGTATATTTAATGAACAATTTCAATATAATTATGTATAATTTGTACGATCTTTAACTTGTTGAACTTAATTATCGTTTTCTTTTGTAAGACAATAGTTATCTGGCACTGTTAGTATTAGATACCATTTAGAGTCTGTTATCTAGTGTCGATCAGCTTGTCGTTGGCCTCTAATATACAGAGGGTTTCATTTTTGCTTATGTGTTGCTGATTGCGACCAAACTGCTCGACATTGGGAAGACTCCCTGGCATATGTTACCTTTGTAATCATTTTTCTTTTAGTCTTAAGTATTTTCTCATGTGTTTTAATTGAACTCGAAGTTTTGCCTCATATGACTTAATTCGTTTGATTCCTTCAAATCAGTATAACGTTTGTCAAGTGTAACTTGAATTTATGGTTCATATTTGGTGGCCGTCTTAATCAATTGATACATACTTTCCGAATTTTAAACATTTGTAACTGGTATGCACTTAGGTGCTTCTTTCTTTTTAGTGTTTTTTTTATTACTTTTATTTGTACTCAATTTGTAAAGTCATTACTGTGGTTGTCTTGAATGATAGGTTGGCTAAAGCTTAATCTTTATTTGGACATTGGGCAATTTAAATCAGTAAATAAACCTGTTGTTAAGTTTGTATGAGTGTGTTTGGCTTTGCTGATCATTATACCTGGGGTTTAATAATAGACTTGTTCCGGTCCTATCTATCAGTTGCTGGTCAGTATAATTAATCGGAACTGGTGCCCTTATTATATAACACCTTCACTTGTTGAGTGAACGAACCTACCCTGCCCGACTGGTTAGCGACAGTACTGACCATCATCTTCGACATCAACCTTGGGAAGAGTGAAAGGTAAGGCTTAGTGAGGCATAGGCTGGCGATTAAATAATTAATTAGTAGACAAGCGTCACTGTTTTAGTTATCAACAGAAGCTGAATTATTGTGGTGGCATCATACCTTCTGTCCTCTTGCATATTTTATAACTTTAACGCAAGAGGGTAGCAATGTTATATCTGAATAAACCCGATTACGACTTAAAAATATGAGTTACCATGATTTGCACTGCTAGTATAACTAAAATTAATCGAAAAAAGTTACTTCTAATATTTTCTTTTTCAAAATAAGTACTTTTTATTAAAACTTTAAAGCTCATGAAAAATTTGGAAATTTAATGAATTAGCAATAGTATAAAAAATATCGCAGTCACTGTGTGTCAAAAATTGTTTAAACGTCAAACTTAGATTTATAGCTTCAGTTGAAAGAGACATCGTCATTATAAGTACATGAATGTACATTGTGTGCAAAATGAAATATTTAAAATTTGAATTAATAAATATGGTCTATGTTTTGGGGGAAACTGCTGGAAATTGTTTGCTGGCACAACGAATATACAGACAAAGATATCCAAATATGCGACTGCCATCGACAAAAGCTTTTTAGAAATTGTTAACATGATTTGAAGAAACTGGTAGTATTCTGTAAATAAGAATAGTGCCATAGAAAACGCAGATACGCAAATGGATGTTTTGTTATGCGTTCAAGAAAACCCACATACAAGCGTGCGTGAACTTTCTAGAGTCCTCGACGTAAACAAAAACTTTATTAACAGAACCTTAAAGAAGTTAAGTACCATCCGTATCATATAAGCTTACATCAAGATCTTCAGGGGAATGATTTTATTAATAGAGTTAACTGCTGTAAAGCGAAGTTGCACAAAATAAATCAAAACCACAATGTTGTAATTCAGATTTTGTTTTCTGATGAAGCTACTTTTAAAAGTAATGGTCTAGTAAATAGACACAATATGCATTACTACGCCACTGAGAATCCGCACTGGTAGAGAAACGTTGATCATCAATATAAATGGTAGTTAAATGTATGAGGCGGCATCCTTAACCATCAAGTTATCGGACCTTTTGCTTTTTTCTTTCGATGGTACACTAACAAGAGGGCGGGGGATATCTACAACTTTTTGAGAACTATCTCCCTGTCTTATTAAAAAATATAGATTTATATACGCGCCGCGTAATGTACTTTCAACACGATGGAGCTACAGCACATTACGCAAGAAGCATTCGAAACTTTTTAAATAATTCATTCAGGGAAAATTGGATTGGCCGTCGTGCTCCATTATCGTGGCTACCTAGATCGCCAGATTTAACTCCAATGAATTATTTGCTGTGGGGTTATGTTAAGGAGCGAGTATATAGAATTGTTTCAACTACAAGAGAGAATATGCAAGAAAGAATTCGAGAAGTATTTTCTTCTATTAATCGAGAACTAATGGCAACTGCCTATAGGTCATATGAAACACGACTTCAAAAGTGTTTAAACGTAGAAGGGCAGAATTTCGAGCATTTTTTATAAATTTTTGTAAATGTATTTGTTTCCATATTTTATTACTAAATAATAAGAACAAACTATAAAACCAAACATACGCATTTTCTAATTTGTTAGTTGATACCTTACAATAGCTGTGATGATTGAAAATAGTAGCTTACGCCATGTTCTTCAAGATAGCTGTTTTTAATAAAGTAAATTTAAATGCTCTTATTGACGGTTTGCTTTTCAACGCAAGTTATATATCTAAGTTTGAAGTTTTACATATTTTGAGACATAACGACTGCGATAGTTTTTAAAATATTGCTATTCTATGAACTTCCAAACTTTTCATTTCATGAGTTTTAAAATTTTAATAAAAATTACTTATTTGTAGAAAGAAAATATTAGAAGTATTTTTTCTCGTTTACTTTTAGTTATGCTACGTGTAATGTAAGTCATGGCAACTCATATTTTTAAGTCGTAATCGGGTTTATTCCGATATAACACACTATAACTTTTGCAATATCGCTCATAGGAGCAAGAAAGTAGATATTTTTGAATAGTAAATTTCAAGAACTTTTCAATGGCAATTAATATACTTTATACTTGGGTGTAGCGGCCTGTTTCATTTAATTTTTTTTAGAATTTCTAACTTTTGCGAATGGCATGTAATTCTAAAGAACATGCGTAAATATGTCAAAATACTGAGAAGGTATCTCTACTAATTGAGCTCATAAAAAGTATTTCATCATCAGTCGTTATTTCATAGCAACTTTTCAAATGTACCATTTTTAACGAAAAATCGCCATATCTCAGAAACACTTGAAAATCGGCAAATACAAGTTGATGTCAGTTTAATCAATCCTTTAAGAGCTATGATAAAATGTAAAAAATTCATAGCATTCTATTTAAAAAAACATAAGTTTGTGTTAGTTCGTCGTTGTCGAACACTCTGTATAAATAAAAATATTTTTAATTTGTATGATTATCTACAATTTTTGTGTTAAAAATTATTCGCTATCTACATTATTAGATACGGTACCAATAATGGACTTTACCGCTACGATGGGACACCCGGTATATAATCCTGTTTAAAAACTCTTGGAGAGTCTTGTGGGAATTTTCGGCAAAAATAAACACTTAGTGGTTTTTCATTATATTTAATTTAATGTTTCGACCTCATTTTCGGTCTTCATCAAAAATATGATTACTGTAAAAGCAATGTCCTTAATTAAAATTACAAAATCTATATACGACATTAAATGATTTCCTTTTTAACATTTTTTGAACACATTAAAATTCATAATCACAAAACAATCAAAAACATAAAGATATAAACAATATAAAAACATATATGTAGAAAAACTTACTCCAAAAACACGTAAAACAAGGGTTTAAGGCCTGTTTTTAAATTACGGACACAATTAATACACATTTAAAATTGTTTTGAATGACAAGCATCGACAAATATGACAACACATTTGACAGTGTGAAATACTGGCAATACTGTTTTCATTTAGACCGAAAGCCATAACAACAACTGGAGAAAATTATCTTTTTAGTGTATGTATTTTTATATATCGCATGTATCAATTTTCATTAGCCATAGGCGATCAATCCATACAGTACGTGGCAACATGGTACCACTATTTTCCTTTCCAATGCCAGCACGACCGATGCCTGCTCGTAAATACAAGTTAGCAGTAACTATTCGACCACCGACTTGGGTGTTTGTAATGCGTTCAGAAATAATATTTACGAGTTGCAAGGATTTGTTTTTCTTTTTCCTTTCAGTAAATGCAGATAATTATTAAGCTGCGTTCACGCTGCATCATACAAACAAAAGCGTAATTCTAATGAAATTAAAAAATAACCATAATAAAATAAAAAATAATCATAATAAAATAAAAAATAACCATAATAAAATAAAAAATAACCATAATAAAATAAAAAAAATAACCCTAATAAAATAAATAAAAATTAGGTGTGGCCACCACACGACTTTCTTATACGTATGAACGTTTCAAACTATACAATTTTAAGAACTTTTTTATACAAAACTTATTCAAAATCCTATTCTAGGTACTTTCATTCGCTTAATAAATCGCTATAGAATGCATACTTTGCAAGATATTATCAAAAAAATGCTCCTCGCTAAGAGTAAAAGTGCTACTTCCGGTCCGAATTTTGAAATTTCATATATACAAAAAATATTGTAAATCCAGTTCTAAATACTTTTGTAGTCTTGATAAATATATATAGAATGCATAACTTACGACATATTTGCAAAAAATCGCTATTCGATAAGAGTAAAAGTGGTACTTCCGGTCTGAATTTTGAAATTTTTTTTATACAAAAGATATTGAAAATTATGTTTTAAATACTTTTATACCCGTAACGTACTTGTCTAAAAAGCATGACTTGCGAAATATTCGCAAAAAACTGATTTTCGAAAAGACTAAAAGACCTACTTCCGGTAGGAATTTCGAAAAACTTTTTAAATAAAATTATTCTCAATTTTAATTTTAAGTATATATGAATTCTTTATAAATTTGTTTAAACTTAGTAGTTGACGAAATATTCGCAAAATTCGATTTTTTCGCTGAAGTAAACTGCTACTTCCGGTCTACCGATTTTACTGAAAAACTAATCAGATCTCAAGAGAGAGATTATACACGTAAATACAAAATTTGGAATTGATATCTACAGCGGTTTGGCCGCTATCGTGGTCACACACACACACACACAAAGAGAGACAGACAGACACACAGACACACAGACACACAGACACACAGACATTTTTTAAAAACCACTTTTTCGGTATCAGGGGACTTCAAAACGTGGACATCTGCAAAAATCTCGAGGTCGAAAATTTTCATCATCACAATACTTCCTTATACTACGTATAAGAAAGTAAAAAGGGCTTCTGAAAATAATAATAAACTACACAAGGGGCTCAAAAATTCCTCCCTGCACAGCAAGACATTGCCCTAGGCGGTCGTAGAAATTTACTCTTACGTTTTCTAACATGTGAGCAGTTACTGAATTAGCAGCCTCAATTATTTTTTCTCTCAAGGCAACTATGTTTTCTGCTTTACCAGCTTCATGGGTATAAACAATATTTTTTAAATATCCCCACAAAAAAGAATCATTTGGAGAGAGATCAGGGAGGGCATTTGATGTTTTCCGTTCCAGTAATAAGACAGCCAGGGAAAGTATTCCCTAGAAATTCCTTTACCCTGACTGCATTATGTGCTGACAGCCATCATGTTGAAACCAAACGATTTCCTGATTTATTTCAGTGTTTTGAATGGCAGGAAGTATTTGATTTTGCAATAATTCGAGGTACTCGTCAGCATTTAATATACCATCAATAAAAAACGGTCCTATCAAATGATCACCTAAAATACCTACCCAAACTTTTACTTTTTGAGGGTATTGGGTGCGGTTTGCAAAATGCCGGTGTTCATTTTCCGTAGCCCAATATCGAAGAACAGAGGGATTGTGCTTTCCGTGCAATGGAAAAGTTGACTCATCGGTGAAGCAAATACTTCTAACGAAATTGTCGTCTCGATGTATGTTATCCATAACGCATTGACAAAACTCCATTGTTCGAAAATGGTCCTCCGGAAATATTTCTTGGGTTTTCGAATACTTAAAACATATCAAACCATTACGTTTCCAAATACGTGAAACATTCTTGTTACTTATACCCAAATTCTCGGCAGCACTTCTAGTTGATATCGTGTTGTCTATTTCGACAATACTACAAACTAATACATCCCGCCGTTCACTTTCCTCAATTTTTTGTGGGGATATTCTCTAGGTTTGCATTTCGTGCAGTTATTCAGACAGAAACATTTTTCAAATGTATATATTAATAATATTATAAATTGTTTGTTTGCAAGGTACAGGTACAGGTATGCTTTTATTGCAGACAGCAACGTGTTCGCAGCTAAACATTGAATGTAAAACCTCGGTGGTGAGTAGTGGGAGAATGGGGATCGAGAAAATTGTTGTCCTGTAGTTTTTGACGAGAGCTTAAATCCCGAGATGAATTCCATTCAATACGCATGCGTCACATTTTGAAATTCGTAGTTGCCTGTAGCTGTTGTTATCATCGTTGGTGTTGGTAGTTATCACTCAATAATAGAAAGTATTATCGTAAAAATGCCGGTAATGTGCAAAATGTGTAATAAAGTGTATAGCACACAATTTAATTTAAACAAACATTGTAGAAATACACACAATGTTAAAAGCCAGTCGTATTCATATAGCGAACATTTATATAAATTTAAGTGTTTAGATTGTTTGTGCTCCTTTCCGAAAAGTGTGAATCTTACCGAACATTTGAAAAATGAACATGGCAAAGATATATCAGAAGAAAGAGTGGAATTTCAAAGCTTAGAAGGTATAATTAAATTACAGATTTTATCAGAATGGAATTATTTTAATGAAATGTTCTTCCAGAATTCTATTTTTGGAAATATGAAATTAACAATAAATGTAGTTTATATTTCCGGACGTTTCGTCTTATTTTTCATAATGGAGGACCAAAACTTGCATCAAACAAGTAGGTATTATTTATCTACCTACCTTACTTTTAACATTGACATTTTTCTCTACATACACTTGAATCTAAATTTGATTTTCAATGCTTCAACAGTCTGTACATTCAATTTATGTACATGAGAATACAAAACAAAATTTGACATATAAAAATTGCGCTTGATGAGCAGAAAAAATTAATGTATTGTATCACATAACTTATAAAATATAAATTAGAACGACCCATATTACAGTCTCAGCATTCATTATTTCAACTAAGGAAATAGTCGATCCACGATATTTCCGTCGTTCGAGGAATGTGATAAAATATAAAAATGAATGTGATTTATTACAAATACGTATTTTAACAATTTAGCGCGCTAAATTAATTCTACCGAGTGACAAGCCAGAGCATGCGCATTTCGCGGAATCCATCTCGGCTTTTAAGCTCTCGTAGTTTTTGCCGGCACTGGTGACGGACAGTAGGGTCACCACGTTGCCACGTATTATACGTATACGTATAGATCGCACGCAAACATTGAATCCCTATACCTAATGATATTTGACACATGCGGTATAACAGAGTTTCTTAAATGTTTTATATACGTGGCTTTGATTTATAATAAATGTCGATATATTACTGATAAGTTTGCGATTTCCCCTCTGTCATTTATTGCATTTTGATGTTTTTTTTATTTCGATTATTTCTAATACATCCTGGATTTTATGTTATATTCCCTATGCAAAACAGAAGCACGATCAAAATCAAATATATGAGAAAATTGGTTTGAGTGTTTTTTCAAAGCAGTACTAAAAATGTTAAAAAGGAAATCATCTAATGTCGTATATAGATTTTGTAATTTTAATTAAGGACATTGTTTTTACAATGATTATATTTCTGATGAAGACCCAAAAGAGGTCGAAACGTTAAATTAAACAATGAAAAACCACCAAGTGTTTATTTTTGCCGAAAATTCCCACAAAACTCCCCAAGAGTTTTTAAACAAGATTATAACTATCACGGCAACAAAGAATAATTGCATATATATATATATGTATATATATAGTATTTTTAAAAAGAAAAAAAATTTTTTTCTTTATTTTTTTGGCCGTAATATTCTATAATTATATTAATTCTTGGGTGTAGCGGCCTGTTTCATTAACAATTATAAGGTATAATAAAACTCAATTTCTTTTCTGCTCTTAACGTTTCGACGTCATGTATAACGTCTTTATCAAAAGTACTATAATAAAAAAAAAGGAGTACAGTCATATAAATTGAGTAATTAAAAATATAAAATAATCAGACTTACATTGTATCTTTGAATAAAACTTATAACTATTTGTTGGTTTTTCTTAAAAATAGTTTTTCTTTTTATGATTTCTCTTCTTCATTTCGGTTTTTTTCCTTTGAGTGTAACAAAATATACTTATTTTTCATGTTCACTAACTTTAATCATTTACTATTTAAAATTTTCTTAACAATTGCTTGTGTATCAATAGCTGTGCTTAGTATGTATGTGTATCTGTACAAACTTGCATTTTTAGATTCATGTGTGTGTTTTTCGTGATTATTTTTTGTTTGTATTTTATTTATGCTCGAGGAAACATCGTGTTATAAGCCAGTGCTGTCCCTTTATTTATTCTAAAATTGAGAAATAAATATTTGATAAATTGTTAATATCAGTCCTGTCATTAATAGATGTTTTATGTTTTTGAATGTGGATGCTTTCTAGTATATTTCGGGCCTTATTATTTGTTTCGGTTGCTAAAATTGTAGTTTTTGTATAATTAAACGTGTGATTTGTTGTTTGAATATGTTTTTTAAGTGCAGTACTATTATTAGAAAATTTATGTTCGTTTATTCTGTCTTTTAAATATTGTGTGGTTTGGCCAATGTATACTCCTTTACAGTTGTTGCATGGAATTTTTTTATATTACATGGGTTTTCTTTGGGGTGGGTATTTTTGTTTTTAGCGGGGTGTAAAGGTTATTAAGATTATTATAAGTTTTATGTGCCACTTTTATATTGTATGGCAACATTATTTTATTTATTCTTTCTGAGAGGTTCTTGATGTATGGTAGTGGTGCAAATTTATAAATAGTGTTTTTATTTTTATCTGTAGGTGTATCATGATTATAATGTTTGTGTAGCTGTTGTTTGAGAATGTTGTTTATTTGTGTAAGTGGGTAATTGTTCTTTATTAGTGATGTTTTTATTTTTCCGGTCTACATTTTGGGGTGGTTAAAATTATTGCTCTATTAATTAAATTTGCTATTGTATTTTTTTTGAAAGATGTTGGTTGGCAAGAATTGTAGTTAAGGTATCTATCTGAAGAAGTCGGTTTGTGATATAATTTTGTGTGTATGCTACTTTTGGTATGTATTAATGTCAATTCCAAAAAATTAAGTGTATTATTTGTTTCTTTTTCTAGTTCAAATTGTAGCTTTGGGTGTATTGAATTGAATTTATTTAATGTGTATTCAGCTTTATCCATGGGTATGCAAGCGATGCAATCATCTACATATCTCTTGTAAAATACTGGCACGAAATCAAGATCTGATATTATTTCTTGTTCTATTTGTTCCATTACTAGTTGTGCAATTACACTAGATATGGGAGATCCCATCGCACAGCCATGGAGTTGTTTAAAAAAATTATCATTATATTGAAAATATGTACCTTCAAGTGTTAATTCTAATCCTTTTATAAATTCCTATTGTGTTAGAGTTGTGTAATTTTTAAGTTTCTCCCACTGTTTTTTTACTGCGTCTATTGCTAAAGGGGTGGATATATTTGTATACATTGATATGACGTCGAGAGATATTAGAATGTGATTTTCAGGTATGTTAATAGTGTTTAAAAAGGATTTTAGTTCGAAAGAGTTTTTTAGAAAATATTGATTTTGACCCGTGATGTTTGAAATGGAGTTTGCTAAGAATTTTGACAATTTATATAGTGGGCTTTGTATGGAGGATATTATTGGTCGTAATGGAATATTTTTTTTATGGAGTTTTGGGAGACCATATATTTTCGGGGGTTGCGCATTATTGATTTTAAGTTGTTGTTCTGTTTCTTTAGAAATTAGATTACTATTAGTCCAATGTTTTATAAGGTTATTGTTTAATTTCTGATATTTAGTTGTTGGATTTCATACCTGAAAATCACATTCTAATATATATATGCAGGGGTGAGTCATTAGTAGCCGCTTCTTCGATTGCTCGCTTGTGTTTTTAATAAAAGAAAAAATAATTAGTGGAAGAATCATGGTCGCTTGTGGCGCATATTCTAAAAACACTTGAAGCACTGACTCACTTCCGGTTTCAGCTGAAATTTGCGGAACTTAATTTTTTTAAATAACTCGCCCAATATATTTTTGAGTTTTCTAGTACTGCTTTATATTGCCTATTCAACTGTTTTCTTTTTTCAAAATTCAGCCAATAGTTTTTGAGTTATTAATTTTTTTGAAAATATTTGACCAAAACATGTTCAGAAAAAAATCATTTTCACATTGTTCTTAGAAGTGTCAAAAACTTATTATTTTTTAAAAATGGAGCACCGGGTACTTTATTGTGGCATTTTGTTTTTTTTTTTATTCTCTTTCATTTTTGTAAATAATGCCCTATAGCTATTTAATGTAATTTCTGAGATAATCACTATAGGAGCAATTAGCTGTCCAATAAAGAACTTCAAGCACTGTTGCTCTATGCACTCAAATATTCGTTCAACCAATGAAAGGCTGGAATGGGGCCCGACTTCCTTAGTCAACTTTCAAACAAAGTAAAGGTTAAATCCAACTATCACAAAACTAATAATTTTACAGAATGAAGAGCATGGCATTTCAGTTTTTTTAATTCCGGCAATGTTCAGTTGCATTTCATTTTTTACACTATTGTTTTTTCTTTTATTTATAAGACACAAAAGTGCAATCGAAGAAGCGGCTACTAACGACTCACGCTGTATATAGTTATGGTTCTAAGGCTGTAAAAATATACAATCCAAAATATTTTTAAATATGGTATTAAATAAAGTGGGGTTTAATTTAATTAGTTTGATAATGACAAATACTTGTGAATTTAGTATATGGAACAAATAAAAGAAATAATTAATTTAGATTTCTGTGCTAAACAAATATTAATTTTTATATAATAAATGGTGGGCGCCAACGGGTGCTTGATTTATAGCCGTACTGTTTACTGAAAGTGTGAAAGCGTGTTGGCTTGGTCAGTGGATGTTCTAGTCAACATGCTGATGCGTTCTATTAATTGAACATGTCTACATTAACTATGTTTATGTTTTACAAGTACTGTGAGTTTTTATTACCTCGGCTAGTTCGTAGTTTAATAAATTTAGATGAGGTCTCATCTAAATTTATCAAACTATGTAGTAGGATCAATGAAAAGCAACAACTATTCGTAAACTAATGTTGAGAGGAAGTATTAATTATTTGTAAATATCACAACATATTATGCATCAGTCTCACACACCTACCTTTTTTAGTCCAAAAGGTTGCGTGCTAGCCTAGCATAGTTCGGGAGAGCTCCATCCTGCTGGTAACACAATGAGTGATGTAGCAACTACTAGATTTCGGTATAATTGAGCTAATGCGGGAAATAACTCGCCCCTCAAAAAATTTAAATACATTTCTCCTATTAGTTTAATATTAAAAGCTATTTTTTTATATTAATCAATCGATTAAAACATTTCCCCCCTCTAGATAGAGAATGAAACGATCTATCCAAAAATGTAATATTTGATCCCCGTTGCAATTTAAAGTTTTTGAGTTGTTCCTTTAGCGCCGCCACTGGTTAGGATAGAAAGGTATAATTTATGCTAACAAGTGGGGATTTTAAAGTAAAAATTGCCAAAAAGTAGGGATATAAATTCTACAAATTTTATTTTACATTCACACTATATATATATGCGTATGTATATAAGTAGGACGTCCAATACATTAAGATTCTATTACCAATGTATCAGAAATAGAATAGAATAGAACTTAAAAAAATGAGGTGTGGCCACCACACGACTTTCTTATACGTATGAGCGTTTCAAACTATACAATTTTAAGAATTTTTTTATACAAAACTTATTCAAAATCCTATTCTAAGTACTTTCATTCTCTTAATAAATCGCTATAGAATGCATACTTTGCAAGATATTCGAAAAAAAGTGCTACTCGCTAAGAGTAAAAGTGCCACTTCCGGTCCGAATTTTGAAATTTCATGTACACAAAAAATATTGCAAATTCAACTCTAAATACTTTTGTACTCTTAATAAATATATATAGAATGCATAATTTACGACATATCTGCAAAAAATCGATATTCGGTAAGAGTAATACCACTTTTACTCTTACCGAATATCGATTTTTAAAAGTGGTACTTCCGGTCCGAATTTTGAAATTTTTTTTATACAAAAGATATTTAAAATTATAATTTAAATACTTTTATACTCGTAATGTACCTGCCTAGAAAGCATGACTTGCGAGATATTCGCAAAAAACTGATTTTCGATAAGAGTAAAAGACCTACTTCCGGTTGGAATTTCGAAAAACTTTTATAAGATAATTTGTCTCAAATTTAATTTTGAGTACATTTCAATTCTTTATAAATTTGTTTAAACTTAGTAATTGACGAAATATTGGCAAAATTCGATTTTTTCACTGCAGTAAACTGCTACTTCCGGTCTACCGATTTTACTGAAAAACTAATCAGATCTCAAGAGGGAGATTGTACACGCAAATACAAAATTTGGAATTGATATCTACAGCGGTTTGACCGCTATCGTGGTCACACACAGACAGAGAGACAGACAGACAGACACACACACAGACAGACATTTTTTAAAAACCACTTTTTCGGTATCAGGGGACTTCAAAACGTGGACATCTGCAAAAATCTCGAGGTCGAAAATTTTCGTCATCACAATACTTCCTTATACTACGTATAAGAAAGTAAAACGTTTCCGCGTTCCTAGAAAATAGATGCTGTCAATTCTTGATCAGAGGTTTGTGTTTCATATACGATTATATAGTCACAAACAGTGTGAAGTATAATAATGCAAAAATCTCTTCATTTCTTGAAATAAAGCAAAATAAATAAAGTAATTTATTCTCGACGCTATTTCGTACAATAATAAAGTATTTATTTCTTCTAATTATTCTCTCTAAACACCTCCGTGAAAAACGAAAAGATACAAAAAAAATATATTATCTAACTGTCAAGATTTCGTAATCGCTCTCTTGCTAGAATACTTCCAATTATTTTTCTCCTTTTATTATTACTAATGTCATTTTGTTTCACAATAAATCTCTAGTCTACTAACCGATAGAGTCCTTATCACAGTCTAGGAAAATAGTTCCTAGAGTGCTCTTTTTCAACTTTTCCTGATCTTTATTACTTCCACCTGTTTTAATCCTTTTATTTTTGCCATAATCGTTTTGTTACACAACTCACCTCTAGTCCATCAGCTAATGGAATTGTTAATATAGTGTAGAAAATAGTTTCTGGTGTTCTTTATTACTCTGTTAATATCTGCAAATTTCTACCTGGAAAATGTATCGAAGACAAAACCAAGTAAGCGTTCACACAATGCGGTTAATATTTAGGCTTTTATTTTAGAGTAGTATTTAATTTATTGCAGGCACAATTGTGCAAAGATTTCAATTTGTATACTAGTAATATCGTTCACTCAGTACATTTATTCGTCTGTCTTCGGATGCTCCTAACAAATCGTCTATTCTTAACAATTATGATCATGTTGTGTAACTGTATAGAAATCTATCTACTACAAATTTTACTATTACCTTATACCTCCTAGTTTCTCATTTATATAATCTTTATCTACAAGTGTTATTCAGCTTTTAATTTTTGTATCTAGATTTTTAAAAAATAAAAATAATATTATTATTTTTATTATTATGTAAATAGGAAATATATAAATGTTTGTATGCCTGATTTCCTAGTGAATTCTTTTCACCCCTCCTTCAAAGTGGATGTAACACATGACAAAAGTTAAATGAATATGTGGTAGAAAATCACTAGTAATTACTTTATTTAAAAAATAAAGATGGTTTGGAAATTGTATGGTTACCCTCAAATATTCTGACATGTATGTTTATTAATACTATAGTTATACAACCTAGAGAAAACTGTAAATATGTCTTATGTAGTAAAGTGTCGTCCTCTGATATCTTTCAAATGGATTAATATTCATGAATGAAACTGATCAGCCAATTAAATATTCTCAACCCCACTCTCACAATTTAATCCGGAAGTTTATAAAAAATGTAAATATATTTTAATATTTTCTATTAAATTTTACATAAGAGTATATTTTGTTTGATTTGCTTTTCACATCGTTTGCCCTTGAATTACATATCAACATAACCTATATAGCTATTACTATGATAAAGTAGCATTAAGTAAGTGTTTTATTGAAGAATCGTAGGATTACTATTTTTTTCCTTATTATACTCACAATTACCCTTTTATAACATAATAAAAAAAACATACAAAAGGCTTTTTAAAAAACGTATTCATGCTTTTTAAATAAATAAATCTAAACAAGGAATCGGTATTAAAAAGCCAGCATTTTTATTAAATACCTACATGAAATGTCAGTCTGTTTCGGGTTCAGAGTTTGGGTTATTCTCATTTTACTTTCTTATACGTAGTATAAGAAAGTATTGTGATGATGAAAATTTTCGACCTCGAGATTTTTGCAGATGTCCACGTTTTGAAGTCCCCTGATAGCGAAAAAGTGGTTTTTAAAAAATGTCTGTGTGTCTCTGTGTGTGTGTGTCTGTCTCTCTCTCTCTCTGTGTGTGTGTGTGTGTGTGACCACGATAGCGATCAAACCGCTGTAGATGTCAATTCCAAATTTTGTATTTACGTGTATAATCTACCTCTTGAGATCTGATTAGTTTTTCAGTAAAATCGGTAGACCGGAAGTAGCAGTTTACTTCAGCGGAAAAATCGAATTTTGACAATATTTCGTCAACTATTAAGTTTAAACAAATTTATAAAGAATTCATATATACTTAAAATTGAAATTGAAAATAATTTTATTTAAAAAGTTTTTCGAAATTCCTGCCGGAAGTAGGTCTTTTACTCTTATCGAAAATCAGTTTTTTGCGAATATTTCGCAAGTCATGCTTTTTAGACAAGTACATTACGAGTATAAAAGTATTTAAAACATAATTTTCAATATCTCTTGTATAAAAGAAATTTCAAAATTCAGACCGGAAGTACCACTTTTACTCTTATCGAATAACGGTTTTTTGCAAATATGTTGTAAGTTATGCATTCTATATATATTTATCAAGAGCACAAAAGTATTTAGAACTGAATTTGCAATATTTTTTGTATATATGAAATTTCAAAATTCGGACCGGAAGTAGCACTTTTACTCTTAGCGAGTAGCACTTTTTTGATAATATCTTGCAATGTATGCATTCTATAGAGATTTATTAAGAGAATAGAAGTACTTAGAATAGGATTTTGAATAATTTTTGTACAAAAAAATTCTTAAAATTCTATAATTTGAAACGCTCATACGTATAAGAAAGTCGTGTGGTTCTATATATGAAATTTCAAAATTCGGACCGGAAGTAGCACTTTTACTCTTAGCGAGGAGCACTTTTACTTTCTTATACGTAGTATAAGGAAGTATTGTGATGATGAAAATTTTCGACCTCGAGATTTTTGCAGATGTCCACGTTTTGATGTCCCCTGATACCAAAAAAGTGGTTTTTAAAAAATGTCTCTGTGTGTGTGTGTGTGTGTGTGTGTGTGTGTGTGTGTGTGTGTGTGTGTGTGTGACCACGATAGCGGTCAAACCGCTGTAGATATCAATTCCAAATTTTGTATTTACGTGTATAATCTCCCTCTTGAGATCTGATTAGTTTTTCAGTAAAATCGGTAGACCGGAAGTAGCAGTTTACTTCAGCGAAAAAATCGAATTTTGACAATATTTCGTCAACTACTAAGTTTAAACAAATTTATAAAGAATTCATATATACTTAGAATTGAAATTGAAAATAATTTTATTTAAAAAGTTTTTCGAAATTCCTACCGGAAGTAGGTCTTTTACTCTTATCGAAAATCAGTTTTTTGCGAATATTTCGCAAGTCATGCTTTTTAGACAAGTACGTTACGGGTATAAAAGTATTTAAAACATAATTTTCAATATCTTTTGTATAAAATAAATTTCAAAACTCAGACCGGAAGTACCACTTTTACTCTTATCGAATAACGATTTTTTGCAAATATGTCGTAAGTTATGCATTCTATATATATTTATCAAGAGTACAAAAGTATTTAGAACTAGATTTACAATATTTTTTGTATAAATGAAATTTTAAAATTCGGACCGGAAGTAGCACTTTTACTCTTAGCGAATAGCACTTTTTTGATAATATCTTGCAAAGTATGCATTCTATAGAGATTTATTAAGAGAATAGAAGTACTTAGAATAGGATTTTGAATAGTTTTTGTATAAAAAAATTCTCAAAATTCTATAATTTGAAACGCTCATACGTATAAGAAAGTCGTGTGGTGGCCACACCTCATTATTTTGATATCTTGCGAAGAACGTTTTTCGAAATTCCGACCGGAAGTAGGTCTTTTACTCTTATCGAAAATCAGTTTTTTGCGAATATCTCGCAAATCATGCTTTCTAGGCAGGTACATTACCAGTATAAAAGTATTTAGAACATACTTTTAAATATCTCTTGTATAAAAAAAATTTCAAAATTCGGACCGGAAGTAACACTTTTACTCTTACCGAATAACGATTTTTTGCAAATATGTCGTAAATTATGCATTCTATATATATTTATGAAGAGTACAAAAGTATTTAGAGTTGGATTTGGAATATTTTTTGTATAAATGAAATTTCAAAATTCGGACCGGAAGTAACACTTTCATACGTATAAGAAAGTCGTGTGGTGGCCACACTTCATTTTTTTCTATGTGTTCAACAGGTATGTCTAAACCAATCTTCTATATATTTCGTATGACTAAATATATTATGTAAAAGAAGAAAAAGTAATTGAAAGCTATCCGAACCACAACATTTATTAAGTTGCTTTGCATGGTTTTATCAACTTGACTGGTTTATGTGAGGCATTCAAACCAGTAATGTAGTACGTTTTACAAAGAAAATGCATTATAAACACCACATTATTTTAAGGTTTTGGTATCTTCAGAATTTAGACATTTAAATGGTTCACAGATAATCGTTTATCACTTAACCAGGATAAATGTGAAGCAATTGACTTTACTAGTAAAAATAGATCAAACATATATTCTACGAATGGAAAATTCTTTGATATTAGACTAGACACAAGATTAACATGGAAGCCGCAGATAGATGAATTAGTCAAATACTTGTCTTCTGCTACTTATGTAATTAGACGTATCAGATTTATAACTGATAGTCTACTGGAATAACGACATACTATTAACTATCAAATCACATATCAACAATGTTTAACCAATATGGAGTAAGTAGGCCTATGTAGAAAAGGTGTTTATCCTACAGAAGAAGGCTGTTCGAGCAATTGTCTGTGTTTCACAAACTATCCACTGCAAACCTCTCTTCAGAGAGCTTATGATAAGTCCATTAGCCTAGACACATATTCTGCTACAACTAAGGAGGGCTTTGAAATAGCTATTACACCTGAAGACTAGGGGTGAGATTACAGAAGTCTCCACCCCTCATAACCATTTGCTGCACATCCCGCATTACATAGGACAAAAGCCACTTCAGTACAACATCGTCACTGGTAATTATTTAACAAAATCAAAGTTATGTTTAGACATCTTTCTACTTTCGTACTAAAGAGAAAATAAAGGACATTCACCTTCAAGAAGCATTCAACAATGTCAATGACATAAATTAGCCCTTTGATTACCTGTGTTAACGTTATCATCACATTTTTGCTTGAATGTGCTATTGTGTAAACTGTATGTAAATCTTATTATTGATATAATAAATTTATTATTATAATAGAAACACTATCCTTCTTACTGCAGAAGTGTTATAATTAATCCTGCTTTTATAGCCACAATACCTCATCTCATCAGGGAAGTCGCAGCAACTTTCATTATACGTATATTTACATTCTTAGTAATTATCAATATATTAAGTACTGCCTACACGTGGTCTGTATATGGACGTTTCTTCAATTTGTATTTACCTGCGATTTTAAATATTGCTTTCAATAATAGTAATTCCTAATAATTGAAGTTACGTTGGGGTTATCAAACAAAACTAGTTTACTTATATTTAAAGGTAGTTCATACTGAATTATTATATAAATTGAATTATATAGAATTTCTTGTTTTGGATATCAATACGAGAGAAAAAGTAAACTCATTAATTAACAAAAAATTCATTAAACAAAAACACAAATTAGAATATCTAATTACAAAGAACAAAAAGTCGGTGTATAAAAATACACATCAACTTTCTAATCATCAATTCTCAGAAAAATTTAAAAATCTCAGCCAAGTAGATTTCTCCAAGCAAGAAAAATGTCTTTTAGGAAAAGGTTTCAAATATAATTTACATTCCAACCCAAGACCTCAAATATTAGACAATATAGCAATAGATACAGAAATCGATATGAAAAATGTACCCCATAATATACATAAAAAGTATTTAGTATCAAATAGTTTAAAAGCTGATTCTTCAAAACGTTCAAACCAAAATAAAGAAATTTTCGTATTAAATTCAATTGTTAACAAATCAAAGTGTAATGATATAATTTTTACAAAAGCGGATAAAGGAAATACTGTTATAGCAATAGATAAAAGTGACTATAATTAAAAAATTTGAATTTTTAGACCCGTTAAAATATAAATTGTTAAAATCAGACCCCACTGTGAAATTTCAAACATCGATTAAGAATTGTATCCATACTTGTAAAAGCTTATTTAATGAAAAGGATCAGAGTAAAATAATTAACATGAATCCCCAAACTCCAAAATTATATTCGTTAATTAAACGTCATAAAAAAGAGAATCCCATTAGACCTGTTGCTTCGTTTGTCTCAGCACCTTCATACAAATTTTCTAAAATACTCTTGGAACATATTAAAGAAAATACAGAATTTTCAGTTAGATTTACAATTAAGAATTCAATAGAGTTATTCAAAAAAATAGAAAAGATAAAACTCCCGGATAATGCTAAATTAGTCTCATTTGACGTTACTAACTTATTTCCAAGTATTCCTCTAAAGGATACAATTAGTTTAGTTGAAAACCTTTTAACCATCAAAAACGTTAATATTGTTAAAAAAATAGATATTATGAATTCCCTTAAAATTTGTTTAGAACAAAACTATTTTGAATTTAACAATAGTATATATTCTTGTAATGACGGTTTAATAATGGGTAACCCATTAAGCCCGATTTTTATGGATCATTTAGAAGATCAAATTTAAGAACATCCAAATTTCAAACACTTTGTGTATTGGCATAGATACGTAGATGATGTATTGGGTTGTTTCAGTGGAACAGACAGACAATTAAAACAATTTTTAGAATATACAGTGCTATTATTTTACTATGCAACACATCCATATGTTGCATTTTAAAATAATCGAGTCAAAGCATTATACGATAGGCAACCCATTATACATACTACCCTAGCGTCAAGAATAATTATTGTTTTGTCAATTTATTGAAATACGTCAAATATTCTTTCGCGTTTCAAACTAATTTGCAGTACTTTTTTAATACTCTTCTGTGTTGTGTTCTAAGGGGAAAATGCAAATGTGTTTAAACTCTAAAACCAGACAAAGAGTAGGTCATTTATTGATATACATAAGGAATTAAATGTTTAATTGTTTTTATTATATGTATTTTCCAAAATGACCGCCTACTTGTTCTAAACAATAACCTAAACGATAATAAAAATTTCGTATAGAATTGGTTATTTTATTTGGTGATGCTCTGAGATTATTGCATTCTTCTGTGATCCTGGTTTTCAATTCCTGTGTTGTTAATATTGGTATATGCGTATATACTTTTGATTTGAGGTAACCCCAAATGAAAAAATCATTTGGGGCTAAATCTGGGGATCTTGCTGGCCATCCTATCGGCCCGTATCTTCCAATCCAGCGATCAGGAAAATTTTCATTGAGGCAGTTCCTTACTTCAACTGTTGAATGTGGTGGAGCTCCGTCGTGTTGATACCAACAATTTTGTATTGCAAGTTGCCGAATTTCAGAAAGTATTGAGTTTCGCAAAAGATTCAAATAAGCATTAGAATTTGAAATACCATTTATAAAAAAGGGACCAATCAATGTATTATTTATTATGCCCAACCAGACATTAACCTTTTCATTATATTATACGTGTGTACAATTTTGTATATGAAGATTCCTGTGCGCCCAATATCTGTAAGGATAATTTACAATGACTTTGTAAAAACATAAAATCAGCCATCATACCTATAATTTTGTGAATTAACTTTCCCGTTTAAATAAAAGGTAGCTTCATCGGTAAAACAAATTTTGTATAACAAATCTTCATTTTGGTTTAGTAAATCCAACATTTCTTCGCAAAACTCAGTTCGAGGGATTTTGTCAATTTCAAATAGCTGTTGATGGTTTGCAATTTGTAACACCGAAATTTTTCAATTTTAAGTACATTGCGCACACTTGAGGGTGATATATTAAACTCTGACGCGATAAAATTTAACGATTTAAAAGGATTCTCTTCTACGAAAAACAAAATGTTTAATTTCATTTCTTCCGTTAACACTGTTTTCGTTCTATTCTTTTTTTATGGTCAGCGACACATCCTTCTGTTTTAAATCTATTATACACTCTTAAAATTGTCGAACGTGCAGGTATTGGTCTATGGGGAGATTCTACAGAAAATAACTCGCTCACCATTTGTAAACTTTGATGGTTTTGATACCATAAGCACATTTGAATTTTTTCCTCCTTGGAATACATTTGTGAAAGTGTTGTAACTTCGATAATGTCACAATAGGGAAAATAATAATAATATATGACGTATTTCAAGTGACACTAAACAATAATAATATTTGACGTATTTCAATAAATTGACAAAACAATAATTATTCTTGACGCTAGGGTAGTATGTATAATGGGTTGCCTATCGCATAATGCTTTGACTCGATTATTTTAAAATGCAACATATGGATATGTTGCATAGTAAAATAATAGCACTGTATAAATAATCTACATAAAAATATTAAGTTCACGATAGAAAAGGAATTAAATAACAGTTTAAACTTCTTAGACCTTACAATTTCAAGAGAACACAAGAAACATGTTTTTTCAATTTTTCACAAACCAACACATACAGATGTTATCATTGACAATAGCTCTTGTCACCCTTTTAGTCAAAAATTAGCGGCGTTCCACTCTATGATACATAGATTGATATCAGTTCCATTAAATAAAGACAATTTTCTTAAAGAACTAAACATAATAAAACAAATAGCGACAAACAATAGATACGACCCAAATATAGTAGATCAAATTTTGAGAAAAAAGAAATATAAAAAGGCAATAGAAATGGTTTACCCAATAAAAAAAGAGAAATTAAGTAATTATAAAGTATTAACTTACATAGGATCAACAAGCGAAAAAATAGGGAAAATTTTACATAAAGTAGATATAAATGTAGCATATAAAACAAATAATTCTTTGGGGAAATATATAAAAAACAATAAATCAAAGATAAACAAGGGTAAAAAATCAGGGGTCTATAAATTAACATGTATGGATTGCCCTAAAACATAATTAGGCCAAACAGGGAGGTGCTTTCACAAAAGAATAAAAGAACATTTTAAGAGTTTTAGTAATAAAAAAACAGATTTAAATTATGCAATTCATTTACTAGAAAATAATCATAATTTCAACACCGAATTTGAGATACTACATTCTCAAGAAAAAGGTTTAAAATTAAATTTACTTGAAGCCTTAGAAATAAATAAGCTTAAATATTCAGATGTACTGTTAAATGACCAAATAGATCTAAATAATTCCCCGCTGTTAAATTGGTAGCGTTAAAGACGTAGGTAGTTTTAAGAATATATTTAAAGTACATTAAATAGTCATTACGAGATTTATAGTAATTAAGTAATGAACAAGTGTGTAGAAAATGTGTTGGAAAAATCATAATTTGTAGAATATATTTAGTAGTAATGTAATACCCGAAGAAGCTACATCGTAGCGAAACATGTCGTATTTTTAAATAAATTGTGATTATACTGGAAATTAGTTGTAAATTATTTTTACTTCAACCTTAATTACTTGTATTTCTACTACTTAATTTTTCTTTCACCCACGTTTAATTGCAATTGTTTGAAATCTTTATGGATTTTATTGTGTTATATATGTAGAATTTTAGCCTTCATACTCATTGAAGGAAAGTACATCACTTCGTAAAAGGTAATTAGATACACACTTAAATGTACTCAGCTTTGACATTACTTATTTTATTATGGTTCTAGTTATTTTTATTTTATCCAAGCCTGAATCGTAACAACAACTGCCATGATGCAAGCCTGGATGAATAATCATCAATTATTGTTGAGGATAGTACATACCCAACAAGTATACAAACAAACTAATTCCTAACAAAGCAAAGATTTTATTAAAGGTTAGTACTTTGAACCTTTTTCTGCTTGTACTGCAATATCATTGTTAATTATAAGATAAAATATATAGAAAAAATGACATTTCTTCGTTACATCGTCTTGCAATATGTATTTGAGAATAACATTTAACGTCCACAATTACATCATCACTTATTTTTGGAATTTAAAGAATTACAGTCAGTAGACTTATCATATCCCTTAAATCAAAATATTATAGGATATTTAAATCTAAAGCAAAACGCCTTAAAATTGTAACAAACACGATTGGTGTAATTGGATAATTACGTCTCTACCTTTAAGCTCCCATTGGCTTCTCTTTACTATTACGAGATAACTCCTTTTACTATAACAAATTTAGCGGGAGAAATTCATGAATGGGCACATCCTACTGCCCAGCCCCTCTGTTGGCTACCTACCCGAACTAACCTTCAGTTGTATATCTATAGTATACATAATCAAAGATATTACTAATAACTTAGAATTTAAGATTGGTACTACTGTCAGAGCAAATAACTCAACCCGACTAAGATTTTGCAAGCGTATAATGTTGGAATATAAAGGTTTTGTTTCAAAACAGTATGTCATTTGTTAATTACTACTGTTATCGTTTTATATATTTCGTCGTTCTTTCTTACCTTCGCTCTGTTGTATTTAACTAATATCAAAAATTATTTAACATTGCTATTGAAAGTTAATTTTCTTTTGTTTAATTACACAGAAATGCCAGTTACATGTTCACTTAATTTAGGGCTGGCATTTTCTGTAAGATTTATATACATGGTTGAAAAAATCTTGCAGGCATAATTCGTTGAACAATATGTTCCTCTCGATTGTATCTGGTTTACAAATTTATCGACACAGGCCATCTGAATATCCTCATGTTTATATAGAAACTAATATGCATCCAATTGAAGTGAGTGTTTGGTGCGAAATGTCATGTAGGAAAATATGTTTTTCCTGGGTATAACTACAGTATAGAGCTGTATAGACACAGTAGTTTCTCTCGCCGTCGGCACCTTTGATGTTTGTGTCCCAAAATAGTACTGCGCATTCACGCACGCGCAACCAGAGGCGTAGTAAATTTTTCTATTCAGGAATAAGCCAGTGACGCAGAACCAAATCGTTTATGAGATAATTATGTTAATCTATTTTTAAAATTATGAAACAGCTATATCAATAATACAAAAAACGATGATAAAACACTGCTTTTTATTAAGTACATATTACACACGCATTTAAAATGTAATACATTATACGTACAACACAAAAAAAGGCTCCTCTAACCTAAAAAATTTCTTGACACAATTCATCAATGGTGTAAAATTGTTATTTTATTTGAATTACCACTAACTTTGAAATTTCTATTGCAAAATTTCAAAGTATAAAAAATTCTTACACGAATAAATGAATAGCTTTATCGAAAATTCAGTAGGAAAATTTTTGCAGGAATGTTTATATGATATCTCCTCCAACTTCTGTTTTAATTTAAAGCTAACATTTGGTTCGAAGGAAAATGAAGAAAAAAATTCACAGAAGGCCTTTTCCTAATGCGGTATTTATATATACTAATATATAGGTATACTGAAATTATGGCCGGGCGTTGCCAAATTAGTAAAGCTGTTTCACAAAGTTGACATCCCTTAAAATAAGTGTAAAATTTGAATTCATTCATTTCTTGTGTTTTAAACGTATAATTGTTGGAAAACTATACTTTTCAAAACATTTAACCTATAAAATAAGTGAAGGCATTATATATATATATATATATATATATATATATATATATATATGTTATATATATGTTATATTTTCCCATTGTCGGTAATCAATCTTCGAAAATTAAATTTTGCGTTGGTGGTGGTGAATTTGTCATGAAGCTTGAGTAACTATTCACAACTACAATACACAATATGCACATTTTAACAGTTGAGGACATTTTAATGCGCCTGGGGATCTTACCGCATTGGTTCTTTCGGAAACCTGAAAAAGCTTAATTTAGAATTGTTCGAACTATTCTTGCACCGAGGTGCACAACAATAATGCGGCATTTTTGTTCCAAGTATTCGCGAAACGAAACACTACAATTATTGATAAAACGTTATGCTGCGTGCACACTAATTATAAAAAACAATTTGTTTGTCAAAAATGTTGGAAGTACGTCAGCATCCATTAAATTATATGGAAATGTTTCAAGGAAATGCACAATAATCAAACAAAAATTTTTGACACACATTTTAAACACAAATTCTAAATTAATAATGTGTTAATAAATTTATTTGACGTTAATTATAAATGCCAAAAGAATGTATAATTTAGTTTTACAAATGCCTTGCTTAATCTGTGTACAACTAGCCATTAATTTGTAAAATTAGTGTTCATAATAAATTGTTTGTCAAACATTTTGTATAATTGGTGTACAGCATAACTTATATTAACGGCCATTCACAAATCGCATGCCCAGCAGTCGCATCAAATAATCCCGCCAACTCAACAGCTGATGGCTGACTACTGCGCATTCAGAAATTTTCACGCACGCGTCGGTTCAAGGTCGTCGGTAGGAGGACAATTATTTCCCTCGAGAGAAACTACTGTTTCTATTACATAGCTATATACTGTGGGATAACTAATGCACAGTAATGATACATAACACTTATTTTGAAGCAATTTATTGGAAAACTCAATGATAATAAAATGTATGTAAGAAGATGGTGCTAGTTAGTTTCGAGCACTTGTAACGATTATTTTTCACTCTTTGTAGCGAAAATTGCAAATTTTATTTATTAATGATATTCTTAGTAAGATATAGTGTTGATGTATATTTGAAACTATCTGCAGTAAAGATATTTTCAACTGTTGAGTGTGTTTCTTAATGTATTAAACCGCAAATTATCAGTTCATAATTATGAAAAAAATATTTTATATTTATATATCAAAAATTTATAGATTTTTATATGTTATAGTAAAGAATGTATAGAAGTAAGTTGAATATAAAACGATAGACGTCACACGAATAAAATGCTACTTGAAAGCTATTCCAAATATGACATGTGCGGCAATTACAATCTCACTGAATAACGTCTTTCTTTTAAAACCACATAAATAGGTATATAACTTGTGATTAATGTAGCTACGATTTCTGTTACTTCAAAAATTAATAGTAGGTAAGTGGATTTTTTATAAATCGCATTAACATATCTATACATTCACATGGAATTACAAAATTAATAACTAATATTGCATTCGCATAATAATAAACATTGAAGATAATAGAAAGGGCAATTAATGACAAATAAATGAGATTATCTCTAAAATGAATTAATTACGTACTTTCTCTTGATAAAAGCGTAAATTCCATTGTGTACATAAAATCGAAAATAAATTAGAGGAATGATTTGAAATTATATTTGTTACCATGGTATTATTGCATAATTTTAATTTGTTTTTTTAATCATAGTACGTATGTACGTCATAATTGTGTCATGTCTTAGTGGCGCGAGTGTAAAGCGAACGTCGTCGTTATAAGATCGTAACAGTTGTGTATTTCGTTCATTTATCAACAGACAAGTGACTGACTTAATTACAACAAAGTAAGCATAGGAAGCCTTATTAGAAAATGTTTCATGACTAACGAAATGTTTTAATTTAGGTAAATAGGTATATCTATATATATGTAGTATTTATATGTGCATAATATTAGGTATTTGCCTGATTGCACTCGCTAACCTTACACATACGACAAATGTGGAATTTAGTAATACAATTATCTGGAAATTTACTCTTGAATCATTTACTAACCTTGAGTAATTGTTGTTGTTTTTGATTTAAGACATACGCAAGTACTTACGCTAATATGAAGTATATTTCCTAACATTGACCTAACTTGATCTAAAGTTCACAAAAATTTTGATTGAATTTTATTTAACTTTACAAAATACTAAACAGTGTATTTCTGTTGAATATTAAAACAATCGTGTAGTGTACCCAATTTAAATATTTTAAAAATAATAGTAAAAAAAAGATCAAAACCACAACAAAAAATAATAAAATTACTTAACATTGACGAAAGCGCACAGAGAGAATACCGCAAACAGATAAAATAATATATTAACTTACCTTTCAATTGTGTTATCTTCATGGTTCTGATCGTTCTGATATTTAAATCCGTTACAGGCCGCCATAATCACAATACTGAACACAATGTTGTGTTCGGCAAGGCTTGTACTAAATGAATATCGACGCAGCTAATTGACCATCTTATATATAAGCAAACTCATATCAACTGCTAATGATATACATGCAATAATATATTTATCACATTCTGAAAAAAACAATTCATAGAGAAGAGAGTTTGGTAGATATAGTCCACTGAGCCTCTTTAATTTTTTTACGTATAGATATTGAGCTTACAATTAGTATATACAGTGTGGAAACCACTTATGGAATAAATTCAGTAACTTACAAACTAGTAACATTTGTCGAAAACGCTGAAACAGGTCAATTTTTATTTTAAATTGCGCTGGTTTTAAATCACTGCACCTATTAGTGACGTCATCTTCTGTAGAGCTGTGACGTCATACGCATTTTTTTTTAATAGAATGCTATATTTTTTTATAAATTCGTAGATAGTACTATTAAATACCTTTTCAATGAACTAACACAAGCTAACTTTATTTTCAACAGTTTTTGAGATTTTTACATTTAAAAAAAAATAAAAAATTAAAAAAAAAAAACAACACGAAAAAACTGTGTGATGAAGTGGATAGCACCTGACGGTAGTAGAATACAAGAAAGATAGTAATTTTGCTTTGATCAAAAAAGAATAAATTAGTAAACTTTGACGTTTTTATAATTGTTGTTGTTGTGGTTGGAACGTAAAAATGTAAAAATCTCAAAAATTGTTGAAAATAAAGTTAACTTGTGTTAGTTCATTGAAAAGGTATTTAATAGTACTATCTACGAATTTATAAAAAAATATAGCATTCTATTAAAAGAAAATGCGTATGACGTCACAGCTCTAAAGAAGATGACGTCACAAATAGGTGAAGTGATTTAAAACGTGCGCAATTTGAAATAAAAATTGACCTGTTTCAGCGTTTTCGACAAATGTCATTAGTTTGGAAGTTACTGAATCTTTTCCATAAGTAGTTTCCACACTGTATATACTGAAAAGGGGAAGATATCCATAACCAATAGTATGTTATCTACACACGTAGAAAATTCTTAATGAATCAACATTCTTCTATACGAATGCTGAATTAAATAACTGTGCATAAATAAATATTTATAAATAGTAATTAAATTATTAAGAAAGTTATATAAAAATAAAGGGAAGTAAAATGAATATACGTATATTATATATCTATATATTAATACGTGAAGAAAAATCAATTTTATGTATAATATGTATATGTTACAAAATCATTTAATTAAATAACGTTCAAACTTAATAAGATCGAATTTCGACCATTGGGGCGACCACTAGTATACCGGGTGTCCCGTAAAAAACGCCAACAATAATAACTCTGTTATATATTGTCCGATTTTATTCAAACAAAAAGAAAGTTAATTTGCATCAAAGATGCTACAAAAAAGCAGAGTTTTGTTTGTTTTCAGTTGTTTTTATTAATGTCAAACCATAGTCAACTTTTTTATTTTAAATGGAAACATATATATTTTTGGCTATATTCGGATTGGATTTTTTTTCTGAATTCAACAATGTATAAAATGTCTATTTTTGATAAACAATTATTGAAAAAAAAATAAAACACTTAATAAATTTCATCTTTGTATTCCATTATTTATAAATTTTGGAATGTGCCATGAAAAAACAAAAATGCGATAAACGTCAATAAACGTCAGTGTGAGTGTTTATTAAGTTTTATTTATTGTTCTGCTTGAACGTTTTTCCACAAAAAAAAGTATATTCTTAAAAATGAATAACAATGAGTTAAAAGACATGTTGCAAGTGTTTTTTGAATGTAATAAAAATCGTCTTCAAGCAGTTCGGCGTTACAACGTTCGCTTTCCGGACAGAGAAGTTCCAGATTCGAAAATATTTCAGAGAATTGAAACGAATTTGAGGAATTATGGATCATTTAAAAAACCTAAAACACAGCGACGTAGATTCGCCGAAGTTACGGAATATGATCTTTTTTCTTGCACTACAAGAAAATTCATGAACTTCGACTCGCGAAATTGCACATAATATTGGGGTATCAAAAACTACAGTCCATAGTATTTTAAGAAAACACAAATTTAAACCGTACATAGCTCGAAAAGTTAATGCATTAGAACAAAATGATCAACTCCGAAGAATACAGTTTTGTCGACTTTTTTTAAATGCATTAGAACAAGACCGGAGTTTTTACAGAATGATAATTTGGTCTGATGAATGCACTTTTAGTAACAATGGTATTTTTAATAGAAACATACATCGACAATGGAGCCAAGACAATCCGAGATTTGTCATTGAAAATAATTTTCAAAGACGTTTCAGCGTAAATGTTTGGTGTGGTATTTTAGGCGATCAATTAATTGGGCCGTTTTTCATAGATGGTTGCTTAAATCAAGAAAAGTATCACACTTTATTAAACGAAAATCTCCAAAACTTTTTAGATGAATTACCTTTGGCAAATTTAAATAGAATATTTTATCAACAAGATGGGGCCCCCGCTCACAATGCTAGAGTAAATACTGATTGGTTGAACACCCAATTTGGAAATAGGTGGATAGGAACATCCGGTCCTATCGAGTGGCCTGCGCGTTCACCCGATCTTTCGCCCCTAGATTTTTGGTTGTGGGCTTATCTACAAGATCGAGTTTATTTGACACCTCCAGAAAATGTTGACATTTTAAGACAAAGAATTATTAACACTTGTCAAGAAATACCTGCCGTTTGTCTTTTAAATGCGACTCGTGGAGTAATTAGGAGATGTGCGTTATGTATTGAACAAGGTGGCGGGCAATTTGAACAATTATTGTGAAGTGTTTTGTTTTGTTTTTTAGAATAATGCTTACAATACTTACGTTTTCAATGTTTCATAGCTCATTCGAAAAACATGGTCAATTTTAATAAATGGTTTTCTTTCAATAATCGTTTATAAAAAAATAGACATGTTATACATCGATGAATTCAGAAAAGAAAATCCAATCCGAATATTCCCAAAAATATATCTGTTTCCATTTAAAATAAAAAAGTTGACTATAGTTTGACATTAATGAAAACAACTGAAAACAACTAAAACACTACTTTCTTGTAGTATTTTTGATGCTAATTAACTGACTTTTTGTTTCAATAAAATCGGACAATAAATAACGGAGTTATTATTGTTGGCGTTTTTGACGTAGCGACTGTGTTTGACAAGACATTGCAAACTAATTATAAAATGAAAAAATAGAAAAATCAGAGCAAATTTGTAGCTTCTGGACAGTTCCGCAATTTATTGCATATAACAACTTCACTACATGGTAGACAATGCTAGCCTATGCGAAAAATCACACAAAAGTGACAAATATAGAAATTAATAATCTTCCTTTCTTCAATATGTATATGTCGCAGGGAGATGATGAAAACCGAGATTTGATCAAATCCCTAAGGGAGATGATCAATTCACGGAAGATGTTAAAATAACAACTCTGTGAAGTCATTTCCCTAAAGAAAGTAAGTGATTTGATCAAATCTCTTAACTGTTTTTGTGAAAAGATGAAATAAGCATGTCAAGATTCGCACAGCCCTATGATTTGCTTGTTACCACTCCCTTCCAGCGCCACGCTTCTGACGGACACCACACAATAGCACCTAAACATTAAGTGAGGAAGGTTGTGCGCACTTTTACTATTGTTTTCTATGTTTGGAGTCTTACTCCGTAGACGTACTACCGTAGAAAAATGGGCTCAGATATAGAAAAAAATCAAACTCTAACGGAGTTTGTATCTGAAGAACAATTTAATGAAAGTATCAGGACGTTTTTAAATATGCGCCATGATAAAGAAAAACCTTTGTGGACTCGCGAAAGGATAGAAGAAACGATCACAGTCATTGCACAACTTAATTAGCACATGTACTTGAACTTCAACGGACACATAAACAGTAGGTACTATTATGGGGGAAAATACGATGTTATGGAAGTAGGTACTAAAAAATCTTTGATTTTGAAGAGAAAGTCTGATCCGATCCAATTATGAAAATAGTGCCAACGAAAGTTTTTTACCACTTACTTCGGGAAACCCATCAGTTAAATGGCCACGGAAAAAGAGATAAAATGCTGTATAGTTTGAAATCGAAATACCTAATACCTACTTCAGTTGTAGGTACTGGAGTATTTAAAGGTGTGCACGGTATGTCAGTCTAAAAAAAAATTCCAAGGAAAGGAATCGTTGTTTTCCCTATTTATCTAGTGACTTCAATCATCGTGGCCAAGTCGATTTAGTAGACTTACAGTCGACCTCCGATAGAAATTACAAATGGCTATTACACTACTAACACCACGCGACGAAATTCAGTTTTCCTCAACCTTTGACTTCAAGAAGAGCTGCTGAAGTAGCAATGGAGCTATTAAAAATATTTTTGGAAATAGGTTGTCCTCATATACTACAAAGCGATAACGGTCGTGAGTTTACGCCTGTTGTCATACAAGAATTAACAAGCCTATGGCCAATGTACAAAATTGTGAATGGTAGGTCTAGACATCCAGCTAGTCAAGGGTCTGTTGATCGATCAAATCAAGATGTTGAGGCTATGTTACGTGCTTGGCTAATTTACAATGACACAAAAAATTGGGGTATAGGTTTGTTACTTTGTTTAATTCCAAAAGAGTTCCTCTTTTCATCGAACCATTAAACGATCACCTTACAAAGCTTTATTTGGAACAGAACCAAAAACAGGACTCCAATCTAGTCATATTTCGAAAGAGTTGCTTGAAAAACTTGTTACTGAAGAAGACTTGGATCTACTTCTTACTCAGCAGGACCATAACGTTATTTTGGCACCAGAAGACTTACCAGCAGTTTCCTTAGAGAACAACAACAACGCTTCAACTTCAAAAGATCTACCAGCATCCGAATTAATTAATTACAATGTTTCAACTTCAAATGATCCATCAATAGTTAAATCAACCAATAATAACACTTCAATGTCACACTATCTACCGCCAGCTGATTTACTCACCAAAAAGGCTATAAGTTTAGAGTTGAGAGGATCTACCAGAAATTGAATCAATTTCTTTATCGACAACAAGACCGCACGAACCAGTTAACAACTCTACTTCATCTCCTGCTTCAACAGTTAGAACATCTGTAGAGTTACTTACATCAGAAGGGGAAACAGCTATGAGCGACAGTAAAACATGTTGGGTTGTTTATGGAAAGGAATCTACTGAAGCCCATTTATGTGACATTTGTAAAAATCAAGTGCACGCAATATGTAGAAATACAGTATGAGAAGAAGGATATGAATCGAAAATTTTATGTTATTTTTGCCAAAAGGAAGAAAGCATTAAAGATCAAAGGGAAAATGCTGCAAAAACACCTAAAAAGATCAGCTGAAAAAATGAAAGAAGCTTGTTTGAAGAAATTTAAAGACGTGTTAGTGGATTCCCAAGTTTCGGTGTATGTACCTAAGGTAGATAGAGGTCCATTAGACGGAAATAACATTGTGGGAATCGTATTAGATATAAGAAATAATTTATATCAAATTTGTGCCTCAGTTGGAATTATAAAAGATTGACTACCTAGAAACGCTCTTCAAATACCCACTACAACATTTACAGAAACAGTTCCATGGACTAACCTAAGTCTGCGTGAAATTGCAGGAAAATTATCCTTATTTGGAGCTTAAGGATTTAAGAAGTGTTCCTGTGAACAATCCAAAATACAATGTAAAACAAAAAGATGTGTCTGTAAAAAAAAGTAACGTAGGTACTTTGTAACTCGAGATGCCACAAATCAACAACTTGTCTTAATAAAAATGAATGAACACATATTATTTATTAATTACATTTACTAAAAATGTTTAAAATTTCACTAAAAACATAATTTTTATTTTTAAAATTTTCGGCTTAAGTACCTATTTTTTTTGTTATTTTGTTTATTGTTAGTTTTGAATAAATAATGTGTGTTTCAATGACTATTGTTGTATTACCTACTCTATATTTAACAATGCACGGTTAACTAAATAAATACTTTTAATATCTAAACAATATTATTTCATCTTTTCACTAAAACAGTTAAGGGATTTGATCAAATCTCGGTTTTCATCATCTCCCTGCGACATATACATGTTACGGTAAATGTACACTCTTGGGAAATGTATACTTTTACCGTAAAATGTGTACATTTCCCAAAAAGTTAGGTATATGTGAACTGAATATAATGTATATGTACATTTCCCGGCAAATGTGTACTCTTGCCTTCACGTTTTGGTAAATGTATTACCTTCATGATTTAAGAAAAGTTGGAATACAAATAAATTAAAAATGTTGTTGCAGGAAAAAAAAATTTATTTAAATAAACATAATTTCAGGACCAATACGATGGGAATCAAACAAAAAATAATAATAACATACTTTTCTTTATTATAACAGTTAAATTTTATAAAACTATAAAGGAAACATATAGAAATTTCATAATGAAAAAAGTTTTATTTATTTGGGCAAGAATTGCTATTGTGGCACTTGGAATTACATAATATTCCAGCATTTTTACAACTGCATTTTTTTGAGGAACATGTTCCTTTACAGATGCATCTTTTAAAACCTTGTCCACCAGTAAGGGACTGCATTCCTATAATTTCTCTTACCGATTTCTCAACATCTTGAGGAACATCTTCGTATGATATAAACTTTTGTTCGCAAATGGCGAATTCATGCCTAGAATAAGATTGTTTTAAAACTCCCTGTTTAGTTCCTAATTTATATAAATTTTTATCGTTATCTCTAGACAAAACTACGCAAATCAAATTTTTTGGATCCGTTTTACCACGATCAACGTCTGGAATGGAAACTCTAACATTGTCACCAATCACAGCAGCAGGAAATTTTTCTTTCGAAAGACTACACATTTTGATAGCTTGATTTTCTAAATTTTCCCTTGCTTTCTTTCGAGCATTATCAATTAAAATTTTCTTCTCGTTTAAAACAGAATTTGACTCAAAACTTCCATCTTTATCTTCAATTTGGTTGCATAATAAACCATCATCCAAAATTATGTCTAACGTTTCAATGGAAAATTCATCGTTTTCTGCGACTTTGCTGTGGTGAATTGGCTGTGTGTACTCCTTCTAGTAATTGCTCTAACTCTTCTTCTGTTTCCAGCTGTTCAACAGATTCCATAGGTAAATTTGATGTTTTGAAACCCAATTTCATTCTAGTTCCGAATAAAGCTTCATAGGGAGTTTGCTTTATACCCTCATGAAAAGCTCTATTTTTCATCAGTTGAACATATTTTAAACCTTCTGACCACTTGGTTGTTTGGTTAGTGATAAGCCAGGTTGTAAGCATATTTTGAACATCTTGATTCGCTCGCTCTATCGAGCCCTGGCTTTGGGAATGGCGAGGCTTCCCGTGTATTATTATTTTCACACCATCCCACATATTTACTAATTCTTGGATAATTTTATTTGCAAACTCCCTACCATTATCACATTGGAGAATGGATGGGGCTCCCAAAAGAGTGAAAATGTCCATAAGTTGTTTTGCTACTTCTGACGCAGTTTTTGTTTTTAGTGGGCGCAGCACAACAAATTTGGTTAAATGATCTTGATAATTTAAAATAAATTTAAATTCATTATCTGGCTGTGTCTGTAAATCTATAAGATCCACTTGACACCTAGAATTCATTTCACTCGTCAAAATTGATTTTATCACAATTCCTTTTTTCTTGCCCTTTGCCTTTTTTTGACATGCTTCACATAAAGATAAATACAACATAACTGCTTCAGTAGTAATGTTGTTGTATTTGTTATTAATTTCTTTTACTAATCTGTTTCGGCCACCATGGCCAGTTGCCAAATGAGCATCGTGTATAATTCCATAAGTTTCTTCAATTCTTGCAAAATATTTTATGCTACCCCCTTCTTTTAATGGACTTATTAATTTTTCTTCCTTCCCTACCACTATTATATCGTATCTTTTCAGCCGGCGGTAATCTACATCCCTTTTATTCTTTTCTTTTAATTTTGCTGCCCTTACTTCCAATAATATTTTTTCATACTGATGTTGGTTTAAATAAATATTATTTTTGTTTTTTTGTGATACAATCTGTTCTAGTTGGTTTTTAAATTTTTCTTTTTGTTCCATTGTTTTTCAAAAATTCTAACGAAAAAAATTTTTTTTTTGTAGAAAAATTAAAATTTTAAATCTATAATTATAATTTTAACTTACCTGAGTCTTATTTCTCTAAATATCTTAAATTATATCCAGAAATCTTCAGTACTATGGCGTTAATTTGTAATGTAGTTATTGTAGGGTACATAAACATAATAACATTAACATTATAGGTAGAGCACTTGCACGAAATGTGTAACGTGAAATAGCAGCGCCTACTGAACTAGCCGAAACGGTAGTTCGCGTACCACTACAAGTGCGCATGCGCACCACATTACTAGCACTTGCGATTTCGTATTTTGTATGCTCACATTTACCAAAACGACATGGTCATTGTGAATTCAATGTACATTTCCCTTCTTTGAAATTGTAAATGTTAGTTGAATGCACATTACCCAAACGAGGAGGCAAATGTGCACATTTACCGGAAAATGTGTACATTTGCCGCAATATCTACTTTTACCGTAACATACATATTGAAGAAAGGAAGATTATTAATTTCTATATTTGTCACTTTTGTGTTATTTTTCGTATAGGATAGCATTGTCTACCATGTAGTTAAGTTGATTGTTATCTGTAATAAATTGTGGACCTGCCGACAGAAGCTACAAATTGGCTTTGTTTTTTTTATTTCTGATTTTGTAATTAGTTTGCTGTCTTGTCAAACGCAGTCTCTACGTAAAGATAATTTATACATTCAATTCTTTAAGATATTGACTACGAATAATTTAGTGAATTAACTAGTATGCCTGACTGAAATTGACATTTTCACATTACAGAATATCATAACTGGCTACTGTTGTTGAACACAATTGGCCATGAATAGGTTTTTGAAGTTTAGAATTCTTAAGGGTAAGACTTATATTACACATATTACTATATCAACTTGCACTTGGGCCGAGCTCTACTGAAGATAACTGAGAGTTTCAAACAAGCATGTTTGTAGTAGCCACTCATACTTAGTAATTACCACTTTCATTCTTACTTTACACATTTTCACATTATTAATTTCTATTTTTGTCACATTTGTGTCATTTTTTGAATAGACGAGCATTGTTTACCATGCAGTGAAGTTGATTGTTATCTGCAATAATTGCGGAACTGTCGACAGAAGATGCAACCTGGCTTTGCTTTTCCTATTTTCTTAATTTGTAATTAGTTTGCTGTCTTGTCAAACACGGTGTGTGTGTGTGTGCGTTCGTGCGTGTGTGTGTGTGTGTGGTTTGCTTTTCCTATTTTCTTATTTTGTAATTAATTTGCTGTCTTGTCAAACACGGTGTGTGTGTGTGTGTGTGTCACACTGACATACACAATACTTATTTGTTGAAATGTAAATAACTGATATACCAGCTGAAATAGTATCCCCATAAGTGGAAAGGCTCCCTTCATTATGGGAATGTTTGTTTCGGTATAGGTACCTGTAACGAATGATTAGATACATTAGTATTAGTAACATCTGTGAATGAAGTGGGAAAGTTTGATATAAGCACAGACTACTCCAGACAGGCAACTCTTTGGCAAAAATTTATCCATAAATAATGACAAGGATAGATATATCTCTTATCTTTACATATTTTGATAAGGCAGCGTAGATGGCAGCACAAGTAAATTTAGGCGGTAAAATTATATATTCGAATATTAAGAAGTATTTAGGATATTATATACTACAAGAAAAATAAATGGTGAAATATTATATCTCACCATTTATTTTTCTGTAATATAACCATAGAATTTTATATGGGCATAAATGCTACCATCAATTTAAGTTGCTCGACAACATTTAATATCAAATTTATAATTATTATAAGTATATTTTTTATTAACGTTTTGTGTAGTTATTGCAATTTTATTCTAATAAGCTGTATTACAAGAGTGCTAATTTAAGTGAATTCTTAAAAATATGAATAATTTCTAGCATCTATTTGAAAAAACTGGTTTTTATTAATTTAAAGAATATCTCACGTGTTCAAACATACTTAAGTAATAATAACATACATTTTGAAGTTATGATTATTTTCACAAATAAAGAAGTTTGTAAAAGAGGGAAGTGAAGCAAAATTGTTTGGGAATAAACAAGTAGACATTTATTTATAACAAAATAATACACATTTTAGATTTAGCAAATATGCAATTGGTGTGTCTTAAAAGGCGTGTTATAAATAATATTTACCTTTATTTAACTGGTCATACTTCAAATTGGTAGCTAAACAAGGCAAACTTACCTATGTCATTTACATAATAATAAGATAATAATTTTACAACACAATAAGTGGTAGTTTAGTATATTAAAGTAATAATAATACTATTTTATTCATCCGTTCGACCATATACATACATAGTACAGATTGGGTAACATTTCAATATAATATATACTAATAATATAAAGTATGGGCAATAATTCATAAATATTTAAAATATGTAATAAAATATCAATTTTTATATCTTAAAAACCCCAACTATAACAATGTTATTATAGAAATCCACCAATACAAATACAAAAGTTGTTCTACATTAAGTTTTAAATACAATTACCCTCTTAATAATATGATATTTGCAAAAAAAACTGCTTTCTAATAAGAGTTACTTCGAGTCGGAATTTTGAAAATGATGCTATACAAAACTTGTAAATTATGTTCTAAATGCTTTTATACTGCTATTATTAAAATACGTTATATACCTCCCCTTTGAATTATATTATTTTATCCTTTATTCATGCCTTAGTATTTTAAGTTTGCGCTGGATACTACGTCAATTTATTTGAAATTGTTTCTGTTGTTCATTTTCTCGTTTGCAATACCATGGGATACCAATCTGGCATATTGCTTTAACTATTGCAATCTTTAATACAACGCTTGGCACAACGAAGTTGCGATATTAAAACATGTTTGGCACGAGATGAAATATCATCAAAGAGTTTTTTAATAATCCATATTACATAGATCTTTGATACTTTTAGCTCTTCGCTTGCATTCTCTTTTTATTTTTCTAATTTGGTCCTCTCTTTTCCTTATAACATTTATCAAGGTCCTTTCTCTAAGCATTAACTCACAGGACCTAAATCCCTCCACACCCTTAAAAAGGGGACGCCGCTTCCTTGAATATGCTGGAGTACTAAAAAAGAAAATAGCATTTTTTTAAAATACAATATAAATAAGACTATGAACTTTAACCATGCCCATATCTATTGCAGTATTATTTGCCAATCTGCATAACTACAGATAATATTCACTTAATATTTTTCAATAATTTAAAAGAACTTGTAGGTGTTGTTGATAAGATGCAATCAAAATTGATTGATATGATTAAAATAGTCAATAATTAATATTTTCACTATTTTGATTTTCACAATATTTGAAGAATATTGATGTTTATTGATATTTAAATAATCACTATACTTTACCTTATTAGTGGTGACTTTTCTATTATTGTGCTTCCCAATGCAGAAGGTACTTGCTCTGATATAAAGACTTCCTCATCATATTTCATCTCCAGACTGTTGGTATCCAGTACTTGAACAATCTGATATCAAGGATGCTTTTTGTTCGATAGCAGCACTAGTACTTGCTACAGGTGATGTGAATGTGATGGTTGGACAAAATGATGTTGCTGGGTGTAACGTTGGCACTGCATCAAGTTTTAAAATAAACGTATGGCTCTTTATATGAAACTGCACTGAAATGCCGACTGTTAATTCTATGATTTTGAAGAGTTTCTCCAGAAAAAAACATTCCCATTGCTTCTTGCCAAATTTTAGACCTAATAGTGACACGAAAGATCCATTTGAATCAAGTAAATTGTACACTTTTTTTTAATTATTATACAACTCATTATATTCCGGTTTACTTATTGATACTAACGAAAATATCGATAAACATATTTTAATCATCGCGTAAAAAACCTACTTTACTAAATTTCTGGGGAAGCAATGCAGCTTAACAACTTCATCTTCTCCATAACTGCAAACAATGCATTTATGCACTTTACAATTTTAGAAAAACAGAAATTTGTTATCAACAGGTGTAACCACAACAATAACCAAAATGGAAACAAATTGTCAACACAACAAAAATGGCGAAAAATTTAAGTTAACGCATGCGTGTACTTGTCTACAGCAGCGCCTCTATCTCGCTGCCTTATCAAAATGTGACGAGGATGAGAAGAGCATCTTTTATTGTGTATTAGACAAGACCAGAATATTACCGGATAAATTCGTAAACCTAGTTACCGGTCTGGAGTAGTCTGTGATATAAGCTTGTATTCTATACGATTAATAGCGTCATGTTAATAGGAAAGGGAGTAGTATTGAATGTCTACACAGATAAAAAAGATTTCTTCAGTTAAAGAAATATGCATTCAGCCAAAGAAATGATATTTTTGTATATGAGCAAATAAATATTTTTTTCAGCGAAAAAGTTCATATCTTTAAATTTAATTTGTTTGGTTTTACAAAATATATTTTTAACAGAAGGACATGTATTTCATTGAGTCAAAGTTTAACCTTTTTTACATTTCCTACGACTTTGTTCACTTAAAGAAACATAATTTCCATCCAATACCTGTTTGACCTTATCTTAAAAAAACAATATTTTGGAAGAAATTTGCATTTTATTAATACAATGCATTCATACACCTCGTCCTAAAAAAAAAAAATTTGAATTAAAATAACGTATATTTAACTGAAGAATATATATTTTTTAGAGACAAAGTTTAATTTTTTGATTTTCTTTCATTTTGTTCAAATAAAGAAATATAATTTTCATGCAATACTTGATTTATATTGACTGATAAAAACGTAATTATCTGTGAAATTTTCATTGTATTAACTCTCCTGTCTGGTTCTTTGAGCCAACAAATAATTTCTTTGCATGAAAGGATGCTTTATTTGAACGAAGAGTGGGAAAAGTCAAAAAAAGACAATTGACCATACAAAAGGTAGAATCACTATAATTGTACTAGTCGCTATATCTATTTATATGATAAAGAAAAGAAATATTGCGAATAATGGAATAATGAAGTAAAGAATTTAATGGGTTAACTCCGCTGAAAATGCAACTGCGGACACGTGTTTCGAACTACTTGGTTCTCGTCAGCGCAGTGTAGCCAAGGAATAGGATGGGATAACCTTGGAGCTGAAAAACATCAATCAGAGACATACACAGGGGACAGCCTACCAATTGAGGCTTCAGCTAGAGTGTCCTCGATATTGAGGATGAATCTAACGTCGCCGCGAGGTAGACATTTGTCCACCTGCACGCCATCTGAACCCATGGGATAATAATAAAGAAAAGAAATATTGCGGATAATGCGATAATGAAGTAAAGAATTTAATGGGTTAACTCCGCTGAAAATGCAACTGCGGACACGTGTTTCGAACTACTTGGTTCTCGTCAGCGCAGTGTAGCCAAGGAATAGGATGGGATAACCTTGGAGCTGAAAAACATCAATCAGAGACATACACAGGGGACAGCCTACCAATTGAGGCTTCAGCTAGAGTGTCCTCGATATTGAGGATGAATCTAACGTCGCCGCGAGGTAGACATTTGTCCACCTGCACGCCATCTGAACCCATGGGATAATAATAAAGAAAAGAAATATTGCGGATAATGGAATAATGAAGTAAAGAATTTAATGGGTTAACTCCGCTGAAAATGCAACTGCGACGACGTTAGATTCATCCTCAATATCGAGGACACTCTAGCTGAAGCCTCAATTGGTAGGCTGTCCCCTGTGTATGTCTCTGATTGATGTTTTTCAGCTCCAAGGTTATCCCATCCTATTCCTTGGCTACACTGCGCTGACGAGAACCAAGTAGTTCGAAACACGTGTCCGCAGTTGCATTTTCAGCGGAGTTAACCCATTAAATTCTTTACTTCATTATTCCATTATCCGCAATATTTCTTTTCTTTATTTTTATCCTATGGGTTCAGATGGCGTGCAGGTGGACAAATGTCTACCTCGCGGCGACGTTAGATTCATCCTCAATATCGAGGACACTCTAGCTGAAGCCTCAATTGGTAGGCTGTCCCCTGTGTATGTCTCTGATTGATGTTTTTCAGCTCCAAGGTTATCCCATCCTATTCCTTGGCTACACTGCGCTGACGAGAACCAAGTAGTTCGAAACACGTGTCCGCAGTTGCATTTTCAGCGGAGTTAACCCATTAAATTCTTTACTTCATCTATTTATATGTATGTTATCTCAGTCACCCACATAGATAAATAAATATAAGACCTATTAGTAAAATTATAACGATTGTAATTTTACTAATAGCTGTTATATCTATTTATTTATGTGTGTGACTGAGATAACGTACATATAAATAAATATCTCTACCAATACAATTATAGTCATTGTACCTTCTCTATGGTCATCTGTCTCTTCTCCCTTTATCCCACGTGCTGCAATTGTTTTGGATGGGATTATGTTACTATTAAATAAAACAAATTTATACTAAATTTCTATTTTATTGAAGAACGCTAATTATACAATAACTTTAATTTTATTATGTTGTGGAATTTTCGACTACAGTTATTTTGTGCACATTGAAACACGCATAAGTTAAGATGCTGATACTTCAGGTGTAACAATAATTGATTTTATATTTTTTCTTCAATGACGTCTTCGATATCGGCTGGAGTCTGTAAAAAATAATGAGAAAATAGTTAACTATGTCAACAGAAGCATACATCGTAGTTTAGTTTGGTTTCGTAATAAAGATGGGCGTAAATATACTCCGCGTTACATATAATATTTTTTCAACTACCGGCTCAAAATGATGAGATTTTGCTATATATGTTTTGTATGTATGTACTTCAATAAATGTCAAATATGACAGAACATATGTTGCTCATTTATACATTATTATGACTCATGTCCAGTCGTATGTACAGAAAATGTACTGAACTACATTAAATTAAATGAAGACCCAATTCAATCAAAAATATGGATGAACTATTTACTGTAGTTCGGTGCCTTCCTTTTGTGCAGAGGTACAAACCACTGTCAAATACGCTGTGTCATGTTACTTACCGACCGCTCTAGGCATGCAAAATGATATACATATGCGACAAATTTTATTATGCGTACGTCACTATAATTAGAGCAAGTATGGTTAACTTAAGTAGCCCGTACTAGAAAACCACTTTTAAAATTAAAGACAAAAATGTTTCAGCTATAAAATGATACTCATATTTACTTTAATAATAATACTAACAGAACACTCTGCAATTGTTGGCTTCCATGGGATTTTACTTTCTCTTTTAACATGTCCTCTGGGTGGTATCAAGTAAGACAATAACTGTAATTGTGTCGTAATGCGAAAATCTGGAATGAAAAATGTAACCACTGTACTTGAAAGTTATTTTTATATATAGGTATACAAACTTTTCGATAAGTCCTGCTTTAATGTTTCCATAAATTGTAATGATTGTTTTTCACTAAGGTGATTTCCCCTTACAATCAATATTTTGTCAAAAAACTCGTTCCATTTATCGTAAGTTAACATGTACGTTTCAAACATGCACTCAAAGTCAATGTCAATCTCAAAACAAATTTGCTTGTGAAAACAGAACTTGTTTTTATTAACGTTCCAAATACAATTCTGAAACAGTCTGTGATTTATTTATTTGTCTTAGGGCCGGTTTATTCACCTTCGGATAAAGTTGCAGGTAAGTATCTGTAGGATAAATTTATCGGGTAGTAGATAAATTTGTGGGTTTATTCACCAAATTTTATCTGACAAATAACAAACTAACAGATTCTAACGTTTTCAGGTGGCTAGTATAGCGACGGATAAAGATGAAGGATAGACATATGCACGTCTTAATGAGTAAGACAAGCACACACTTGCAGTGCTTGATTTAAAAATTCGAACATAACCTAATATTTTCATGGTTTGTTTATATTTTGAATTCACTTTGTTTATTTTTCAATGTCTTGTGATATTTCAATGTCTAGTGACAATAAAAGAAAAAGATCTACAAATTTTAGTAATGCTGAAGTAGAATTATTAGTTGATTTACTTGTAAATAAATATGGGAAAATTATTGAAAATAAAACTACTGATTCAGTGACATGGAGAGAAAAAGAAAGAGCTTGGTCGAATTTGTGTATAGACTTTAACGCGCAATCAGATATTAGCAGAAACGAAAAAAATGAGGTGTGGCCACCACACGACTTTCTTATACGTATGAAAGTGTTACTTCCGGTCCGAATTTTGAAATTTCATTTATACAAAAAATATTCCAAATCCAACTCTAAATACTTTTGTATTCTTCATAAATATATATAGAATGCATAATTTACGACATATTTGCAAAAAATCGCTATTCGATAAGAGTAAAAGACCTACTTCCGGTAGGGATTTCGAAAAACTTTATTAAAATAATTTTTCTCAAATTTAATTTAGAGTACATTTGAATTCTTTAGAAATTTGTTTAAACTTAGTAATTGACGAAATATTTGCAAAATTCGATTTTTTCACTGAAGTAAACTACTACTTCCGGTCTGCCGATTCTGCTGAAAATCTAATCAGTTCTCAAGAGGGAGATTATATTCTTAAATACAAAATTTGGAATTGATATCTACAGCGGTTTGACCGCTATCGTGGTCACACACAGACACAGAGAGAGAGAGAGAGAGAGAGAGAGAGAGAGAGAGAGAGAGAGAGAGAGAGAGAGAGAGAGAGAGAGAGAGAGAGAGAGAGAGAGAGAGAGAGAGAGAGAGAGAGAGAGAGAGAGAGAGAGAGAGAGAGAGAGAGAGAGAGATTTTTTAAAAACCACTTTTTTGGTATCAGGGGACCTCAAAACGTGGACATCTGCAAAAATCTCGAGGTCGAAAATTTTCATCATCACAATACTTCCTTATACTACGTATAAGAAAGTAAAACATTGAAAATGAAGTACGAAGGAATAAAGAAAAATTTAAAGAAGAAGTATGCTGCTAATAAATTTGAAATATACAAAACTGGAGGAGGAGAAGCAGCTACAGTCGAATATACAAGCTTTGAATCGAAATTAAATTCGATTTTGTCAATAAATATGAAAGGCTTAATGTGTAATGTCGACAGCGATAGGTTCATAAGAAATACAGAAACAGAAGGTAATGTTCTTGTGCTATTTATATGTAATTGCTCATATCTATCTGTACAAACATGTTTATTTTATAGAGCCGCAATATTACACAGACGAGAACAGAAACACAGTAATCTCTTCAGAAGTATCTATGTCAACTAATAAATTTTTAAAGTAGGTATTTTATGTATTTTTCTCACATTTATTTTGTAGATACAGTGTGTGAGACAAATAATACTAATGAAATAGATTCTGGAGCTTCTGAATTACTTGGTAAGCAATGTCTATATTCCAGTATGATTTTATTACTCGTATATCATATAATATAGTATTTTTATCTTACATATTTTTGTATATGGATATACATAATATATGTTCATATTTTCAGAGATAGAATTAGAACAGGTACAATTGGAAAACAACATTGCAGGCTCAATAGAAGCTGAAGTTCCAATTGTAAAAGGTACTTAATTTGTTTCTTTTATTTTGTCTGTAGTTAATGTATGTCAAGAATATAAATTTTTTTTATAATATAAATATTGATTCTTTTATGTCAAATAATAAGTATTTCAAGTTTGGTGCTTGCAAGGTAGAAGAATAAAAATGTTGTATTTTTTATACGATCTAATATTAATATGTTTTCCAGAGAATGAGGAAAAAAGGAAAATCTTTAATTGGAAACCACACAGCTTGAAAATGTCAACAACCAAAAAATTACATGTCCAAAAGCCTAAGGATCAAATAAATGACAAATTTTTTATGCTAGCTGACGGGCGATCCGAACTTTTAAAACAGCAATTAATAATTGCTGAAAAAGAATCCAAGATAAAAGATCTTGAAATCAAAATTAAGGAACGCCAATTGGAGTATATGGAAAAGGAGTACGAATTGAATACAACATGTAGCTATTCTTTAATATCTAATATTCTTTTAATATTTGCTTTTATTTGAGAATAAAATATTTAGTTATAATAGTAGTTAGATAGTAATACTTGTAGTTATTTTTTGATTGAGTTTGTATAGAAAATAATAATGTTAGAAGATAAATATATTTTTATAAAAAAAACAGTATTGTTTTATTATATACAATTTAAATTAAAAAAAAAGGTTTTATACTCTTTTTGCAAATTTATAAACTAACAAAGGTATTAATAATTAGTCAGTATAATATATAATCATTGCTTACAAATTGGTGAAATAATTAATTAGAATTCTTCTAGTGAAATCATTTTCATTTACATTAATATTTAATCTTCCAGGATCTATCTCGTCTAAATCAAAGTTCATTTCATTTTCTTAATTTTCGGGTAATTGTTCATTATTACTACAGGCCATGTTATGTAAAATAGCTGTAGCCACTATAATTACTTGTGTGAAACCAACATGACATCTGAGTCCCACTGAGAGGACAGGAAATCTTCGTTTCAAGATACCAAATGTTCTCTCGATCACGTTCCTAGTACGTATCTGCGCTTCTTGAAATAAATATTCTCCTGCTGTGCTGGGATTATTTAAGGGTGTAATTAAATATTGTCTGGCTGGATAACCACTATCGCCAAGCAGAAGTCCATCACCCATTTCATTATTTTCAAACCTCATTCGTAATCTAGAGTTTTCAAAAATATTGGCATCATGAGAGGAACCAGGCCATCTTGCAACAAGATCAAATATTTGGTTATTTGGCCCACAAACCGCCTGAACATTTATTGAGAAAAAGCCTTTCCTATTTCTAAATACTTCCGCATTATCCCCACCTACAGAATGTGAATACCATTATAAAACAATATTGATAATGTACTTACCTGGAGATTGAATTTTAATATGAGTGCAGTCTATTGCACCAATTACTCTTGGAAACCGAGCTATTTCATAAAACTTTCTTTTGATTTGTAATAAATCTTCATTTTCCACTGGAAACTTAATATTGTTACAAACATTGCAAATTGCTCTAGTAACCTTTTTTATTATTAAACAACATGTTGACTTGTGCATTTTACCAAAGTCTCCAATGACTATATAAAAAGAACCGGTGGCATAAAATCGAAGTGTTATAAGCACTTGCTCCAGAGGTGTAAAAGGATTGTTTCTAAAAAGTATTATTTTTTAAATAAAATTTAACGTAACCAATACATTTCTTTACCTATTTGTTCCAGTTTTAATATCCCCTTTAATACTCTGAACAATTTCCCTTACAATTCCTTTACTTAAGCGAAACCTTCTTTTAAATTCAACATCATTCAGGCGGTTGAAATGGTCTGCGTGTCTCTTTATACGATTTCTTGTATTATACGGTTTACGATTATAATAATTTTCTATTAATTGCACCTCCTCTGCGATAAAAACATCTTCAAAATCTTCAAGAAACTCCATATTTATATAGGAAAATAATAGCCTAATATAAAGTAAGGTTATAATTTTCGCAAAATATCTCTTGGGTATATCTTACCGGGTGGTTTTATCAGCAGATAAATTAATCTCTCTGGTAAGCACTTTATCAGTAACTTTTTATCTATCCCAAGAGTGAATAAACGCTTTTTTCTATTTATCCGTTAGATAGTGTTATCTGTTAGTTTATCAGAAGGTGAATAAACCGGCCCTTAGACAAAAAGTTGCCTTCCAATGCAGAACCACTTCTTCCCATGGTTCACTCCGTGTATCCAACCAGTGTTTGCTTGTGTTAGAATCCCTATTATCTAAAAAATTATACATATAAGTATACAGCTTGAGCGCGCGGGGTATGATCACCCGATGCCAGTCGATATTCTTCGGACGTATATTCGGAAAATTGATCTCCGCCAGCTGTGTTCGCCAGATATAGATATTTACATCAGTTGCGTACTGGCTGCAAAGAGGAATGCACGTAGGTTTTTGTGTTATTTTATGGTATTTCTGTTATACTTATTTATAGTTTTTTTTTACCATGAAATTTCTATTTATTTATTTTTCTCTAGACATCTTAGTTTATTCTGCAGATGTTTCAGGCGGGTTGTTTTTATTTCATTCTAAAACCCAGTTGTACTGCTATAACTTTTTATACAACTACATTATTATTTAATTTCATAAGGATAATCATAATTACGTTATAAGTATTACAATCTTCGCGTTATTATCGACTTAGTTATCTAAGCAATCGTCATCACTTAAAGAGAAAATTTAATTTGTTCTTTTTGTCAATCTGCGAAAAAATAATCAGATCACTATGAGTTCGAATATGAGCAGGCAATGCTAGTATGTTGTGCCGTAACTCTAATATGTATTATCGGACCACGTTTAGATGCGAGTTTACGTATACCATCGGGTGATCATACCTCGCGCGCTCTTGCTGTATATGAAAGTTCACAACAATAAGTACCTATATTCGAAACATTCCCCATATTAATAAGTTTAATTTTAACCTTTATCTATTCTGAAAATACGTATAAATATATGAGTTTCGTACCTATCATTGGGTAAATATCACTAATTTTAATAATTAAATAAGTTACTCCTAAATACACGATACAAAAGAATACAACTTTTTTTGTCAGGAACAATATAAACTGCACTATAAATTGAATTCTTGCAACGCAATTCCCCGGTTACCTATCTGAAGGAGTCGCCGTCATGCCGGTACACATACATATTGCCGTGAACTTTACTTTAGAAATTAAAACAATATTGTATATAATCATAAAATGTTAGAAGTAGATATAATTAACGTTGACACTAAGATATACTCGTGTATTTAAATCAATATTAGCAATAAGAAAACTCACTTATAGTTTAAGAAATATTTATTTTAAAATAAATATTTATTTGATCACACGATAATACAGGTATGCACATAGAATATAAGTATTTTAATTAAGATTATATATATATATATACATATCATTTAGAAATAAGTGAGGAAAAACCTCAACAATAACAGTCAATGACACAAATGAATATTTATTTTCAGAAGTGAAAAACCCGAGATAACATTTAAATTTGAAAATAAAGAACCTGACTACAAGTTAGGAACAAAAAGAGCTCTGAGTATATTATGCAAAGAACCTACATTTAAAAATGGAAAGACTCTTAAGACCAACAACCGTGAAAGAGTGATGTTAACTAACGGAACAATTATAAGAGTCAATCATTTAAAAGCAATTAAACTATACTCAGAGAATAAAATAAGATATGCTCGTAATGTATATGAAGAGGCTTAATGCACTCAAGTAACCTAAAAGTAAAATACATACACTTGCGTTGAAAAGGATATTAAGATAAAGTATATAATTAAGAACATCACAAAATCGTATAATATTTTTAATATATGCAACAAAGGTATCAATTCTCATTGTAATGCGAGTAATTGCAATCCTCTTCATGGTTCCAAACCTAGTGCACATACAAAAGAACATCTGTAACCAAAGGAATAAGCAGCATTAATATAAAAAAGCAATGATTTATTACAGCATATTAAACATACAAAACTCTCCACGAACGGTGAGATGATTCAAGGAGAGAACGGAGCAGACGGAGAAGCCGCAGACGGAAGGACTGGCGATCGAAACAATATCCAATTTCTTTCCATTCTTTCCGATTAAAAGCCCCAGAACAAAAATACGAGTAAGGATAGCGCTTGGTCGAAGAATGTACCTACGAAACAACGAAAGTAGCAATGAATATATTTATAAGTACAATGAATGTTTACGATAGCAATAAACGAATAAAATAACGTAAGAAAAACATCAAAATAAATATCAATATACTTACTGCACATTAGATATAAATATATGGAACAACAACAAATACTGTCGTTGGTGAATGTAGAAGACATCAAATGTCAAGATCGAACATACTAAAATAAATACCAACCTAAAATACGACAAGAGGAAGAAGAGACAAGGCATAAATGTCGTGATATCCGCTAGAGGCGCTACAACGAACAATTCAAAAATAAAAGTCCGCAAAACAATCAAATAGCGAGTGGCATTTATTTTCAACTATAAAAAGCGCGTCGGAACAGAAAATTAGTTAGTTGTTAGCTGGTTCCTGTGACATTAAAAACTTCTAACTCACAACAAAGTAATAGCGTCTCTTGAAGTAAATAATACATCTACGTGTTGAGCAAATAATGGTTAAGTGGGGTCGTTACACGCTTACCATTATTACCGCAGAACAAATATAAAAGAATTACCTAACAATTCACAAACAAACAAGAAGCCTATACGCTTCTATAGGAATAATTTCCAATTGTTTTCTGGTCGCCATATTTGCAAAAAGTGAGCGTCATCATTTAATTTATAGAAGATTCCAATGAGAGAAGAATCCACAAAAATGGAAAACCAATTTCAACAAGAATTCGAAGAATTATATGAATCTACGCAGTGAGTAGTAAATAATATTGTTATAACTATTAAATTCAATCAAAAATATACAGGTTCTCTCTAATCACTCCATTTCTTTTAATACTTAGTTATTTAAATAATAGAACGTAAATATAGGGACACAATTTTTAATTAAAAATTAAGAACATTAGTCTTAATAGTGTACTGTGTGCGAATACTTGCACAACAGACCAGTCTTCATTAAGAAAGACCTTAGTAAGTACTGCTTTGAACAATATTCAAACTTTTATAAACAGGAACGCCTAAACGCTTCGCACTAAGAATCTAAAGTCTCCGTGAGAATAGAGGTTTAGACAATTAGTTTGTGATGCATTAGGAATGTATCTGGGGTGGTGATTGATCCAAGCTTTATGTAGTACGTGTGAATGTTTGCATAAAGCCGATTAGTCAGTACCTTCATTATCAAGTCAATATAATTTGGCCCAAATATACAGGCTTTTATAAGAAAAGAATGAAAGCGGAGAAACCCTGTATTGATTGAATACATATTTAAATGAACGAACACGATATTATTGTGAAAACTGTTACTTGTAAGAATTGTAAATAAATAAATAAAATAAATAATATACAGTCAATAATAAATTTTACCTATTGTAATCAATAAGTATATAATACATTTTTCACATGAGTAATCTGGTGTCATAATTATTTATAACCCTATCCCACACAACATCACAATAATAACGAAAGTGAAACAAGTAAGGAAAGAAGTAAATCACAGTAGAACCCACGAGATATAATGAATTATGCTGTTTTGCCTATAGAGCTAGCACAAACTTCAATTTTATTTATTTATTTAACAAATAAATAAATAAATTATATAAATTTTATTTAAACGCAAGGTTCATAGCAATATGTATACCTATTATTAAAATACATACATATTAGAAAGGTCTAGTCCGTTAACTTTTTACCCTATACTATTTTACATATTAAATTGCAACAAGGAATTATCAACAAGTGATAGTGTTAATATATTATTTAAAATACTGACTTTTGTTACAAATTTTTAATCACATCATCCTGGTTTTTACGGCAGCTTATATGAAAGACTACTTTCAGTCTTTCAGTAAATAAAGGATTTACCGACAAAGACATGTTTCTATGCTTGATGTGTTATATATGTGTGTTATATTAGATTTATGACATACTGTATAAACTTATCAATAGAATTTGTTAAAGTAAATTTATAAAATATAACGTTCTTTGAAATAAACTACACTCCTCACATGTACGGTAAACTAATACAATACTAATGGCCGACACAAATGCAAGCGTATCGTCGTGTCGCAGTCCCGTGCTACTAAGGAAAATTGGAGGGGGTTAAATCTGGTTTGAACCAGTTATGTCGGTTGCCAAACAAATATTCTTTTAAGTAAAACGAAGTTCACAAAAATATTTCATTTTAGAATGAAAAAACACATATACGCCATTTAAAACTAAATTCTTTTAACTTAAGAATAATTATTTCCTTTCAAATAAATTTTGTTAACAAAATATATTTCTTTGAAATAAAAAAACCTTTTTATCTGTGTACATATAGTAAGTAGCATAGACTAATTATATTGAAAGATGTTAAGTACTCTGGGCAATAATAGTCTTCTCAACCGTAGTATGTATACTATTTTTTGTACCAATTCAAAAAATAAAAAAGCCTCGACTTTATGGACGCATTATTCAATGTTGAAAGCTACACTTGGCCTAAAAGAGAATATTAACATATCAAAATATTTTAAATTAGTTGCCTTTTCAAACAGAAAAAATAAAAATTATAAGCCCAAAAAATCATTAGTATTTACTCGAGAAAATTATAAAATTCCTTACTGAGGCACCCGACACATGTTACATTGCAACTAAGGTAGTATGTTTATATATCAATACTTTAAAATCATTGACAATTTATAACCCTGTAGACTGTTCTTGTACTTGGTGTTGCTGGTGTATGCCGAAGTGATGAACTGTGTAATTTATTAATTTCTGATGTCATCATGAAAGATGAATTATTATACACATCCGCAATAGCAAAAATGGTTCGTCTCGAAAGTTTGTAATAATGGAGCCACTTTGGATCAAAATAATTAAAAACGTATTAAAAATTAGACCAATTCCAGATATAGCAAAATTCTTTATTAGTGTACGTAATGGTAAATGTACTAGACAAAACATTGGACATAACACAATTGGACAGATGCCAAAAAAAATTGCCCTTCGGTAGAACCTCGGCTACACTTTTAGCTGTCAATGGTGGTAATATCCTTCAGTTAACACAAGATGGCGGTTGGAAATCTTCCAATGTAGCTGAAGGTTATATCGAAGATTCTCTAGTAAATAAAGAAAATATAGCATATATGTTACAAGGTCTAACTACATCAACTTACGCAACCACACCTACAATAAATACAGGAATTTTCGATATGAATAAAATTCTATCAACATCAGCAGTACAATCAGAATCTATTTGGACTGAAGATATCGTAAATACTTATGGAATTAACTCAATTAACAATACTGTTATTAATATGCCTAATTTTTAAAGATATTAAAATTTACCAATTAACAATTAAACTAATTTTAAATTAATTTGAAATTAGTATGACCTCTAAATCGTCCAAGAAATTTAATTATATATATATGCACATGAATATGTGAATTAAGGTCAAGAAAAATTTAGAATTATTTATCATATACAGCACATGGACGTCTCGGTGCTTATATACGCTGGTATACCAGCAATACTTTCCATATGTTACTTGCTATATGTATATTTATATGTATATCAGTACAATTTAAAGGAATCAAGACCGAAGCCCACGGTAGCGTAGTTGATAACGCACCTGACTGGTAATCGGGAGATTTCGGGTTCGATTCCTGGACCGTTGGGTAATTTTTAGAGATATTAAAAATTACCAATTAACAATTAAACTAATTTTAAATTAATTTGAAATTAGTATGACCTCTAAATCGTCCAAGAAATTTAATTATATATATATGCACATGAATATGTGAATTAAGGTCAAGAAAAATTTAGAATTATTTATCATATACAGCACATGAACGTCTCGGTGCTTATATACCCTGGTATACCAGCAATACTTTCCATCTGTTACTTGCTATATGTATATGTATATGTATATCAGTACAATTTAAAGGAATCAAGACCGAAGCCCACGGTAGCGTAGTGGATAACGCGCCTGACTGGTAATCGGGAGATTTCGGGTTCGATTCCTGGACCGTTGGGTAATTTTTAAAGATATTAAAAATTACCAATTAACAATTAAACTAATTTTAAATTAATTTGAAATTAGTATGACCTCTAAATCGTCCAAGAAATTTAATTATATATATATGCACATGAATATGTGAATTAAGGTCAAGAAAAATTTAGAATTATTTATCATATACAGCACATGGACGTCTCGGTGCTTATATACGCTGGTATACCAGCAATACTTTCCATATGTTACTTGCTATATGTATATGTATATCAGTACAATTTAAAGGAATCAAGACCGACGCCCACGGTAGCGTAGTGGATAACGCACCTGACTGGTAATCGGGAGATTTCGGGTTCGATTCCTGGACCGTTGGGTAATTTTTAAAGATATTAAAAATTACCTATTAACAATTAAACTAATTTTAAATTAATTTGAAATTAGTATGACCTCTAAATCGTCCAAGAAATTTACTTATATATATATAGAAATTTAACTAATTATATATATAAGAAATTTAATTATATATATGTATATATAAACATCTCACTGTAAATTTCTTGGTATTTGCGACCAAATTATTGAAATTACCATTATTCAAAACATATTTATGGTAAATAAAAGTCAATTATTATTTAAGCCAATATCCTCGCAAAGATTACAGGTAAGAATAACTATTACATCAAGAATTCTTTTGAATTCAAACAATTTTTGGACAAAGTTGACACTGAAAGGGATCATAAACTAATATCCCTAGATGTGACTTCTCTATATACTAATATCCCTTTAGAGTTGGCAAAGACAGTAATACAAAAGAAATGGAATTGCGTAAAAGAGTTTACCGATTTACCTCAATCAGAATTCATAGAAGCAATGGAAATAGCTCTGTCAACAACTTATTTTCAATATAACAACAAATGGTATAAACAAATAGAAGGTGTCGCAATGGGAGCGCCCATATCTAGTGTGGTAGCTCAATTAGTATTGGAGCATGTCGAAGAGTGTATAATGAGTGATTTAAATTTCACCCCTACTTTCTTTAAGAGGTACGTAGATGATTGCATTGCTCTAATACCTGAGGAAAAAATAGATTATCTACTTGATAAATTCAATTCATTCAATCCAAAAATAAAATTTACGTGTGAAATAGAACAGAATAATTCGATTAACTTTTTAGACTTAACCTTGATCAAACAAAGAAACAAGATTCTAACCAAATGGTATAAAAAACCCAGCACATCAGGGAGATATAGTTTGTACAATGATGCTCAACCTATAGCATACAAAAAAAATGTTGTGATTGCATTAGTCGATAGAGGAATAGGATTAACTAGTCCCTGTTTTAGGCCAAAAATTTTGGATAATATCAAAAACATTCTAGAACAAAACAACTACCCTAGATCATTTATAAACAACATAATAAAGCAAAGATTACATAAATTTTATAACAATTCACGAGTGTTAAAGAACCCACATAAATCAGATAACTCAATAAAGAAATATATACCTGTTCCCTATATAAAAGGGCTATCAGAAAAAATTAATAATATAGTAAAACCGCTCAATTTAAAATTAGCATATGTTAATAAAAATAATCTCGGCCACTTATATACTCGAATAAAAGATCCCATTCCAACATCACAAAGGTCCCATGTTGTATACAGCATTCCCTGAAATGACTGCAATAAAAAATATATCGGCCAAACTAAACAACTTTTGGAAGAGCGAATAAAAGGGCACAAATACGCCAAAAATCCTACATCTTAAAAAAAACACAAAGATCGAATGGGGCACACATTCGATTTTAATAGAGTAAAAGTTCTCAAAAAAGAAAACAACTCAAAGGCTAGAAACGTCCTTGAAATGATAGAGATAAAGAGATCACAAGATGCAGTAAATGACAGGAACGAAATCGATGGATTGTCTAAGATCTACTTCCCTATATTATAAAATAGCACAATAAAGTAAATAGAGTACCCTGTATCTTCGGTGTCCTTCACATGTTAATATAAAGTCATACAACACAAAAAAGGGCAAAAACAAACTACACATAAAGAAATAATGTTTTAGAATAAATCGCATGTTTAATATTTGAATTGACATTGATCCTTTTAAAAGGAAATTTTTCACACGGTGCTAAAAATCGCAATAGATAAAGTATATAGTTGTAAATATAAATTATTAATATACAACAATGACGTGACAAGAGTCGGTGAGTTTCAGGGTGTTTGTACTGGAGTGAAATTTTTTGTAATTAATTATGTGTTTTGTGTTTTTTTTTATTACAGTATTAAAACAAAGAAAATGAATTTTAATATGATGATTGTATATAAAACTGAAGAAGACAATATATTGTCGAAACGTTTTTTAAAATTTGACTTTTATTTACCATAAATATGTTTTGAATAATGGTAATTTCAATAATTTGGTCGCAAATACCAAGAAATTTACAGTGAGATGTTCATTTAAAATAAACGACCAAGAACAAATAATTTTATTTATATGTATATATATATATATATAAATATATATATATATATATATATATTGATGTAGGTAGAGTTGTTGCCTATTTTAAATTATTAAGGATACATTTTGAGGTAATAAGAGTTGCCTATTTAAAATTATTAAGGATGAGTTTATCTAAGATTTGAATTTTCTTTGATTATGACGGAGATAGTTAAATTTGCAAATATTAATAAGCTGGTTGTATTTTTGAAAGAATTTGTTTATTGAGTTAAAGGGAATTTTATAGTTACATGATGAAATAGAAAATTATTACTTTTGGAGATGATGTATATCTTCCATGTATATGTACAAAAAATCTGTAAAGAAAATTTTATATTAGTATTGTAATTGTTTAGAAATGTATTTTAGCATTGTGAAAAACTTGTTCAAGTGATATTAATGATGAGAATAGGATAAAAAGTTTCTAGAATATGAAAACAAATCGATAAAGAATTGATAAGAAATTACCGCCTTAAATTGTATTTTGGAAGTGTCAGTTAATTGTCAATGTGACAGATATTTATTACTATAATGAAGCAAAGTTTTAAGTGGTAAATAACGTGTAAAAAACTTTATTAAATTCGTGAAATATTTTATTTTGATAGAAACATTGAATTATGTAAGGTATTTATAAAAGTATAACAAATCTAAAATTTGTATTGATCTTGATTTTAATGTGGAATTAATTTATTGGTTCAAAAAGAATTGGGTATTATCACTAAGGTAATTTTAAAATAAATAAGAGAGAATTTTTCAAATTCGAAAAAAGATGCGGGTGTTATTATCGGGAAATTAATCATTTTCTCAGATAATTACACTATAACAGTGTTAAAATAATTAGAGAGTGATAGAATACATAAACAAACATATAGATAATTGAAGCAAAGTGAATTGTAAAAATTTAAAAAGAAAAAGTTAGAATACTACATAAATATACCAATTACTCACCAATTTGGATTAAGCGACAAAGGAGGATATTGGAATTTGTTCTTCTGGATTATTATATTTATCCAGAATCTTGAATTTACTATTGAGATCCAGAATTCAGAGGTTACTATCGAGTTCCAGAATCCATAGAAAATAGCGGATTTCTTCTAGAAGGAAACTATTGACATCCAGAATCCAGAGGTTACTATCGAGCTGCAGAATCCAGAGGTACATCAAGGGTTAGCTGAGAGTTTTCTGATACAGTACGTGTAATAGTAGATAGTGAATTTCTTCAAGAAGGCAACTATTGACATCCAGAATCTCAAGATCCAGAATCCAGAGGTACATCGGAAAGGAAGGCAAATATCATCATAACCATCCGGAACGAAGGATTTATAGCTACAAATAAAACATATTAAGTACATGAAAGAATACGAGTGATAACTGGACATATATTTTGAAAGGTCGTATAAAGTTTTATAGTACGTTAAGAATTATAGGTAGACAAGGAAGAACTAATTTGATATATATTTAATTCTGAATTAAGGTCAAGTAACTATAAAATTACTATATTCAATTATACAAAGTCATATAATTACCTATCTTAAAATAATAAATTTCATAACCGTAAACCAGTAAATTTTATAGAAATACTAACAATTTCTGTCATATAAGAATACTTACATGATTAAAATCGTCGTCATTTAAGAAGCTCATCCTAAATAGTCCTTATATAATTTGAACAAGTTTTATGAGTATTTAATATTGATTTATGATATATAATCCAGATCGTCATTCAAATATGTATATGTGTTTATAGGGAAACGAATATATTGTTAGATTATAGACCGTGTTTCTTTTTATCATCGTCAAGGTTATGTAAATAATTGACAGATCACATTCCTAAAAGAAATAAAAGAAAAAAAATAATAGATTTGGTAATAGAATGTTTAGACTGAGTTATACTTACCTAATGAGAATTTCATGATGATTTATAGTAATCAGGTTTATTTCAAGGGATTTTAGAAGTTTAAATTATTATACGTAAAGTTAACGAAAACAGTTTGATTTAATAAGAAATAGAGTACAGTTGAAATCAGAATACCAACTTACAAATTATAAAAATACTATTATAAGCAAAGTTAGCTACTGAAGTATACAGGACCGGATTAAGAGTATCAAGTAGGTATTTAATACAGATAATTTTAATAGTGAGTCTCATGTTCTTATTGTTAAAAAATATAGACAGTAGATATTATAAAAATATACTGAAATAGCACGAGGCATTTTAAAATAATCATAATAGTACTAAAAGATATAATACTTACCCTGAGATAAAAATTATAGAACATATCTTTTTTTTTATTACAAAAATATTATTATTGAGTTGCTAATTTGTGGGATATCTAAAAATAGCTTGTATATCCACTTTAGTACAATATATATATATATATATATATATATAAATCCTACTAACAATATAGCGTCCTTACGGAACTCATGAATGTAGCGTCCACCTTCGAAAAGTTAATTAGTTCGTTAATATTTTCCATATACTTTGTGTTTTTGATCAAAACAGGTATAGTATTATCACTAAATTAAATATCAGATAAAAAAAAGTTAGTTACATTTCACTTTAATGGCGAAGTAGCGCCCTTTTATTTTCTCGTGCATGAAGCGCCTGTAATATACCATTTAACTTTCACTTCTTCGCTATTCTGGCTTCCATCGGGTATATTACATTATATTTGGTAGATATTAGAGAGTCCAGCAATGTTGCCACAATGTGTCTGTATGCTTACTTTATAAAAATATATGTACTTTAAATCAAGAGGAGCAATACAATGAACACATTTATCTACATTCGGCGACACAGTGGGTTATATTGTTCAGAACAGAAAATAGTAGTAGTTTCTGTTTGTTTGTTTTTTTTTGCGTCATACATAGAGAAGAATATTCCCTCGAGAAATTAATGTCTGGAAATTCATAATAACCATTCGATAGTCATTCAAGATAAAGACTCGCTAAACATAAAATTCTATATTTGGAAAGATTTAAAATATATATAATATTCAGTTCTAAATATTTAACATTTTTATATAGGCGTTATTGGCAATTAATAATTACATATTTAGTCTTTTTATTAATATTTGAAACATACATTTTCTGATTTAAACTAATTTATCTGACGACCAGCTGTATGAATAAATTATATTATGCCGATGCAATAGTAAAAGAAAAAAATGAGGTGTGGCCACCGCACGACTTCTTTTTATACGTATGAGCGTTTCAAACTATACAATTTTAAGAATTTTTTACACAAAAATTATTCAAAATTCTATTCTAACTACTTCTATTCTCTTAATAAATCGCTATAGAATACATACTTTGCAAGATATTCGAAAAAAAGTGTTTCGCCCTAAGAGTAAAAGTGTTACTTCCGGTCCGAATTTTGAAATTTCATTTATACAAAAAATATTGCAAATCTAGTACTAAATAATTTTGTACTCTTGATAAACATATATAGAATGCATAATTTACGACATATTTGCAAAAAATCGCTATTCGATAAGAGTAAAAGTGGTACTTCCGGTCTGAATTTTGAATTTATTTTTACACAAAAGATATTGAAAATTAAGTTCTAAATACTTTTATACTCGTAATGTACCCGCCTCAAAAGCATGACTTGCGAAATATTCGCAAAAAACTGATTTTCGATAGGAGTAAAAGACCTACTTCCGGTACGAATTTCGAAAAATGTTTTAAATAAAATTGTTCTCAATTTTAATTTTAAGTACATATGAATTCTTTCTAAATTTGTTTAAATTAGTAGTTGACGAAATATTGGCAGAATTCCAACCGCTATCGTGGTCACAGAGAGAGAGAGAGAGAGAGAGAGAGAGAGAGAGAGAGAGAGAGAGAGAGAGAGAGAGAGAGAGAGAGAGAGAGATTTAAAAAAAACACTTTTTCAGTATCAGGGGACTTTAAAAGTGTACATCTGCAAAAATCTCGAGGTCAAAAATTTTCATCATCATAATACTTCCTTATACCATGTATAAGAAAGTAAAAACAGGATGCATACTCCTGTTATGACCTACTCGTAATCAAAAATATACTTCTAGACATTTTCCGATAAATCCAAAGAAAATGCTCCAAAGAGACGGTTAGCTAAAAAATGTGTTTACATATTAACTAGGCGGGATCTTCTTGAATCTCGTTATGCGGAATAGTGTGATGTCGAGATATAGCAGATATCCAAATTTCGAAATTACTTGATATAGAAAAAGTGGTTTTTGCAAACATCTCTCTCTCTTTCTCTCCTTCCTATCCTCTTCCTAACTCTCGCTTTGTATGACCACAAGACTTAAAATATCAAACTTTATATTTAAGAGTATAATCTACCTCTCGAGATCTGGTTAGAGTTTCGGTAAATTCGGTAGAGCGTAATTAGTAATTTACCTCACTCGAAATATCCAATTTTACCAATATCTCGGCAACTACTAAGTTTAGACGAATTTCTAAAGTATAGAAAAGTATTTAAAACAGAATTATAGAACAAGTTTATAACAAATATCGAACTTCTTACCCGAATACAGTTATTTGTGAATATCTCCCAAAATTCTGCATTCTAGACAGATAGACTACAAGCATAAAAGGATGTAAAGCTTGATTTGGAACAATACTTTTACTCTTATCGAGTAGAATCCTTTTGTAATTACTTCGCAAATTGTGCATTCTATACTAATTTGTTAAGTTGTTAAAAGTATTTAAAACTTCATTCAGAACAACTTTGTAAAACTAATTCGAATCACATACATCTATGACAGTCGTGTGATGTCGACGCCTCATTTTCTGAGCCAATATTATCCTAACAGATGGTTTGGTAAAAGCTTTTGAATTCAATGGCCAACAAAGGGAATATATCTAACAAAACTTGATTTTGTGACTCAATATGACTATCTTTATCAATATTTACTATTGCCGGGTAATTTGTAAATTTCTGTCTAATGATGATTTAGACATGACAGAAATAATAGTAGGGAAATAATAAAAACCATATATCACACATATAGAAGTAGCGGATTCTTAATACTATTTAATAAGAATTCATTGTTATGACTAGATATATGGTGTTTGTTGTACTTAAAAAGAGAAGACATGTCACCATGTGCATTTAAAATTCATTGCGTTTGAGCGATGGAAACAAAGATCATAAAATGCGACTATAATCAGATCGGAGGATGTAAACATTAAGAAACTTCAAAATTGGATTTACTTATTTTAAAAGGTAACTGCTTCTTTCAAACAATATAAATGGTAAAATTGTTAGCAAATAAAAATATCTTGAAAATCAGTTTAGAGCTAGAATGATGTTTACTTTTGATCAAAATGCATTGTAAAGTTCAGAAATGAATTTATATTATTGACTTGAATTGATATAATTGTACTTTTAGTGTCATTTTTTTTATTCAAGGACAACTGTACGTTTGTGATGACTTAAAGAATTCGTAATGTTGCCCACTGTGTAAAATGTACTTAGAAGTTGGAGAGTATATTAATACTTGGTCCTGCATAACAAGCAGATACTTCATTAAAAAAAAAGGTGTGGCCACCACACGACTTTCTTATACGTATGAGCGTTTCAAACTATACAATTTTAAGAATTTTTTACACATAAATTATTTAAAATCCTATTCTAAGTACTTCTATTCTCTTAATAAATCGCTATAGAAGACATACTAAGTTTAAACAAATCTATAAAGAAATCAAATGTACTCGAAATTAAATTTGAGAAAAATTGTGTTAAAAAAGTTTTTCGAAATTGCTACCGGAAGTAGATCTTTTACTCTTATCGAAAATAATTTTTTTTGCGAATATCTCGCAAGCCATACATTCTAGGCAGGTACAATGCGAGTATAAAAGTATTTAAAAGATAATATTAAATATCTTTTGTATGAAAAGAATTTCAAAATTCGGACCGGAAGTAGCACTTTTAATCTTACTGAATAGCGACTTTTTGCAAATATGTCGTAAATTATGCATTTTGTATATATTTATCAAGAGTACAAATGTATTTAGAGTTAGATTTGCCATGTTTTTTGTATAAATGAAATTTCAAAATTCGGACCGGAAGTAGCACTTTTACTCTTAGCGAGTAGCACTTTTTTATAATATCTTGCAAAGTATGCATTTTATAGAGATTTATTAAGAGAATAGAAGTACTTAGAATAGGATTTTGAATAATTTTTGTATAAAAAAATTCTTTAAATGCGATACTTTGAAACGCTCATACGTATAAGAAAGTCGTGTGGTGGCCACACCTCATTTTTTTCTTTATGACAACGTTGTCTCTTATTGTAGTTGTAGTTAACTCAAGAAAAGATTATAACTTGTCCCACTGAAAAATCCAGTTCGACTGCATTGCCAAGAAATTTGGATTTTTCCCTAATTTTACTTTCTTATACGTAGTATAAGGAAGTATTGTCATGATGAAAATTTTCGACCTTGAGATTTTTGCAGATGTCCACGTTTTGAAGTCCCCTGATACCAAAAAAGTGGTTTTTAAAAAATGTCTGTGTGACTGTCTGTCTGTGTATGTGTCTGTGTGTGTGTGACCACGATAGCGGTCAAACCGCTACAGATATCAATTCCAAATTTTGTATTTACCTATGTAATCTCCCTCTTGAGAACTGATTAGATTTTGAGCAAAATCAGCAGACCGGAAGTAGTAGTTTACTTCAGTGAAAAAATCGAATTTTGCAAATATTTCGTGAATTACTAAGTTTAAACAAATTTATAAAGAATTCATATGTACTTAAAATTGAAATTGTGAACAATTTTATTAAAAAGGTTTTTCGAAATTCCTACCGGAAGTAGGTCTTTTATTCCTATCGAAAATCAGTTTCTTGCAAATATTTTGCAAGTCATGTTTTTTAGACAGGTACGCTACGAATATAAAAGTATTTAGAACTTAATTTCCAATATCTTTTGTATAAAAAAAATTTCAAAATTCGGATCGGAAGTATCACTTTTACTCTTACCGAATAACGATTTTTTGCAATATGTCGTAAATTATGCATTCTATGTATATTTATAAAGAGTACAAAAGTATTTAGAGTTGGATTTGGAATATTTTTTGTATAAATGAAATTTCAAAATTCGGACCGGAAGTAACACTTTCATACGTATAAGAAAGTCGTGCGGTGGCCACACCTCATTTTTGATACATGTTGTTTATTAAAGTAACAATCTGCGGTTCTACAGAGAAAACGTCAATGAGTCATAATTATTATGATCAATCAGAATTCTAAACCAAATTTTTTTTTTTTACTATGAAAACTTGACCTACGTTTAACAATAATGGGCTATCCACTCACTGGCTCTGGATCATCTATTTTATCGTCCATATCTACCTTTGTTCTTTGTTTTTGGAAATGATTAGTGTGTTACAATTGTTCGTCGTTTTTTACTTTCCTTTGAGATAGGCAGTTTGGAAAAATTGTTTTGATTGCACTAACTCTTAATTTGTTTGCATGAAGTTGGATCTGCAATAATCGTTTATTATAGTTTAAACATTTATCAACTGTAAACGCCACAGTAAAAGATATTTAATAACATTACTAAACTATAGGTTTTTCAACTAAAGGACCTAATTAACTATGTAAACTTTTTAATTCGCAAATAATATAATTTGCATTAAAATTAATTCAATACACATAGTCTTTTTAGGTAAGTTCTTATTCAGTACAAGGATGCTTTTTGTAATTTGCTAAAGTTGTCCCCGGGAATTTTAAATAATTACATTTTTCCCTTCTTGGATTTATAACCACTGTTACACATAGGTACAAAACATGGCTTTCAAAGTATACTCAGTTAGTCAGTTATAACAAAACACTCAATTATTTAACCGAAATAATTATAACATAAAAATGGAACAAAACTGCTTTCTAGACACTTGCTAAATTTACATTCAACCAGCGCCTGACGAGATAACCCAGTAGATGCTCCGCTACCTCTCACTCACGTTCCACAGATTCGGCTTATTGCATTCAACGAAAATATTATGCCACTAATTTTAATTTTCTTCCTGGTTAATTAGATTTTTGTGGTCATGTCTGTATATAAGAATTTACCTCATTTTTGCCAACAATATTTTTTAAATTTCTACAAAAAGTATTATTATCAAGTATTAAAGTAGAATTTTTCGCTTTTATAACTTCCATTATATATAAACCAGTTTTTCGGTATCAGGTGACTTCAAAACGTGGACATCTGTAAAAATCTCGAGGTCGAAAATTTTCGTCATCACAATACCTCTTTATACTACGAAGAAAAAAGTAAATAAACAGCTTAGTTTATGATACATGCATGTTTACGTATATACATATCTACCATAAAGACCAGTTTACGAATTATTCTGTGTGCGTTGCCAAATTGTCCGGACGCTCGATTATCGAGAATATAAAAGACATGTGTATATTTCAAAATATACGGCACACGATGCAGCGCCTCGCGTAGAAATACCCTGAACTAATAGTATACGCAAAATGGTTATATTACATGCATATTGTCGACAAAATAGCGTCTTCCGAAATTTTGTTAAACAGCATTATATCACCATGTAAGCTTGTTAACGAAGTTTTACATGGAAAGTGCTTAGAGCGTCCATATACGGGCGCTTTATGTAGGCGGACGCTCTATTGAATGGAAATTCACAATGTACGGACGCGCTAATGATAGTAGGATATATATATATATATATATATATATAAAAGAAATATTGCGGATAATGGAATAATGAAGTAAAGAATTAAATGGGTTAACTCCGCTGAAAATGCAACTGCGGACACGTGTTTCGAACTACTTGGTTCTCGTCAGCGCAGTATAGCCAAGGAATAGGATGGGATAACCTTGGAGCTGAAAAACATCAATCAGAGACATACACAGGGGACAGCCTACCAATTGAGGCTTCAGCTAGAGTGTCCTCGATATTGAGGATGAATCTAACGTCGCCGCGAGGTAGACATTTGTCCACCTGCACGCCATCTGAACCCATAGGATAAAAATAAAGAAAAGAAATATTGCGGATAATGGAATAATGAAGTAAAGAATTTAATGGGTTAACTCCGCTGAAAATGCAACTGCGGACACGTGTTTCGAACTACTTGGTTCTCGTCAGCGCAGTATAGCCAAGGAATAGGATGAGATAACCTTGGAGCTGAAAAACATCAATCAGAGACATACACAGGGGACAGCCTACCAATTGAGGCTTCAGCTAGAGTGTCCTCGATATTGAGGATGAATCTAACGTCGCCGCGAGGTAGACATTTGTCCACCTGCACGCCATCTGAACCCATAGGATAAAAATAAAGAAACGAAATATTGCGGATAATGGAATAATGAAGTAAAGAATTTAATGGGTTAACTCCGCTGAAAATGCAACTGCGGACACGTGTTTCGAACTACTTGGTTCTCGTCAGCGCAGTATAGCCAAGGAATAGGATGGGATAACCTTGGAGCTGAAAAACATCAATCAGAGACATACACAGGGGACAGCCTACCAATTGAGGCTTCAGCTAGAGTGTCCTCGATATTGAGGATGAATCTAACGTCGCCGCGAGGTAGACATTTGTCCACCTGCACGCCATCTGAACCCATAGGATAAAAATAAAGAAAAGAAATATTGCGGATAATGGAATAATGAAGTAAAGAATTTAATGGGTTAACTCCGCTGAAAATGCAACTGCGGACACGTGTTTCGAACTACTTGGTTCTCGTCAGCGCAGTATAGCCAAGGAATAGGATGGGATAACCTTGGAGCTGAAAAACATCAATCAGAGACATACACAGGGGACAGCCTACCAATTGAGGCTTCAGCTAGAGTGTCCTCGATATTGAGGATGAATCTAACGTCGCCGCGAGGTAGACATTTGTCCACCTGCACGCCATCTGAACCCATAGGATAAAAATAAAGAAAAGAAATATTGCGGATAATGGAATAATGAAGTAAAGAATTTAATGGGTTAACTCCGCTGAAAATGCAACTGCAGACACGTGTTTCGAACTACTTGGTTCTCGTCAGCGCAGTATAGCCAAGGAATAGGATGGGATAACCTTGGAGCTGAAAAACATCAATCAGAGACATACACAGGGGACAGCCTACCAATTGAGGCTTCAGCTAGAGTGTCCTCGATATTGAGGATGAATCTAACGTCGCTGCGAGGTAGACATTTGTCCACCTGCACGCCATCTGAACCCATTAAATTCTTTACTTCATTATTCCATTATCCGCAATATTTCTTTTCTTTATTTTTATCCTATGGGTTCAGATGGCGTGCAGGTGGACAAATGTCTACCTCGCGGCGACGTTAGATTCATCCTCAATATCGAGGACACTCTAGCTGAAGCCTCAATTGGTAGGCTGTCCCCTGTGTATGTCTCTGATTGATGTTTTTCAGCTCCAAGGTTATCCCATCCTATTCCTTGGCTATACTGCGCTGACGAGAACCAAGTAGTTCGAAACACGTGTCCGCAGTTGCATTTTCAGCGGAGTTAACCCATTAAATTCTTTACTTCATTATTCCATTATCCGCAATATTTCTTTTCTTTATTTTTATCCTATGGGTTCAGATGGCGTGCAGGTGGACAAATGTCTACCTCGCGGCGACGTTAGATTCATCCTCAATATCGAGGACACTCTAGCTGAAGCCTCAATTGGTAGGCTGTCCCCTGTGTATGTCTCTGATTGATGTTTTTCAGCTCCAAGGTTATCCCATCCTATTCCTTGGCTATACTGCGCTGACGAGAACCAAGTAGTTCGAAACACGTGTCCGCAGTTGCATTTTCAGCGGAGTTAACCCATTAAATTCTTTACTTCATTATTCCATTATCCGCAATACTTCTTTTCTTTATTTTTATCCTATGGGTTCAGATGGCGTGCAGGTGGACAAATGTCTACCTCGCGGCGACGTTAGATTCATCCTCAATATCGAGGACACTCTAGCTGAAGCCTCAATTGGTAGGCTATCCCCTGTGTATGTCTCTGATTGATGTTTTTCAGCTCCAAGGTTATCCCATCCTATTCCTTGGCTATACTGCGCTGACGAGAACCAAGTAGTTCGAAACACGTGTCCGCAGTTGCATTTTCAGCGGAGTTAACCCATTAAATTCTTTACTTCATTATTCCATTATCCGCAATATTTCTTTTCTTTATTTTTATCCTATGGGTTCAGATGGCGTGCAGGTGGACAAATGTCTACCTCGCGGCGACGTTAGATTCATCCTCAATATCGAGGACACTCTAGCTGAAGCCTCAATTGGTAGGCTGTCCCCTGTGTATGTCTCTGATTGATGTTTTTCAGCTCCAAGGTTATCCCATCCTATTCCTTGGCTATACTGCGCTGACGAGAACCAAGTAGTTCGAAACACGTGCCCGCAGTTGCATTTTCAGCGGAGTTAACCCATTAAAAATATATATATATATATAAATCCTACTAACAATATAGCGTCCTTACGGAACTCAGGAATGTAGCGTCCACCTTCGAAAAGTTAATTAGTTCGTTAATATTTTGCATATACTGTGTGTTTTTGATCAAAACAGGTATAGTATTATCACTAAATTAAATATCAGATAAAAAAAAGTTAGTTACATTTCACTTTAATGGCGAAGTAGCGCCCTTTTATTTTCTCGTGCATGAAGCGCCTGTAATATACCATTTAATTTTCACTTCTTCGCTATTCTGGCTTCCATCGGGTATATTACATTACATTTGGTAGATATTAGAGAGTCCAGCAATGTTGCCACAATGTGTCTGTATGCTTACTTTATAAAAATATATGTACTTTAAATCAAGAGGAGCAATACAATGAACACATTTATCTAGATTCGGCGGCACAGTGGGTTATATTTAGGGAGCGGAATCGAGCGAGTCATGACTCATCGCCCATGGACGCGCTATTGAAATGTTGTATTTTTAAAGAGGTTTTAATTTTATTTATATAATTGAATAACAAGTGGCTGGTGATTATAAAATACAAAATACGCTACTATTTGTTCATTTTCTCTTCTGTAAGACTTGTTCTCTTTGAATTAAGTACATCCTTGTAGACAGAAAACGTCTTTTCTACATCGCAACTGGTTATATTTACGTAATGGAAATATTCTTTTATTTCAGCGTATTTAGCATACACAAATGCCGCAATGTTATTAAACCTGGATTTCTATTAAAAACTGCGCCTAAGTCACTTGGAATTATTAATAGCCACATCTAATGTGGTTAATCCATTTTTACGTTATACGTAGTATAAGGAAGTAATGTGAAATTTTCGACTTCGAGATTTTTGCAGCTGTCCACGTTTTGAAGTCCCCTGATACCGAAAAAGATGTTTTTAAAAAATGTCTGTGTGTCTCTATGTGACCATGATAACCGCTGTAGATATCAATTCCAAATTTTGTATTTACGTGTCTCATCTCCCTCTTGAGATCTGAGTAGTTTTTCAGTAAAATCGGTAGCCCGGAAGTAGCAGTTTACTTCAGTGAAAAAATTAAATTTTGCCAATACTTCGTCAACTACTAAATTTAAACAAATTTATAAAGAATTCATATGTACTTGAAATTAAAATTGAGAACAATTTTATTTAAAAAGTTTTTCGTAGCTGCTACCGGAAGTAGGTCTTTTACTCCTATCGAAAATCAGTTTTTTGCGAATACTTCGCATGTCATGCTTTTTAGACAGGTACGTTACGGGTATAAAAGTATTTAAAACGTAATTTTCAATATCTTTTGCATAAAAACAATTTCAAAATTCAGACCGGATTTACCACTTTTACTCTTATCGAATAGCGATTTTTTGCGAATATGTCGCAAATTATGCATTCTATATGTATTTATCAAGAATATAAAAGTATTTAGTGCTAGATTTGCAATATTTTTTGAATATATGAAATTTCAAAATTCGGACCGGAAGTAACACTTTTACTCTTAGGGAGTAGTCCTTTTTTCGAATATCTTGCTAAGTATGCATTCTATAGCGATTTATTAAGAGAACAGAAGTACTTAGAATAGGATTTTGAATAATTTTTGTGTAAAAAAATATAGTATAGTTTGAAACGCTCATACGTATAAGAAACTCGTGTGGTGGCCACACCTCATCTTTTAATTTGGGATTTTGATTTTCAAAATATGTGATTAGTTTAGGCAAATTTCCAAAGTGCTCCTGAAGGAATAACAACTGAATTTTTTAAATTTGGGATTTGTGTTAGTTCCTTGCACTCAGAAATACTTCGAGCATCGTCATTTAAACATGTAACGAAATTTTGTAAACTATCGAAATTCTCTGCATGAAAACTATTTCTGTGTATGTTTTAGCAAAGCTAAGTGACGATATTTTACAGACTATGCAATAAATTTCGGAATCACTGACAATTAATTTTTATCTCAGAAAAAGTAACATAAACAACGTTCTAGATCTAAATAAATGATAACTAAAAATGTTCGCGTATGTTATTGAAACATACATATTATATTGCGAAATATAAGGTAAATATAATAAATTTTAAAAACTCGTCACCCTTGTACCTACGCCGATGAAGAAAGGATTTTATTCATAAAATTCCTTATTTTATGGCAGTTTTTTCTCTGATTCTCGGGCGTAAACAGATGTTGCAGTTCGCCCTATGAATTAGTGCTATTCAGATATAATGTAAACAGCACGCAGTTGTTTACATTACTTCTTTTCACGGTTGTGGCTCCGTGGTAGTTTAGCTCGCTCGATTCCGCTCCCTAGTTATATTGTTTAGAACAGAAAATAGTAGTAGCTTCTCTTTTTTTTTTGCGTCATACATAGAGAAGAATATTCCCTCGAGAAATTAATGTCTGGAAATTCAAAATAACCATTCGATAGTCATTTAAGATAAAGACTCGGTAAAGATAAAATTCGATATTTGTAAAAATTTAAAATATATATAATATTCAGTTCTAAATATTTAACATTTTTATATAAGCGTTCTTGGCAATTAATAATTACATATTTAGTCTTTTTATTAATATTTGAAACATACATTTTCTGATTTAAACTAATTTATCTGGCGACCAGCTGTATGAATAAATTTTATTATGCCTATGCAATAGTAAAAGAAAAAAATGAGGTGTGGCCACCACACGACTTTTTTTATACGTATGAGCGTTTCAAACTATACAATTTTAAGAATTTCTTACACAAAAATTATTCAAAATTCTATTCTAACTACTTCTATTCTCTTAATAAATCGCTATAGAATACATACTTTGCAAGATATTCGAAAAAAAGTGCTTCTCCCTAAGAGTAAAAGTGTTACTTCCGGTCCGAATTTTGAGATTTCATTTATACAAAAAATATTGCAAATCTAGTACTAAATAATTTTGTACTGTTGATAAATATATATAGAATGCATAATTTACGACATATGTATTTGCAAAAAATCGCTATTCGATAAGAGTAAAAGTGGTACTTCCGGTCTGAATTTTGAATTTCTTTTTACACAAAAGATATTTAAAATTAAGTTCTAAATACCTTTATACTCGTAATGTACCCGCCTCAAAAGCATGACTTGCGAAATATTCGCAAAAAACTGATTTTCGATAGGAGTAAAAGACCTACTTCCGGTAGGAATTTCAAAAAACGTTTTAAATAAAATTGTTCCCAATTTTAATTTTAAGTATAAATGAATTCTTTATAAATTTGTTTAAACTTAGTATTGTAGTTATTCGATTTTTTCACTGAAGTAGTAAACTACTACTTCCGGTCTGTCGATTTTACTGAAAATCTAATCAGATCTCAAGAGGGAGATTATACCTGTAAATACAAAATTTGGAATTTGTACCTATAGCGGTTTGACCGCTATCGTGGTCACACACACACACACAGACAGACACTGACAGACACAGACATTTTTTAAGAACCACTTTTTTGGTATCAGGGGACTTCAAAATGTGGACATCTGCAAAAATCTCGAGGTCGAAAATAGTCATCATCACAATCCACAACTACGTATTAGAAAGTAAAAGCTATAATCAAATTTTGCAACTTTTCTGTAGAGTTTGTGTTTCCACCATAAGGAAGGTCTTTAATGAGAATATGTTTTTAAAAAAATGGGGAGATGATATAAATTGTTCAGAAATGGTGATTCTCCTCTCTCTCTCTCTCTCTCTTTCGCTCTCTCTCTCTCTCGCTCTCTCTCTCTCGCTCTCTCTCTCTCGCTCTCTCTCTCTCTCGCTCTCTCTCTCTCACTCTCTCTCTCTCTATCTCTCTCTCTCGCTCTCCCTCTCTCGCTCTCCCTCTCTCGCTCTCCCTTCTCCCTCTCTCTCTCTCTCTCTCTCTCTCTCTCTCTCTCTCTCTCTCTCTCTCTCTCTCTCTCTCTCTCTCTCTCTCTCTCTCTCTCTCTCTCTCTCTCTCTCTCTCTCTCTCTCTCTCTCTCTCTCTCTCTCTCTATGTGTGTCTGTGCGTGTGTGACCACGATAGCGGTCGAAGAATTTTAACACAGACCGAAGTGACTAACTCTTACTTTCTTATACGTAGTATAAGGAAGTATTGTGATGACGAAAATGTTCGAGCTGAAGATTTTTGCAGATGTCCACGTTTTGAATTCCCCTGATACCAAAAAGATGGTTTTTGAAAAATGTCTGTGTATGTGACCACGATATCTGTCAAACCGCTATAGATATCTATTACAAATGTTGTATTTACGTGTATAATCTCCCTCTTGAGATCTGATTAGTTTTTTAGTAAAATCGGTAGACCGGAAGTAGCAGTTTACTTCAGTGAAAAAAATCGAATTTTGCAAACATTTCGTCAATTACTAAGTTTAAACAAATCTATAAAGAAATCAAATGTACTAAAAATTAAATTTGAGAAAAATTGTGTTAATAAAGTTTTTCGAAATTCCTACCGGAAGTAGATCTTTTACTCTTATCGAAAATCATTTTTTTTGCGAATATCTCGCTAGCCATACATTCTATGCAGGTACAATACGAGTATAAAAGTATTTAAAAGATAATATTAAATATCTTTGGTAAGAAAAGAATTTCAAAATTCGGACCGGAAGTAGCACTTTTAATCTTACCGAATACCGACTTTTTGCAAATATGTCGTAAATTATGCATTTTGTATATATTTATCAAGAGTACAAATGTATTTAGAGTTAGATTTGCAATGTTTTTTGTATAAATGAAATTTCAAATTTCGGACCGGAAGTAGCACTTTTACTCTTAGCGAGTAGCACTTTTTTTATATCTTGCAAAGTATGCATTCTATAGAGATTTATTAAGAGAATAGAAGTACTTAGAATAGGATTTTGAATAATTTTTGTATAAAAAAATTCTTTAAATTCTATACTTAAAACGCTCATATGTATAAGAAAGTCGTGTGGTGGCCACACCTAATTTTTTTCTTTATGACAACGGATTTTTCCCTAATTTTTGATACATGTTGTTTATTAAAGTAACAACCTGCGTTTCTACAGAGAAAACGTCAATGAGTCATAATTATTATGATCAATCAGAATTCTAAACCAAATTTTTTTTTACTATGAAAACTTGACCTAGGTTTAACAATAATGGGCTATCCACTCACTGGCTCTGGATCATCTACTTTATCGTCCATATCTACCTTTGTTCTTTGTTTTTGGAATTGAATAGTGTGTTACAATTGTTCGTCGTTTTTTTACTTTCCTTTGATATAGGCACTTTGGAAAAAATGTTTTTATTGCACTAACTCGTAATTTGTTTGTATGAAGTTGAATCTGCAATAATCGTTTATTATAGCTTAAACATTTGTCAACTGTAAACGCCATAGTAAAACATATTTAATAACATTACTAAACTATAGGTTTTTCAACTAAAGGACCTAATTAACTATGTAAACTTTTTAATTCGCAAATAATATAATTTGCATTAAAATTAATTCCATACACAGTCTTTTTAGGTAAGTTCTTATTCAGTACAAGGATTCTTTTTGTCATTTGCTAAGGTTGTCAACGGGAATTTTAAATAATTACATTTTATCCTTTTTGGATTTATAACCACTGTTACACATAGGTACAAAACATGGCTTTCAAAGTATACTCAGTTAGTCAGTTATAACAAAACACTGAATTATTTAAAAGAAATAATTGTAACATAAAAATGGAACAAAACTGCTTTCTAGACACTTGCTAAATTTACATTCAACCAGCGCCTGACGAGATAACCCAGCAGATGCTCCGCTACCTCTCACTCACTTTCCACAGATTCGGCTTATTGCATTCAACGAAAATACACTAATTTTAATTTTTTTCCTGGTTAATTAGATTTTTGTGGTCATGTCTGTATATAAGAATTTACCTCATTTTTGCCAACAATATTTTTTAAATTTCTACAAAAAGTATTATTATCAAGTATTAAAGTAGAATTTTTCGGTATCAGGTGACTTCAAAACGTGGACATCTGTAAAAATCTCGAGGTCGAAAATTTTCGTCATTACAATACCTCTTTATACTACGAAGAAAAAAGTAAATAAACAGCTTGGTTTATGATATATGCATGTTTACGTATATACATATCTACCATAAAGACCAGTGTCCTTTACGAATTATTCTGTGTGCGTTGCCAAATTGTCTGGACGCTCGATTATCGAGAATATAAAAGACATGTGTATATTTCAAAATATACGGCACACGATACAGCGCCTCGCGTAGAAATACCCTGAACTAATAGTATACGCAAAATGGTTATATTACATGCATATTGTCGACAAAATAGCGTCTTCCGAAATTTTGTTAAACAGCATTATATCACCATGTAAGCCTGTGAACGAAGTTTTACATGGAAAGTGGTTAGAGCGTCCATATACGGGCGCTTTATGTAGGCGGACGCTCTATTAAATGGAAATTTACAATGTACGGACGCGCTAATGATAGTAGGATATATATATATATATATATTTAATATTCAAAAGAAATACTGTATAATTTCTTTTTTTTGAATTTTCTTGGTGTAGCGGCCTCAATTAAAAATTACTAATCGTAATAAAACAAAACTCTTTTAACGTTTCGACTTTTTTTTAAGTCTTTCTCAAAATATTAAAAATGTTTACACAGAAAATACAAACATACTGATGTCAATACAAACATACTGATGTATTTTCTGTGTAAACATTTTTAATATTTTGAGAAAGACATAATAAAAAGTCGAAACGTTAAAAGAGTTTTGTTTTATTACGATTAGTAATTTTTAATTGAGGCGGCTACACCAAGAAAATTCAAAAAAAAGAAATTATACAGTATTTCTTTTGAATATTAAATATAATATACGGCCAAGAAACAAAAATAAATATATATATATATATATATAATTTTTAATGTTTTTTCTTTGGCGTGTTTTCTTAAATAATTTAATTTAGTTTCTTAGTAATTTTCGGCATTTGTTAAAATGAAGCACTTATTCCATTATAAAATGTTTTATTTTATTTTATTTAACGTTTCGACTCTATGTTTTGAGTCTTTTTCAAAAAAAATATAATGGTTTATCTAGAATAACAATATCGTCAATTATTTACCGCTAATTTTAAATAATTGACGATATTGTTATTCTAGATAAACCATTATATTTTTTTTGAAAAAGACTCAAAACATAGAGTCGAAACGTTAAATAAAATAAAATAAAACATTTTATAATGGAATAAGTGCTTCATTTTAACAAATGCCGAAAATTACTAAGAAACTAAATTAAATTATATATATATATATATATCAAATTGTACCCAGTCGTCGGTAATAGGATGTAAGAAGAAAAACAAACTCAAATTACAACGCTAACGTTTCGTACATTTAATCAATGCACTTTATCAAAGCTACAACATGATTAAAAACACATATAACACAGTCAGTAAAATTAAATTATATAACAGCTATTTATTTACCTTAGTAATTTATTGTAGAGATAAAAACATATGAAATGTAAATGATGTTTACGCTACTCACATAGTAATTTATAAATGGTATTTAATACTTTATTCTCGGACATTATGTTATACTCGTTTATATGTTCTCAACAAACGAGACCGTGATCATCTATAGGTTAGCACGTATGTATGTATCTTATTTTAAAAATTATATTATTTTCTTGCGAATAACAAAAACATCACCCACAAAAAGAACAAGCAGACACAAAGCAAACCGAGGTCATTACACTAACAATATAATACACGTATATACCCAATACTCAAAAGATAAAATCTATACAACAATTAACAACTATTATAAATTCAAATGAATGGAAGAATACAATTATTATTATTACTTTATGACCCCTGCATATACATTCAATATTTGTAACGCTGAATCATCTTTGACATTGATAGTATACTGGGACTTATATGTATTTATTTTCTCAAGAAACAATCTCTTAGTGAGATTATTTTCCTTATCTAAAATTTCCGGGCTGTCAAAATCAAACTCATGGTCAAACTCAAAATGATGTCTTGATAACGCTGTTTGTTCTCTTTTATTTCTATTTCTATCAAAGCAATCTTGTTTATGATTTTGTATTCTTCTAGATAAGTATTGCTTCGTTTGGCCCACATAAACTCCTTCGCATTGCTTGCAACTTATTCTATATATGATATTAGAAGCAGACTGTAATGAGATTGGATCTTTCAATTTTGTAAAAAGATTTGCTATTGTTTTTGAATTGTAAGTTGTTAGACATGTGTCATTGTTTTTAAGAATTCTTATCAAACTAGGTGCCAAATCTTTTATGTATGGTAAACTAAAATATCTCTTATTCTTGTTAATTTTTTGTATCCCTTGTGAACTATCAATGTCCCCAACCTCATTGCCCATAGTGCGGCTCCTTGGAACGACACCATTATTGCCATATAACACAGTGTCTATGAACCCCTTGGGATAACCATTCTTCACAAGAATATCCCTAATTAAATCATAATTCTTTCTATGAAAACTCTGATGGCTCAATCTACACACCCTATTTTTTAACTCTAGAATGGTGTTGCGTTTGTAATTAAAACTATGTTGCGAATTATAATTTATGACTCTACCCGAGCTTATGTCTTTTATATACCAATCGGTCAACAGATTACCCCCATTTTCTCTAATCACTGTAATGTCCAAATAATTTAACCTAGCATCCTCCTCAACTTCCAACGTGAACTGTATGTGTTCATCTATGTTATTAAAGAAACCCAACACATTATCTATCATATCCGACGGTACGGCCATTATTATGTCATCAACATAACAGTACAATAGTGGAGTGGTGAATGGTAACTGAGCAGCAATTTTACTCAAGATATCATTCATAACAAAACACGCCAATACCGGTGACGCCGGGTTACCCATTGCTGTACCGAATTCTTGTTTGTAAAACCCCCCATCGTAATTAAAATAACTGTTGTCAAAAAGAAATTCCACTATTGACTTGAAATGTGTCTTGTCTATTAACGTATAATTAGATATTTGTCCCCAATTATCGTCTATGGAGTCCATCACCAAATACTGCGGAATACTTGTGAACAACGACTGCACGTCCAGTGAGACCAACACAAAATTATCAGGCAATACCATATTCGCAACTAAATCAACAAGAGTATATGAGTTAAACAAATTAAAACGGAAACCCTTAACCACATTACCCAAAATAGCCGAAACAAACTTCGCTAATTTATATGCGGGTGAACCTATACAAGAAACAACTGGACGCAGTGGGTAATCTGTCTTATGAATCTTTGGCAAACCGTATAGTCTGGGTGCCACTGAATTATTGATTATCAAGGATTTCAATGTGTTATCATCTATAAAACCAACGTCAAATAGTAATTTAATCAAATTGTTATGTTTTTCTTGTATTTTAGCCGTTGGATCCCTGGGCAATACTTTGTATGTGTCCCTATCCCCAACCAATTCATTTAATTTATTTCTGTAATCTCTACTGTTCATAACTACCGACACCTGATAGATAATGTGTTGGGTTTCTTTAATAACATAGATGAACACATACAGTTCACGTTGGAAGTTGAGGAGGATGCTAGGTTAAATTATTTGGACATTACAGTGATTAGAGAAAATGGGGGTAATCTGTTGACCGATTGGTATATAAAAGACATAAGCTCGGGTAGAGTCATAAATTATAATTCGCAACATAGTTTTAATTACAAACGCAACACCATTCTAGAGTTAAAAAATAGGGTGTGTAGATTGAGCCATCAGAGTTTTCATAGAAAGAATTATGATTTAATTAGGGATATTCTTGTGAAGAATGGTTATCCCAGGGGGTTCATAGACACTGTGTTATATGGCAATAATGGTGTCGTTCCAAGGAGCCGCACTATGGGCAATGAGGTTGGGGACATTGATAGTTCACAAGGGATACAAAAAATTAACAAGAATAAGAGATATTTTAGTTTACCATACATAAAAGATTTGACACCTAGTTTGATAAGAATTCTTAAAAACAATGACACATGTCTAACAACTTACAATTCAAAAACAATAGCAAATCTTTTTACAAAATTGAAAGATCCAATCTCATTACAGTCTGCTTCTAATATCATATATAGAATAAGTTGCAAGCAATGCGAAGGAGTTTATGTGGGCCAAACGAAGCAATACTTATCTAGAAGAATACAAAATCATAAACAAGATTGCTTTGATAGAAATAGAAATAAAAGAGAACAAACAGCGTTATCAAGACATCATTTTGAGTTTGACCATGAGTTTGATTTTGACAGCCCGGAAATTTTAGATAAGGAAAATAATCTCACTAAGAGATTGTTTCTTGAGAAAATAAATATATATAAGTCCCAGTATACTATCAATGTCAAAGATGATTCAGCGTTACAAATATTGAATGTATATGCAGGGGTCATAAAGTAATAATAATAATTGTATTCTTCCATTCATTTGAATTTATAATAGTTGTTAATTGTTGTATAGATTTTATCTTTTGAGTATTGGGTATATACATGTATTATATTGTTAGTGTAATGACCTCGGTTTGCTTTGTGTCTGCTTGTTCTTTTTGTGGGTGATGTTTTTGTTATTCGCAAGAAAATAATATAATTTTTAAAATAAGATACATACATACGTGCTAACCTATAGATGATCACGGTCTCGTTTGTTGAGAACATATAAACGAGTATAACATAATGTCCGAGAATAAAGTATTAAATACCATTTATAAATTACTATGTGAGTAGCGTAAACATCATTTACATTTCATATGTTTTTATCTCTACAATAAATTACTAAGGTAAATAAATAGCTGTTATATAATTTAATTTTACTGACTGTGTTATATGTGTTTTTAATCATGTTGTAGCTTTGATAAAGTGCATTGATTAAATGTACGAAACGTTAGCGTTGTAATTTGAGTTTGTTTTTCTTCTTACATCCTATTACCGACGACTGGGTACAATTTGAAATAAGTAGAAGGATACGACAGTTGGTTTCTATATATATATATATATCAAAGAAAAGGAAATAATGCGGATACATAAAATAACAAGAAAGAGAATAATAACGAGTAAATTCCGCTGTAGAGCAACCGTAGACACGTGTTTCTGACTATTGGTCGTCATCAGTACGGTGTAGCCAAGGAATAAGGTGGCCATAACCTTGGAGATGTAAGCTATACGGAAGACCATCAGGTTGGCATTAGTCTTCCTCGTGGCGACGTTAGTTGTTGTCTTCAAATTTGAGAATCTTCTAGCCGAAGCTACAAATGGGTTGTCTGTCACCTGATGGTCCTCCGTATAGCTTACATCTCCAAGGTTATCCCACCTTATTTCTTGGCTACACCGAACTGATGACGACCAATAGTCAGAAACACATGTCTACGGTTGCTCTACAGCGGAATTTACTCGTTATTATTCTCTTTCTTGTTATATATATATATATACCGGGTGTCCGTTTAAGCTCGGCCACCGGCCATATCTCCGCAACCGTTTATCGTACAACCTCGCGGAAAAAATCTTGATAGTAAAATGGATGATGGGAATTACAACAAAAATATTTTTAAGTTTCCAAAATGATCGCAAGGGGGCGCAATTCTCAAGATGAATTAAAAATTCGATATTTTTTCATTAAATTCTAGATTAAGATAGATTAAAAAAATTACTAGCAAAATTTTTAGACTTTATAAATTTACTTTCATTTGAAACTTTTTGATCTAACTCCCATACGAAGGGGAGAGTGGAGGGGGGTATATCTGCGCACAAAAGTAGGTATAACTTTGGATTACCGCAACGGATTTTAATGTTTCTGGTCTCAGTAGATAGAGAATTTTACAAAGAATTGAATGATATGTAGCACGAAATTACGTGGTTGTCAAAGAAAATAACAGGGGGCGTTGTTCTCAATGTATGTATATTTCATGTTTTTTCTTTAAAATTTCAAATGCAACGGTATATTTTTAATATCGTAATATTGAAGCACATAAAAAACTGAAGAGAATGATGAAAACCGGAAGTTGCTACCTTTTTTGTTGACGAAGATATAGTCATACGAAGACAATCCAGAAAAATAAAACTCTTTAAATATAAATTTATTTATTTATTGGGAGTAATAATTTTATTTTAATTTTAATAGGGTCTCTAGACAGTGTATAGTACGTTTTCACTTGAAATTTCATCATACTCTTCGCTAAATGTATTTATTTCAATCTTTTTATCGATTTTTTAATTCATTGCATATGTTACGTTAGATTCTCCTTTTAAATGTTTTTAAATACTCTAGCTATTATTTTTTAAATATCATTTCTTATCCTTTCCAACATTGAAATAAAATAATAAGAGTGAGCAGTGTAGTTTGCTTTTTTTTTAAATTTTCATCATACAACATGGCATGCACAGTGATACTAAATTACTTTATGACGAGATTTCCAAGGTAGGCCATGAAAATCGAAATGCAAAGATATTAGTGTCATTTGTAGTTAAACTTTTTGTACGTATTTAGCAAATTAAACCTTTTTGGAC